>HG995299.1:2050178-2659766 GCA_905332915.2 Hecatera dysodea
AAATTTTACATAAAGACAGTCCCCCAAAACGCCCACCCGTCACCACTTCCTAGTGTTTTAGCTGGGAAGAAGAAGTGGCGCAACAAACTCCCCAGCAACACATCTGTCTATTGCGTTTTAAGAACATGAATTTATACAATACAAAAAAAATATATAATTATCCAACATGGAAATCATAAATCATTTCACTATAAGACTAGTCAGAGTGTATTCTATGATATCTAAAGGAATCCCGAAGGTATAATAAAACTGCCACCAACATTAGGTCCTTTTTCCTGAAGTATTTTAAAAAGATCTTGCTCACGTTTTTTTAAAGAATACCTACTTTATACTCCACATAATACTTATTACTCCAAGTATTTTAAATTTCGGTCTAATACTAGAAGTTTGCCTTTTACATACTGTGTTTACGATTCGATGAATACCATCGAGACCAGCTGTCCAGTTCAGTGTGTTCACGCACCTGCAAGGCCAAGGTCCACAAAACATATCCATATTTACTCAAATGCTTACGTAATACGTATTCGGCTATGCATTATTGCCTACCATGACTCAGATCTCGTTAACCATCGTGTTTGCTATCGCGAACTATCTCTGTTTATCAACTGTTGAGTTATTACTCGATACATAAAACTTTTCAGACGAAGCCGGTAATACCAGGTATATTTACTAAGTATCATTATGTTACACGTAATTAACACTGCAGAATTGAAAGGTATAAACGAGCTTGCTTCGCAAAATTTGTACAATATTTAGGCGTAAGGAGTCTAATTGATAAATGCAATATTAAATAGTAGACTGATATCGGTAATCAAATTATTTTAAATGATGATATAATCATTATGGAGATAACTACGGCATTGGCACGTATGTAGTTGGCCGTGTAATAAATTCCTAATAGTCTTAATCCTATTCAGAGATTTGGGCGAACAATCCTACACACTTCACGTTAAAACACTCAACGTTCAATAGAGAGTATTCTTAGGATCAACTAAAACGCATTAATGTCTTTGTGTGAGATCTGATCCAAGAATAGTCCACCCCACATCCTATGGATGTCGTAACTTGTAAGACGGAACTTAGCGTGCTATCGTTTAGATCGGGAGGACGGGCAGCAACATCCGTGTGTAGAAATAACATCGGAGATCTGCCTTTAACATTGATGCGTTACGGAATTTCGTGAAGGAAACACGATTGTGATCAGAAGATATAATTTTCAGAACTTCGAGTTGACATATCATCATAGAAGATCCACCTAAATTGCGTATTCTTAGCGACATAACTCCAAACCATCTCGATCTTACAGAGGAAAACCCTCCTCTAATCCCAAATATTGCATGTCGACACAGCAGTTTAATGAGAGTTAAAGCAGAGCTAATAAACTTCGTTTGTTTTAAGGGTCTTAACAAATCCTGTTGGTGTATTCCCCATTTCTCCAACTCCTCAAACATGGTCATACCATGAGCAACCCGTAACCACAGTAAATAGAGTGCGGCGACGACCAGTCTTGCTAGACGATGGTTGAGCAACGCTGCGCGGGACACGCATACAAATGTGAACTTAATACCGAAGGGAGAAAGCGTGTCAGCGTGCTTGGTCCTGAGACCATACGGGTCTCGTGTTACACACTGGTGGGACACATGGATGGGTACTGTTCAAGGTGAGGTCAAAAGGGAAAAGAAACAAAAGTGAATTTACAGGATAACATCTAACAAGAATGGATATAAGGGTACGTGCAAGTCGTTTAGCAGACCTATTTAGATGATACAGGACGAGCATCATTTGATGGTTTAGAGACAAATAGCATTGTACAGTCGGTTTTTAATTGTCATTGTGTCTTTTTATTGCGCTTCAACCCTGACTGTTTGCTTTGTTCTGCTGAGCATAAGGAGTAGGTCAATCACCGCTTATAAAGTTAAGTTTATCGTTTTCAATTACGTTATGTGATACATCCTTCTACAGATGATTTTACCAAGATGAACATAGCACCAGCGGTTATGTTGTTGAAATATGTGTTTACCTTATATATTTTTATCCCCATGGAGGATAAATCACGATAGCACAATTTGTATAAATAAACATGTGTACGTTATTAGTCATACAACAGGAATTTAATATTATACCAAATTCGGAAGTTCATAGATATGACAAATAGTTGGTAGTCTAGAAATAGTGTTATCATATATTATGCAGAATGACGTCATTCTCTTGAATATGAGTCACACAGACATATTACAATAATTATGTTTGTATGTAGTTAATATTACTTATTACGAATCTTGTTTGAAGAGATGAATAAGGTGTAGAACATATGGATTTTGTTTGGCTGTAAATGAAACTGTTGTTTGAAGGACATGCACTTCCTATATTTGAAAATTCGGATCTTACATTTCGGTATACTAACAGGGCTTCAAGTCTGCTTTCACAATAGTGTCAGAATGGTCTATCATTGAATTCATTATGGTTGATTTTTACAAGTTTCGTAATCTACTAATATAAAAGCGTCACTATGACTTTCCAATGATCAACCACTGACACCCCATTGAAAGAAATGGCATATAGAATGGTAATCTCGTACATAATGACAAATGAATGACAGACGTATGCAGTAATCTGCTAAATTTTTGACACTTTCTTTGATCAGTGACCTACCATTAGAACGTCATTGTGTAGTCACTGCTTTTAATAGCTCGGTTATCAAAAAGTATTACGAGACCATTGACCGACCAATGATCGACCATTATAAATTAAGCAGATTACGAACTTTTAGTAAAATGAAAATGGGATCGTGTTGGAATGACAAATTTATATAAATAGCAGGCTTGGGGGTCCTGGACTGTTTAAGGTGTGATTTTTAAAGACAGTGATAATTTGATATAAATTATCCGCATATAAAATCTCTGTTGCAGAATCTGCAACTTCAGCTGTAGCTATGTATCTTAAACGCAAACCAACCAGCAAAACATATTCGTAACTAAACGAATGCCCAAACTTCATAACGTAAATATTACATCGGTGACGCTCCAGCCAAATTGGCTCATCAATCTTGCTAAACGGCAGACATCGATCGATAGAACATAGATTGAGACACGATCATATACATCAAGAAGTAGCAGTTCAACTTGATTAAATGTTACAGTCTTATGGCTTCGAAACTTTGCAAGCTTGATTGGAATATTTTGGCTTCGTAGACAATGGCAAAAACTACAATAGCAAATACAAAATATGAAGATGAAGTAATAAGAATATCTTCTTTGTGCACTAAAGTGAAATTAACTATAGAAAATGATAAATGGGAATTAATGTGTTTATGGAACTTCGCCACTATACTTTTAATGATCAGGCTATCGCCGAATATGGGCAAAAACCCACCGGGAAGTAGCCACTTCCTGTTATTGCCAATTTCATCGTTACAGTCATCAAAACTCTGAATTAATAACTCTCCAATTGGATTCGGCAGTCATTTAGAAACCAACCACAAACTTAAGTGAACTCATTCAAACAGGAGTTAACTAAGAAGGCAACACACATTGCTAGCATTCCTTTTACAGCCATTCAACATGTCATTGACAACTGGCAATGGAAGCATAAAAACAAAACAGAACATTATGACAGTAACGTGAATAGAATTAGCACGAATCAAATTCGGCAGGTCACCGGCACAGATGCAAATCACGTTCAAAGAGACTCACACTAATGCAATAAAGAGATCACTTTCCTTGAGGCAGTAATAGATGCGTCGTGTTTCATAGTGTGCGTGGATGTATACAGCTCTTTGAAGCGCTTCCGCTGCGCTTCAAGCGTCCTTGTCGCGGAAAATGTAAGGAAGTAGGGTTCGCGATATTCTCGGCTCAAACATGGCGTCTTTGGTATTTGTAGATAGCTTGTTTTCCTAGCGTGAGTCATACGTAAGTTAATCATCCTTTGTAGTTGAATGGTCAGATCAATTATGCGGTAGTGATTGAGTTAAAGCGGATTGCTTTTGCTTGTTTGTGTTTGTTAATTTATTATCCTGAAGTGTGACCTCGCTCGAGCCTCCGTTGTATAGGAATTTTATTCAACCAATATTATTATATCTTCGGTATACCAAATCATCAAAGGATTCCCAAAAGCAACATTTTATGAAACATCCTTTGCTGAGACAAGGATTTTACTGATGTACGTGAACAAATTGAAATATTTATTTAGAACTTTTTTTAATCTTGGGAGTCCAAGATTAATTATCAAATCTTATGCATATTCTAGTTATTTTTTTGTGGCTAAATCTAAAGTATAATCACACATCAAAACTCGAATCAAACGCTCAAATTCAAGAAAAATTGTGACATACTTAAGCCATACCAAAAATCACATCAATCATGCTCGACTGCTGTTGCTTTAACTATTGATCAACTTCTGTTAACATCAGCTCTAGGTTTACCAACAGAGAGAGGCATTTCTACACTAGTTTACCAAGAATCCAATTGGATTATATAACGTTCAAAAGCCCTGTGTCTATTTCTGTATTGTCGTCTCATCCCACAACTATTCCAGGCGTTTTGCCTGTGGGACTTATCGGTATGTGAATGTCATAATGTTTATTAATATATATTCTCGTCCTCTTCTCTCTTATAGCTCGCTCTCAAGGATTATGACATTAATTTTATGACTTAGTTGAATTTTAGGTCAGATTTTGATACATGGTTATCTATACTAATATTATGAAGAGGTAACGTTTGTGAGTTTGTGACGTTGTAAGGGGTAATCTCTGGATCTACTGAACTGAATTTCAAAATGATTACACCAACAGAAGGCTACGTTATTGTGGAGTATCATAGGTTATATTTTATCCCAGTATTGCCACGGGAACGGGAACAACGCGGGTGAAACCGTAAGGCACTGCTAGTTAATAATATTCGTTCTCTTCTCTCTTATAACTCGCTCTCAAGGATTATGAGATTAATTTTATGACTTAGTTGAATTTTAGGTAAGTTTTCATTGTTAGAATGATCAGATTTTCATTCATGGTTATTTTATAACAAAACGTTTGGTATAGGTTGTGATCATCGTAACTTTATCGCTCACTAATGAAATGTAGCTTTCGCGATGACAAATTATAGGCGGAATGTTTTCTCAATAAGAAATGCTCTTAGTTTCAATAGGCTTCCTAGGGACCTTAATGTCGACTTGTTTTGCACCAGTGTGGCGACCTTAAGACGGCTTTTGGCACAGTTATTTTTCAAGGACAGTTAATTTATCTACTGCTCTCTTAACTGGTTATATTAACTTGTATGTACTTTCTTTTATATCGACTACCTACCCTTTTCCTTACTTATATGTGGAGGCTTGTTATTAGCTATTTGTTAATATTACAGTCTTTGTGTTATTGGTTGATTAGTCTGTAAGCCTTCTTTAAAATAAAATAAATAATCAGTGAAAACACTATAATCTCAAACGCAAACATGAAAGACAATCCGAAGCTGTCAATCACGCAGTTCTCGAGATATTGATGGCAAGTAACATTACCATGAAGAGTTAACCATGACTGGATAACGGAATTCTTACATACCTCAAGTACTTCGCATCTACTTCCTATAGTATATTGAAACAGGCATAAAGGCACACATTTGCATGGCATTCTTTAGCCCTCATATAGCTTCGTCATCTTGCGGTCACAGCTGTGACCTCTATATCTTGCCACAGACCTGCAGAAAGTCAGTACTGCTTGTATTTATTACCTCACATCGTTATGTAAAGACATTACTGACACAAACAGCTAGGTATCAACAAATACCTATTTAAGTTTACCGTTTGTTTATTTTGTTTAAAAAAAAGAACGTTTCCCCTCACTAGGGATGTCTCCAGTATCACAGGTGCCTTGACCTAAAGGTCCTTGTTACCAGGTCAATAAATTAAAAAAAATATATATATCACAGGTGCGTTTATATACATACAATCTCACATACACAAACTGCCAGGCAGTGCCCCAGGTCTGCTATTTTTATAAATTTGTCATTCCAACAGGATCCCATTGTCATTTTGCTAAAATTTCATAATCTGCTAAATTCATAATGGTCCATCAGTGGTCGGTCAATGGTCTCGTAATACTTTTTGATAACCGAGCTATTAAAAGAAATTACTGCACATCGACGTTCTAATGGTAGGTCACTGATCAAAGGAACTGTCAAAATTTTAGCAAATTACCGCATTCGTCTGTCATTCATTTGTCATTATGTACGAGATTACCATTCTATGCCATTTCTTTCAATGAAGTGTCAGTGGTTGGCCATTGCAAAGTCTTAGTAGATTACGAAATTATCACAAACTAAACAATCACAATTCCTGTAATGAGCTTGCTGCTATGGAAAAGCATTTCGGGTTCTGTTCTTCTGATGAACGTCATCAGTTTACCATTTCAGGATATTTATTCCAACTGGTTTTTTTCAGGTGTTTCTTTTTTAACGTTCCTTTTTGTTAATAAATGGTAATTCCAATCAGCTAGTAATTATCTATCGCATATTGCAAAATGGCTATTGTTAATTATAATCTCGTTACTCTGCATTTTTAGTAAATTTTAAGGAAAACAGTTAAAAAGTAAGTAGGTAATAACATATCATCGTAGGCGTATAGAAAAAAAAAAACTATTTAAGTTCAAATGTTCAGCAACCTACAGAATTATCGGTTTGCTCGTAAATCTTTGAAGTACTTACAAAAGGGTAGTAATTACACGTTTTCCCAGAATTAGTAATTACTGGTAGTAAGCAATACGCTTCCACACTGAGCTTGAAGCAATTTGGTACTGGCAGAATGATTATAAAATGAAATACGAGATGATGGATGCCTAGTGTGGGGAGTGACTTGTAGAGATAAATAATAAGTCTAAATAAGAACTACGTCTATAACTTGTCAGTTATCGTGTGAACTACATGATAACTGACAAGTTATAGACGTTAATTTTTAGACTATCACATTATACGTGGATAAATACTGTTATCATTTGCATTAAAATAACACTGATTAATTGAAATCGGCAGGACTAAGCCAATTCGTTTCTTACTATCTATTTTTTTATCTGCCGAAGTAGATCACACTAGGTTATTTTTTTGACAGATAATAAAGCATTAAAAGCATATCTAAAATTAAACGATATAAATAAGATATTACCTAAGGACTTTTTATGGAAAATAAGTAATCGCAAGTATCTACTACTAGTTAAGGAGGACGAAGTGTTGGGAGCCCCCTACAAGGTCAACCAATGACCTGATGAAGACCTTAGACTTCCACGGGATGCGTGACGCAAAGGACCGATATGGCGACTCTTGGCAGAGGCCTAGATGTGGACGTCTTTCGGCTGAAATCATGAAGAGGCGTAGACATAACCCTGTCCAAACGACAAAAAAATACTACTTAAAATCCTATTACTATCTCCATATCGAATGAAATAAACTAGCACTGACGTAAGAAAGTAATTTCTCTCCAAGCTTCCGCGTCAAGTAAAAAGTCCGTTCTTCAGCACTACAACAACCCTGCACAACACCATCAACGTAATCGGCGTGAGCATTCCCGCATTCATTGCGAGGCTGTTTTTAGGCGAGGTCCAAACGTAAGCTGAGCGGACAACGCAACAGCTGTGCATATGGAGTTCGTGATTTAGATAACTTTAGCTTTGTAGTGCGTCATAACTCTCACTTTTGACTGTATAGGACAGTCTCTTTCTAAAGTTTTAGAATTCAATGTGTCATTTAAATAATGCTCTAATCGTCCACTGTTACCGCAAAGATTTTCGTAGTGGGGGAAGTTCGCGCACGCACAATTTCATACAATTTTACATGCGCGAACTTCCCCCACTATACTATTGTAATGTTTTTTTTGTGTCCTGGGTTCTGCTGGGCTTAAGAATAAAAGCGGAATTTATTCAAAGCTCGTGAATGAGGAAGAAACCTTTACGGCTCCCGTAATAATTAATCTCTGAGAAGCTTAACTTCGCATCAAAATGATAAAGTCTGAAAATCATCATTTAGCTGTTAATGTCTGTCTCCATGCTTCGTCTGAACTGGAGAAGTATTTCATGCAGTCGTGAGCTATGTTTAATACAGCACAGCAGATCATCATTTTTCTCAAGAAGTCGTGCGACTATGATTGCTGCGTCTCTTTCAGTTGAACCAACAGTCTTTCATTTTTTATCACTCAGTCGCTCATCTTCCCGCTCCGTCAGCAAACCCACCTCACCCTATGACCCGGTCAGCGACCTCTCTAATGTCTGTAGCACTTATTGTTCATTACGCGACCACGTGAGCGAAACCAGTGGAGCGGACGACGAGAGACAATTCGCGACATCCAAGAGATTTGTGAGCACCAAACGATCGTATGCGGATGTCCTTATTGTTTGACATGTTAAGGAGGTTGTAAATTTTGAGCAAAGGAAGTCATTCGGAACCACAATGAAGCCTATTACCTTCTGTAACATTAAACCTAAGCTGGATGGATGATGGATGTTAGTAGGATTGTTTGTGATAGGTAGTTATTCTATAATGAGAGTCACGAGGGCCAATGGATATTAACCATCGATGTGAAGATAAAGAAGTCGAAAAAAACTGTCCCTAACACATTTATTTATTAAAACTTCATGGAACACACAGGAAAACAGAGGACTTAGGCCGCTATCCCACTGGCGTTTTACGAGCGTCGGCGTCTCTCAAACGTCTGCGCAGCGTCAACGTTGCGCAGACGCGACGTCGACGTCGCGTCTGCGCAACATCGTGAGGAAACCGGCATGTCCTAGAACCAACAATTCGAAGACATGTGACATTCACCAACCCGCACTGCTGAGCCCGCGTGCTGAATTACGGCCTATTCCCTCTCCTAGAGAGGAGGCCTGTGTCCCAACAGTGGGAACATTAAAGGACTGATTATGCTTATGCTTATATGCATCGTTGAAGGCCACATCTTATGTACGTTGTATGCTTATGTATGTTATGAAAATAAAGTTACTAAGGCAACATCTTATGTAACTCGTATGATACTGTAACCTCAACAAAACGATTCACAACATTTGTCACAACATCAACAAATTCCTATACAAAATGTTCCTGTTTGAAGTGGCATTCACCGTTATCTGATAGCAATATGTTTCGAAACATGTCGATACCTAATCGATGAGTATCAGCAGATAACGATACCACTGCAGCCATAAGCAGACTGACATTGAAACAGATAGTAAAACTGTTTTGATGCAACTAGGCATCTGTCTTTTTTTTTTTTAATGAATTTCTTGTACCTACTTGTAGGCCTGTAATTTCCCTAGCTGTCACCTCCTTCTGTGAAGCAGTAATGCAAGCGAAGGAGGAAGCGGACCGCGTGCAGGAGAGGGACACCTCACGCTCCAGTCGCCGTAACAGAAGACGCCCCGGGCGCCGGGAAACGCAGGGCGATTTCCGGCCACCGCAGGATCGGGCCTGCGGACGGCGAGCTATGGGTGGCTCGCCGTCCGATAGCAACCCGGTCCGATTCGACGGCGCGACGTTTGCGACGCGCGCCTCAAAGAGCTGTCAGGCCCCATTGGGTCAGTGCCTGCTAGGGTTGCGGAATTTATTTGAAAGAGTCTCCGCGGCCCTGGAATGCAAAGGGCACTAGAAGGATCACGGGTGGGTTTTAGTCAGTAAGAGTCTGACACTCCCTTCCGCTCCGCCCAGAGCGGGAGAAGTCGTTTGATTGATTTCCCATCCAGGAAAAAAAAGCCTATAATTTTCCCTTCAACAGAAGCGAAATTGGTGATTGAAACGGGTGGCGAAATTTCAGAAATTTACTATTTTTTATTAAAACCTGCGGTCCGAGGGTCAAATGTGGCCCGCTAAGCTTTTTCTGTGTGGCCCTGCAGCCAAGCACATTATTGATGCTATATTTACAGAGTCTTCTTCTTTTTGAGTGGATGGTGACATTAAAACAATTTCTGCCCAGTGGATGGCCACATTTCTAGCAGCATCGGTGGTATTTATTAGGTCCTCAATAGTCCAGGTGTAAGGTCACTTAGTAGCCGTTTTATTGAATACTAAACTGCATGTATTTATCTATGTAGATAGCTAAATAATTCATCACGAATACGATTCTTCTTAGAGCATTCAGATTCCAAGGATTCCTCCTTAACTATTTGTCAACACACGTGCATGTTATTTCCTCAGTAAGTTAGTTGCTTTATGATTCTTCCTAGATCAATTAAATATAATTGTTTAATTTGAAGTGACAAAAACAAATCATATTATTATTTATGTTTTACTATGAAACAATAGGAAAACAACGCAATTTTAATTGAAAGATATAAATTATTTTATGACGTTAATGGCTAACTATGACGGTCAATGTTATTATGAACCTATCATAATATTATTGTAAGAAAGGCATTTAAACCTAAAGTCCATGTTTTTCTGCATACAAGGATAACCGAACACCAGCACGTAAGTTTGAATGACGTAGGAATCTCAGTAAGCATTAAGTAATAGTGGATGTAGACTAACTAGCAACAATAAGTCATGTTTTTAAAACTTGGCCAATTTTCCCCGAATTAATAAAAGTCAATATCAGCTAGATAACAACAGAGTTAAGTAGAACTCATTGAGATATTCAAAGGTAAGAAGAAAAACAAATCATTAAAAACGGTTCATCATTTTAGGAGCTCTGTTGCTACAAACGGACAGACTAAGACTTCAAAAAGCGCGACTACTTGAGTACGATAATCGTAGATAAGTATTATGTACATATTTTAATGATTCAACAGCTATAGAGGATTCTCTTAAAAAGTATACCTTATGACAATAGATTTGCTCATGTGTTGCAAACTAGTGACCCGTCCCGGCTTCGCACGGGCGGAAATTATTTTAATCTATACTAATATTTAAAGGAGGAGTTTGTTTACTTGAACGCGCTAATCCCAGGAACTCCGGATCCGATTTGAAAAGCCCATTTATCGACGAAGGCTATGTGCTATAAAGGTCATCACGCTAAGACCAATGGAAGCGGAGCAGTCAAGAAAAATGTGACATAAACGAAGTAGCGCGGGCCAGCTAGTATATTAATATGCCTATGAGTATGAGATACAACCCGCCGACAACAGACGGACGGACGTGGACGCAACGGACAGCGGAAAATTGTTATTAGGTTCCTAGGTACCTATCGAATACGGAAAACAGCAAAAAAAAACTGATTTATTACGGTCGTGAACGATCTGAGAAAAGAAATGACTCGATGCATTTTTACAGCACCAAGTTTTTTTCATCTAAACTAAAATAAAAACATGCGTTACTCTTTAAGACATGCTTGAAGAATAATGATGTATGTAAACATGTACTTAGGATGATGACTTGTGAAAAGGTTCGTCACGAATAACGATTGACGCCCACACTGGGCCACGGCGACCTTTCGCAGTGAATCAGAGCATAAAAACACTGTTGTATACGAAAAAGATCAGTGAACACTTGTGTCAGCGACTGTACTATGTTACTGTTGTGTGTAAATGTCACGGATATAGTTCATTGTACTGTCGGATGCTCAAGTGGAAAGGGCAAGAAGAAAAGGTTTATGTAATCCGTAATGTGTCATAATAATAAATACTATACAGGGTGTATGTGAATTTATTGCATAATAGAAGATCAAAAGCAGAACTCAGAAATTCAAACTCAATTCATTTATTTCAAGCAGATATTAAAAGGCTGGAACATATTTTTGAACGACAAAAAGTGACTCTAGCTGTAAAAAGGGGCAAAGAACTTATTACTCTTTTATAATACATATTAGCTATTCAAAAAAATCGTAATAAATGAAAGTCTCGTTAAAGATCATTCATGAATCAGTACCTACAAAGGTGGATGGGTTTAGTCACGCATCCAGAAAAAATATACCAGCAAAAATATCTTATCCCTCAATTACAAGAATCACGACCAATTAACCTTGGATCTCTGACGCTGGCGCTGCAAGATTAATCAGACTCAAAATAGATGTTCACAACATTATGGCGGTCGTCAAAGGCAAGTGATTGCCACAAAATCTCTCCAACTGTCGTATTTGGATCGTTGATCTAGTTGGACTATGCTTGTGAATTATCGATATGCTAAGTCCATCTTAGCATACCGATAATTCACAAGCATATAGAGAACCAGAATGAAAATAAAAAAACCGGCCAAGTGGGAGTCCTCGCGCACGATGAGTTCCGTACGTCATTATCCATAAAAACGGCAAAAAAAATCGTGTCTGTTTTATTCTGTTTTTTAGTATTTGTTGTTTTATAGTGGCAACAGAAATACATCATCTGTGAAAATTTCAACTATCTAACTATCGCGGTAGGACGTTCTTCCCTACATAGAGAACTTCGTTATAGCTAGACCATAAAGTTTACGACCACTGATTACTTATTAAATTCCACCAGATGTTCTAAGTCGCGATCTATAGCAGCAATGTTTAATGACATCATAATCTAAGACACGTGCTAACACCATTGTATAGAGATAATTAGTCGGCTAGCTTAGTATTAGTGCTGTTAGAAACGTGACTGTGCTGGTTTTATCTAAATACTTTAAGTTTTACAAGTGTAGGTGCGGTCGTGACTGTGGCTCGCCGTCCGATAGCAACCAGGGGCCGTATTATGACATCTTAAAACCATCATGTTTTCTGTGTGAGAAAAGGATAGTGCTATTCGTCCTGTATAGCTCCGTCTCTTTTTCACACCGAAAACATGATGGTTTTAAGAGGTCATAATACGGCCCCAGGCCCGAGTCGACGGCGCGTCATGTTCCACGCGCGCCTCAAAGAGCTGTCAGCAAAGAAGACGGGGCCCCATAGGGTCAGTGCCTGCTAGGGTTGCGGAATTTGTTCGAAAGAGTCACCGCGGCCCTGGTGGGTTTTAGTCAGTAAGAGTCTGACACTCCCTTCCGCTCCGCCCAGAGCGGGAGAAGTCATTTGATGATTTCCCATCCAGAAAAAAAAAACAGTTGCGGTCGTAACTGGGACGCAGGTGTTGATTTGTCCGAGGCATTTGAGACGTTTGTTTTGCTGTCTAAAGACTTGTCCAAGTTGTTGATGACACACAAAAGTAGTTCAAATTTTCAACTACATAAGAAACATGATAATTAGGGTTCCGTAGGCAAATGACAAAAAATGGAACCCTTATGGATTCGTCATGTCTGTCTGTCTGTCCGTCCGTACGTCACACCCACTTTACTCGTAGATTGTTAAAGCTACATAAATTAAAATTGGTAGGTAGGTGTAACCTGTGAACCGCTATTCAATAGTGCTGTGATATAGTGAGGAATGTTGTTTTTTTTTTTTACATCTCACACACGGCTATCTGATCCCAAGCTAAACAGAGCTTGTGTTATGGTAACCAGACAACTGATAAACATACTTATATAATTTATAAATACATACATATTATAGATAAATCACACCCAGACACAGAACAAACAATCATGCTCATCACACAAAGTTTGTCCTGGGTGGGAATCGAACCCACGACCTCCGGCTTAGCAGTCAGGGCCACTAACCACTAGACCAACAGGCCCGTCGTGAGATACGTCCTTCCAAATTCGTAAAAAATGTGCCCTCTAACTTTTAAACTATGAAGTTGAATTCTTCCAACGAAAATTGGTTTGAACACCACAGCTTATATACTTTTAGAGATATGAGATTTTAACAGTGAACTACGGAACCCTCCACTATGCGTAACCCGACACGCACTTGGCCGGTTTTTTTTCTTATGCAGTCGAAAAATACACTACTACTAGCTGATGGCAAACAATGAAGGAATGGAACAGAATGGATGATTAAGATATATATATGACAGAAAAAGAAAGCTCTGCGGCCTTATTGTGAGTTTAACGTTCCCGATCGCGTTAGTGTCATATTGCATTGAAACTGAATAAGAGCCGTCTGTTGGCAATAACGGAAAACCTTTTTTTAACCGACTTCTAAAAAAGGAGGAGGTTCTCAATTCGGATGTCTGTATTTTTTTTTTATGTTTGTTCGCGCATAACTCCGTCGCTTGACAACCGATTTGAAAAATTCTTTTTTTGTTGGAAAGGGTATACTTCCCAAATGGTCCCATGAAAATTTTATCGAAATCGACCAAGCGGTTTTCGAAAAATCTAAAAAAAATATCTACACTGTCTACATTGACGACCTCTTAGTTTACTCTGCAAAGGAGCAGTGCGTTTTTTTACACCAATGTGATTGGTTCGTTTAGGTGGGGGGAGGGGAGGGGATGTAGGTACCACTAAAAAGTGAAAAATAAAAAACTTTTTACAAAAAAATACAACCGACTTTTACACAAAAAATCAAAAAAGTGCAAAATAACTTTAATTTCGGAAGTCGTTGTTCAAAAAACGAAAAAGCAACCACCAACACCGAGTTCCGAAATTAAAGTTATTTTGCACTTTTTTGATTTTTTGTGTAAAAGTCGGTTGTATTTTTTTGTAAAAAGTTTTTTTACAATTTGACATAAGCGAACGTTTGCGTTTAAAAATTCGCACGTATTCGTAAGCCCTCGGAAGATGCGTCTTCGCCGCTGCCGCGCTGGTTTGAACTGGTTCCGATTTCTGTTTCAAGATCTTCAATGAGCATGCTTCTTATGTGGTGAAAACGGTTTTCTTATTGATTCGTATGTAGACAACGATTTAGCTCTTGCCCCTCGATACCGCACGATGGAAAGCGAGATGATGGACAAGGCAATCTCAAAAGATGGATTGCCTTTTGTTCCTGCTTTGAAGGGTTAGAGAGAGAGAGAGAGATATTTATTTTTGTAAAACATGAGTACCTACATTACACAACAACACACACACAACACACACAACAACAACAACAACAAGCAACATGAGTTATTTTTTTCGATTTCTGTTTAAGGATCTTCAATTCCTCCCAGAGTTGTAAGAAAACTCCATTGCGGCAAGCATCAGTCTCCATCACCGGGCAGAAATCAAGTACTATCCGGGATATTCAATCAAAAGTTTTTCAAACCAAATCAAATACGTTTATTTGTGTACACAGGTAAAAATGGGTGAAACAATTACAGGATAATGTGTCTCTTTATCCTGCCACAGCAGGTGGCGTACAAATATTAATTGAAATTACATAAGTATACTTAATACTAACAAATATACAATTTAACACATTTAGGTCAGTATTTATTGTTGAAACTTTAACTACAGTGAAATCCGTTTATTATGACGCCGATTATAACGACCAACCGCTTAATATGAAGTAAAACAGAGCTCATTTTGGTTTTCATATTAAATTCTTTAAAAAAGTGCGGATATAATGACTTCGTTTATTGACATATCGCTTATTATGACCTATTTTTCAGAAATTATGTTTGGTCATTACTATAACCAAACATAATTGGGGACGTGATACCGAATTTGTTCTTCACTTTGTTTTGATTGAACTAAGACTATCAATATGTATGTATTTTTTTGTTTATCTCCTTATTTCAAAAAATACCTAAAAAAGATGGGAATTAGCTTAGTTCCTAAGATTACGCTTTTTATGACGTCCGCTTAGTATGACGTATTTTTCACTTCCCTTCGATGTCATTATAAGCGGATCCAACTGTATATTGTCTGGTGCTTACTATAATGTAGGTAAAGAATAGTTTTTATTAACTTTGAGAATCATACAAATTTTTTGGGAACACAAGCAGATTTGTCTTCTCTTTGTCGCTTATCGAGGTATTTTATTAGTCTATCGATATGCCTAAATCAGCACAAGACGTATCGGTAATACAGATAGAGATCAACTCTAATCTGATAACTTCTAGATATTTGGTTTACATAACTGCAACTACGCAAGCCAGTTACAAAAGCAACCTCTATTCGACCAGCACATGCTGCATAATGTAATATTAGACTACCTACCCACATGCCTAAACAACCCAAGATCGTAAAACGGATATAATATGTGCAGTACGATGCAAATATACAGCACATGGCAGTCAGCTAACTGGGCCCATTGTCCTTAATAAGTTGTCAGTCAATTAGCAGCCAGTTAGCGTATGAAGATGTGCGCAATTTGAGGATATTGTTATTGATGCGTGCGGTAAACATTATGCTAAGTATTGACAATCTTCTTTTGAATTAATGTAATAGTTATAATGCGGTAAAAAAATATCCAATTTTGACCACAATGAAAACCATTAAGGCGACAACGGAAAACAATTGAACCACTCTTTTAAGAGGTCTTAATTAATTATTTCTCTCTCCAGTAGGTACTTAGCTTGCAATACAGAAATGGACCCCGCATTTCTTTATAGGTAGGTTTACTGCTAGGCAGAGATTCAAAGTCATCATCAATTTAGTCTTAGAATGTTATATCCCATCTTCCATTTACTATTTATAACTGTAGTCTTTTTAACAAATACCTTGCTATGGTTAGACAATCGTTCCGAAAGGAATGCTGGAACTCCTATTTAATAACCCCTGGGTTTATGGCCTGTCAATAAACGAACGGGCCACTCAGTCCGCAACACGGGCTGCATTCTCTCATACACCACAAATACGTTATTAATAAACCATTAAATTCATGCGACCTATTTCGTTAATGTGCGTAAGCGCACGCCGTGAAAGTACTCGTACGTATTTGACAAGTACTGTTCTGTTAATGTGTCTTCTTATGAGTTGCCATGCTGGCCTAGATTCAAAATGGTTCTAATACAAATTTGATGTGTTCCTAATTTGAAATGTTTTAGAGGGAAGGTAGTGCACACTGCGGTTTTTTTTTTTTTAACAGAGCTTTGCTCGTCGATGGCTTCTGCTGGAGTTTGTCGTCACCAAAAATGAGGTTGAGTAATAATCTGTCTAAGCAAGCGCATTAGCCGAGCGAAATACTTCAGTTTCGCTGTCTAGCCTTTTAGTGATAAAAATTCGTAATCTCAAATGAAAATAAAACTAGATTTAAGAAGATTAGCAAACAATCGTAGCTGGGATTGCTCAAACAGTTACAAATCGGTCTTGAAAACCACATTCAACAGCTATAAAATATGGACAGACATTCGCTGCGAAGGAGCTGTTTTTGCACATGCTAGTCTGGGAAATTTAGAAGCTCCCACGGGAAGGGAAAATCAATGAGAAGAATTTTAATCTGGGAAACGGAAAACATCTTGGTATTCAACTAAAACATGGAGAGATAAAATCAAATACAGTATAGAAGGGTTTAAGCATTTGAAGTTCTTATTTCAAATAGCAATGTGTTGTAACTTCGCTCATTTACTTAAAACAACGCACACAAAAATGTGTGGAATTGCACATCGCTACTTTAAATAGCCAGAAAAATGAATTAGCAAAAATAACTAACTGGGACAGAGTCCAGTGTATAAAACTGCAACGGCATACAGTCATAAAGAAAATATTTTCAAGTCAATTTCCTAGAAAAGTGAACTGCTTTTTGCAAAACGAGACTATTCTGTCTGGGCCTTGAACCGGAACATTTCAGCACGCGTCACCAAGTTCAATCGGTTCCATATTCTGTATTTTGATTAGTAAATAGATCCATTTTGGGTCGCCTATGTTTGAAAGGTAGGCAGTTTATAATTAGGAAGGCGATCGTTATTATTTGAGATGACTTAAGTTCAGCGGTATTTTAAATTCTTCAAAATTGCGGAAAACCATTGAGTCTTTTACTGCATTTCATTTAATTATCTGTCGTCGAAGGACGTAAAAGGGAGACATAAAATTCAACCGACTTCGCGCACGGAGACTTTGAAAATGTGAAAATGCAGTTTGAAATTCGAACTTGCGAACGCTTAGGGAAGTACTTACGACCGAGGCACAGGCTTTTTGTGGTCTGCCTCGAGCAGCCGCGACTGATTGAGACGTCAGTAATCTGAACTAGAATATTTGCCTACTGATGTGGTGAGCTCTGTATTGTGAATAGAATACACTGTTGATTTAAGTTTGCTATTTTGCGAGAAATGTCTGGTATGCGTATTTGCGGTGCCTTTGGTATGCCAATAACTTGCGGTGCCCCGTGCCGTTTTGACGTACATTTATTTCTTAAATCTGTAGGCGAATTTTCATAATTTTTAGGAAACTTTTGCACTCGTATCGCAGTCTGTCAAAATGTATGCAAATTATAGGTGTTTTTGACAGATTTCGACTGACATGCCATTGACTGCAAACGTTGTTTATAAGAAATAGTTCAGTAGTTTAGGCTCTAGAGTGGAACATACTTACATACAGCCAAACCCATTACCCTTCCTTTTCACTTTGCCGTAGTCGGGTAAAAAACTAGCCAAGTGCGAATCCACCTGTACGGTTCCGTACCATAATGCGAAAAAAAAAAACATGTTCTTGTTTGGAAGCCCCTTTAATTTTTAATTTTATTATTTGCTAATATACTTTTCTTCTTCTACTTTTCAACTGTCTACCTTTGACGGTTCTTTAAATACAATCCGCTGACAGACAGACGGACGGACGGCTTAATAATAGGGCACTGTTGGTTACTTCTTTTGATACAGAATAATAAATATGTACGGAAAAATAATTAGTAGAATTTGGTCTCTATTCTGAATATTCAAAAAATATGCAAGAAATATTGTAGCTCTTAGATGTGACCAGTCCAAGAATAAACAACGAAGGTGGACCCTTTATCAATCCATAATACAGAACGTCATTATACTTAAGATATTTTTTCAATAGAACAAGACGTGTACTCAGTTCTTTTATAACATAATACATTAAACAAACAATAACACAAGGAAAACACGATGAAAGGCCAGTCAGACGCACCTTGAGCGATGACATCAGACTTGTGTGTCATCTTAGGACATATACTTGTACTGTAATGAGTGTAAATAAAGGTGTTAAGGTGCTTGGCTGCAACGCGATTAGAATTGATATGCGTTCGAAAAGAAGAGATGTCGAAACAGCAGTGCTGCCCAAGATGTTGACACACAGAGCTTGGATTGTGTCTGAAGTCCCTTGCGTTAGTTTGAATGAATTTCGTCAAACGAATAGAATTGTCGAGTTTATTTAGAAGATTCAGGAATTGTTCTATCGTGTAACTAGTAGGGGATGTTGCCGAATCTTGTCCTAAAAACGGAAACTGCTGGTCTATGAAAGTTCTGCCTCAATTAATTTAACATCAAGCCGTGTAAAGATATCAGCTTTATCTAAATATACATATATATAACTCAAAAGTGACTGACTGACATAGTGATCTATCAACGCACAGCCCAAACCACTGAACGGATCGGGTTGAAATTTGGCATGCAGGTAGATGTTATGACGTAGGCATCCGCTAAGAAAGGATTTTGATTATTTCTACCCCCAAGGGGATAAAATAGGGGATAAAAGTTTGTATGAAACTTTGTCAATTTTAAACCGATCGGGCTGAGACTTTCAAAATCGGCGGTAAAGTAACTATTCCACGCGGACGAAGTCGCGGGCAGAAGCTAGTTAAAAACAGTCGGAACATTCCTCACAACGATAACAAGACGATTTGAATCGAATCGACATGTAATTTCCTTGCTGACATATCGCAACTTAGCACCGCTCGATCATCCATCGTCAAGTCTTCAGGAAATTGACAATAATTGCCCTGTCGTAATACGGATGCCGACTCGGCAACCATATTACCGTAAAAATCAACGTGTATCGACTATCGAGACTGTAGCTGCAAATAAAAGCCAACGGACTTAGATTGAATCTGTGAGCCAAAAATAAGCACTCCAAGGAGATTTTCTGACTTATTTTAAACATTTCATGAAATTGTAACAGAATTAGCTATGACACAGATTTAGGTATTATTTCATTGTTTATTTTCGGTGCGTGCATCCGAATCGCACCGCCTTTTTGTGGAAGATGACTAGTATAATTACCAAACAAACACTGTTTATTTTAAATATTAGTAGGTAGGTAATGATGAATTTATTCTTTTAAATATTAGATCATGTGGACTGATGCGATCATTTGTTTGTGTACACGTTTTTTTGACGAGCAAAGGAGTAGGTAGGTACCTAACTTGTTTGCTAATCTTGTTTTCGACTTCTTATTAATGAATTTGGGATTGGCTTTCCAATTCTTAGTAACGTAGGTAAGAAAAGTAGAAACTTCTTCTTTCGTACATTGAACAGGGAACATCTTTTAACCAGACTAGTTTTGTATCTTTCGAACTGCTTTATTTTTAACCGACTTCAAAAAGGAGGAGGTTCGCAATTCGGCAGGTATGATTTTTTTTTTTTCAAAAAAATCCGACGCCGCGCGATGCTATTTGGTCCCATAAGAATTTAGTTGAGTTTCGTAGAGTACCTAGTTTTTATTTTATGAGCATTTTTGTTAATTTCAATAAATGATAGCAAATCTGTCGGAATAGTTGAAATCGCATGTTTGTTTATTGTTTACACCAATTTAAACCACTATAACGCTATATGATGGGTATGTTTAGCTGGGAGTGAACCACTAAAAAGTGAAAAAAAAGTACAAAGATAACTTTAATTTCGAAAGTCGGTGTGTTCAAAAAGCAACCAAAAACACCGAGTTCCGAAATTAAAGTTATTTTGTAGTTTTTGTTTTTTTTTCGCGGTAAACCTTACTTTAGGATCTGTATGACGCTACACGTACCTACTTAATTTGTACATAGATACGTGACGTTGCAAATGTCGCCACTACAGAGTCTACTGTACCGTGTATTAACATTCCTATTTTCACCCAATGCTGGTGGGTGGGCGTGCGGCGACCGGTGGTGGCCTGCGTGTCATGCCATCTGAGTGAGTGGGGTCACTATTCTCATCATTTCTTATCTTGTTCCTCCTCATCTTTTTATCTCTGACAACAATTCTGCATAACTTAACTCTCTTTTGATTCTTTGCAATACCAACTCTACACTAAGTTCTTTTAAAAAAAAAACGAATGTTGTCATTAAAAAAAAACCAATAACGTTTTCCTATTTATCCGCTGTCCTTTTATTTTCTCTGGATGGGGAATCATCAAATGACCTCTTTCACTCTGGGCGAAGCGGAATGGAGTGTCGGACTCTTCCCGAATAAAATCCACCCGTGTTCCTCCTAGTGTGTTTTGCGTCCCAGGGCCGCGGCTCTTTCGAGCAAACTCCGCAACCCTAGCCGGCACTGATCATATGAGGGCCCCGACATCTCTTTGGTTGACCCGGGCTTGCTTGTTATCGGACGGCAAGCAACCCATAGCTCGCCATCCACAGGTCCGCCGCCTACGGTGGCCGGGAATCGCCCTACGACTCCCGGCGCCGACGCAGCGGCTGGGGCGTGAGGTCACCCTCTCCCTCGCGCATTCTACCTCCTCCTTCGCTAGCTCCTTGCTTCGCAGAATGAAGGTGACCGCTATTGTATAAATTCAAGTTCTTAAAATGCAACAGACAGATGTGTTGCTGGGGAGTTTGTTGCGCCACTTGTTCTTCCCAGCTAAAACATTAGGAAGTGGTGACGGGTGGGCGTTTTGGGGGACTGTCTTTATGTAAAATTTGACGTTCAAAAAGTGCTGTCTCTCAGCCTAGTTTGAATAAATGACTTTTGATTTTGACTTTCCTCGCTCCAGACCATGGATTGAACCAGGGCCGAAAGCGAGAGGTCGCCGCTGTCGCGTCTGCTGGATGCAAGAAGCACAGGACTGGTTGATGTAACTATACTAGAGGAAGTATATGCCCAGCAATGGACGTCTTTCGCCGAAAGAAAATCATCGGGCCATTAGGATGAATGACAACCCTAGCCATATACCTATATCTCTAGCTTCAGTTTAAAATGACATCTTATTGTACTGAAACCTACATTAACGAATAAAGTTGATTTGATTTGATTTGACACAACTGCCCGCAACTTCATCCGCGTGGAATAGTCCCCCGTACATACATCCCGATTTTGAAACAATATTCATTGGTGCTCCGCTCTTTTTGGTCTTAGCGTGATGATATATATAACCTTCCTCGATAAATGAGCTATCTAAGACTGAAACAATTTTTCAAATCAGACCAGTAGTTCCAGAGATTATCATGTTCAAACAAACTCATCAGCTTTATATATTAGTATAGTATGACAACTATCAATCTAGCACTTTACACAAACTAATTGTGTTAAATAAAGTAGGCATCACAAAGATTTCTAAGTAAAAAAACCCAGTGCAGTCAGTAAACAAAATAACGATGATGCAACAAAAGCATTCAACAGTTTTAAAATATTCTATGGGAAGTAACGAACAACATCACAAAACAAAAAATTCTTTACTGTTGACTGCTTAGGATAATTACTTACGTACTTCACCATCTGCTCCGTGTCAGGTAATTAGACAGACAGGCATGGATTAGTGTTGGCGACTCTTCGGTATCTTAAGATGAATCTTAATGAAAGATTAGATAATTGAAGAGTTTCTTTACCAAGATTGTCGACCATTTTTTTTAAAGCAATTTTTTTATGATGCCTGAATCTACGGGCATCATAGTCAAACTAGTTTCTTGAAATGCTGGATTCTTGGAACTGAAATACCATTCTTATTCTGATGGTAAGTAACTGAGCATGGTAATTCAGTGTATCCGTATAATTATCTTACTAAGGATTTTTCCCTGAATTTTGTATCAAAAACACGGTAAAATGTTTGGAGAATGAGACTGTATTTTGTTTTGTCAAATAGACAAGCAGCCCACATGTATATGGAGATCAGGAATAACTGGGCCTACTCTTTGGGTACCTATAATGTTTTAGCATCTGATCTTCAGACATAGAACTGATAATTTATTGACTGAGTCCATAACTTACCAAATAAAAGAAACATGAGACATAGGCATAAATAAATATTGCCAATGCTAATGATGTTTTGTTACTCAACAAAAGTGAGTCACAGATGATGTCATATTAGTTATCTTAGATTCAATAACATTATATTTAGTTACTTAATTGTTATTTTAGTAAGGAATGTTATTTCATTGATTTATGTAGGTTAATCAATATTTTGCTTAAGGTCCGTCTAAATAAAAACATTAGTTTTGTTTTGAATATGATAAGACAAAATTGAATGCACATCATTAGAACCATGCAGGTATGCATTTTAATTTTTTAAGTGAAAAATTCTTTAGTCGCATTGGACACTTCTTGATAGGGGAAAATCTTATGGGTTCGCGTCAGCGACATGCTCATGACTCAGGCGTATAAGTGACATTGAATGGATTTAGTGAAAAGTTCAATGTGTATATACTGTGTGTTGTTGAAATAGTTTTTTTGTTTGATTATTATTTTAATTCGAACATTATGAAATTTCAAATTTTAATACTAAAACATCTACACTTCTATCGGCAGTCCCTATTACTGCCAATATTTTTTTTTGGTTTTAATATGTGCAAGCCTGTCTGAAATGTTTCAAATTAAAATAAAATTTATAGTTTCATTATATTCAGTTACAATAAATTAAAAAGCTGTTGTTATTGGTACATTTAAATATTGAAACAGGTGTAAAAATGCAAGGTCAACCAGTATGATATTGATAATACTGCATACCACACTACTGAATTACACTTTTGTTCAAAATAATATTTATTTCCATTATTTACCCCCCACGAAGTTCTAAATAAAACTTTAGTGATTTATTTATAGTCTATAGCGTACAGTCATATAGTACACATAACATAGGTCTAGAGAATTTAGCAACATCCTACTTTTTGAAGACATAGGTAGGTACTTCTATTTGCATACAAATCGGTCGAAACATAAATAAATGCTGGAGTTTTGCTCAAGTTTTCGAGTAAATAATAAACAAACAGTAAATACTAATAAGTCTTATGAGGACATCATTACAAATACTTAACTCACCTCAAATGCAAATTTTCCATAAAGGTATCGGTGGTCAAATTGTCCAGTAGGACGAAGTCGGGCACACCGACTTCTTGCTGCATCGCCATCGTTGACGATTTCACTTAGTAATCCACCACAATAACAAAGTATAAGTTCACACACAAATTAACTGAAATAATTTATACGTTCATAAATTATCGTCAACAAACCGTTAAAAGTTAAAGAACTTAGGACACAAGTTCCCCATCCGATCACTTTATTCAAACTGTCAGTCCTGTCAGTTATTTACTTATATATTTTAAATTTATTCATGCTGTCACCCTGAAACGATGTTGCCATGAACAATTTATAATAAAAAAATACTGGACTATAATATTTGCATTATTTTCTGTTTCTATCTTGAATAACTGCAAAGAACACTAAACTGATAAGAATAGACAAATAAAATTGATACTTAATTTAAGAATTACCATTCGATTAAATTTATTCCGAAATAATACGTTTCTGAACTGAGCACACCCAAAACGCCGCCATTTTCCTTGTTGTAGGTGCCTCAAATGTCATAATAATTTCAATTTTCATGTAAAATAGAATTTTCTTTCATTTTTTAAGTTATTCGATAGTTTAATTTAAGTGTTTTGCAACGTATTATTGTATTTATAAGTTTTCATACTGAGTTCGTTCGTATCCATTAGTCTCGTGACAGGAGTTCAAGTTAGTCGTCATTTCAAGGATTCTCAATGTCCTACAATGAGGATCATCTTCATAAAAGGTAGCAAGAGCGTTACGCCCACAGTGTGAAGATAAAACCTATGTTCTTGTGTTCATACGGTGATGAGAACGCGAAGAGTGGTGAAAGTGCGCGTATATTGATGGGACAATGAGCGATTCCCCAGGCGTGGAGTGGCTCCCTGCGTTCAGCCCTGGCCCGCCACGCCACAGCCCGCTAGGCCCTATCCCGCGGTTCCTGTACGAAGATGTGCAGCCACTTGGCCTGCAGCAGGAGAACAATAACAAAGAGGCCGACCAGAAAGAAAACACGAATAAAATCAAACACGCGAAGCCCGCGTACAGGTAAAGGATTTTTCCACTGTTAAAAGCTCTAAGCTTTCCTAATACGTGTGAGTGAGTCATTTGTAAGTGACCCTTACTTTGATGAGTAATGAAATATACGTAAATTGAGGATTTCATGAGGTAGGCAATATTATTGGAAATGCTGACACAAGGATTACAAAGTCAGGCCTTGCAGTTGAAGAAAAGCAAATGTTTGAGTTATCATGAAATTCCAAAAAGCCCCTTATCAACTTGGTTACCTAGTGTCAGATTTGATATCGAAGCATTACTAATAATTTAATTAAATCCATGACAAGATTATCAAGTTATCAAACAAAATTGTGTCAATTTACATGACTTTTATTTATTTTGCTCCAAATAAAGCAGATATTGTTCATCCAGGAAGATTTGGAGTATAATTAAAACTTGTACTAAAAAACTAGGGCAGTTTGACAGTTTATATCCATCCACAACCACATCATCTATTATTTGGAACTGAGAAATATGTTAAAATTTTTAAAGGAAGCAAAAAGGCTGCAGTGTGATAATTTGAATGTCACAGCTAACAAATCATGCCGAATAACAATTTTGGTGAATCTGATTTAAAAAAAAAAAGTGTAGGTTCCTATCGTTCAGGACCCTTTCTTCATTCACCGCTTCATATCCTGGTTTCTGAAACGCAACTCTTGTCAACTTACACATATACAATTATACATAAATACACTTATTTTGGCACCATTGATCAGACAACTTCTAGACTCATATTCAATCATAGACTTCAATCATCCATAGTTTTACATCGGGCGTTATAAATCTCAAAGGCTTGGAAATAATAAATGTCATTTTTACAAAATGGTCAACTGAGATCTAATTCCACTAACAAATAACAATTATTATTTGTTTAGATAAGCTTAATAAAGATACACATCATTATTATATTCTGTATTAATCCTTTTAAAAATTAAGCATATCTCTTCCATAGATGTACACATGACATACTCTTTTAAACATCCATTAGTACTTGTGACAAATCTAGACTAATATTATAAAGAGGTAACATTTGTGAGTTTGTGATGTTGTAAGGGGTAATCTCTGGATCTACTGAACCAATTTTCAAAATTATTTCACCAATAGAAAGCTATGTTGTTGTGGTGTGTCATAGGCTACATTTTATCCCTGTATTGCGTCGGGAACAGGAACAACGCGGGTGAAACCGCGAGGCGCTGCTAGTATATTATATACCCGCTTACAGACAACGCACAGCCAAAAGTACTGGTTGTAGAAATCTGAAATTTGGAATGTAGTTTCCTGACACTCCATAGGGAAACACTAAGAGAGGATTTCCTAAAATATTGATGAAAGCTTGTCAATGTGTATAAAATTTCCATTACTGAGTGACTGACAGATGACGCACAGCTGAAACTATTGGTTCTAGTAAACTGAAATTAGACATAAAGGTTCCTTGGGGACTATAGGGGAGCACTAACAGAGGATTTCCCGAAATTCTTATGGGAACAGGAAAAAATGGGCTATGTGCATACAAACTTGCGGGCAAAAGTTAGCATTATGATAATTACTAAGCATTCATTTTATCAATTTTTTATGTCTGGTATGAGGAAAAAATATGTTAATATTCCCTAGAAGTAAGAGGTCAATGGACTTTGTAGTTGCATTAAATCAGCTGTAGTTTTGCACACCTCGGCAATAATTTTCCCTTTGATTTTATTTATTTATTATATGGAGCATGGCAGTGCTCCGTGTTTTTGTCCAGGTTTCTCTTTGTTCTTTTTAGCAAATCAATTCAGTGATTATGGTGTCACAAAGTAAGTTAGTTGCCGCCCGTGCGTATTTAGAAAATTGTCCCATGTGAACATACTCCCGGGCGAAATATCTTATGTGTTGTTTCCATACTACCTCTGTGCCAAATTTCATCAAGATCCATTCAGTAGTTTTTGTGCGAAAGATTATCAAACATCCATACTTACAAACTTTCGCATTTATAATATTAGTAGGATTAATGAAACCCGTATGCTTTTCTTTTTTAACCGACTTCAAAAAAGGAGGTTTTTATTATTTGTTTCATCCACCATTCATAAACTATGATTCATAGTGTCAGTCATCGTGCTCTCTGCAAACTATAATATAAGACTGAGGAAAATAATAGCCCTCTTAGTAAGTAGTTTAGGTAGATACAGGGGCTCACAAAGGGACAATTTATGTTCCCCAAATGTATTGAACCGCCATAACTAGATGTGTCATAAATGGAAGGATGAATCTTACACATTAATTTACATAATATGGTAAAACAGAACATACTATGAAGTACCTAGTGATGGTCAACTCGGTTTACCAACTCGAGTTAACTCGAGTTGGGCTTAGATCATTTTGAATTTTCAAATTGAATCGCCAGTGAATGGACATGCTAAGTGCAAACAGTGTTAAGATTCATACAAATATAGTGGCAATACGAACACTTTATTAAAACATATTAAAAAGATGCACCCAGGTATTGATGTCATAGAAACAAATCATTTACTCAGTCTCATTTCACCCAGTTAACTCGAATTACTTGAATTTCAACTCGAGCTAACTCAAGTTGTGTTTATTCCGAGTTGGCAAATCACTAGAAATACCTCTTTGACCTCAAGTGCTTTCCTATATCACCTGCCATAAGATTCATTCATTCTCCTATTCCAATATTATACATGAAAATCTTTAAAATTTTCATGTCTAAAACTCTGAACGAATTTTGATGAAACTCATAGATGTTTCATACCATGGAATATATTTCATCCCAGTCTTCTCCTTTTGAGTCATTCATCATCATCAACAGCCAGCCTGTTGCAGTCCACTGCTGGACATAGGCATCTCCAATTGCACGCCACTTAGATCTATTTTCGGCTTCTCGCATCCAGTTTCTGCCAGCCGTCCTGCGCAAATCGTTACTCCACCGTGCCTGACGACGCCGAGACGCGGTCTCCACTCTTGAACTCGTTTACCCCAACGGTTCCTTTTGAGTTATTGGTGAAGAGTTTTTGCCCATGTGGCGACTTTTGGTACTGCATCTGTGTAATATAAAAAAAATATCTTGGTATTTAATTTGCTTGAGATAACAATATCTTTTCATGTAGGCGAAGCCATGGGCAGAAGGATTTAAAATATATCTCATTCGTTCAAGCCTTGAAAAGAGCCTTGCCATTAAAACAGAGCAATGGCCATAATAAAATACTTGAAAAAAAAAACAATTGAAGTCTCCAATGTATTGTTTTGGCATTATTTTTTATCAACATTCACCAAACTTACTGATAGATAAGTATTTTGTATCATGCATTGTGATTATACATGGATGACGTATGTGTGTTATCCAAAAGATTAAAAGACAATCTATCTGATAGGATGAGTTTATTGTGTGGAAATGGGTTAGGAATGTTCTAGCAAATAAATAAATTTACGACCTACAGGATAAATTTTTAATGCTGAACTAAACTGAAAATAGTGTGGTAAACTGACTGTGTATTGGCATGAAAATTGATAGCTATAATAGTTTGATCAGGAAGTAAACTAAAAAGTTTGATTTGACCTTGTTAAAACACAGTCTCTCATTTCTCGTTTATATATATATATATATTTTTTTTCAATATTTGCAGAGGCAGTTTTTAAGGCTAAGCTTGCACTATGAGAATTGCCTTTACTGCTGCCAAGTTTCTTACTACTGATTTGCAGTTGTCTGTAATAAAAATTCACTTCACATTCATCAAGACAGTAATGTTAATTATGAGCTGTGTGCCACAACCATCATCGTTCCCCTACAAAAATACCTGCATCCGCACCCCGAGCAGTGCACCAACCTTGATCTAAGACATGCCAACTTTAATATAGAATATTTGTTCCTTCCAGTTATGCCAGCATGATCAGACTGGCAATCAGCAGCTCACCGAACGGCAAAATGACGCTCAACGAGATTTACACGTACATATGCAATGCTTTCCCTTATTATAAGGAGGCTGGCAAAGGTTGGATGGTGAGTTGAGATTCCTTATACGTGTGTATATTGTATAATCCGACGATTTCATAGAGATTGCGGGAAGGAATTGAATCCATATTGCCACACACAAAAACAATTAGGCATGTTTCCTGAGTAAAAAAATATGATGTTATTTAGTCCGTCAGTTAGATTATCGAGAAATATTGGACACGTATTTTTTTGCTTTAGCAAATATATACAAAATGAAGATAAAAAGCATCAAAGATTAGGAGTGGGGCTTGTGACATCACGCCGTGGTTAAAATTGTAGCACGTAGTGACGTCACACGAGTATTCTAAGCACTGTATCGTCTTCGTTTTTTTTTTGTTTACGTCAAAAAAGAAAACATACGTATCCAATGTTTTTTTGGAAATCTATCTGACAGACTAATTAGATTTTTTTGGTCAACTACCCTATTGGAGAGATCACACTTAATAATACAAAATTATTTTATCTGTATAAAACCGTAATAATAATAGTTTGTAAAAACTTTTCCTGTTCTTTTGATTATTAGGCTCAATAAGCCCTTATAAAATTGTTCGCCTACTATGACTGAATATAATTATCTAAAGAATTGATCCGTTCTTGTTGAAAAACCTACATTTTTTCCCCTAAAAAAAACGTAGTCTTACTTTTCAAACAAAAAGGATACCATTCTACCTTTTTTTTGGGTGGGACATCATCAAATGACATCTTCCGTTCTGGGCACGGAAGAGAGTGTCAGACTCTAACGTATAAAACCCACTCGTGTTCCTCCTAATGCACGCGCGTTCCATGGCCGCGGTGACTCTTTCGAACAAATTCTGCAACATTCTGCCTCGATGATATGGAAATACTGGTTTCGGCCAATTCGCAGGATACCGCGTGAAACCCAGCGCAATTAATCGCTTTCGGGCTCGGTAGCGAATTTCACATAGTTCTGAACAGACCTTAAAATAGCAGGCACACTCGTTGTCAGGGAGTGGTGTCTTGTGCTGATTTTTTAAACTAAAATGGAGTCCATTTTAACTTTCAGAACTCAATAAGGCATAACTTATCGCTGAATAAGTGCTTCATGAAGGTGGCGCGCAGTAAAGACGACCCGGGCAAGGGCTCGTACTGGGCGATGGACACCAGCTACAAGATGGCGGAGGTGGCGCCCAGGAGACGCAGGAGTCTGAGGGTAAGCTCTGATGCCGATAGTGTAAAAAATACTTAATTTCTCCTTTTTAGTGCCTTTATAGTGATTTGGAAACATGATGTGTATCCGAACACCGCGCGCGGGGGGTGGTACCGCGCCTTCCCGCGCGCCGCCATTTTTGGGAGGCAGTCTTATTGACTGCCTCCCAAGCAAACAACAGACGGTCGTATTATTGCTCTCGCGCTATCTCCTAATAACACATACATACATATCAAAACAACAATTACAATAGGGATGTTTCTTGAATAATAAAATATGATTCTATTTACTCCGTCCGGACTATATTTGTTGGAAATCTATCACGGACTAATTCGATTTTTTTTGTCAACTAACCTATTATACAGCAGTAGCAATTGGTGGGCCAAAATTCTATTAGACGACGCGAGTCCTTACCAACTAATAAATATATAAGACAGTAGGGGTGGGAGATAGGTTGCTACGGGGCGAGGACTTCACAGTCTCTCGGCTCCATGGCGTCTTCGTTTCGTGCGTTCATTCCGCGGTGGCTGCAATGACAAAGTCTGCCTACTTGCATCAAAATGTAGTAGATATTAGACGCCGAAAGTCACCCATACTTACGAGCCGCTCGTTGGTGCAGATGGCGCCGTACAGCCCGGAGTGCAGCTCCAACAGCTCGGGCGAGGCGGGCGGCGCGGCGTGCGGGGCGCCCACGCCGCCCGCCACGCCCACCACGCCCACCACGCCCACCTCGCCCGCCGTGCCCGGCGCCGTCAAGGAGGAGCTCGTCATCAAGGAGGAACCAGGTAACACATGTTTCTTCTACCTCTAGAAGTAGGTCATGAGGCCGGGAAATTAGATTTGCACTTAGCTTCTAATCAATCTGCCTAGTTTTTTATGCAACTGCTAGCTTTTGCCCCCGACTTCGTACGCGCATAGCTTGTATTTTCCCATTCGCGTAGATATTTCGGGAAACCTTGGAATATTTATAATATAACTAGGGTAAAGTTTGGTCCAGTACCTACCTAGTAATACATAATTATGTGGGTAAACACGAGGTCATTTGTATGTACGTTAAGCAGCATTATATAATAAGTAGGTAACAATCGTATATGTATGCTACTACTACTTTATACTATACTATTTTTTTATCCGACTTTAATTTAGCAAAATTTAAGGACACAAGGTAGTATACATAAATTTTGATGAATTCAAAAAAACGTTTCATGAATTGAAACTATCAGGCCTACTACTATTTTAACTGACACTTTATTATTATTATTAACTGTCAGGCCAAAGACTACAATAGTATTGTATAGGCACTACCCTGCCAGGCGCGGCTCATACCCCCGCTCTAATACCACCGCGTGCGCCGACCGGCTGTTGTCTTTATTATGACAAATCGTCCGCGTACCACGAAACGTTTTTTTGAATTCATCAATCAGTGACAGTATGAAGGGAAAATTGGAATTGCTCATCAAATAACTTTTGATGTTCTTCGAAAGTCTAGATCGAACCATAAAGTCAGCTTCAAATTAAACATCTTTCGTTAACGATAACTGATTATTTTTTAGTTTTCGGACTAAGACATACCAAAATAAAAAGTACGTGTTTAATAAAAACTAAGTTTTATTTGTCAAAGTTTGTGCTCTGAACCTATACTTATACTAATATTATAAAGAGGAAAGATTTGTATTTTTGTATGTAACGAATAAACTCAAAAACTACTGGACCTATTTCAAAAACTCCAACTGTATTTCAAAAACTCTAACTGTTGGGAAGCTACACTATCTCAGGTGAACATAGGTTATATTTTATCCCCATAATCCCACGGGAACGGGAACTACGCGAGTGAAACCGCGGGGCGCTGCTACTAAAAATAATTCTGTATATTGATGTTGGAATAAGCATCCAGTCTGACCAGTGACCCCCACACGTAGTTAGTATGTGGAACTCGGTAATATCAGTACCACTTTTAAGACTGCTGTCTGATTTTCTGACTTCTGACTATATTAAACGACTGTCAAAGAGCTTCATGTGACAGCTGGGGCCAACGGCTTAACGTGCTTTCCGAGGCATTAAACATCTGTAGATAAGAGATGTTAAGGGTTCAACAATTTACACATACTCAGGTAAGACTGTTTTAAAATTATGAATATTTTCATTTCAGATTCAAAACATACAGACGACGCTCTATCAGCACTTATGAACGAAGAACTAATGACGGACGTTGACATTAGTAGCGGTGAGTAAACATTATTGTATTTTTTGTAAGAATATTCTTGTATTTCGAAATTATTTATAGGGCGGGTCATACAAAGTGGGGAGGGAACCAAAATGTTTAAAGAACTAGATTCACGTGTTTCAATTTACGTTTGATGATATTTGCTTATCTAACATTAACGTAAGTTATTTGGAAAACTATAACTAAAGAGAGCGCGCTTCTTTGTTCTGGCGCAGTTGTAATTGACGACTGACGTGTCGTGGGTTCGATTCCCGCACTGAACGGTAAATTGTCAGTAGAGAATGTTTGCCGGATCACAATTAGAGCGTAGGGCAAAGAATGAATGTGTCGGTGTCTGGCGCAGAGCGCTCGTGGTGCGACGGCGGGCGGCGCCACGTGTGCGGCGCGCTGCGCCACAGCTCGCTGACGGACGACTACGGCAACTTCGTGGTGCGCTCGTACGACTGCGACTGCCCGCCCGAGCCCGCCACGCCGCCCACGCCCGCCACGCCCGCCACGCCCGCCACGCCCACCACGCCCACCACGCCCTCCACGCCCGGCTACGCGCCGCTGCCCTACTGGCACTCCGAGATTTTATAACATCCGAGCTAACGCACGCGCACACTCACCGACTCACACGTCTAGCCCCGAATCTATACAGCTGGCTTTGTCTTTACTTCGAGTTCAGTACACTAGCATTTTATGCGAAAATGAAACTTATTCGTGTCTAACTAAACGTTCATATTGGAACGCCTGATCACAGTTGTACGTTAAGGTCTATTTTCGCCTGAAACGCTACTATACTCAGCTCGAGTAGAGTGTAAGGCAGCTCTATAGATGTCGGTGTACTCCCACACGTTTGGTTGTTGACTCAACCCCTCATATCACTGTTTATTTCCATGTCAATTGTTTTGTCACTGTATTTCTAGATTCTAAAACGTCCATTCTTGACGTTGCGTTCGACTATACTTAATGAAACTTGACGTAGTTTAAGAGCGAAATATTTAAAGGTTAGACATTATGGATTGTACGCAAACGTTTTGATCAAGTTTGAAAGATATGTTAAATATTAATTGTATTAATTAATCATCATAATCCTTACATTATAAGAGTACTCGTTCTGAAAACTTGGTCAGTACATTTTGCTTGTTTGGATTGAGGAGTTAGCTTGAAGTAAATAGCTAGAGATAGAACATGTGTTCGAAACTTGCCATTTTTGACACGTTTTGAAGTTTATATACTTGACTGTGGTAATGGACGGAGGAGGAAAGAGGGCATAATGAGGAAAAGGGAATGGAAAATGATGACAAGAGCTATGCCACTTTTTTGTTAGTAGTAATGGGAGTTATAGAAAGAACTTCCAAACAGTTTTACACTTTTAGAAAAAGTTTTTACAAACAATTAACGCCGAAACAGCCAAATAATAAAGCGACTCAAGTCTCGAAACTGGCAACACTAATAAAAAAATAAAAAACAAAAAAATTAGCCCCTTTATCTCCGTCGTTGCCACGTCGAAAAATTTGAATAAACACGTAAACAAATATACGTAAGTATATTGAAAGTTTTATACCACAAACTGATTGCAGAGAATATTATCAGATCACCAACATATCTGTCGAATTATGATATATACATATAGAGTAGACGTAGTTACCTTAGGGCGAGGAACTTGTTGTATTGTTATGTAAGCGTTGTACTTGTATAGCGCTATGTGGCGGGTCCCATGGCCATAGCGCTTGCTGTGGTTGGCTACACAGCAGGAACGTTGAATATGCTACTTTCTAGACCAAAACTGGGTTCTGAATCGATCTGTAGTGACAACATGACGTATATTCTTTGCACTTACAATGTCAAGTTGACACCACAGCTAGTCTCATGACATCGATTCAGTACTCAGTCCCAAATCTCGCAAACAGTTTTCTTTGCAGCAGCGCCCCGCGGTTTCACCCGCGTAGTTCCCGTTCCCGTGGGAATACTGGGATAAAATATAATACTATGTTACTCAGGGTGAATATAGCTTTCTAGTGGTAAAAGAATTTTTGAAATCGGTCCAGCAGTTTTTGAGTTTATTCGTTACATACAAAAATACAAATCTTTCCTCTTCACAATATTAGTATAGAGGCTTTCCTCTATACTAATATTGTGAAGAGGAAAGATTTGTATTTTTGTATGTAAGATAGGTTGCTGTAAATCCTTTTATGATCCTACTGCCTGAACACGATATTCATGTAATGTTTACCCACCATATTTATTGCTACATTATTAACCCAGGGTGAGAATGTATTTCAAATGTTGAGTTTTTTTTTTAAATGAATACCCAGATTTCAGGCATGTACATATATCCCCGAAGGTAGCATATTTAATACAAACCGAATGATGTAATAAATATATGACAGTATTGGAGCCAGAGTGGTGACGCACAGATCTCAGAATGACCAGTATAATATATTATTATAATTAAAAATATATAATATTATTATAGTGTGCTAATATTTTATAATTTTAACTGTGCATAATGTAATATTAGTTACGTTTAGTTATAACATACAAATAAATATGAGTTAGTCTGTACGAATTTATAATTTAAATATAAAGTACATAATTATGTAACTATTGATGTATTTAATATGAAGTCACACTTATATACGTAAACATTGCTTTTTAGTAAATCGTATATCGGCCTATTGATAATACTTATGTTACGTAGTGCGCGCGGGGCGCTCTCTGTTGTGAAGCTACTTTTGAGATCGATATCACTTCTAGTAACTTCTGTAAAGGTTGCTAGTTGTCATATTTTATCTTATGAAAGTTGACATTAAAGTACATAATTTAATATATATTTAGTAAGGGGGGAGTACTTAATAATTATATTAAGAAAAACGTTATGAATTGTTAAGAAATGTTATAAATAGTTTCATAGCAAAGAGGGCCCTGACGCTCGCACTGTTAGGTTCCGCTTGCCTAAATTTTAACGATAATTTCTAGTTTATTTTTAAGGTGCAAATACGTATTTTTGTGCCATAATAGCGTGGGTTGAACGATGGCATTGAACACTTAGAATTATAATTAAAAAAAAGAAAATAAAAACTGTCCCATATCTTATTGAAAAATGTGTTCAAAAATGTTTTTTAGAAGTTGTACCTACATACACGAGTAACATTAGTATATGTATATAGTAGTAATTATTTTAATATTAACTGAAACGCTTGGGATGTTATGTATTGTAACATTTTTACCCGTTTATATTGATAGTGCGAAAGCCACGAATTTTTTATATGTAAGTGCTCACATATTTGTAGTTTTTTAGTGAGTTGTTCATTTATATTGAAGCTTTGGTATGTGGTAAATATGTGAGCATTATGTATCTGTGTGAGTCAATGTTTAACCGGGCTGCGGTCATAGTTTCATAGGTCATTGTTACTGCAATGAAAAAGTTTGGTACACTTTGGTAGAATAAGTTGTATTTATTGTGCTGACACTAAATAAGGCTTGGCCTTAGTTTGCTTTTAAAGTAAAACAATAGTTGTTTAAACCACAAAAGTTTCATTCACTGCAGTTGATTTGTTGTTAGTTATGCAATAATCTATGACTGTGGTCCGAGCGAGTATGATTCATTTTCAATGTGGTCAGTGTTAAACCTGTAGATAATAACTATTCAGTTAGATTCCTTTACAAAAACATTGTGTAACATTGGTTAAACATTCCTTTGCCATCTCCATCTATCATAGATTTTTTTTTTGTGTATTTTTGCTAAACAATACGACTACAGTGGCTAAGTAATGTCGCTACTTGCAGTATATTTATTTAGACGTATGAGTTTTAGTTTAGTTTTTATTTTTAAAACGAGTAGTGAGGCCGGCAGTATTTCAGACGTGAATGTCAATGGAACGTTTTTACGTTCTTGATTATTTTTTTTAACATAAAAGAGCATTGTACTTATAGTGTTTAGTTTTCTTTAACATTGTTGAGACTAATAACTATGAAGAACTCTACTCTAGGACACAACTTATACCTAAATACGAGACTTGCTTTTCGACTACTTTCAAAACAGGGTAAATATTTCAAATGGCCGTGGATAGTAAAATCCGAAACTATGAAGAATAGTGAGAAATACTGAAGTTGGATCCAAGAATAAAATGTTGCAATTCGATTTAAGAACCCCTTTGATGATATTTTTCGGTTCATAGTTTTAGATTTGGTCATGGACGCCTAATACGGTAAATGAAAATGATAAATGATTTTTATTTTGTAAGTAGGTTGTAAAAAACACTTACACGTCATTCTTTTTTGGTTATAAAAACTAGATGAGACTAACAAAAATCTAATTAGTTCGTCTGATAGAATTCCAAAAAATATTGGACACGTATTTTTCTTTTTTCACGTAAACAAGAACCGAAGACGATACAGTGCGTTAAAAACTCCTGTGACGTCACTACGTGCTGCAATTTTCACGAAGACGTGACGTCAAAAGCACTCACTCCTGATCTTTGATGTTTTTTATCTTCGTCCATTTTTATAGAATTGATAAAACAAAAAATACGTGTCCAATATTTTTCGATAATCCAATTGACGGACTAATTAGAAACATTTTTTTTTTTTTTACCCAGGAAACATCCCTAATGAAAAATCTGTTGCTGCAAATTCTAGTATATTCAATAATATATGCGATCCATTTAATTGAATCCTTGTTATAATACTATGCGTCAGTCAATTGTATGTGATGTGTCCCGGAGTAGTAGTGGAGCGCATGTTATTTAGAAAGTGTCCTTTACATAATATTATGGATTTAAGTTCAGAAGGACATTTTGTTTTACAATAGATAAAAGTAAGATCCATTTCAGTGTTACAGTGAGGACCATCTCGTTCTTTAGAGGCCTTATATATTTTGCAGAAGAACTACATTTTGATCAATATATTGTTCCATATTTAGGACACTTTCACTGTAACATTTGTACAGACTTTTTAAAGTTTTATTTTTTGAAATGCATAATTTTTAATACCGACATAATAATCATAACATTCATACAGAGGTGCATAGATTTATTTGCCATTAGTTGCCATCTTATATTGTTTGATAGTATTTATTGTTTTCTGTGATAAAAAAAGAAAAACCTTTTATTTTTCGAAGATGACAAAACGACGTACTTTGTATTATTTTTTTTTATTTAATATAGATCCTTCAAATGTGTCGCTAATAGTAAGTATATGTATAAAGGTTAAAATACAGATAGTTAATATGCAATGTTGTATGTACGTAAGTGTAAGTTCAGCGAGACATTTGAAGCAACTATTGTAATTATACTTTTTTATATTGATTAACAACATTAATTTTATAATAACTTAGAGCTGGTGCAAGTTTGAGAATCATTGATTTTCAAATTGTTGAAAACGACTGATGTTGTTGGCATACGTATTTGTAAAGAGCCTCGTATTCATTGTGAAACAGTGTTACTGCGGTATGTTTGTGTTGACACAAACATATCGCATCGCATGAGAAGAAGGGTCTCCCCACATTTATCGACGCGGAATCGGCTACCACCGGTCAAAAAAGCCTTTATGTCTACGTAATAAGGGTGTCACTAACACCATTCGCATCGGCTCGGCTCGGACGTAAATGTAAGGAACATCTGATTTTTTTCGCGATCTCAGGTTTGGTCCCATAGTAAAAGTTGTTCATAACGATGGGTCGCGACGCCGGCCGACGACGAATGGTGTTAGTGACACCCTTATTACGTAGACATAAAGGCTTTTTTGACCGGTGTTAGCCGATTCCGCGTCGATAAATGTGGGGAGTTCGTGTCACTGACTCTGGCAGAGCCACCATCAGGGATTTTCATTTTGAAAACACAAAAAAATTGTCGCTAATTAGTCGAAATTTGTCGCCAAATATCAGAATTTGTCGGTCACTGGTTCAAAAGATATAAGGGTTTATAGGTGGCCGATCTGGAGAGAGTCTCCCCAGCAGGGCCACATTTATATCTCAAAAACTAGGGCACCTAGCAAATATCTCTTTTCTCCCATAATTTGTCGCCAATTAGTCGGAATCAGTCGCCAAATATCAGAGTTTGTCGGTCACTGGTTCAAAAGATACAAGAGTTTATAGGTGGCCGATCTGGAGAGAGTCTCCCCAGCAGGGCCACATTTATATCTCAAAAACTAGGACACCTAGCGAAGATGTGTTTTCTCCCATATTTTGTCGCCAATTAGTCGCAATTTGTCGCAAAGTTACAGATTTAGTCGGTGTGTAATTAAAAAGATATTAAAGAATTCAATTTCCCCATACAGTGGTACAAGCGAGTACAAAATACTTTATGTAGTTTCTAGACAGTATCTATGACGTCTTATGGAGGAATGTTTGTTTCGAATTAAATAAATGTAAACTTATTCTATAATTTCAACCCACCATAGGAAAGCTGTATTCATTACCTATAAACAAATCTACAATACATATAATTATGTAATTATTTATCTAACACAATGTGCACTTACCACTTAGTCGCTGGCAGATAGATCGCTATTTTAAACATTTTACTAAAGGTACGACATTTATTTATTATTCCAAAGTTAATTAGAGCTTAACATTGTAAAGTGGTAAAACAGTTGCATGCGACTGTACATCTTTCACCAAATAGACCAAGAGCAAGGTTTAATGTTTTCAAAGAAGTTTAAGCCACTCTAACCTAGTAATTTAAAACATAAAAACATGAATTAAATTGAGAATTTATCTCTCTCGGACATTTCTAAAGACTTTAGACCGATAAAACTAGAAGTATATTACACATATTAATAGAAATATTTTTTTCTTGGTATTTTTCGTGAACTCTTCGACCTAGCTCTTGGACTATACCTTACTAATTGAACTCATTATATCTCCTAAACTAAGATCCGATTAAATCTGTGACTTGGCGACAAATTGCGACTAATTGGCGACAAAATATGGGAGAAAACACATCTTCGCTAGGTGTCCTAGTTTTTGAGATATAAATGTGGCCCTGCTGGGGAGACTCTCTCCAGATCGGCCACCTATAAACCCTTGTATCTTTTGAACCAGTGACCGACAAACTCTGATATTTGGCGACTGATTCCGACTAATTGGCGACAAATTATGGGAGAAAAGAGATATTTGCTAGGTGCCCTAGTTTTTGAGATATAAATGTGGCCCTGCTGGGGAGACTCTCTCCAGATCGGCCACCTATAAACCCTTATATCTTTTGAACCAGTGACCGACAAATTCTGAAATTTGGCGACAAATTTCGACTAATTAGCGACAATTTTTTTGTGTTTTCAAAATGAAAATCCCTGATGGTGGCTCTGCCAGAGTCAGTGACACGGGGAGTTCCGAATCGTATAATAGGGTAGTTGACTAAAAAAATCTAATTAGTCCGTCAGATAGATTTCCAAAAAATATTGGACACGTATTTTTTCTTTTTTCACGTAAACAAAAAATGAAGACGATACAGAGCGTTGAAAACTCGTGTGACGTCACTACTCGCTACAATTTTTACCGAGCCGTAACGTCACAAGCCCCCACTCCTGATCTTTGATGCTTTGTATCTTCGTCAGTTTTTATAGATTTGATAAAGGAAAAAATACGTGTCCAATATTTTTCTATAATCTAACTGACGGACTAAAAATAATCATATATTTTTTACTCAGGAAACATCCCTATTGTTTACAATAAATACGTAGCTTTATAGGAAACCGATTCAATAAAAGTTTCTTAGACATAAATTGCGAGCAGCTCCGGAGTTCGGATAAAATATTGGATGACAGTCTTATACAATATTGTCAGCGTCGGGACTGCACCCGCTCAATATCAAGTATTTTACGTTATTTTGGTTACTTACTCCGCCTATAAATGATATTAACGCGGCATATGGAAAATTAACTATTTTATTGTAATCACTTTAGCCGTTAATTTAAGAGTAGGATGTTCTACCTCTAAACAAATCATAGTTGATGTACAATATTATAAACTTTTAACAGAATTTGTTTCTTTTATTTGTCTATTCCTGTCCTTGATATCTTAAAAACGCGATCTATCTCATTCGATGATGTTTTTGTTTTGTTTGAAGGCAATAGGCTCCCCTCCCACCCTTTCTTAACACGGGACTTAAACCTCACTCGAAGCCTCAGCCAGGAACCAAGGGCTTTTACCTCTGACAGAGGATAAGTATTGCCATAGAATGTAGCAATGCCGCCCGTCTATTGGGTTCACTTCCAGTCGATAGCTATGCCGACGAGTTTTTTGATGCCATATTCTTAGGAGGATTTTAGCTTCTTTTTTTAAACATTAAATGTATTTAGACTTAAAAAAAAATGGGTCATTTTGTGTTTCAACCACGCAAAAATGGTTGAATGGATTTTAATGAAACTGCACTCATATAAGTAGTTTATAACCTATATCAAATAAAATAATTTTCACCCGTAAATACCGAAAAATGGAAAAAGCACAAGTTTAGAGACGATCTGACAATGAAATCAAGAGCGATACATAATCCCAAACTACCAGGAGACCTGAATATTTAATTTTATATATGAAGTATGAGCGGTAGGTATAGATTTGTAAGCTACCACGTCATCAGTATCACGAACAAAAAGTACAATATTGGATCATGAAGAAATATTGCTGGGACTGGAAGGGATTTCATCTTCATGGGCTTTAGAATTGAATCCATAAATAAAAATGTATTTTCCTAAATAGTTAATACTAGCTAACCCGCGCAACTTCGTCTGCGTCGCATAAGAGAGAAAAAAACCAAGCTCACGGTGATAACCGGGGTGGTTTTAGTTTTGTAAAAAGGCCAGCCTCCTTCCAGCTCCCAGCCTTTTCTTAGGAAAAAAGAGGTAATTTCCTATGTTATGTATTTTTTTTTTTGAGTTCTGCAACGCCAATTTGTTTTCACCCAATCCAATTTTATACTAATGGTTTTTGGTTGCTTTGAAACGTGAAAAAAAGAAGCGCTTTCAACTGAATGTCTTATTTGGTATAGATACCTAGTATAAAAAATGTAAATGTATGCGCTTTCTTGTATTTTGTAAATTGTTAAAAAAGTATTCCATGGAATGGATAAGTACATGGCCTGATGAAATGAGTCCAATTGAAATCGTGGATCCATTAATCTGACTCTAATTTGTTAAGATTAAAAAAAAAGTCGTCATGAAAACCTCCTCCTTTCCTTGAAGTCGGTTTAAAAAGTAACAGGAAGGTAAAAGATCGCCCGTGGGACGTCGTCGGTCGTGTCCGATCCTGACATTGTTTTTAGTTTTAATTAAAACGTTATTTTCTTTTAAGTCTGTTTATTTTATTTTTTGTGCGTCATCTATGGCAGAATAAACGAGTTTTCTTTCTTTTAACTATTTTCACTAGTATTAAATTATTATGAGAAACAATTATAAAGATAATATAATAAAAGTATTTGTTGGTAAAGACAAAATATGGTGGAACATACCTATTTCAATACATATTTAAAAAAAAAAATCGTGTTCGTGTTACAAAATTTTAAAGGATACGCTGCAAGTTTCAAACTGAAACAACAATAGAAATATCAACAACTTTAATGATTGAATATATACAAGAACAATATACATACACAAGTTTAACAATATTATCTGAAGAGGCGCGGGCTCTGGACGCGGAACCGACCGAGACCAGTGTAGTACGTCGTCACAGCTATTGTTGTCCATGGACTAATGTATGAGCAGTAAATATGGTGGAAAGGGGATTATAATAACAAAAATATAGTATAATAATGTATATTTTAGACGTCACAGTTCTCGACAAACTACTTTTCTGTTCCGCTAGCTGTCGCATTCATGTGACAAAAATATCTAAATTCTAAACAGTAAAAATCATTGTAAATATTTGAAATCTCAAACATCTACTCATTTTGAAATTCTCTACCACTCCTGAAGTTTAACTACAGAATCAATTCGTTGTGATTACAAAATTTTAAATGATAATACCTTAATAATAAAAACTAAAATTTAGTTAACACTAAAACTAGATACAAACACTAATTTTATAAAACAGAAAAAAAAATGTACTTTTGAGGACTTAGAAAATAATATACAAGGGAACAAAACAAAAGCATCCAAATTGCACACGAGAAGTAAAACGATAGATTTAAGCACCAATGATACTTCGATTGAATATAATATATAGTATACCGTGTATTATTGTCGTTACGATGTTGAAGCAAAGAAAGCCTTTTGTCAACTGAGACCTCGCAAGCCTTGCAGTGCATGGTCGCTAAATGTCTGAGAACTATCTCGGAATACATCTACCTATTATCTAACAAGTATTGCTTTCAAGTTTCTGGAAGATAATTGGAGAAGTATAGTTTAACATCGTTATTAGGTATGGGAAGTCCGCAAGCGGCCACTCACTAATATCGTACTCAGTAATAATCCTATACAAAAATATGAAAAAAATAAAATAATAATTTAATCGTCTTTAAAATCTAAAGTGATTCGTCAACCGTGTCAACAGAGGAGCGGGTAAAATTTAAAATATACGTATTCACAGCCCTAACAACACCCATTGGACATCCCTAATGAAGTCGAAGGTTATATTTACAATGTTCTACATTTTGTCTCGTTTACGATTAACCCTATTTATTTCTGTTAAGCCCTGCTATTCTTTAGACAAAACAGACATAAGTTATAAGTATAAAGTTCCATCTTTAGAATCGTAAACAAGACAAATAAATTTCATGACATTCTTGGCAACACATTTCAAATGTTTGACCAAACACTTGGGCTGTAAAATATTAGAATTTACAAGATCAGCGGGGGCGGTGCGCTAAGTTTAATAAAATGCAGGCGTTATGTTTCTATCAAGTATCACTTGTCACTGGGTCGAGTTTGATCAAACATTAGACAGTATCATTTTATATAGACCTTATAATCCAACAAATTTTCTAACTTTGAGAGTGGCCAGGGAACGGTGTAGTTGTCTTTATGAAGCAATTATTCGTTATTTGGGAGCTTGCCGCATTTGTATGATTGAATACTTTAAAACATTTCAGCCAAACGATCCGATGAAGTATATATCACTAAACATTCTCTGGCCACACTCCTAAACATTAATGCAGAGATGCAACACTAGATAAAATTTATTTCTATAACACATTACAATAGTCAAACAAGTAATAATTTCATATAATAATATGTACTGCGTTTATGTTTGTGTTGTACATTATGTAAATAATTGTTAAAGTTCTGATAAGGCATACTTCGATACATTTTGTTTTCGGGTACTCAGATCATCTGTAAATATGGTTAATTATATATTTTTATGTACACAACAATTAATTGATAGTGTAGCAAATAATATAACTGTAGAATTTTATAATCTTTACCGATTAATTATTGCTTATTTGACGTGAATATAGAAATTTATAGTATAACTGATACTTAAAGGCTGAGCGAAGCCTATTCTGAAAAGGATCATATTTTAGGCAATAAGTCCCATTAATTTAAAAACCATGAAAGCTCATTTGTGTGCTTCTTTAGAATTAATCTTGCATGTTTGTTGGTAGTAAAAACTCAAGCTAAAAAGTTGTAAATGTAAAAAATATTCTTAGTAAATAACATGTTAGTTGCTCGATGCCACATAAAATTCGATGAGCCGCAAATGAGATGAAAATATAATCTAATTTCGCTATTACACGATACAATATAAAACTTCAGGAAGTTTATAGTTATAAATAATAATAAAAAACACTAAACAAAATACTTCTAAATGAAATGACTAAGCTTTTCATTACGAAAGTCTATGCAAGGCTAATACTTGCCCTATTCGTTATTAATGTCGATTGAAATACTAGGGGACACACTCTAGCGCCTAAACATGGGTTAGCGGAAAGCTAATAACGTCTAATATGAAAATATATGTGGCTGCAAATATCTCCATTACTACAGCACTATGTATTCATAATATTTGGATACAATGTAAGATACTAACTGATTTTACGAGGCAAACGTTTTACTTTTGTTATTACATTTACCGTTTAAAATACGCGTTCTTACGGTGAATCGGAAATTCATAATTTTACCTTCATGGAACGTGTATATTAAACAGATTTATAAGTATTAAATACAATTTGTAAATAACTATTAGATCTGTTAATACAACAGCTATTGGTGTTTATGTAAGGCTCAATTGACACATTATAATTTTTTAATTTAACACATTTTGCGATTATTATTATTATAGTTAATTAAAATCGAAAAACACGTTCTTATTGCTTCTGACCAGTTATTTATTTAGTTACTATAAAGAAATTCTAATATTGACCTATTCCGACTAACAGACAATTTAGTGAATGTCTTTAGGCGATGGCTCAAGGCAAGTTTTCTATGATTCGATTGAGTAGGACCGTTCACATACTGTTGTAATCTAGTTTTTTCAATTGCTTATAACCGAGAGTTTCTCGAAAGTGACTCTAATACTGCAACTTAACTGAACTCTGTGTTCAACAATCGATTTTATTAGACACATCAAATAAATCCTATCAAAACATAGAATCAAAATCAGCTAAATTCGACTTGAATGATTTAGATGACTAAGATTATATTTGTTTCGCAATTCGTAGCCTTTTGGAAAATCCCACACTTTTGAAGGTCGGTGAAGTGAGTTACATCCAGGTCAAACATTTGAAGCATTGTAGGCTAAAGACACAGTTTCCAAGACGGAGAGTGCGGTGGTGGCTCAGAGCGAGTCGCGGTGCCACACCCAGGTGCGCTTGGTGTGGTCGAAGCGGTGCGCCAGCCACTGCGCCTGCAGCAGCTCCAGCCGGTCCTGGCTCAGGTACAGCGGCTTGCCGCGCCTGCCGGGGGAACACGTTAGTATCGTACTCCTGCTGGCCAGCTCACCAGTTAAACAACGATATCAACAGTACAGAAAAACAAGGTTTTTTTTTATGTAGAATAAGCTACATTTATTTTATTGAATAACTTCGTTGAACTTCATAAGTCATAAATCATATATTCAATATCAAAACTTTTAAGCACTGTTGAGACCAGTACAACGAGAAAAGCCAGCAACATTTTGTCTACGTCTTTTTTTAATTATAATTTATGGCAAAAAATTAAATAAGCCACGTGATAATTGCTGCAGCTAGTGGATATTTTTTTTGTTGAATGTCGACCGCGACAACGCCCAGTCCAAGGGAATATGTTCCCAGGATAAAAGTATTCTAAGTGTTATTTCAGACTTAAATCTGTGCCACATTTCATCAAGATCCGTTTAGTCATTCTGCTATGGTTGAGTAACAAACATCATTCAAACTTTCACATTTATTAGTATATATCTACACTAATAAATGTGGGCCTGGGCCTCAAGTCTGCTAATACAATAGTAACAGAATGGTCTATAATTAATTTCATAATGGTTTTTTTTGACAAGTTTGGTAATCTACTAATAGTCACTATAACTCCAATGAAAGAAATAGCATAGAATAGTAATCTCGTACATAATGACAAATGAATGACAGAAGAATGCAGTAATCTGCTAAAATTTCACAGTTCTTTTGATCAATGACCTACCATTAGAACGTCATTGTGCAGTTATTGCTTTTAATATCTCGGTTATCAAAAAGTATTACGAGACCAGTGACCGACCAATAACCGGAATTAAGCAGATTTCGAACTTTTTATCAAAATGACAATGGGATCGTGTGGGAATGATAAATTTATAGAAATAGCAGAGTTGGGGCCCCGCTCCGCGCTCCAATGGGGAGCGAGGTAGAGTGAGTAGAGTAGTGTCGAGGCGACTGACTTGAGGTCGCGGTCCTCCTCGTCGTAGTCGTCGAGGTAGAGCGAGCCCCACAGGCAGGCGCGGCGCCCGCGGATCACGATGATGTACGTGGACGTCACCACCAGGAAGATGCCCGTGCCGCCGCCGCACTCCATCGCGTGCTGACAACACACACACACCATGCTCTTTTATAAACTAACTAGGACTTCTTCTGCGCCGATTTAATACTATTATGATGATTTTTACGGATTTTGCAAAATTCTTGTGAGTTGTGAGAGTTAAACTTTATCTGGACAAATACTGAACATTGATAAATACCTGCCTCGTTCAGTTTTTACATCAAGTATTTATCCAAATTCTAGTTAACATATGGTTTTTGTTTTAAGTAAAATATGTAGCGTATTTTTATAAATAAAAGTATCAGATGTAAACAGATAAAATTTGTAAACATTGATTTCACTTTACTTTTATTAATTAAAATGACTTATTAGAAAAATATTGTAGGGTTTTTTTATTATTTGTTTACGAAAAGTTACAGAAAAACATACACGTATTTTCTGTCAAACCGTTGAACGGTTTGTCGGCAGTGTTCTTGTGGGTACAACTGTGTGGTTATCCTTGTATTTATTGGCTACTTAATACTAAAGTTTTACATGAACACAAAGTCGAAACAAGATAAAAAGTGTAATATGAGAGGCCCAGGTCGCAGTGCCAACCAGGTCAGTACGAGCCGCGCACGCCGCCCGCCGCCACCCCAGCAGCGCGCCACCACGCGCGCGCCTGGCCCGCCATTACTTATCAGATTGTCCACTACACTATCATATAACTAACATCTTATGCTAACGACACAAACCCAAAAACTGTTTACGTAGGACATTTTTCATGGCGTTTTCAGAAACTGCTTCAGTTATAATTTGCGTTGACAGTTCATTTAATAATGTTGGAACTAGCCATAGCTGCGTCCTTTTAAATTCAAATGAAGAATATTATAGGTTGTGTAGCCTCTTAAGCATTTGAATGGTGTCGTTACCTGCACGGCCTCGGCGACCTGGTGCTGGCGGCAGCAGGGCTGCTTGAGGCACACGAGCGTGCCGCACAGCAGGCACACGCTGGCCTCCTTGGGCACGGCGCCGCACTGCAGGCACACGCGCTCGTGGTAGTACGTGAACACGTAGTCGTTACCTGCACGGCCTCGGCGACCTGGTGCTGGCGGCAGCAGGGCTGCTTGAGGCACACGAGCGTGCCGCACAGCAGGCACACGCTGGCCTCCTTGGGCACGGCGCCGCACTGCAGGCACACGCGCTCGTGGTAGTACGTGAACACGTAGTCGTTACCTGCACGGCCTCGGCGACCTGGTGCTGGCGGCAGCAGGGCTGCTTGAGGCACACGAGCGTGCCGCACAGCAGGCACAGGCTGGCCTCCTTGGGCACGGCGCCGCACTGCAGGCACACGCGCTCGTGGTAGTACGTGAACACGTAGTCGTTACCTGCACGGCCTCGGCGACCTGGTGCTGGCGGCAGCAGGGCTGCTTGAGGCACACGAGCGTGCCGCACAGCAGGCACACGCTGGCCTCCTTGGGCACGGCGCCGCACTGCAGGCACACGCGCTCGTGGTAGTACGTGAACACGTAGTCGTTACCTGCACGGCCTCGGCGACCTGGTGCTGGCGGCAGCAGGGCTGCTTGAGGCACACGAGCGTGCCGCACAGCAGGCACACGCTGGCCTCCTTGGGCACGGCGCCGCACTGCAGGCACACGCGCTCGTGGTAGTACGTGAACACGTAGTCGTTACCTGCACGGCCTCGGCGACCTGGTGCTGGCGGCAGCAGGGCTGCTTGAGGCACACGAGCGTGCCGCACAGCAGGCACACGCTGGCCTCCTTGGGCACGGCGCCGCACTGCAGGCACACGCGCTCGTGGTAGTACGTGAACACGTAGTCGTTACCTGCACGGCCTCGGCGACCTGGTGCTGGCGGCAGCAGGGCTGCTTGAGGCACACGAGCGTGCCGCACAGCAGGCACACGCTGGCCTCCTTGGGCACGGCGCCGCACTGCAGGCACACGCGCTCGTGGTAGTACGTGAACACGTAGTCGTTACCTGCACGGCCTCGGCGACCTGGTGCTGGCGGCAGCAGGGCTGCTTGAGGCACACGAGCGTGCCGCACAGCAGGCACACGCTGGCCTCCTTGGGCACGGCGCCGCACTGCAGGCACACGCGCTCGTGGTAGTACGTGAACACGTAGTCGTTACCTGCACGGCCTCGGCGACCTGGTGCTGGCGGCAGCAGGGCTGCTTGAGGCACACGAGCGTGCCGCACAGCAGGCACACGCTGGCCTCCTTGGGCACGGCGCCGCACTGCAGGCACACGCGCTCGTGGTAGTACGTGAACACGTAGTCGTTACCTGCACGGCCTCGGCGACCTGGTGCTGGCGGCAGCAGGGCTGCTTGAGGCACACGAGCGTGCCGCACAGCAGGCACACGCTGGCCTCCTTGGGCACGGCGCCGCACTGCAGGCACACGCGCTCGTGGTAGTACGTGAACACGTAGTCGTTACCTGCACGGCCTCGGCGACCTGGTGCTGGCGGCAGCAGGGCTGCTTGAGGCACACGAGCGTGCCGCACAGCAGGCACACGCTGGCCTCCTTGGGCACGGCGCCGCACTGCAGGCACACGCGCTCGTGGTAGTACGTGAACACGTAGTCGTTACCTGCACGGCCTCGGCGACCTGGTGCTGGCGGCAGCAGGGCTGCTTGAGGCACACGAGCGTGCCGCACAGCAGGCACACGCTGGCCTCCTTGGGCACGGCGCCGCACTGCAGGCACACGCGCTCGTGGTAGTACGTGAACACGTAGTCGTTACCTGCACGGCCTCGGCGACCTGGTGCTGGCGGCAGCAGGGCTGCTTGAGGCACACGAGCGTGCCGCACAGCAGGCACACGCTGGCCTCCTTGGGCACGGCGCCGCACTGCAGGCACACGCGCTCGTGGTAGTACGTGAACACGTAGTCGTTACCTGCACGGCCTCGGCGACCTGGTGCTGGCGGCAGCAGGGCTGCTTGAGGCACACGAGCGTGCCGCACAGCAGGCACACGCTGGCCTCCTTGGGCACGGCGCCGCACTGCAGGCACACGCGCTCGTGGTAGTACGTGAACAGGCGGTCGTAGTCGCGCGGCAGCGCCAGCAGCGCCGGCTGGCTCCACTCCACCGCCATCGAGCGCAGCAGGCGCCGGACCTGCGCAGCCGGTACGTTAGTGTCTCGTCTCTCAGTGCGGGCCCGCGCAACAGTAAGTACACTCACGGCCAGCTGTCCCCTGGAGGCCGCAGCACCCAACTGGCGCGCCCAGGCCCTGGCGGCCACGGCGGAGTCCGGCGGCAGGGCTCTGCCCGCGGACCACTCGCTCCACTCCATGCCGTCCGTCACCAGCTCCAGGTAGTAGGCGAGGCGCACGAACTCCTGGCGCGGAGTGGCCACCTCGGGCAGCTCGGCGCCGTACAGGTGGTGGCGCAGGAGCGCCGCTATGCGCAGGAAGGGGAGCAGCAGCTCTTGTAACTGTACGAAAGGGAATTACACGTGAAAAGTGACGGAAGTTTCAGTAATTTAACTGTTGTTGCTGCATCACGATCGGTCTACACGGTCCGCAATTTAAATACGATTCGATTAAAACATACAAATACATAGCAAATCCTAACGTTATATTGTAAAGCGCACAAACCTCTTTCTCCATATTAGCAAGGTCGGGCACTTTATGTTCTCCCGGCGCGGGCGGGCCGTCCTCAGTGAAGAGGTCGGAGCCCGCCAGCGCTCCCAACATGAGCTTGGCGGCCGCGCGCAGCCCCGCGGGCTCGCCGGGTCTGGCCGCACCCGCTAGTGCGGCCCGGCCTTCTGCGCTGCCGCTGGCGATGAACTGGCACACTACCTGGTAGTAGCTGAGGGCGTACAGCGCGCGCACTATGCATGTGAATTCCTCTGTGAAGTTGAATGGTACAAATGTTATTTATAGGACGATGTGTTTATGAACTGGGAAGAGAGTTTATGAGCTGGAGAGCTATAAAGAGATGTCGATGTGTGTGCTACTCACGCATGTCCAGGTAGGGCGGCGTGGGCGGCGCTAGCAGCAGGAACTGCATGAGCAGCGCCAGCGGGTCGCGCAGCAGCAGCGGCACGGGGCGCGCGGCGGCGGCGCTGGACGGCACGGGCGCGGCGGAGGGCGAGGCGCGCGCGGGGGGCGGTGCCGGCGCGGGGGGCGGCGCCAGCGCGCGCCACGCCTCCGCCGCGCCGAAGCCCGCGCCCGCGCTGCTCAGCACGCGCGAGTGCGCGCCCGCCACCACCAGCAGCGGCACTGCGGACCACACGCGCTGTTTACACCTCACATTCCAATCTACGTGGTACTATGACTATATAGACTACGTATATAAAATAATGATGTATTTACGCTCCACAGTTTATTAAGCTTAATATGGATTTTTTGTGCATACTAGCAGATACAAGAAAATACTAGCAGAATACAAGAACAACCAGTGTCAATCAAGCGGGTACACCCGACCGTGCGCCCCCTAGCCACACTACCAGTGATGAGTACCGCACCTATACACTCGTTCCGCAGCTTGTACCGCGGCGCGACGCAGGTCTGCAGCGAGCCGCCCCTCTGCACCAGCTCGCACTCCAGGTTGGTGCGCACCAGCGACGCCACGAACGTGAAAATGGCGGCCGGCGACGACCCGTAGCGCTGCTTGAGCTTGCCGCCCGCCGTCGCTGTCATGTCTTCCATCGCTTTACCCATCGCTTCAGAGAGTCGACTTGGTGCCTGTGTAATGAAAAGATGTCACAACGTCACTACATTGCAGGTACTGGCGACAGCACAACCACATCGAAATCTGGTAAAATTTGTTGGGCAGCACAAGGCTAAGTCCGGCACGGCGGGGTGGGGCGCCAGGGGCAGCACGCAGTTGGCGAGCTGGCGGCACACGGGCACGCTGTATACTCACGGGCGGCGGGTGCTCCTTCTCCAGCATGTCGTGTATGAGCTGCGCGCTGACGTGGTGCGCGCGGTGCGGCGTGCGCGGCACGGCGGGGTGGGGCGCCAGGGGCAGCACGCAGTTGGCGAGCTGGCGGCACACGGGCACGCTGTATACTCACGGGCGGCGGGTGCTCCTTCTCCAGCATGTCGTGTATGAGCTGCGCGCTGACGTGGTGCGCGCGGTGCGGCGTGCGCGGCACGGCGGGGTGGGGCGCCAGGGGCAGCACGCAGTTGGCGAGCTGGCGGCACACGGGCACGCTGTATACTCACGGGCGGCGGGTGCTCCTTCTCCAGCATGTCGTGTATGAGCTGCGCGCTGACGTGGTGCGCGCGGTGCGGCGTGCGCGGCACGGCGGGGTGGGGCGCCAGGGGCAGCACGCAGTTGGCGAGCTGGCGGCACACGGGCACGCTGTATACTCACGGGCGGCGGGTGCTCCTTCTCCAGCATGTCGTGTATGAGCTGCGCGCTGACGTGGTGCGCGCGGTGCGGCGTGCGCGGCACGGCGGGGTGGGGCGCCAGGGGCAGCACGCAGTTGGCGAGCTGGCGGCACACGGGCACGCTGTATACTCACGGGCGGCGGGTGCTCCTTCTCCAGCATGTCGTGTATGAGCTGCGCGCTGACGTGGTGCGCGCGGTGCGGCGTGCGCGGCACGGCGGGGTGGGGCGCCAGGGGCAGCACGCAGTTGGCGAGCTGGCGGCACACGGGCACGCTGTATACTCACGGGCGGCGGGTGCTCCTTCTCCAGCATGTCGTGTATGAGCTGCGCGCTGACGTGGTGCGCGCGGTGCGGCGTGCGCGGCACGGCGGGGTGGGGCGCCAGGGGCAGCACGCAGTTGGCGAGCTGGCGGCACACGGGCACGCTGTATACTCACGGGCGGCGGGGGCTCCTTCTCCAGCATGTCGTGTATGAGCTGCGCGCTGACGTGGTGCGCGCGGTGCGGCGTGCGCGGCACGGCGGGGTGGGGCGCCAGGGGCAGCACGCAGTTGGCGAGCTGGCGGCACACGGGCACGCTGTATACTCACGGGCGGCGGGTGCTCCTTCTCCAGCATGTCGTGTATGAGCTGCGCGCTGACGTGGTGCGCGCGGTGCGGCGTGCGCGGCACGGCGGGGTGGGGCGCCAGGGGCAGCACGCAGTTGGCGAGCTGGCGGCACACGGGCACGCTGTATACTCACGGGCGGCGGGTGCTCCTTCTCCAGCATGTCGTGTATGAGCTGCGCGCTGACGTGGTGCGCGCGGTGCGGCGTGCGCGGCACGGCGGGGTGGGGCGCCAGGGGCAGCACGCAGTTGGCGAGCTGGCGGCACACGGGCACGCTGTATACTCACGGGCGGCGGGTGCTCCTTCTCCAGCATGTCGTGTATGAGCTGCGCGCTGACGTGGTGCGCGCGGTGCGGCGTGCGCGGCACGGCGGGGTGGGGCGCCAGGGGCAGCACGCAGTTGGCGAGCTGGCGGCACACGGGGCACAGGAACTCGCCGCGCTCCACGTGCAGGTTGTGCGGGCGCTGCGGCGCCTGCAGCGCGCGCAGGTAGGCGTGCAGGCAGCGCAGGTGCAGGTGGTGGCCGCACGTCTGCACGTGCACGCCGCCCTCCCAGCCCACCGACACGCTCACCAGCCACGACTCCTGGCAGGGTACACATGCTGTGCTCATTACTGCTTCATGCTTCAGGTGGCGATAGCAGTTTACGTATGAATTAAATGGCTTTATTTTTGTTCGTATTTTTTTTTTGACGCTTATCATCTTTTATGTCAAAATCAAGAACTAGATGGCGGGTGAACATTAGCATACAATTGTATCCGCAGAGGGCTCACCTGGTCAAAATGCTGGTGCAGGTCGTCGTGCAGGCGGTAGTGGTGCGCGGCGGCCGTGGTGTCGTGCTGCTGCTGCAGGCCCGCGCGCTCCGCCTCCGACAGCGCCAGGCGCGCGCCGCCGCCGCCCGCGCGCCGCCGGTGGCCCAGCACCGACGTCGACTGCGCAACCACACGTGTTACTGTCTCCACACACACCGAGCTTGTTTATTCTGACTATATAACAACTACACTGGTGCGGATAACGCGCGTGTCTAAACCAATAGTCATTTATTCAAACTAGGCTGAGAGACAGCACTTTTTGAACGTCAAATTTTACATAAACACAGTCCCCCAAAACGCCCACCCGTCACCACTTCCTAGTGTTTTAGCTGGGAAGAACAAGTGGCGCAACAAACTCCCCTGCAACACATCTGTCTATTGCGTTTTAAGAACTTGAATTTATACAATAGTATGCAAAGTCATACATGACAAAGTGTCAGGCCATCAGTGTCATATGTCACGGACCAGTCCGGCTATGTACACACAGCCCACTAACGCGGGTCGCCCCATATCTCTTCCTTATATTTTCCGACATAACGGCATTGAAGTTTATCATCATCTGCCTAGCCCTTTTCCAACTATATTGGGGTCAGCTTCCAGTCATACCGGATTCAGCTGAATACCAGTATTTAACGTGGACCGGCTGCCTATCGGACCTCCACATTTCCACAACCTATTAACTGGGTAACATGGTACGTTTTTGGCATGACTGGAGTCAGATTTACTAGCTTCTGACAATCCGTAACGACTGCCAAAGATCTACAAATGCCAGCCGGGACAAACGGCTTAAGGTGCTTTCCGAAGCACGGAGGAAACTCGGTATAAGGTGGTCACCCATCGACAGACCAACCTTGGCAAGCGATGCCCTTGAAGATCGATCCGTGCGGCTGTTATTCCTTAGCTAAGAGCTCCTCTCCTTAATATTAGACATAATACCTGTAGTAGGACCACAAGCCCGATGGGGTCGGCGGGCGTGGTGGGCGCGGTAGTGTTGCAGATGACGCAGTCGTAGTCCCTCTCGACGGCCTCCTCCTCCTCCCACTCCATGGCGCCCGCCTCGGAGCCGTCCAGGCTCTGCATGGCCGACATGAACTGTTGTTGTCGCCGAGCGAACTCGCGCATTAGTTGTTGTTGACGCTCGCGTGCTCGGCGGGAACGTTCTTCTTTCTCGCGCCGTTCTCTGTTGAAAAATGGTAGTGATTCCGGTAAAAAAATAACAAACGGCGGCGGCGCAGCGCGCCAGCTTGCGCAGCACGCGCCCGATGCAGTACGAGCACGCTATAACAGGTGAGAGCATACCGTGCGCGCTGCTCGGCCTGGCGCTCGCGCTGGTGCGGCCACAGCGTGCGGCGCACGAGCGCCACGGCGGCGGCGCAGCGCGCGTCCAGCGCCGCCAGCTTGCGCAGCACGCGCCCGATGCAGTACGAGCACGCTATAACAGGTGAGAGCATACCGTGCGCGCTGCTCGGCCTGGCGCTCGCGCTGGTGCGGCCACAGCGTGCGGCGCACGAGCGCCACGGCGGCGGCGCAGCGCGCGTCCAGCGCCGCCAGCTTGCGCAGCACGCGCCCGATGCAGTACGAGCACGCTATAACAGGTGAGAGCATACCGTGCGCGCTGCTCGGCCTGGCGCTCGCGCTGGTGCGGCCACAGCGTGCGGCGCACGAGCGCCACGGCGGCGGCGCAGCGCGCGTCCAGCGCCGCCAGCTTGCGCAGCACGCGCCCGATGCAGTACGAGCACGCTATAACAGGTGAGAGCATACCGTGCGCGCTGCTCGGCCTGGCGCTCGCGCTGGTGCGGCCACAGCGTGCGGCGCACGAGCGCCACGGCGGCGGCGCAGCGCGCGTCCAGCGCCGCCAGCTTGCGCAGCACGCGCCCGATGCAGTACGAGCACGCTATAACAGGTGAGAGCATACCGTGCGCGCTGCTCGGCCTGGCGCTCGCGCTGGTGCGGCCACAGCGTGCGGCGCACGAGCGCCACGGCGGCGGCGCAGCGCGCGTCCAGCGCCGCCAGCTTGCGCAGCACGCGCCCGATGCAGTACGAGCACGCTATAACAGGTGAGAGCATACCGTGCGCGCTGCTCGGCCTGGCGCTCGCGCTGGTGCGGCCACAGCGTGCGGCGCACGAGCGCCACGGCGGCGGCGCAGCGCGCGTCCAGCGCCGCCAGCTTGCGCAGCACGCGCCCGATGCAGTACGAGCACGCTATAACAGGTGAGAGCATACCGTGCGCGCTGCTCGGCCTGGCGCTCGCGCTGGTGCGGCCACAGCGTGCGGCGCACGAGCGCCACGGCGGCGGCGCAGCGCGCGTCCAGCGCCGCCAGCTTGCGCAGCACGCGCCCGATGCAGTACGAGCACGCTATAACAGGTGAGAGCATACCGTGCGCGCTGCTCGGCCTGGCGCTCGCGCTGGTGCGGCCACAGCGTGCGGCGCACGAGCGCCACGGCGGCGGCGCAGCGCGCGTCCAGCGCCGCCAGCTTGCGCAGCACGCGCCCGATGCAGTACGAGCACGCTATAACAGGTGAGAGCATACCGTGCGCGCTGCTCGGCCTGGCGCTCGCGCTGGTGCGGCCACAGCGTGCGGCGCACGAGCGCCACGGCGGCGGCGCAGCGCGCGTCCAGCGCCGCCAGCTTGCGCAGCACGCGCCCGATGCAGTACGAGCACGCTATAACAGGTGAGAGCATACCGTGCGCGCTGCTCGGCCTGGCGCTCGCGCTGGTGCGGCCACAGCGTGCGGCGCACGAGCGCCACGGCGGCGGCGCAGCGCGCGTCCAGCGCCGCCAGCTTGCGCAGCACGCGCCCGATGCAGTACGAGCACGCTATAACAGGTGAGAGCATACCGTGCGCGCTGCTCGGCCTGGCGCTCGCGCTGGTGCGGCCACAGCGTGCGGCGCACGAGCGCCACGGCGGCGGCGCAGCGCGCGTCCAGCGCCGCCAGCTTGCGCAGCACGCGCCCGATGCAGTACGAGCACGCTATAACAGGTGAGAGCATACCGTGCGCGCTGCTCGGCCTGGCGCTCGCGCTGGTGCGGCCACAGCGTGCGGCGCACGAGCGCCACGGCGGCGGCGCAGCGCGCGTCCAGCGCCGCCAGCTTGCGCAGCACGCGCCCGATGCAGTACGAGCACGCTATAACAGGTGAGAGCATACCGTGCGCGCTGCTCGGCCTGGCGCTCGCGCTGGTGCGGCCACAGCGTGCGGCGCACGAGCGCCACGGCGGCGGCGCAGCGCGCGTCCAGCGCCGCCAGCTTGCGCAGCACGCGCCCGATGAAGTACGGCCCGTCGCCTGCACACATAGCCACACACTTTATTACAACACCCACCTCCTATTCCCATACTCAATCACACTTCTCTTTTAGGGTTCCGAACCGCTGTTTGAAAAACGGAACCCTTTTAAGATCACTCGGTTGTCTCTCTGTCAATTAGTCTGGCAGTCATTTTTGTCTGAATCTACGGGTCCGATCCAATTGAAACTAGTTAACGCGCGCAACGTCGTGTAGTGTAGACCTATGTTCATAGTTCACATGTACATATGTACGTTACTCGTGTATTTATATATCAATCCTTATTAATCAATGAGATAGTTATCAACGAGCAGTCAGAGCCTTACGTGGCGTCCCTTCTATGTTCAGTGATGGGGTTTCGGGTCGCGATGCAGGCGCACGGTGCGTGTAATAGATATAGACTGTTGTTTTAAGTGTACTTTGCGATATTGAACTTTGTTCGAGAACTTTTATAAACTTAACTATGTGCCATTTGAATACTCAAAACTCGGTGTTTTTGGTTTTCCTCGTTTTTTGAACACCGATTTCCAAAATTAAGTTATAAATACTTTTTTTTTTGTTTAGAAGTGGGTTGTTTTCTTTTTTTGTATACAATTTTTTATTCTTCACTTTTGAGTGGTACACCCGGCCACCTAAACGTACCCATCACAGCGTACACGGTATACATTAGTGTAAACAACTAACAAACATGCGATTTCAGCAATCCCAAAAGATTTGCTATCATTTATTAAAGAGTTCCGTTTTCATTTTACATCGAGAGTGAATGAGAACATCTTCAATGTAGTCGAAGCCACGCATTATTAGGGATAACTCAAATACTTATCATCAGATCTCAATCAAATTTAAATGGGACCACCATCAAAATCGGTACACCCAGTACAAAGTAATATTAAGAGTGTATACGCCGAACGGCATTTCATACAAATTTTCAAGTCCTTATTTTCCGAAATGACTGAACCGATTTTATGAAACTTAACATATATAGGCAGGATACAAAAAATAAGGACTTGAAAATTTGTATGAAATGCCGTTTAGCATATACACTCTTAAAAACGAGAAGAAGTGATAAAGAACGATAATGGTATCGGATCTTCGAATGTGGCTAGTATCAACCAGCTACAATTTCACTTTTCTGCAATAAACATTGTGATGATGATAATTTTGGGTTTGTAGCTGATATTGGCAGCCTATTTTCTGTACAAATGCTATAAGAACTGCCATCATACTTGGATTAATGATAAAATTCTTCGTCAAACTTTGAGAAATTCGTCTTCTCTATCTCTATGAGTCACATTTTCCATTAATGCTCCGCTTCTATTGGTCATAGCGTGATGATATACATATAGCCTATAGCCTTCCTCGATAAATGGGCTATCCAACAATGAAAAAAATTCAAATCGGACCAGTCGTTCCTGAGATTAGCGCGTTAAAGCAAACAAACTCTTCAGATTTATATTTTACTAGCAACGTCCCGCGGTTTCACCCGCGTTGTTCACGTTCGCGTGGCAATACGGGGATAAAATATAGCATATGACACTCCACAATAACGTAGCTTTCTATAGCTGAAATCACTTTGAAAATCGGTTCAGTAGATCCAGAGATTACCCCTTACAACGTCACAATGTCACCACAACCTCACAAACGTTACCTCTTTATAATATTAGTATAGATTAACTACCATAGATTTAGTACACATATAATCTTCAGTGACACGGAAAAAATCAAAATCAAAAGTCATCTATTCAAACTAGGCTGAGAGACAGCACTTTTTAAACGTCAAATTTTACATAAAGACAGTCCCCCAAACCCACCCGTCACCACTTCCTAGTGTTTTAGCTGGGAAGAAAAAGTGATGCAACAAACTCCCCAGCAACACATCTGTCTGTTGCGTTTTAAGAACTTGAATTTATACAATAGTATGCAGTCATTAATACACGACAAAGGTAGAAAAAAAAATATCCCACATGGAAATCATAAATCAATTCACTATGAAACATTGTAAAGAGTAGATTGAGTCAATAAAGCAAAAACAGAGTGACCTACATAGTCATCAAAAATAATAATAAAAAAACACGGACACGTGACTGGGGTCACTTATTGGAGAGTAAATTAGAGAATTTTGAGGTACCTATCAAATGAAAGGGTTCATCGTAGGGAGGGCTCAAAAGTTCTTATTTCCCTGATTTTGAAATATTCCATTCTGAAGTTCCTACAGACAGAGAGTAAATGAATATTGACCGTTTACACCGTTTTTCTCCGAAACAATTTAGCCCAAAATTTTGAAAAAATACAGGTAATAAGTGATTTACCCTAAAGTTTACAGGAAAACGTACAAGAAAATTGTTTCCTCTGGTCATCAGGAAATATAGAAACATTTAAAAAATATACGAGTATATTCGTTCTTATCGACTAGGTTTTTACTGTGACTTTAATCGCGTTTAATTTTCCACAAGAAGAAGTGCCTATTATTGTCTCCAGCATCACCACGAGCCGAATAGCTAGTAACCAATAGGCTAGAGTACTCACCGATAGGTTCCTGCGTGTCGGGCGCAGGCTCGTCCAGAGAGAACGAGTCCAGTCTGCCCGACAGCTGCGAGTGCAGTTTGAGTAGGAGGGATATTATTGATTCGTTCACTGGGATCGAGTCTTCCGACTGTGTGTGTAGTTGTACCTGGAAAGAAATTGTGATATGAAAGAAAGAAAGAAAGAAAAATAGTTTATTCCCTTCATTTACACGCACATGACTTATTCAAACTATAATAATTATACACATCAAACATTAGGCCTACCTATGTCAGGGACGGACATCGTGCATGAAGTCACCTTTACACGCCGCGATCGCACCATAAACAAAACAAGTTTGACACTGAAATTGTCATGCACGGCGCGACTGACACTGACAGTGATGCCTCATGAATGTTACGTCCATAGAAAAGTCAAGAAGACTTTGACTGATTGCTTTTTTGGTATAAATGTAGGTACTTGAACGTTTATTTTTTAGTTTTTGGTAAATTGTTATATTTTTGAGCGTGATTGATAAAATCTAGGTCTGCATGTATGCGCGTTAGTCCTAAGCTGTTTTCGTCAGATTTTTATTACTATTCATTCTATATATACAGGGTGAAATTGAATAGATGCGACATATTTAAATATACAATAATACGTGTTGTCAAGAAAATTTAGAACATACCAAATGTAAAATTAATGAACTTTTATCACCGCTATGAATGGCAACGTTTAATAACGCGAGTACTCCACAACGATCATTGAGCACTGCGATTAGTTGGACGAGATTTTTTGATACTTTAATTTTTCTTATTTATTTTGCATATTAATTATTTTTCTGGAATACCGATAATTCGTACTTAAATAAAGATATTAACATCGATGGATCATTTTAAAACGCCAACCACGTAACTTTTTTTAACGATTTAGATTGTAGAAAAAACAGTTTATAATTACTATGTTACTGTAACTGAAGCTCCCATTTCATTTTGTCGCATCTATTCAAAGTCATCCTGTATAGAAAACTTGTAAATGGTCATTTTTTACATAATCGTTAGTTTCTATTGTAGTGTATTAGCTTTTCGTTTTCCTAAAATAAAATGAAATAATTCCTATTAAAGTTGTGATTAACTTGGTCGAAAATGATTGTTCTCAGGACCTAGATATGGCAAGGACCTGACACGGGCAGTTTTTAAAAAAGTACAAAAGATGTTCTTACGGTCCATGAACTATAAATGTTGTCATTCAAAGGTAATATGTTTTATTGTTTAAGAAAATTACATTCAATGCTTTGTTTTCTGAAATTCACACTAGGATTCCCTGAGTCGTCGGGCCCTGCACGAAGGAATCTGGAGGCTCCGTAGTGTAGGGCCTGATCTAGCCATTCAGCCATTCCGGGCAAAAATAATGTTCGCCGCTCTTTACACTAATACCATATACTACTCTGCAGCGGCGTGCAGTGGTTCGAGTTAGGGTAGGCCAGAGAAAATGTCCAAATAAATTTTAAAAAATAACCACATTTTTCAGGATTGATTTTTAATGAAATGAGTTTTTTTTTTTAAATAGCCTATTAAAAAAAGAAGTCACATTTCAACCTTGAATAATGTGGTGTTTTTTTTTTTTGGACATTTTCTCTGGCCTACCCTAACTCGAACCACTGCACGCCATTGCTACTCCGCCAAGAAAGATCCGGGAAAAGGTCAAATACACAATACAATATAGAAAATGTTAAACATCCAACTTTATTTTATCACCTTCGCAGTATGCTCCTTCAGAAACGATACACTAACGCCAGCGAATAATCCAATCATCAAAACATTTATTTAACGCATTTTCCAGAACAGTGTACAGTTCTCGCCGCGAATTTTCCTTTATGCCTTCTACCGAATGAAAAAGGGGTGCCACGAAAGTAATTTGAGATTAGGAAAAAAGTCTTTTGGAGCCATATCTGGTGAATAAGGTGGCTGCTCGATGGAATTGGTCGAGCTTTTCTTTAAAAATTCGTACACTAAATCTAGTGGAATGATAAATGATATTTATTTTGTAAGCAGGTTGTAAAAAAAAACTTTTAAATGTCAATCTTTTTTGGCCGTTATAAACTAGATGAGGCCGGTGTTTCCTAGCTGACTACCCTGAGAAGAAAAACCGAAACAAACTCAGAGGTCAAGGTCTCTTGAAGTCCATACAATTGTACTGGTCAACTCATATGAGAACCATGTAGGTTGGTATTTGAAGTGTTCTTTTGAGGAAAGTACCACACAGATTTGAGTGGACCTGTCCAAACAGTGCAAGCATTTGTCAGCTATTATGTAGCTCAAACTTAGAACATTAATATAATTGAGAAACAGGAAGGGACCTAAAATTGAGCCCTGGGGGACCCCCATCCTGACTACAGATCCAGGAAATCTTTTATCATTGACATCAACTCTCTGAATCTTATCACTCAAGTATGAAGAAAAAAGGTCTAGAGAGGCGTTTCTGATTCCGTAATAGTCTAATTCTTGAGCAATATCTCATGGCGAACGCAATCAAAGGCCTTGGATAAATCGCAAAAAATGACCAGAGCATCGCATTTGTCCTCCCATGCATTATAAATGTGTCCTAGAAGTTTAACATCGGCATCAGTTGTTGAACGACCCCTTGTAAAACCAAACTGCTTATTGTATAAAAAACATAATTATGTTTATTAAAATATCTTTGCATTTGATTTAAAATAAGTTTCTCAAAATTTTTACTAAAAGTAGGTAGCACTGAGTCTATAATTGGAAGGGTCTGATGTACTACCCGATTTAAATGAAGGTATTATTTTACTATATTTCATTAGATCAGGAATTAGACTGGTATATGTTAAGTAGTTGATAGTTAGAGTTAGTATGAGAGTGTAGCGGTACCTGGTTGCTGGTGGAGGGCTGCGCGTGCTGCGCGTGCTGCGTGAGCTGCGCGGGCTGCGCGCGCGGCGCGTCGTGTATGGCGGGCGCCAGCGGCGGCGCGGGCAGCGCGGGCTGCGCGATCAGCGACACGCTCCACTCCTCGCCGTCCGTGTCTGCGCACAGTCCGAACGCGTATTACATCACTATAGGCTTATACGACTATAATACAAGCATTGGCTTTTTATATTTGTTATGGATGGGAAATCATCAAAATAATGACTTCTTCTGCTCAGAGCGGACCGATTAAAACCCATCCGTGTGCTTCCTGATTCGTGCCGCGTTCTAGGGCCGCGGTGACTGTTTATTTCAACAATAAATTCGTGTAGTCTGGCAGGCTACTACTATGCTGACATCAGTGTGGAACACGCCACGCCTGCTATCGCAGCGAGCCGCCCACAGCTCGCCGCCCGCAGCCCTCGCAGCAGATGGCCGGGAATCGCTCTGCGACCTCCGCAGCCGGGGCGTCTTCTATTGCGGCGACTGTTTACCATACTTTCCCCCTATTGGATCAGTAACCTCGGACCCCTTGAAATCTCAACACACCCATCTTCACATAACAAAAGACAGACTTGTCACGGAGAATTCTCTTGACATTGGGTAAACCGATTATGCTATTTGAAAGAACTTACCATATTCGATAGGCACTGGAGGCGTGTCCAAGTCTGATGATGTAGCGATGGCAAGGCTCATCTCATCGTCAAAAGTCTGCAGAGCGAGCGCTTGACTGTTGTCCGTTGAATCCTGCGCAACAACGGAGTAAACGGTTACTATTAATAATACGTCAAGTTCTAGTTATTATTCCCCGAATCGCATTACTTGAATTTCGCTTTCTCTATCCCTATATCCCTATGTATGCTTAAATCTTTAAAACTACGCAACGGATTTTGATGCAGTTTTTTTTAATAGATAGAGTGATTCAAGAGGAAGGTTTATATGTATAATACATGAATATTATAGTAGAGAAAACATTAGTATCTACATTGCAACCGTGCGAAGCCGGGGCGCATCGCTAGTTTAAAATAAACAAAAAACGAAGAAACCTCACCAGAAACACTCGACCACCAAAATTAAAGTATTTTTTTTACTTTGTAGTGGTTTTTATTTGGAAGTTGTTTTTTATATATATATATATATATATATATTTCTTTTTTTTTGTATAAATGTCCCTTTCGTGTAAAATCAGTTTGCTATGGCAGTATGACATCACGACTTTTGACGTCAAATTTCACATCAGACTTCTCTTTCTAATTACTAACTTTAAAGCGTCGTTTATTAGAAGAAGAAGAGAATTTTATTCAGTAAATAAAAATATTACATCCATATTCCCAATTGCCTGAAAGTAGCGTCCAAACTGAGATCATATTTCAAGTAGGCTGCTAGTATTTTGTACTTTTCTATAAATATAGAACAACAAATACGTCTACACGTGTCGTATACGCGTCTCATACATTTTAGGCAGCATTAAACCATACAATACACCTACATTATGTACATCTTCATCACTGTTAGTGTAAGTGATGACGTGATACATCATAACGTCCTGTAAAATAGCCGGCGCGTGCGCAATCATTAGCAGCAAAGTACGATTACCTGACTAGCTACCTACGTTGGCTCGCGGGTGAAACCGCGGGGCACTGCTAATTAAAAATAATTATAAATACGTATTTTTTTGTTTAGCCATGTTTCGAACAAAAAAACAAACTAAGTATCCCATAGTCACTCCTTTCGATACTTAAAAACGATATAAATGATATCAATTCTTCAATATTTTTTTTGTAACGATATTGTAGTAACCCAGTATTTATTTATTTATTTATGTACATGGAGGACTTACAGATAACAAAAACAGACAAAAATGGAAACACAGTCACCAAAAAGCCAATTACAAGTCCTCACGTGTAGACACACAATAATAATGTGTAGTGTGAGCACAAAAACAACAACCAGTAAAAAGCAACACAAATACTTGGTTTGCAACTATATGAGAAAATAATAATATTAAACTGAAATAAATAATACATATAAACTACCGCTACTCGCTATACAGTATGCTGCAGTAGTAATGTAGCACGTCACGAGCAGTGACCACGTACCTCTAAGGCTCGTATGTGCGGCGCGTCGCCGCCGCCGTCCGACTGGTCGTCGGTCATAGAGTCACCGCGCGCCACCTGGCCAGAAAGAAAAAAAAACAGTTACAAAAATGTTTTTTTTTTTTATTCGAACGAACGCGAAACTCTTTGTTGAGATCTTCAACTTGTAAGGAGTTAAAGTTGAGATAATTGCATGCAGCTGTGATGAGAATTCTAAGAGGGTGCACGACGCGAATGTTTTGAAGAAAACTTGAGAAGATATATAAAAGGTAATCTGCTTGGTATCGATGACTGGAAAATTGTACGAAAACAGGTGGTCATGGGTTAAATCACTAGAGCAATGACTGTGGATGAACATAACAGGAGAGGAAAACTAAAGAAACAATGGTTAGACTGTGTGAAAGTTGATGGGACACCGCTGTCTCCCCAAACAAATTATGTATTTCTGTTGCCGCTATAACAACAAATATTAAAAACAAAATAAACTAAACATTTTAGGAGGCTCCCGTACAAGAAACGTGTTTATTCTGCCGTTTTTTATAGATAATTGTACGGAACCCTTCGTGCACGAGGCCAACTCGCACTTATCTGGTTTTTTTTATCAAAAGTTATAACCATTGGCTTCATTCCGTTAAAATATGAAACTGAATGTCTAGAAAGGAGGTCACTACTGAAAGCTAAAAATGAAGGAATAGATACAAGTGAACAACGATGATAGTGATAATATACAGTCAGATAAACAGCCGTAGTTCACCTGTAAAGATGTGGGCACAGCTAGTGCAGTGCTGGTGGCGGGCAGCGACGTCGACGTGGTGAGCAGCGGTATTCGCGTCGCCTCGTTCTCTGACGGCTCCCATTCTGTGTCACCTGGAAAAAGGATTATTGTACAGCAACTGAATAGGGTAGTTGACTAAAAAAATCTAATTAGTCCGTCAGATAGATTTCCAAAAAAACTTTTTACAAAAAATAAAACCGACTTCTAAACAAAAAACCAAAAAGTATAAAATAACTTTAATTTCGGAACTCGGTGTTTTTGGTTGCTTTTTTGTTGTTGAACACACCGACTTCCGAAATTATTTTTCTCTTTTTAGTGGTACCTACACCCCCTCCCCTCCCCCACCTAAACGAACCAATCACATTGGTGTAAAAAAAAACGTACTGCTCCTTTGCAGAGTAAACTAAGAGGTCGTCAATGTAGACAATGTAGATATTTTTTTTAGATTTTTCGAAAACCGCTTGGTTGATTTCGATAAAATTTTCATGGGACCATTTGGGAAGTATACCCTTTCCAACAAAAAAAGAATTTTTCAAATCGGTTGACAAGCGACGGAGTTATGCGCGAAAAACAATAAAATAAAAAAAAACATACAAACATCCGAATTGAGAACCTCCTCCTTTTTTAGAAGTCGGTTAAAAATGATTGGACACGTATTTTTTCTTTTTTCACGTAAACAAAAAATGAAGCCGATACAGAGCGTTGAAAACTCGTGTGACGTCACTACTCGCTACAATTTTTACCGAGCCGTAACGTCACAAGCCCCCACTCCTGACCTTTGATGCTTTGTATCTTCGTCAGTTTTTATAGATTTGATAAAGGAAAAAATACGTGTCCAATATTTTTCTATAATCTAACTGACGGACTAAACATAATCATATATTTTTTAATCAGGAAACATCCCTATTGTATTAAATCGCCGTCTTTATTAAAAACGGCTCTTGGATTTCGGCTTTGACCTCATTTTCGTCATCATCCAATCGAATAACCGAATTTTCGTCATTGGCCGATCTTACATCAGGAATTTTATTTTTATGATGCTTCATTACTATTTTAGGGTTCTCCTTTGGATATGACTCCCGAAAATCTCTTAGCTTGTTACAGATCTCTTCCTATTTTACTACATGGAACAGTCAAGTCAATCGACTATAAGTCAGTTATATAATGGCGCATCCACACATGTTGAGCGGCTCGGCCGGCGGCCCGGCTCACTATGGAAGGGATTTCGAGCCTCCCTTTCGTAGGATTTTTTGAAAAATGAAGTTGCTTTTTTGGTTGTTTCAAGTATGCAGTCTTGTCGAGACCATCAAAGCACTGAATTTTATAGTAGTCACAACTTTTTTTTTTGCTTTAACACCATAAAATACCTACTTATATGTTTCAAATGTATGAAAATGGAATTTGTTTTCCTCATAACTTTTTTGTGTTTTGAGATGTAAAGCTGAAACTTATATATATGATTGCTGAGTCGATAACGAAGCCATGTGACCTTTGACCTTGACCCCGACCGCTCCGATTTACGAGATATGAATCAATGAAAATTTCGTTCTACAGGGTACTGTTATTACGGAAAAGTACCTTAAAATAATATTTTTTTTTAACTTTTCATTCTCAAGAATTATTACAAAGTTACTAAGGAAGCCCTAAGACTTTTGACCTTGACCTTGAACGCCCCTTTAAAAAGATATATATTAATGAAAGAAACATATTTTGATGACTTTATTATTGCGGTAATGTACCTTGTACTGTCCTGTATTGTTACTAAATTGATAATAAGTATATGCTTTTTGACCTTCAAAAACTAACTGTTCAAATTAAAAAATGACAAGTATGATTATTTGGGTGTCCCCAAGAAATCTTATGAGCTTGACAGTTTGAAATCATAAGTATAAATATTATTTTAAGCCGTTGTGTTATTGAATCAAAAAAGATAATCAGAAAATGAGAATTATACCAATTCACCTCATAAAAAATCTCAATGTACCCAATTGGTTTAACAGTCGTTTCTTAATTACTTAACTGGTAGTCAGTGGGGATGCATGATTATTATTTAGTTCCAGTTCTAGGTATTGATAGGGGCCGACAAGAGCCTAGTTAGTAAATCTTAATTTAATCATAAACATTTGGTAACACTTGTGTAATAAGATCAATAGTTAGTGAGGCAGGTAAGGGTTTAATTAGCAAAACAAAAAAAAAACATTTGGTGTCAGCTGTGAAACAAAAATAATAAACAATGGCGCAGATAAGGGTCAAATAACACTAAAATTATTGGTGTCACCTGTGTGGAACAATATAATAAACAATGTGGCAGATAAGGACCCATTAGCAAAACCAAAATATTGACACCTGTGAAGTAATATAATGAGACCAGGTAATAACTACCGGTAATACAAATAACCCTTTTCTTTTCTTAAAAAATGCCGGTAACACAAATAGCCCTTTTCTTTTGTTAAAGAATGTCGAATTGATTGTAGTTACCGATTTGTTGTTATTGTAGGTTACTATTGGATCATCTAGAAAATTTATATGGTTCCGAGAAATGGCTTAGGGTCTAAATGTAAGTAGTATAAATACCGAATGTAGCTATTTGTTAGTTCACTTATCATCATTGATTCGTACCCTAACGTTCTCCTAGCGCAAATTTTCAGTAATTCATTATGGAAGGTCTGGTGTCAAATCTTGATATTTTTGTGTATCTAAGACAAAATTCTTTTGCTGCAGATGCATTATTTCAAAAGGTGTTAACTTCAGTGGAATTGCCTCTATCGGGAGACGAAAAAGCAAACCTTAAATCGTTTTGTTCTACATACACAAGTAATTTGAAACGAAAGTGGAAATCTGTTCACAGCACGCGGAAAACCTTTTTAAGCAAGTTCGCTAATTGGTTGGATTTAGAAGTACAATGGCCAGAATCTATTCAAATAAGCACTACTTGTTTAAGACATGAAGAGCTTTCAAGTAGTAGACATGAAGACGTAGATGAATCCACAAATGTGTTGCCAATCCCAGTGCCTAGTACATCACGAGAATTTCTTGTGCCCCACAGTGTTTCCGTGTCGACGTCAACGACTACATTTGCAACTCGGAAAGAATTTACGGACCTCAGTCCACTTCAAAAAAGAAGAAGAACTGAAAGTATTCTCGCTGATAACGATTTTGATACTTTAGCATACGCTTTAGTGAAGAAAGCTGAAAATGAAGACCACATGGATTTAGCTGTATTATTGCATAGCATTTAATAAAACACCCTGAAGATGCAACAATGCTTCGAGCCTGCTTGAAACCTACAAAGCGAATATATCCCGCAGACAAAGCACTGGCATTGAAAACTTCATTAAAATTATCAAAATGGCAATATAAAATAATGAGACAGACTACAAAAGATATGGGTTGTGATTTTTTCCCATCGTACGATGTCATACAACATGAGAAAAAAGAGTGCTATGTGGACAAAGAAGACATGATAATAACTGAGGGTGAGGTTAAAATAAAACTGCAAGCAGTTTTGGATATAACAGTTAAAAGGCTTTTTAAAATTGTGGATACAGATGTTACTGGCAGTAACATGACTCTTGTCAGTAAATGGGGTTTTGATGGTGCATCTGGACAAAGTAATTATAAACAGATAATGGAGGGTGATGATTCGAGTGTCTTTATGTGCTCATTCGTACCGTTAAAACTGATTAGAGATACTGATGAAGTCGTATGGGAAAATCCGAATGCATCTTCTACTTTTTACTGTAGACCTATTTATTTTAAATTTGCAAAGGAAAACGATCTGAATATAAAAGAAGAAATGCTGTCGATTGAAAAAGAAATTTCCGAACTGCATCCAACAATAGTTAAAGAAGCAAATGTCAATCACAAACTCCATTTGACCATGATTGATGGTAAGATAACATCACATCTTTAAGATACATCAACAGCAGTATGTGATATCTGTCACGCGAAGCCGAAAGAAATGAATGTCATAGACATAGTATCGCAAAGAAGTCCTTCCGTAGACATGTTTAAGTTTGGCTTATCATCCCTTCATGCTCGGATTAGATGTATGGAATGCGTGTTGCATATCGCGTACCGCCTAGATTTTAAGAAATGGCAAGCTAAAGGAGAAGAGCACAAGCTTCTATTAGCCAACAAAAAGAAGACCATCCAAGAAAAGTTTCGAAATGAAATGGGGCTACTTGTAGACATAGTTAAACAAGGTGCAGGAACTACTAATGACGGAAACACTGCAAGAAGATTTTTTGCAAATCCCCAAGTAACAGCGCAGATCACAGGCGTTGATGAAGAACTCATCAGAAGATTTGCAGTGATTCTTCAGGTAGTCTCATGTGGAGAGTTTGTTGACGTGGATAGGTTTCGGCAATATTGTAATGCAACATATAACAAATACATTGAGTTATATGCATGGTATTATATGCCGTCTAGTGTGCACAAATTACTTATGCATGGTGCCGACATAATTGAATACCATAACTTTATTCCAATTGGCAAACTCTCTGAGGAGGCTTCTGAAGCGTGTAATAAGGATTTCAAAAATTTTAGAGCCTACCACTCGAGAAAAGTTAGTAGAACTGCAACAAATGAAGATATTATCCATAACTTATTGATTTCTTCTGACCCATACCTGTCCAGCATCAGACCCAAGATATGTCAACTTCGGCATAAGCCATTGTCAGATGAAGCCAAATTATTATTATGTAGCCCAGATAAAGAAAATTTTGAATTTCTAGATGCAGGAAACCAGTTTGACTTCGATTAATTTTACTTTTTTCTTTCTTTGTTTATAAATATTAAGGATAGTTAGCTATATAGTTACCTAGTTTATATGATGGTTATTTTTTTTATTATTTTGTTTTTATATTTTTATGTATTTTATTTATTTACCCACAATATAAGATAATAATGTGAAGTATTGTTTATTTTTTGTTACTTAAGTTACAGTTTTTAAATGGGACGCTTATGTTCAAGGTCAAAAAACATATAGTATCATACTATAATAAATATGTGTGCTACAATAGGCATACCTATTATTAATTTAGTAACAATACAGGACAGTACAAGGTACATTACCGCAATAATAAAGTCATCAAAATATGTTTCTTTCATTAATATATATCTTTTTAAAGGGGCCGTTCAAGGTCAAGATCAAAAGTCTTAGGGCTTCGTTAGTAACTCTGTAATAATTCTTGAGAGTGAAAAGTACTAAAATAATTATTTTAAGGTATTTTTCCGTAATAACAGTACCCTGTAAAACGAAATTTTCATTAATTCATATCTCGTAAATCGGAGCGGTCGGGGTGTAGGTCACATGGCTTCATTACCCACTCAGCAATCAAATATATAAGTTTCAGCTTTACATCTCAAAACACAAAAAAGTTATGACGAAAACAAATTCCATTTTCATACATTTGAAACATATAAGTAGGTATTTTATGGTGTTAAATAAAAATAAAAAAGTTGTGACTACTATAAAATTCAATGCTTTGATGGTCTCGACAAGACTGCATACTTGAAACAACCAAAAAAGCAACTTCATTTTTCAAAAAATCCTACGAAAGGGAGGCTCGAAATCCCGTCCATAGTGCGGCTGCCGGCACGCGCATCTTTTACATCAAGGCACGTCTGAAATTCGGCGGCAAACCGGCGACATGTACGGATGCGCCATAACTCTCCGTGCTCCACGCTGGCCACCACGTTGTCACATACTGCGGCACGTGGTATGTACTTACTGTCAGAGTGATGGTGGTGCGTGTACTGCGCGGGGTAGGAGTGCGTGCTGTGCTGCGGCTTGCGCGCGGGCACGCTGGCCACCACGTTGTCACATACTGCGGCACGTGGTATGTACTTACTGTCAGAGTGATGGTGGTGCGTGTACTGCGCGGGGTAGGAGTGCGTGCTGTGCTGCGGCTTGCGCGCGGGCACGCTGGCCACCACGTTGTCACATACTGCGGCACGTGGTATGTACTTACTGTCAGAGTGATGGTGGTGCGTGTACTGCGCGGGGTAGGAGTGCGTGCTGTGCTGCGGCTTGCGCGCGGGCACGCTGGCCACCACGTTGTCACATACTGCGGCACGTGGTATGTACTTACTGTCAGAGTGATGGTGGTGCGTGTACTGCGCGGGGTAGGAGTGCGTGCTGTGCTGCGGCTTGCGCGCGGGCACGCTGGCCACCACGGTGCGCGCGTTGTCACATACTGCGGACCCAGCAAAGGCGCCCAGCAGCGGCACGCCGCTGACGCTACCGCGCCCACCGCCGCCCTCCGCTACCATCACGTCGCGCTGGGGGAAGGGAGTGGGTGAGAAACGTAACGACTATGATTTTTATTGCTGCGCAGCTCCCCATTCCCAGCTTCGTCTCTTATTCGACCTATCAATTGAGCGCGCGTTCCGACGGCAAGCTTTTTTATGGCACCGTGTGGCATGTAAACAACGCAGCGTCAGCGCGCCGTTTACGCAGTGTCGACGCAACTCAATTCAACGCAGTCCCTCTGTCCACCCTCTTAGTGTCCATGGAAACGGGCCATTGTGTTTGTGAGGGTGTAATGGTGACGTTTATGGAGGATATATACCTACTTGGGGGATGCCTATAAGATGAGTACGTACGTGGTGTTCCTGCTGGCGCTCGGCGTGCAGGTCGGCGGCCACGTGCAGCAGGTAGGTGGCGAGCGCCAGCACGTGGTCGGGCGGCGCGTGCGGCGCGGGCGAGTCGGGCGTGCGGCGGTGCACGCCGCGGTGCAGCACGCCCAGCAGCGCGCCGTGCAGCACGCCCGACGCGCACAGCGCGCGCGGGTCGCCCGCGCCGCCCGCCGGCCGCCAAGCGCCGCGCAGCGGGGGCCACAGCACGCCGCCCGCTGTCCGGCCCGGCCCGTCTGCGGCGCCGCCAGCTTTTTGCTTCTCGCGAACGCTGGGTGTAAAAGGGAAAGTTTAGCTAGCAAAGCAGCAACAGCGGAGCACCTCCGTGTTTTCGTAGTGGCGATCGGCGGCGGCATCTTCTCGCATCCAACCCTGGTCAAATCCATGGACGGAGCTTGTTAATAGTTGATATAAAATTGAAGCAAACACACGTCTCATTTTCTACATGTTCTGTGCCAACCAAAAGTGAACTTTATTTGGTGAACAAAATCATAATGCTACAAATAAGTTTTACTCACTATGTAGTGAACCGCTCCATGGAGGCGTGGAAGTCCCTCCTGTGCACGGCGCGGCGCAGCACGTGCAGCGGGTCGTAGTACTGCTCCCACACGATAGGCTTCGGCACAAACAGCCCCTGTTCCAGGTTCTCGGAGCCCTTGGGCGGCGGACGATACGTTGATAGCTAAGAGAAAATAATTACTTAATTTATTCAGAATAGAAATGGAACTTGCATTTACTCATTGTTCATTTTTACAAACATTAAGCGGCAAGAAAATTGCGATTTTTGTCATTTCTATGTACGGTCGCGGTGTAAAAATGTTTATCAGTTTTCAAATTAGATTCTATATCACAGTGTGCAGTAAAACCCAAAACATTTCTTTTTCTTTATTTGTGTGTGTGTGTGTGTTATAAATTTAACTTTCGTTGTTTGTGGTAAATAAACGCTTTTTCTTTCTTTTTTCTTTTACATGAAGAAAGTCTTCTTTATGCATAAAAATCGCATCAACAACATTTTAAATCTTTAAATCTTTCGAAGGAATAAATGTGGCTGGCTTACTATTGGGGCCAAACAATATAATGTGGTAAACTGCCTACACGATAAGAAGAAAATCTTCGGTAGCATGACTGCACAGTTAAGTGAGCACTATGATTTGCGAGGTGGACGAAGACCCACAAGTGGGCACTTATTTACAATAGACAAGAATGAGAATGTTACCTCTTTGAGCACAGTCTCGAAGTTCCTGGTGTGCGCGTTTCCCGATCTCTCGGGCATCAGCTCGAGGAGTTGCGAGTGCGTCTTGTCGCCCGCAGCCAGCAGTGTGCTCACCTCCAGCCGCGACTGAGTCAACTCGTCGTTACCTATACAATGAGAAATGAAAAACGATGTATAAAAACCTAACTGACCAAGTTTAACACCAGCTGGTATATTCATAAAGTTTTCGCGACAATAGAGTAATAGTTGTTCCGGGTCTGGCCGGATTTTTATGTTTGTAAACGCACCCACGATACAGTGTGGGGCAACATAAAAAAATTGTTCGAATGAATCACCGCGGCCCCGGAACGCAAAGAGCACTAGAAGAATCACGGGTGGGTTTTAGTCAGTAAGAGTCTGACACTCCCTTCCGCTCCGCACAGAGCTGAAGAAGTCATTTGTTGAAGTACCGTCCAGAAAAATAAAGCTTACCAAGGTTAGTTCTCGAAGACACCAGTATGGCGAGGAAGGTGAGCAAGCCCTCGACCATGGCGTCCTGTTCCGCCGCCTGAGCCGGAGACATCGGCATCATGCTCAGCCACTCGCGACAGCCGAACCTGAAGGCAAAACACAGTATTGTACACATAAGTTTCTACTGAGTATGATTTTGAATCGGTTGATTCGAGTTATTATTTTGAATTATGAATACGGAAAATATGCTTTGTTTTACATAACACTAGCTGCTGCCCGCAGCTTCGCCCGCGTGAATGTCGGAAATTATCCCAAAGGAACATAATCCCGGGATAAAAAGTATCCTATGTTACTTCTAGTACCTCCCAGACTACTGAATATGTGTACAAAGTTTCATGATGATTCGTCAAGTAGTTTTTGCGTGAAAGCGTAACAAACATCCACGCTTTCACATTTATAATATTAGTAAGGATTCATGTAATAGTGCTCTTATAAGGCAGATGCCGTAAATAAGTACGAAGTTAAATCCCAAACCGAGTTTTATTCATTAAAATAGTAAGTAACACTAGGGGCGAGGTTCTCTGGTGTTACAATATGCGGCAGCCGATTAGTTTGTAATTCCCAAATATGCATATATTCGGTGTTACCACCTGGTTTTGCCGATTAATGCCATCCCGCTGCTGCCCATCCTCAAGCGGCATTTTTCCCAATCAATAATCTACATAATATTCGATTTTACGTCAGTGCCGATTAGTGCCCGCTTATGTGTGTAGCAACCATTACAGCTGTCTCGATAATAATGCGTATGGACTTCGAACTGATCAATCACATATTTTATTTTGTAAGTAGGTAGTAAAAAACACTTTTACACGTCAATCTTTTTTGGCCGTTATAAAAACTAGATGAGGCCGGTGTTTCCTAGCTGACTACCCTGAGAAGAAACACAGAAACAAACTCAGAGGTCTCTTTTGAAGTCCATACAATTGTACTGGTCAAATCATATGAGAACCATGTAGGTTGGTGTCTGAAGTGGTCTTTTGAGGAAAGTACCAAAGACCTGTCCAAACAGTGCAAGCATTTGTCAGTTATCGTGTAGCTCAAACTTAGAACTTTAAGAAGCTCAACGATTTGACGAACAATACCAAAGTAAGGACATTTGGGTAGACCACAAAAAGTACTCAAACCGCCAGACTAACATGAAATGAACCCCTGACATAGCGATCTACATGGTCCTTATATTCACAATACGTTATATGAGGACCACGCAGCTCAGTGTCTGAAATGGTCTTTTTAAGAAGGAACCACACAGTTTTGAGTGGACCTGTCCAGTCAGTGCTAAACTAATTATTCTTATCTTGCGACGTACTTGTCACAATGTGTGGTGAATCAAGAATAAAGTGTCAAACCAAAGTTTGTTGCAAAGTGTAACAAATAATAATACACTGGACAAATGCGGGATCGCAGTAAACTCTCAAATACATCCTGCTTTGGTAGAACGTTAATAAATCAATTTGTGAACGCAAAGGGTCACAAAAGTATGACTCATGACTTGAACATTTATTATTTTGTTACTTTTCAGTGAACAATCGGAATGATGAACAAAGTACTACATTGTATTATACTACTGTTTAAGTTTTAATTTATTTAATTAAACAACCTCTTTGTAAGTATCATTTTCATGTAGTTGTGTCATTAAACGATAGCTGTGAACATGTCTAAATTAAGCACAGTGGTCTTTATTTAGATTGAATATAATCAAGTAAGTTATAACTGTATTTACATTGTAAAGTCATACCCACGTGTTTTTTTAAAACACAAATATAATTGTAAAATATGTGATGTCACACTAGGGAGGGGGGTCTCAAATGTGACCAGCTGTGACAAGGACAGGGGAGAGGGGAGTGGTAAAAATCATGAAATTCTTGTGACGTAATTTATGGATGCCCCCTATACGAGTTATTTATTTATTTATCAGGAACAATTTACATTGTATTTGATACATTATTAATAAAAATAATAGTAGGTACAGTACACCTACTTTTACCTAGTTATGTTCAGGCCATTTATAATACTTCTCCAGTATAATACCGAGAAATTGATAGTGAAAAACCAAAAATATGAATAATTCAAATATAATAGAGATACATTGTTCTAAGCACAGGACGTGGTGAATGATGCGATGTCGGTTTACCAGAATGCGGTTATATTTGCCCTGACAGTCTAATTACTCTCAACAATACGTCATTGACTATGACTACTTCTTTTTGTATGTATTACATACAAAAAGAAGTAGTCATGTGTGTTAATAAATTCTGATCACGATGTCTTCATGATGCATTTCTTCAATGTAATCCCACATTTTTATTCAAAAGATTTTTTTAATGAAAAATGTTCGTCACATCCTTGTTGCGTCGTTTTGCCCGGGTTTCGGAATTGGGTATTTTACTGAAAAATCTAAGAAGTCCGTCTGATAGATTGCCAAAAATATTGGACAGGTATTTTTTCTTTTTTCACGTAACCACAAAAAATTAAGACAATACTGTGCGTTGAAAACTCGCGCGACAATTTTTACCAGCGACGTGACGTCACCAGCCCCCTCTTCAACTTCAACTTTGATGCGCTTTATAATTTTTTTACGAATTTAAATGAAAAAATAATACGTGTCCAGTATTTGATGATTTTTATATGTAGTAAAATACCCGATTGAGTATTTTGAATGCCAACGTTTGGCAGGTTTTCTGACTACAGCAGTGTTTGACAAGGGGGTTACTGGTTTATAAGTCAGATATTCACAAAGTACTCACATATCAATACACATGTCAAGGAACTGGTCGGCGGGCAGATGCGCCGCGCACACTTGCAGCCAGTAGATGTCCATGTCGACCATGGAGTTACAGAAGTTGGCCTGGATGTACGTCATGGCCTGGCCCTTGATCTGCAATCCGTTGCGCACCCATACGCCGGCTAGGATCTCGTAGAACAGGCTCTGTGGAAGAAAAACACAATTGTAGGATGGTTGATACTTCGCCTCCTTCTGCGAAGCAGTAATGCTAGCGAAGGAGGAGACGGAACGCGTGCGAAAGAGGGAAACCTCTCGCTCCAGCCGCCGCAACAAAAGAAGACGCCCCGGGTGTCGGGAAACGCAAGGCAATTCCCGGCGCGGGCCTGCGGATGGCGAGCTATGGGTGGCTTGCCGTCCGATAGCAACCAGGCTCGAATCGACGGCGCGTCGTGTTCCACGCGCGCCTCAAAGAACCGTCAGCAACGAAGACGGGGCCCCATAGGGTCAGTGCCTGCTAGGGTTGCGGAATTTGTTCGAAAGAGTTACCGCGGCCCTGGAACGCAAAGGGCACAAGAAGGAACACGGGTGGGTTTTAGTCAGTAAAAGTCTGACACTCCCTTCCGCTCCGCCCAGAGCGGGAGAAGTCATTTGATGATTTCCCATCCAAAAAAAAGGATGGTTGATACTTTTGTTTTTTTTTATTACGTGTATTTTTTTGTCCTGTATTCGTGTAACGTGGCCTGAGTTTGGGGTACATGTTTTTTTTTTCTTTTCTTTTCAAACGATTCCAATATTTAAAGTAGGCAAATGATAACGATGTTTTTTTTTAAAGCCAGCTTTATCTATTCGTAGTCTACAATTAATTAATTAGGGAAAACCTACAATACCAAAATCAAATTCAACCAATCGCAAGTATACAATAAACTGTTTACTACCCCGCAAGATAGAAAGGTTATATGTACATAAAGGTCACTCAACAAAGCGTAAATCGCGATAGCGTTCGTTTCCTTTAAATAAAAAATATTTCTCATCAGTACTCCTTGGAACTGTGGAGATGAGACGACGTATCGAGCTTCTGTGCTTAATTCTTGTTGCCGTCATGGCAGCAAAAAATGGCGTCCATGGGCTTATAGACCCAGAGGGCCTTTTCTCAGAGGGTTGGCAATATAACACAAGCACAACAGAGAACCCTCTGGTTATTGCGAAATATTACGAGCAATACATGAAGCACACGGAGAAAAATATGGAGGGTCTGATAAAAAATAAGCCTGCTTTGGATAAATTGATGCAGAAAGGTGAGTTAATTATTTTTGTTAATACGTTAATGCCAGCAAGTAGGCTGCGATTGGCCCAAACTATATTTGTTAATTCTATGGGATTACCTATTTATACTGGTGGCTGCAAATGATAAAATGATGATAGTGGCATATTGCCTTCATATAGTGCAAAGATCTTTTATATAATTATCCCACTATTTGGTAACGAACTATATCTTTCCATTTACTAGGTTATGGAGGTGAAATAGGCAATCGATATTTTGAGCGTATACGCCGTACGGCATTTACGAAAATGTAAGAGTTTTCGAAAATGTTTTCACACAAACTAACTTTTTAGACCTTACGAAAATGTAAGAGTTTTCGAAAATGTTTTCACACAAACTAACTTTTTAGACCTATGTATCCCGCTTATGTGTGTAAAGTTTCATTAAAATCGGTTCAGTCATTTCGCAAAATAGTGACTTGAAAATTTGTACGAAATGCCATACGGCGTACACGCTCTTAATACTAAGTTGCAACCTCTTCGACTTGAAGCCTCAATAGTTGAGAAACGGCTAGGCAGACAGTTCCGTGTTGAAAATTGAAAAATAGAATCACTTTTCTGTCTATACGTCTGTCACAAATGCACAACCAATTGGTTCCGAATCTACCGAACTGATTTAGCTATAATTTAGCACCTACACATGAATTTGGGACCCAAAGCCGGCTGCGGAACCCAAGCAAATACCATTTCGAAAATAGGCTCACTTTTAGGAAAAACTAGCTGACCCGCGCAACTTTCGTTTTGTCACATTTTTCATGACTGCTCCACTCCTATTGGTCTTAGCGTGATGATACATAGCCTTCCTCAATAAATGAGCTATCTAACTATTTTTTTAAATCGGACCTGTAGTTTCTGAGATAAGCGCGTTCAAGCAAACAAGCAAACCCATCAGCTTTATATATTAGTATACAGTGAAATCCTATATCTATCTATCCTATATTGACCAACCGGTCAATACGAATTAAAACACAGCTAATTTTGGTTTTCATTTTAAATTCTTTAAAAAATAGTAAGGTTATAATGACTTAGTTTATTGGCATATCGCTTACTATGACCTATTTTTTCAGAAATTGTGTTTGGTTATAGTGAGGTACATGATTTTTAATTTGTTTCCGACTCGTTTTGTTTTGATTGATCTACGACTACCAACATATTTTTTTTTTGTATTTCTCCTTATTACACCAAATACCCTACAAATATAGGAATTCGCCTAATTCCTAAGACTACGCTTTTATTTATTTATTTATGTACATGGAGGACTTACAGCTAACAAAAACAGACAAAAATGGAAACACAGTCACCAAAAAGCCAATTACAAGTCCTCACGTGTAGAAACATAATAATTATGTGTGTGTATTGTGTGTGTCCGCTTAGTATGAAGTATTTTTCACTTCCCTTCGATGTCATTATAAGCGGATTTAACTGTAGATTAAAAATCTTTTCCAAACTACGTTTCAGCTAGAGGCCTGCTACAAATACGCCTGCTCTCATGGGCTGACGTCATCGGTCAGATGGCACTGATCGACCAGCAACTGTCCCTGTACGTGAGGAAGGCGCAAAAGGAGCATGAGTCGGAACCGGACCTGCTCCTGGACTACGCACTGTGGATAGTGTCACATGACCACACAGCTGTGACCGGGCTTATGGAGGAGATGAGGAAGCTGGTCAGGCCGTTGTTCACCAGCCAGGGGCTGCTGCAACTGGCTCGAAACTATATGGTACGTATTGTTTTCTATACTAATATTATAAAGAGGTAACGTTTGTGAGTTTGTGACGTTGTAAGGGGTAATCTCTGGATCTAGTGAACCGATTTTCGAAATGATTTCACCAATAGACAGCTACGTTATTGTGGATTGTCATAGGCTATATTTTATCCCCGTATTGCCACGGGAACGGGAACAACGCGAGTGAAACCGCGGGGCGCTGCTAGTTATTAATATACTGACTAAGAATGGGACTGTTACCTATAGTTCAAGTTGTAGGATTTCTTAGGAAGTGGGTTCTTATGTGCAATTCGGGGGTTTGATGAAGTACTTTTGAGCTTTTCCATTTAAATAATGAAAAAAAATTTTTTTTTTTAATCAATGTCGATCTTATGCACAAAAGTACATAATTCGGATCATGTTAAGTTCTAAATCTTAAGGAATGGCGTAAAATATTTTCAACATTAAGGTAACAGAGTTGTTCTCTTTACAAGATCAGTATTGGATTAAAAATAAACAAAATAGAAATATCATGAACACCTTTAAGCATGTAAGTGTTCAAGGTAATGTTTTCAGAGCCAACGTAGGTAGCTAGTCAGGCAATCGTACTTTGCTGCTAATGATTGCGCACGCGCCGGCTATTTTACAGGACGTTATGATGTATCACGTCACCACTTACACTGACAGTGATGAAGATGTACTTACATATGTAGGTGTATTGTATGGTTTAATGCTGTAAAATGTATGAGAGACGCGTATACGACACGTGTAGACGTATTTGTTGTTCGATATTTATAGAAAAGTACCAAATGCTAACAGCGACCCCCGAGGACCCGCGTAGTTCCCATTCCCGTATAACGGGAATACGGGGATAAAATATAGCCTATGCTACTCGCTGATAGTGTAGCTAGTTAAAATCGTTCCAGTACAAAAAAAAAATCTTAGCCCTTTATCATTAAATAGTATAAAAACAAAGTCACTTCCCGCTGTCTGGCTGTCCCTATGTGTGCTTAGATCATTAAAACTGAACAACGGATTTTGATGCGCTTTTTTTTAATAGATATAGTGATTCAAGAGAAAGGTTTAAATGTAAAATATATGCATAATATAGTAGAGAGTAATACATATAATAATATGTGTAGTGTGGTGCTGGTGTTCTTTGATATAGGAGTAAAGAGTTTGAGAAGCATCGACTTATTTAAAACTAGCTTTTAACCGTAGCTTCGCTCCATTTTCGCATAAAGTCCATAACCGTCTCCAGGTATCCAGGATCCCATTTATTTCTGTACCAAAATTCCTAAACATTGGTTCAGGGATTTAGACGTAAAAGCGTCACAAACTCCTGTTCGCATGTGTTTTTTAGATGTGGATGTGACCAATTTGAATCTTACCGTTACATGCAAGTTACTAGACTTAAAACTATACCTACGAGTACAAAGTTAATGTAGGCAGACATTTAGACATAAAAATAGTGCAATAACCGCAAATTACGGCACGAGGGCGTAAACAAACATGGCATTCTTTACCTCGCCAGGATGTAAACACCGACGAAGTATGCTACTGCATACATTTCTTTTGTTTTACGTCACAAGGGGCCATCCATAAATTACCTCACACGAATTTCATCATTTTTTACCAACCCCCCCTCCCTGGTGTGACGTCACATATTTTACAATTTTGTCCGTGTTTTACTTCAACACTTAGATTACAATAGATGTCGAAATGTGACGTCACGAAATTTAGGACCCCTCCCACCCACTTGTCACTCAATGTCACACTCCGTCGACCCCCTCCTTCCCCCTAAACGTGTGACGTAGGTAATTTATGGATGGCCCTCAATGCCTTGGTTCCGACCTCTATGGTTCCGACGATACAATATATCTCTTCTATCTAGGAAATAGATGGGTTTTTCTTGCTACTATGAACTAACTTTGATTGGACTTGTAATTATAAATTCAAATCATCATCTGCCTAGCATCCAGAAAAACAGGAGTCAAAACACTGTGAAACAAGCCCTTAGTTTCTAGTTTCATTTTCTCATGAGTTGGCTGAAACGTAAGTTCTGATTATCAGTAAAATATGACACTATCTTCTCATGCTGCTTTTAATGATGAGTGTAAGGTATTTGATACGGTAGCGAATTTAGTGCAGGCACATTTGCAACGACGCGGACAGCGACGGCACATTCTTTTTATTAGTTCGCTAGGTACTTTTATTTATGTTTATGATGGGTTTCTATGAATAATCATACCGGTTTAATTACGATACCTTCGTGTAACACGAACTATTGAATGTTACTATTCAATACATACTTACTTGTTTTTATGTTCTAGTAATAAAAAAAACAAGTGTGCTATAATTCCAGATTCAATAAAAACCTCATGTCCTCAAATTGTTAACCTGCTAAAATACACAAGTCCCTACAACAAAAGTGCTCATTAACATAACCTTTCAAAATTGTGGGTACTAATAAAAATTCCGACCTCAAAAGTCAGGCCACTATCGTAAAAAATCGTTGGGATAAAAAAAATGGGTCGTTCTATCACAGAAATGGAAAGTGTCCCAAAATGTGTTTGTTGAGCTACGGGAGTAGCAATAACCGTTTTCTTTACAACCGCACAGTGTTGCCAGCGTTACGAAAACTTTACCCGATTAGAGGACTTTATCAAATATAGGGTTGAATGAAATTAGCTAGTGAAACTCCACATATGTGTTGGGTATCGATATCTAGTGACGATAAAATAATAAAATCCTTGCTCTTAATCTCAAGAAACTGCAACAACGGGGTCAACTGTGATACATGAAAATATGAGTCTAGATACTATAACTGATATCAATGCAAAAAAAAATACAAACGGACACTAATATCCCTGTATTAAATATAATTAACTCTCGTTATAACTAACCCTCGTTTTGTAATCGACAAATTCTTATCAAACATTTACATATTTATTTATCATAATATTAACATAACCGAAGATAAGAATTAGTCATCTGTACCGTAGTGAGTTAAAAATAAACTTTCACTAGCACTTAGCAAATCGAGATCCCACCAATGAGAGCGCACAACGTTCAAGCAACGGTAAAGATAAGAAACTTGCTCGGTCAGTTCTATGGTATCACACGTCTCAGTCAGTGCTTAAGCGCGTTATTAAATTAGAAAACAGGGGCTCACGGAAAATCGTTTAAAAACCAGTAAAAAAAAAGATTGTGAATTTAGTTTTATGGCGTTTTCGGTAATTTGGTGTTGAGTCCTGGCAACCCCACGACGACCTCGATCGCGCTACTTCAGTGGGTGTGCGTCAGCCGCCATGTCCGTTCGACGCTCGCGCACCTTTAGTGCGCTTCTCGTTCTACTCGTGTTCGCGAACACTTCGCGCGCTCTCGTCGACGAGGTCATCGACGTCCTCAAGTTAGGCAAGGAAGTAGGCGAAGAGGTGCTGAACTCCTGGGATGTGTTCGGGAAGCAGTTCAATTCTACAGGCGGCGTGGTCCTGCCCGTGGTCCGGAGGCGAGAGCGGGAGATATTGGCGCGACTCGCTGTCGTTTCGCGATCGATCGAAAAACTTGAACTCAGTGTGCAGAATGTTGGTGCGGTCGCGTCGATTTTAGCTAAGAAGGGCAATAAGCCGACTAGGTTAGAGCTGCGGCTGCATGAGATGTCGGACCTGTTGAACAGGGTCGCGTGGTCCAACAGGCAGATGCGGGAGTACGTCGGGTTGCAGGAGGAACTAGAGAGGAGCACGCTACAGGACTTCGCGGAATGGTGCGTGTCTCACGACCCTGGCGCGTTGCCAGGGCTACTGGAACGAGTCCATGCACTGGTCGTGCCTCCTCACAAGAACTTGTTGGGACGAGGGTTATTGCATCTGCTAATGGACGATTTACAGGTTTGTTGGTACAGTAAACAAACTTAGATACCTACTGTTTCATTCAACATTTTTTGTAGAACGTTTGTATTGTTGTGTCTGGCTCGGTATGCCATGAATCGTCGATTCGTATCATTATGAGCTCTCGTGATGCGAGTACACATAATAGATGTTCCACATGTTAAAGAGAGGCTTCGTTTTCAATGTCAACTGTTGCATGACTCACTAATACTTCACTAACTTACTGAACAGTTATTTGGAGAATAATCTTTATGAATTTAGGTTTATTAGAGCGGGCATTTAATAAGTGGTAGAACAGCTGTACTATAGCCGGCAAGGTCTTAATTACTTTCACTAATGCCAAACAGCCAATCATTCGGAATAGTATCCTGTTTAATAAAAAGGGTACCTAGAACTAATATATGATTTAACCTGCAAATAATAAAAATAACAGTTGTTTCTTTGTATCTTTATATTGAAATTGTTGCGGTGACGCATATTAGGCGTATAACGGTTTTTATACAGATTCTGTTTTTAGTTAGAACTGCTCGAACTGTTTAGACAAAGTAGGCATTGTTGATTCTGTGTAATGTCTTTTGCAAGACGCACAAGAAACCGCTTGCTTGTTTTTATGTTGCTACATAGTCATTCGGTATAGTTTAGACTGATGTCTCATCGGTACTCATCACGTCATCACAATACAGTTTAAAAAATACTAGCCAAACTAAAGCGTTCATAATTGATGGTCAAAAATTGTAGGAGGATCCTCTCAATTCAAGTTCTAGTAGAACCTGGACGAGGTTGGCTCAAAGACAAAGAGATGCCAAAGCTCTGCAGTGGGTGTAGTCGAGCCGTAGATGATGCTTAGGTTCCCAATTTGAGGCTGATTTTGATTATGAAACAACAACTACCATCGTATTGAATCTTCCATTATCCTTCACAATAGGTTAGTTAACTAAAAAAATCTGATTAGTCCGTCAGATAGATTTCCAAAAAATATTGGAGACGTATTTTTTCTTTTTTCACATAAACAAAAAATGAAGACGATACAGTGCGTTGAAAACTCGTGTGACGTCACTACCCGTCGACGTCACACGCTCCCACTCCTGATCTTTGATGCTTTTTATCTTCGTCAGTTTTTATAGATTTGATAAAGGAAAAAATACGTGTCCAATATTTTTCTATAATCTAACTGACGGACTAATTAGAATCATATTTTTTTAATCAGGAAACATTCCTATTTCGAGAGCACTACAAATCAACCATCGGTCCCTTAACAGATGCTATGCTAACAGTAAAGGATGACTCATATAAGGGTCAAACAACTCTGTCTGGGCCGCAGAGTTCCATTACCACTGGTCCCTATAACTGTATCCTTGATAAACAATTGACGCTTGCTTTATTTGTTTCAAGCGATAACCAGTGTAATTTGGAATCCGCGGTCACATTTATTTGAACTTTACTCCCCTTTAAAGGATGTGAGAGTCAAATCTGATAAAGATATGGATTTAGTTGTTTATTGACAATATTTATTGCTGTAGGAGTTTTTTTCTTTTTCATTATTTAAAATTGAATTTTATTGTTTATTTTCCAATTGCGCAAGCGCATGTTCCCTGCTTTGTTGCTAGTCTTTTCAGGTCAGTCTATCAGCATTGAAGATTAATTAAAAACCAACCAACGTGCTAATTGTATACAAGTTGTAGTTATTTCTGTATGGTCCAAAGTGTCAATGAATCATACATATGATGGTTATGAAGAAAACTGGTAAACACAGGAAATCGGAACAGGTTTTTGTTTAAAATTCACATAAAATGACGCATTCGATGGTTTACTTAAATTTTATTAATTCAATAAAGTATTATTTAAACATCCCTGCGAAAGGAAGTTGTAACTCGAACTTGACAATGATTGGTCAGAAATTATGCAGCTTAAAAGTAATATTAACGGCATGTGAGAAAATCTCATTCACAAGCAAAATTAAACTGTAGTAGTAATATGTTTTCTGTGTTACAAATTAAAACTCGACTTTACCGTGAGAAATGTATTGAACAATATAAGTTATATAACATGTGAGAATATACTGTCATTTGAGGAATAAAAACATACGGTAGGTAGGTGTCTGTCAGTCATTCGTTTTTAACCTTTGCGTGGTAGGTAGCTGCGATGGGAAATTAGTTACTTTCAACCGCGTAGTTCCCGTTCCCGTGGGAATATAAGGATAAAATATATATGAACTGTTATTCATTCTTGTTTATTCGATGATAATTTTGCTTTCCATTGGTGAAAAAAATAATTAATATCGGGCCAGTAGTTACGGAGCTTCTTCGGTACAAACAAACAAAAAAATGGTTGTCTATAAATTCGGTTTACGCACGATAGTTTAATGTGTAACGTTGCAATGAGTCATCCTTTTTCGTGCGTGCAGTCGGCGTTAATCGATTTATTAGACGTCATAAAAATCAATCAAAATCTTACTTCTTGATAGTATTAATATAGACAGTAACTATATTCCTATACAAGGTCAATTTTCAGTTAATTTATCCTTAATATCTAATGAATAGCTACCAAAAAAAAAATGCTACCTTACAGGTACCATTTTTTTTAGAGGTGTATGTCTGCCCATTCCCGTGGGAATACGATGATATAATATAACCTATGAAAAGTAATGTGGCGTTCTATTGGTAATAGAATTTTCAAAATCGGTTCAATAGATCCAGAGATTAACCCCTACAACCTCACAAACTTTAGCTCTTTATACTCTTTATAATATTACTTCAGTATAGATAGATGATGAGCCAACTTTCACTTAGAAAAACAAATAAAATTCTACAATATATAGAAATTAAAAATAACCGTTGCTATTCTATAGTTGTCAGACTACTTTAACCGCAAAATATTCGAATTATAGTAAAACAGATTAGTGTTCGAGTTTTGAAAACGGGGATGAAAAATAAAAAAAAGCTATAGAATTGAACGTCACTCACTGATTTACAAATAAACAATAGAACTAGGCAGTACATGATATGCCGTGGCGGAGGATGTGATAAAGGTCGTATCGTATTCTAGTGATGCTTCCTTTAGCAGATCTGGCATTGACCTGCCTTATGTCAAACAATGACAAAAGTAACTTGACATACAATGACATTACACTGTAGATATTGAATAAAAGCTAATGTTTAATTGACGAAGACAATTTATTCTACTGTTCACAAAGAGGTCATGTAATCGCGGAACATCTTAACACCGCCATTCAGCGGCGTGACGTAAATGAACAACGCCATCTATCGATATTCAAAAGTATCAACTTGAACGTAAGATTGTACAGATACAAAGTGGAAGGCTATGAAGGAGGTCATGTTTTTGGCATGGACATCTTGCAACTGATAATCAGGATGATGATGGTAAAGTATGTAGGTACTTTTTTCCGTTAGCATTGCTTTTGTTAGTTAAAAGGCACTTTAATGATATGTTCAATATGTCTTGGAAATCTATCTGACGGACTAATTAGATTTTTTTGTCAACATCCCAATTTAGGTTATTTATATAAACGTTATTCGAAATTTAATGTCTGCTAAAGTTACATACGCACTAAAATAAGTTTAGAAGTTACTCAAGAGTAAAGTAACCTTTAACAAAAGCAGGTTTGACGCAACAAGAAGATTTTTTACTCATTATAATTTTTTGCATCAACTGTTAAAGTATTTTCGTGTAATCGTTTATTAATTTGTATATATGTTATGGTATTGTATCGTATGTACAGTTTATATATTATTTACTATATACTACCACAATTATTCTCTGCATCACCCAAAGGTTGACTGGTAGAAAATGCCTAAGGTATTAAGTCCGCCTTTGTACATTTGTGTGCGTAAAGTATTCAATAAATAAATTATATATTAGCAATATTTCTTTTTGTATTGATCACAGACCTGTTTTCCGCCGATACCATATAGGGAGGTTACTTGACTCATCATTTTCTTTAAAGGTAATGTTTTGATGAATAATAATTCATTATAATAATATTGAAGTATCCAATGAACCTTATAATAAAATTTATTTTTAGGAATTTTTCCCGTTAGTAGGTATAATAATGTTTCATACTACCAGCGCCCCGCAATTTCACCTGCGTAGTTCCCGTTCCCGTGGGAATATGGATTTGTAATATATCCTATGCCACCCGGGGATAGTGTAGCTTCCCAACAGTGAAAGATTTTTCAAATCGGTTCAGCAGTTTGGGAGCCTATTCAATGCAAACATTCGCCGTCGGCCGGCACCGCGACGCGTCGTCCGAGCCGAGCCGATGCGAATGTTATTAGTAACACCCTTATTACGTAGACATAAAGGCTTTTTTGATCGGTGTTAGCCGATTCCGCGTCGATAAATGTGGGGAGACCCTAATTCGCCAAGACTCGAACAAAGAGCTTGAATACGTCATAGTGCATAGATAACATGATTCTAAATTACCTGTAAAACACATTCGTGCAATAAGCAGCTACATAATTAGCAGAAATCTCGAGTTTCTCGCGCGACTATTGCTTTGTTTATGCTATCTGTACTAATATTATAAAGATTTTTTTTTCGTTTTTTTTTTTGTACCAAACAAGCTCCGAAACCACTGGTCGATTTTAACCATTTTTTCAACAATGAAAAGTAACATTAACAGTCAGTTCATACGAGGAACAGCAGCGGCTCGTAGTATTACACGCGTAGTTCCTGTTCCCGTGGGAATACGGGATACAATATTATTTACGGAGCTTATTCGGCACAAATAAACAGTTAACAAATATTTCCTCTTTATAATGCTAAGTATAAATTTGTAATCGTCGTTGTCTTCTTCCGCACAAATATATGTATTACTCTAAAGATTGGGATCTTGAGAAAAAAAATATCGATCCGTCATAAATTGAAGTCAAGTAATATTTATGGCTGTAGGAAACTCAGCCAACCAATCACAGTAAGATAACGTGTGTTTGACAATTTGTCACAATAATTCTGTGATCATTTTCGTTCGAGTAGCCGCCAGCCGGGTAGTCTTCATCTCAGTTCAGTACCAGTACAACCTTTCTAGCCTTATCATTTATCCGCCATATCCTTTTGTAGAAGAAGAAAATATGTATATAGGTATTCTATATACATATGTTATATATAAGATATATTATACTAGCTGATCCACGCAAGTTCGTCTGCGCCAAACGTAAGACAAAAAAAAAAATCTGCAACATTTTTCATTGATGCTCCGATCCTATTTTTTTTTCTTTGACGGTAGTCATCACGCAAACATTGTGCTCCCGTATTAAATTGTCTTAAAAATATGATATTGAATTATGTATTGACTAATTTACCACAAAAGTGAAGAAAACAGTGCAACTAGTGTGTGAAAGTGTTATCTGGACACAATATTCATTAAAACGAAATAAAAACAACATTTCAATATCGTCCACATACGAACTAAAATTAGTGTCAAAATAAAAGTACAGTGTTTTAAACAGACCATAATAGTATAAATAGCTGCAATTTGTGAAGAAACTGTGCAAATAATCAATAAGTGTCTCAAAAACTAACAAAACATTTTTATAAATCGAAGTGGCAGTAGGTGGAAAAAAAAATTTGAATGTCACAGTCATCGTAACGGACCCCGTATTTTGTTATTGAGTGGTAGCTAGTTATCACTCATTTCAAACGATAACTTAATCGTCTCCGTGGCTCATCTGATATAACGTCTACACCTGGACATCACAAGTCTCGAGTTCGAACCTCACCATCGACCACGTATTTTTGAAATTCTAAAAATTTCTGTGGAGATTTAGTACGATTTCAAATTTGATTAAAACATGAACTTCTTCGGAAACATCACACAGCGTCGCAATCGAAGAGTCTCCGAAACAAAAAGTGAAGATTTTAATTTAACAAATAGTGAACTAGATGGCACTACTAGTAACAGTCTACCAAACATATCAGACGATGAGGACTGTGAAGAAATTCTTCAACTAAAAACCAAAATTAAAGAATTGACTCTGCAATTGGAGGCTGCACATCGCGAAGTTGAATCATTAAATATGGACAACACAATACTTAAAAAGACCATAGAAAATTTTACAAAAAAGGAAAACATCTACAAAAAACTTACAACGGACATTCCTAATATCACTCCAAAAAAGAAAAAATCTTCTCAAACAGTTCCTACAATAGATCTCAGTATCACTCCTAAGTCGACGAAGAAAGTTATGACTAATAAATCAACACCGGTAACCACACCCCAAATGGTTAATAAGGCAACTCAATGTGACACCTCTGGAATGAAACACTCAATGCGTGAGGAGTTCATCGACAAACGTCACCTGACCAAAGAAACAATAAAAAATAAATTATGTATTATAAGCGCTAATAACAGAAATGGACTTTGCAGCATTATAGAAGATTCTTTTGCAACTGGTTATGACTTCTGCCACTACTCATATCCAAATGGTAGCATTGAACAACTCCTACTGGGTATAGAAAATAAGGTCAAACATTATAATAAAACCGACTACTGTGTCATATTAATAGGAGAAAAAGACTTCTTAAGAACTAAAAACTATCACGATTTAATCTACCATATCAAAGAAACCATCGATAAATTAAGCCATACCAATGTAATTATATGTCTCCCAATCTATAGACAATGTGGTGATTACACAACAATATACAATTCACGAGTTGAAATTTTTAATAATCTTTTGTACTTGCATAACACAACATATGAATATGCCTATCTGCTGGACTCAAACGCTGGCTTATGCTATGATAGTACAATGTTTTCAGGTCGTCAAGGTCTCCTAAACGACACAGGTATGGAAAACGTATTTATGAATCTGAAAAAGACTATTTGTGAAATCCAAATGGAAAATAGAAAAAATATTGACACGAAGGACTCATTTGACGATATTTCAAACCATTTTTTTCTATAATTATCTGTCAATAATGCATCAAAACATCGCAGGATTAATAAATAAGGCAGATCAATTACTCTTGCACCTAGTTGACCTTCAAACCAGCATCGACGTTATCTGTGTGACTGAACACTTCATGGAAACTGGATATGAAGACTTTCTTACTTTACCTAATTATAATTTGTCAGCGTGCTACTCTAGAGATACAAAAAGAGGAGGAGCGTGCATATTAATAAAAAACGGCCATCAATATAGAGAACTTGAAGATATCAGGAAACCTTCAGTTCAGAGAGTTTTCGAGTGCTGCGCAATCGAATTAACACAGCATAACATTATCGTTGTATGTATTTACAGAGTACCTAAATCAAATAATCTTGATACTTTTTACTCAAAATTAAATATTCTTTTACCTAAGATTTGTTACAAAGCGCGCAGGAATGTCATTATATGTGGTGACTTTAACATTAACATATTGAAAAAGAATAGAACTTCCGTTGAGTTTACCAACTACCTATTAAGCTATAATCTAAAATTGCAAATTGACCAGCCCACTAGGTTACAAAGTAACACATGTATAGATAATTTTGCGCACAATTTTAAGCAAAAGTGTGTCCATCAAGTAATTGACCTTGACATGTCAGATCACACAGCCCAAATCTTAAAGATCCCCGTTAAAAAGACTTGTACAATTAACAGTTGGAGTATTACAGCGCGTGATTACAGTCACGGTAACCTTATGAAATTTAGATCATGTTTAACTCCTTTATCGTTTTGTGATATTTATCAAGCTGATGATCCTAATGTAGCGTACAATAATTTTATGGAAGTATTCCAGCTGTTTTATGACTTATGTTTCCCCTTGATCAACAAAAAAATTAAGTTAAAAAGGAATCCGAATTGGTTAACACCCGGTATAAGACGCTGTAGCAAAAATAAAAGACAACTTCTTTGGCAACTACGAGCAAAACCTAATACCACTAACTTAACTAAACTTAAAAACTACTCAAAAAAACTAAAGAAAATAATAAAACTGACGCAAAAGGCAAAAAATAACCATAAGATAATGACATCAACAAATAAATCAAAAGATACATGGAAGATCATAAATGAAAATAAACATTGCCCTCCCTTTGAACATATAACAGAAATAAAGAATAACGGGGTTACAATAACAAACCCCAGTGACATAGCGAACACATTTAACGATCACTTTGTGAATCAAGCAGAATTACTTTCGAAGGCTTCAAGATCTGCCAGCTATGAGATACCGAATACATGTTGTGAATCAATGTTTTTGGTCCCAACTACACCAAATGAAGTATACCGAATAATACAGGATTTAAAAAATAAAGTTAGCGTAGGGTATGATGATATCTCTACAAGAGTATTAAAATTTATCTCCGATGTGATATCTGGCCCCATTTGCCACATCATTAATGTTAGTATCAGCTCTGGAATTTATCCTGATAAACTAAAACCAGCAATAATTAAGCCCTTATTTAAAAAAAATGACAAAACTGATATTAATAACTACAGACCCATTGCCCTAATACCAGTAATATCCAAGATATTTGAGAAGGCTATCTATCACCGTATGTGTTCCTTTTTCACGAAACACAACATCTTGGTAAAGGAGCAGAAGGGTTTTAGAAAAAACAAATCTATAAATATGGCTATCTATGATTTTCTCAATACAATTATGACAGATATTGATGAAAGAACTCCAATTAGCGCCATATTTATGGACATGACGAAAGCATTCGATCTAGTTGATCATAAAATACTACTACATAAACTTAATGCATATGGAATAAGGGGCAAGGCACTTTCTCTTATACAGTCTTATTTAGACAATAGAACGCAGTGTACAGAAATTAGACGGATTTCTAAAAAGTATAAAAAAGAACTTAAATATATTTCAGGAAAACGTAAAATCACTTTTGGCGTCCCACAGGGCAGCGTATTGGGTCCGCCGATGTTTTTAGCATATATAAATGACTTCCCAAAACACGTCGCTTTTCCTATGATTCTTTTTGCTGATGACAGCACGGTTATAGTAAGAAATAATAAAGATAGAAACTATGAATGTGACATCAAAGACGCACTGCAACAATCAATTAACTGGCTTGAACGTAATAATTTAAAATTAAATGTAAATAAAACAAAAATTATGCAATTTCGACAAAGATTGACCGTTCCTGACATAAATATATCTTTTGACGAAACCAGAATTGATGAAGTAGGACATATAAAATTTTTAGGCTTGACAATTGATTCAAAACTGACTTGGAAACAACATGCATCAATTATTATAACAAAATTAAGTAGGTTCGCCTTTGCTTTATATAAACTTAAGAAAATAGTTAATCAGGCAGCTGTTGTAGCTGCGTATTATGGGTATGTAGATTCCATATTACGTTACGGAGTAATTTTTTGGGCAAATTCCTGCGAAAAAGAGAACATTTTTAAAGCACAGAAGAGGTGCATTAGATCAATATGCAGTCTCAAATCAACCGAAAGTTGCAAACCGCATTTCAAACAACTTAAAATACTAACATTACCGTGTATTTACATTTACGAAACAGCATTGTTTGTCAAGAAAAATAGCGAACTGTTTAAGAAAGCTTCAGAGCAGCGATATAGATCGACAAGACAAGAATATCGTCATGAATTATGTCTAAGACCCTCAAAGACCGCCCTTATGCACAAAAGCATTCTCTGTATGGCCCCGAAGATATTCAACAAAATACCAAATGATATTAAAGATCTTGACTTGACACAATTTAAACGGAGATTGAATAACTTATTGACTGAAAAATGCTATTATACCATTGACGAATTCCTTTTTGACAAACTATAGTAAACTAAATGATAATCATGTATTTATGCTTGACAATTCAAAAACCTGACATCTTAATTGTATTCAAAATGTTATTATAAAAATAGATTGTATTATACCTATTGAAATTTATGTTAATTTGTATTTAATATTGATTTTATATTCTTAAATTGCTAATAGTGTATGCCCTAATGGGTAGTTTTTTGAGTTACCATATCCTAATTATAAGACCTATTGTATCACCAAAAAACACACTAATAAATACTTTGACTTTGACTTTATTTATTTAATTTAATTTAATTAATTCATTACATAGATTTTTTTAACAATGCGAATGTTCATTTAGCTTAATCTAATACGTTTAAAAGACATCTGTTTCTGAACTAGATAAATTAATATCTGTATCTCAGAAAACAGGTGGTATTGGTCTTAGCATGATGATATTAATTTAGTCTATAGCGTTCCGATAAATGGGCTATGCAACAATAAATTATTTTCTTAATTCGAAAGAGTAGTTCTTGAAACTAGCGCATTCAACCAACCAAACAAACTCTTCAGCTGTATAATACCTATCAGTACAGATGCATGCATTATTATTACACTTTTCGAAAGTCATTTCAAACAACAGCTGTACAAAGCCTGCAGTCAATTCTGACGTCATCACGACTTTATGCAACGCCCCGCGGTAACCCAGACACAGCTCCCTGCGAGCTGCGTCTACCGGTAACACGGTAATTGGCGCTTCCTCATAATAACGCACAACACTACACCAGTGTCGTATCAATGAAAATATTCGTTTTATGGCATGGGCCAGGGATGTGACTTATTTACCGGGATTCGGGACCGAAAGAGATGGAAACCCTGAGAAGACAAGAACTGCCCAGTAGTGGGATGATACTGGCTGACAAGTACCACTGATAACTATTTTTTTAAAGATAAACATAATACGTGTGTACATGATTTCCATGCAATAGGGGGCGTTCAAGTATTACGTAACGCAATTTGGGGGGGAGGGGTGTCTCGTAAAACGTTATAATGCGTTACAGGGTCGGCAGGAGTCTTTCTTACAACCCGTTAAAATTAGGAAATCAAAACTCCCAAATTGGCAACCCTTTTCATTTCCGTTTTACGGGGAATCCCTCGATTGTATTAGTCTAGTCGTCATTTTTAATTTGTTCTCTTTTAAGTCAACTATACCAAAGATAATAACTATAACATATTTTTTTGCAACATTAGCGTAAAAATGGTCACTTGAGGGTTACGTAATGTTTAGCGAGGGGGGGTTGCAGAAAAACGTTACTGTGCGTTACAAGGGGAAGAGGGGGGGTCAAAAATACTTGAACGCTCCCATACCTAGTTGCTTGTTGAAGACATTTATGCTATAATGATAATATTTATCGGAGCAGTTTGGCTGATATTCGCATCTCAGAGGCTGTTTAGAAAAAAAAAAACGTAAATTCTTATTCCTACATTACATTTATAATTCCTTTATATGTAGGTATATCTTAGTTGCCATCACGCGGAAGTGCTTCGAACACAAACCACCATGTAATCATGCAATAAGTTGATCATGAACTAATTAAATGCAGTTATGCATACTTTGCTTCATACTGATGCATTTGCTCTGCTCGTATATTCCACACACTCCGCTAGAAAATAATAAATTTAAATAACCTTGTAATAAGGAGATGACAAGTGAAATTAAAATTTAAAAAGTTATCGATAAAAGTACTCTTTTACTCTACAATAGAACTCCGCCTCCGCTAGAATTGTCATTCATGATGGTTACTTTATGTAGATAGTTCGACTACATTTAGCACGCGGATTCGTTCATTAATAAATAACACAACGTTCGATCGTTATAGATCCATCACTACCCTAATTTAGCGTTCAGTGTCGTGGTGGTTTGTAACTTTGTATCTATGACTTAATCGCGCTTTTGTTCCCAAATGCCCATGAAAGACGTTTTACGTTGCCTCTGACAGCTATTAAGTTATATAGCATTAGCAGCGCCTCGCGGTTCCACCCACGTAGTTCCAGTTCCAGTGCCAGTGGCAAAACGGGGATAAAATATAGCTTCCTAATGGTGAAAGATTTTTTTAAATCGGCGCAGTAGTTTTTGAGTTTATTCATTACAAACACACACACAAAAATTCAAATCTTTCCTCTTTATAATATTAGTGTAGATGGAACTTAATGATTGAATCACATGTAGTTACTAGGCACATACTTTGTGACAAACAGCTTCATTTTTTTTTTTAACGATTGGTTTTTCGGACATATTTGACCATCAGGCCACTCCCGGCGTATAGTCTCACTCATAAAAATGTTAATGTTCGTGACACCAAGAGTTTCGGTCGCTATGATTCATTCCGGAAGCACCGACTTCACGTACGGATTTCCAAGACAACCTGTTTCTATGTAAATCGAATACTAAGAACTCAACAAACAAAACATAAGTCTCATGTGCCATGTGTGCGTAAAAAAGTATAGCAGCGCTAGCGACATATTGCGCGGGAGTCGCCAGCTGACACTGCAAATAATAATAACAATGCTACTGTTACAGTCATAACTACATTTGACGGGTTTAGCAATTTTCTATCATATTCCGCGGTGATAAGAATCAGAATCGGAGCAGATTTGTTGTAGCACAGTTAATAGTATTAACATGCGGGTGCGTAAGGATGGGCTCAACGAAAGTGTTTCTAATCGATATCGATGCGGCTTTATCTGTAGATCAGTCTGTTGATACAGTCACTGTTATTAATAAACGTTTCTTAACTTGAAATACTCTTTGTTTATGAAAAAAAAAGGCTAACGTTAATACTTATGTCTTTACATATAAATAATTATCTACCAAGGTTAACATTGAAATTGTAAGAATTATCAATGGTAATTCTTACAATGTCTCCAATTAAAGTAAGAACAACAAAACAATGATACGATAAACAATTAAAGGTTTTCTTTAACTCATGGTAACTCCGATAAGAAACAATACAAATGCTATTATATGCTTCAAAGGACAAACTCGAGGATGCAAGAGAAACCAACAGTCTGACGAACATTTGGTAGATCATTTTCGAGTGACTCGCCTTTATAATAAAACGTATTAAATGTTTATTTGAAATAAAACATCGATAGCTATTATCGAGCTTACGCATTGCACGACCCGTCACTAGAGCGACCCCACTCGCTGCGTTCCGGCGGTCCCCTCACTTCGCGTCAGTCAGTGTTACTCGTGCCGCGTCACAAAACGTTTCACCTCTCACAGTGCCACAATGAGAATCGCAGCGCTTTTTGCGCTGTTCGCGATCGGGTTAGCCACTGAGCTTACTCCGACGGACTTGGTTCGACAGAAGTTTTACAACATAGAAGAGGAGCTATGGAGGAACGTGACGGACCCTACGTGGAGGGACTCCGGCCTTGGCGGGGACGTCGAACTAACAAAGGCGTTCTACGCGCTGAACGAGCAGATCGAGTTAATTCCAAGGCCCAAGAGGCTGACGCTGAACTCGTGGCTGTGGGGCAAAGTGTCGGAGAAGCTGCAGGTCGTGGACGGATTCTACAAGAATTTCATAGAGTTCGTGAGGCACCAGGCGTCGCCTGGTGCAGTGCCAGCGCCCGTCAAAGACTGGCTCGACATGGCGGAGTCCATCCTCATGGACCCAAAGACGTCTGTGGCCCAAGCAGTGCGGAAAATTCACGGCTTCTTGGAGCACGGAGACATTTTCCGCTCAGCCCTCCAGGTAAACTTAGTGACTAATATTATCCGAGTTTGGGGTAGAACGAAAACAACAATGGAAACTTGAGTGGCTAGAGAATGATGTTTGGCAACATGTCAGTGACCTGATGTTTGACGTTAAACAACCGGAATGTTTACAATTTCCCTATAATAACATGATTATTTTTGGAGAACGTCGCATTTAGATGTCTTGTTTGTATTACATGTGTATTGAGTAATTGTGTTTTGCCCGCGTTCGTGGAAACGATGCCCTCATTACTCAGGTGACTGCTTACTGCGTCGACAGCGAATATTTGGATATCAAAAAGCAGGTTATTTTAACATCGCGTGTTCGTTTTACCTAAACGTATAAAATATTAAACAAAAACCGCTATTAATAAAATTTGAGTGTTGACGTGTTATCAAAAGGTCGGAATTCATTAGCTCATTAAGTAGTAATTACCACGAATGAAAACCTAAAAAGAATTTTCACAATTTCACTACTTAAATATTCGCTAAGGCACTCAAGAATGCCAACGATACCAGTTATAAGGACGAAACGTGAAAGTTAAAACTGTATAATTATATTGTATACAGCCGTTACCAAGTCGCCGATGTTTAATATCGCGAGAGAGATGACAAGTAGTCGATATTTCATTGTTCATATCGCGAGAGAGATCATCACAGCATTATTTTGTAAATAGACTTAGTAGGTTAATTTACTACTAAGAAAAATAACATATTACTAGGCCAAGAGAAATAGACAACTATCAGTCAGCAAAATATAAATTGCATAAAGGTTTATGGTCATTAAGGGATTGAGGTAGAAAAAAATGAAAAACATTTGTACAAACAGTTTTTTTCCAAATCAAATGGATCATAATTACCCTCATAGAATTGAAATGATTCACGTATAAAAGTCGTCTCATTTGCTTAATGACTTCTAGGTTACGTTATTAGCATAAAAATCGCAATTGTACCTACCACGGACGGCATTAATGAGGAAAGAATGCAATCCGTTAATTAACCGTATTTGTCGAGTAATTACTTGTTACATACGCATTGTACAAGCTCGGGTGTCGTATGACTTGTCAACAGTGAACCTTCCACTAAACGGCTTATGTCCAGTGCCTACTGTATGGTTATTTAAACATAACATTATCTATGTATGTACCCGCATGAAAGAGTTATATGTAGGTCGAGATTGTGGCAAGAAACATTACAAACTCGTCAATTATTTACAACTACCAGCACCCCACGATTTCACCCGCGTAGTTCCCGTTCCCGTGGGAGCACGGGAAAAATATATAGCCCATGTCATTCGGGGATAGTGTAGCTTCCCAACAGTGAAAGAATTTTTCAAATCGGTTTAGTAGTTTCGGAGCCTATCCAATGCAAACAAACAAACAAATCTTTCCTCTTTATAATATTTGCGTAGATGATTCATAGCTGAGTTACGAAATATCCTAGGCACTATTTAAAATACGAATAAAGCGTTCGGGAAAACCGTTTCACTATTAAAGTAAGATAATACGGCTTTGTTTATTTAACATTAATTGTAACGACTGTATCCAATTAGATTGATTAGACATGATTAGTTTTATGAGGACAATGCGTGACCAGCACACATCAAGCATAAATTTATACCGACGGCTCCACAATGAGGGTCATGATTTTCTAGTTTCTTAATATATAATAATATAATTATCAAAAATCGGTTCATACAAAACGAAATTATGTCTGTGAATACACAACTACAGACCTCCTTTTTGTTGCGGAATTTGTTCAAAAGAGTCACCGCGGCCCGGGAACGCAAAGGGAACAAGAAGGATCACGGGTGGGTTTTAGTCAGTAAGAGTCTGACACTCCCTTCCGCTCCGCACAGAGCGGGAGAAGTCATTTGATGATTTCCCATCCAGGAAAAAAGACCTCCTATTTGGCAATATTTCGCTGAACTATACTTATATTATAAAGAGGAAAGATTTGATTGTTTGTTAGTATTGAATAGGCTCCGAAACTACTGAACCGATTTCAAAAATTCTTTCACTGTTGGAAAACTACACTATCCCCGGGTGCTATATTTTATCCCCATATTCCCACGGGAACGGGAACTATGCGAGTGAGACCGCGGGGCGCTGCTAGTATTCTAATATATCAATAACCTTTTCTGAAAGGTCAAGAACAGTAAAAACCCAAGTTATCAACTTGTACAAAACAAACATACCGTTTTTTACAGAAGCTGTCCGTGAAAGAAAATAACGTTATCGTACTATAAACGTGACTAATCGTTATCAATCCCAAGTCGACTATTCCCATAGGTATTTGCTAAGCCTTATGCTTATTCGCAAAGATGATTTCATACATAGATAATTTTGAATGATAAAATGACGTCACAAAAAGGAATTTATTAAGTTCCTAACGCTTTAGTCTTTTTTAGTCAACAATGACATAATAACAAGAATGTTATAGAATGAAACCTATGTTAAAATAAAACTACACAAAGCTAGTTTTGTACAATAGATGTAACACTTGCATTGCCTCCGTCAAGTCTTGTATAACAATTTTGTAATAACGTTCTAATAATAATCTGCTAGGGTTGCGGAATTTGTTCGAAAGATTCACCGCGGCCTTGGAACGTAAAGGGCACAAGAAGGATCACGGGTGGGTTTTAGTCAGTAAGAGTCTGACACTCCGTCCAGAGCGGGAGAAGTCATTTGATGATTTCCCATCCAGAAGAAAAGGGTATATCTCCTTTTGATTGAAAAATGGATAAGTTTTGTATTGACATTGAAAACGTGAGATTGTTTTCAATGTCAATACAAAACTTATCCCTGAATCTTTCGAACAAATTCCGCAACCCTAGCAGACACTGACCCTATGGGGCCCCGTCTTCGTTGCTGACAGCTTTTGAGGCGCGCGTGGAAGGAGATATACCCTTATGCTTGGAGGAGGTCCAGCAGCGGACGTTTTTCGACTGAAATTGACAACCAAATCCATTCTTCTTACAACTGCACCAATGTTTACCCTGTACCAAGATATGAAAATTCCGTTTCCTAATTTCAGGAGGAGGATTCTGACGTCTGCGACCTACAGATGTCCCCTCACCAGCTGATTTATGACATGTACAACACCATCGCCCTGACTGAGATCAAGGGTTACGCCATGATGCAGTTCTCTTGGATGCTGCTCAGGATATACGGAAGAGGTAAGCTTGATCTCACGCCTGTATATCTAGAGGGTACACAGTCCTACTTCCTAATACTACTCAAATACATTTGAAAGTTTATAAGGATGGATAGATGGAAGGATATTTGCTACTCATTTTCGCAAAAACTACTGAACGGATTAAGACGAAATTAGGCACACATATCTATACTAATATTATAAAGCTGAAGAGTTTGTTTGAACACGTTTATGTCTGAAACTTCCAGTCGGTTTTGGTAAATTATTTTTGTGTACGATGACCACATTCACGAGGAAGACTATATGCTATAGGTACGCGAACGGGAAAAAATCTAGATTTGCGCATACGAAGTTGCGGGCAAAAGAAGTTTAGTATTAGTTTACAATCTGAATACACAATGACAATGCAATGAGTTTAAGTTCTTTGTTTCTAGACAATAAAGACGATGAATGTGGCTGTTGTGACTCGCATAGGTAAATAGATTGATGTTTTGTTTCATTACCTTGTTGATTAATTCCAAATCGATTTTAAATAGATCAGAACGTATCGTATTTAGATCAGATCTGCTTTTATAAAAACTGGAACATACAAATTTCTGAGCTGTGGGAGTCATTATAGGGAATAATATTTATGTGAACCCCTATTATAGCAGATAATTATAGCCCGCAGATACTTAGCTACATCTGGCCAACGCTGGGGCATAGTTAATGTGTTAAATAAATTAATTGAAACGTACAAAGGATTTATATAGTAGTTGAGGTTACTAGTATCCAGCTGAATCCGGTTTCACTAGAAGCCGACCCAAATATAGTTGGGAAACGGCTAGGCAGATGATGATATAGTAGTTGAAGTTACAGGGAAATAAATTAATAAAAAACATTATTCATACAGACATGACAACTTTCTTCGGCCTAAAAGCGTGTGTGCTTTCAGACCTCAAGACAATGGGTGTAATCTTGTCATTTATAAACAGACAACAGAGTTTGTTAATAACCTGTGATCTCAAAATCTAAATTAGCAACAAGCTTTTTCCTCAGCAATGACTAAAATTCTCGTTTTAAAGTGAATCATTATTGTCTCTGGCAGTCGCAAGCGCATGCGTCAATGTGACTACATTTATATAGACACTATCAATTAAATTATATGCAAAACATTTAATTAAATAAGCTATCATGCCTGTTCACTGCAAATTCCTCATGTAGTTAGTTTACAGAATTATTATATTGCGGAATATTTAAATGGCACCGCGGTCCTGAAACGCGGCGGGCATTAGGAGGATCACGGGTGGGTTTTAGTCAGTAAGAGTCTGACACTCCCTTTCCGGTCCGACTAGAGCGGAAGAAGTTATTTAATGATTGCACATCCATCAAAAAATAAAACTGAACTATCATGAATATTATGATACAAGATTGTAAAAGTGGGATGGACAACGAGAATCAATTTCAATATATCCTGAGTTTATTTTGTCATCCAAATGCCTAATAGAAAAATCATTTGACTTTGAACGAAGCAAAGATAGATCGAGCGTACTCTAGCAAGAACTGAGCAAAACAGATTTTTTTTTATTTTTTCTGGATGAGAAATCATTAGATGACTTCACCCGCTCTGGGTGGAACGGAAGGGAGTGTCAGACTCTTACTGACTAAAACTCATCCGTGATTCTTCTGTGACTGACTCTTTCGAACAAATTCCGCAACAGCAATAGAGAGTCTCGGGGTGACCATTTCGTTATTTATAAAAAGCGATTAACGTTTTTTTCGATCAATTTGGAATATTATATGGAGCAATGAAAACAAGAACGCAGTAGGAAGTAATTAACATACTGAATATGGACAAGGAATTAGACCGTGGGGCACAAAAACAATTGATATTTACACAAGGTAACTTAATGCATCAACATTTTAATTTAAGGAATATCTTCTTGTCGATATGAAGTCTCTGAGCTCAACATTCAGAGTAATTTCAATATTATAATGACTGTTTTGATTTCAAATGAAATTACATGCTAATTGTATGTCAATAGGTTATTAAAATTAATTTTAAATTATATTTAACACCAGCTGAACCACGCAAAATCGTCTGCGTCTGCAATGCGCTATTGGTCGTAGCGTGATGTTTATAGCCTATAGCAATCCTCGATAAATTGGCTATCCAAGATTAAAATTATTTTCCAAAACGGGCCAGTATTTCCTGAGATAAGCGCGTTCAACCAACGAAACAAACTCTTAAGCTTTATAAATATTAGTACAGTCAATTTAACGACAATAATTCTTATAGCAATCATCTGTTTATGGTAACACAGTCGTAAATGTACGTCATTTTGTAACCACAATAAATAATATTACTGTAGTTCATTTTATCAGCAAATAGGTATTTTGCACTAATAATGACACAATATATAGCAGTAGGCACATATCCGTTGTTTTTGGTCATCATAATAATTATTAGGTGCATTTTCAAATAGATTAAATTATACTTGTCTAGTCTATATTTTTATCTTATACTAGCAGCGCTCCGCAGTTTTACCCGCGTAGTTCCCGTTCCCGTGGGGATAAATACTCATATACGCCTATGTTACTCAGGGCAAATGTAGCTTTTTAATGGTGAAAGAATTTTTGAATTCGGTCCAGTAGTTTTTGAGTTTATTCGTTACATATGAATCTTTCCTCTTTATAATATTAGTATAGATTTCGAATTGCCTACTCACATAAAATAGAAACTATTACATGTAATATATCAAGCATTATTTTATGCTAGCAAAAAAACAAATCTTTCCTCTTTAGAATATTAGTATCGATTATTATAGTATAGAAATATAGATAAGGAAATGAGCATGATTATGGTAATAAATATTATCACGAATGGTTTGTTTCAGGAAATTTCACGCAAGAAGCGAGTTTAACGAGACAAAGGTATGCCGAGAGGACGGGACAAACGGCCACGGCAGCGAGGGCGGCCCTATCATCCGCTAATCGAGACTTGTACAGATGTGACCCGCCCGTACATACCAGTGGTAAATAAGCATAAGCATAATCAGCCTTTTAACGTTCCCACTGCTCGGACACAGGCCTCCTCTCTAGGAGAGAGAATGGGCCGTAATCCACCACGCGGGCCCAGTGCGGGTTGGTGAATGTCACATGTCTTCGAATTTTTGGTTCTAGGACATGCCGGTTTCCTCACGATGTTTTCCTTCACCGTTTTGAGAGCAGTGGTGATGAAATTAATTACACAAAGTAATGCGCCTGGCGGGGTGTAAATAAATCAACTAATATTTTTCAGCGAAAGCAGGATTGAGTTTCGATACTATTTGTTTAGTTCTCATGGATTTTGATGAAGTTTGCAAGGAAAGAAATATTGTTGTGGATATTTTGCTTCCCAAAATAACAGATAAACAGAGTGGACACAGACAGACACAAATAGTTTAGTGGGTACTTATGTTTCTAAGAAAAACGCGTCACTCTTACAAAAACAAAGCGCAAAACATTGTTATTATTTTAAACGTACCTACTTAGGTCAACAGTGATAAAACAAACTACCGCCTAAAGATTACAAAAACAAAACTACGATACCTACTCATATCAATGAATCTCTTCAACTAACAACTATTCAAACTAGACTCTTACCCCAAAACAATTCAACTACAGTCAATAACGTCTATTTTCCAGCGACGTACGCGGAAGTGACGCGCCTGCTGCAAGGCTACATTGACAACGAGGTGGACCTGAACAGCGACCGCACGTGCAAGGAAAACTGCGCCTTCTATACTCTGACTGAAAACCACGGATGCTACAGCGATAAGCTGTTCTGTGGTCAACAAGCCACGTGCAATGGAAGGATCATTGACTGCCAGTACGTGGATTCTGACATGTGGGTGTGTCCTTCGGTAAGTCAAGTTTTTAACCTTTCGTTTTTCATGAAATCTCGAATGCTTACTAAAAGTCTACCGTCACAAAAAAAAGGACGTATCGACACAAAAAGAAGTAACCGATTTGCCGACCTAAGGTTTTTACGTTAATGTCAAAAATCGTTTACTTCTGTTTGTGTAGATACGTCCCTTTTTGTTATGATGACAGAATTATAATAAATAACTCTGCCTGTCATTAGTCGTTTATTCATTTGTTTAACATAAAGGTAATAAAGAGAGCGCAGTGTTATGCCAGACAGCGTACAAATGTTTCACAATCAAACCAACCAAGTATCTAGTATTCTAATAATATAAAAAAAAATACGAATCAAATCTCTAATAATCTCTGTCTATCTGTTTATTACCTCCGGAACTCAGTCAAACTCGGAACACGTTCGGTCACTGTTCATCTCGGGATTATTCCATTGGGAACATTTTCATGGCTGAGGCAAAGCCACTGCCAGAAACTAGTTATTTGTAAGCAATATGGCATCACCCCTATTTTTAACCATGCCTTATGCAGGGCTGTACAGGTCTCCCAAAGTGATAATGCACATAGAAATCTTCGTCACTGTTCGGCAACGGTCGTATTCCCCGAGCGTCGGAAGACGATATGTATATAGAGTGGTTAAGTGCATTTTCTTCATGCATAATTTAGTAGAATTATGTGTTTTGATTCGGGTGTTTCCGAGAATACGATAATTAGCGAAGATCTGCATGCGCCTTATTAATTTGGGAATACTGTAGTTATCTATAAGAAACATGGCTTAGGCTTTTATTTACTAGAGGCACATACGGCATAGAAATAATAACACATATTAACACAAAAACAAATAACTCGAGATGATAAATATATCGGTTTCACACAAAGTTAAATTGCTTTAATTGGTGTGGAACTCCGGAGTCATATCTTAATTGTCCAGTCTGATTATACTGTTGTTGTAATTAAAGTTATATAAGCCGTATGGGCTGAAGTGAAGACAAAGAGAAAATTAAAGCAAGAGAATATTATTAAAAGACTAAGTTTTACCCGCTTCGCTAGCGTTAGTATACATAACCGGATTCTCATCAATATCGGTTCGGCGATTCAGGCATGAAAGCGTAACAAACAAACAAACAAAACTCGATATCGCGTTTATAATATTAGTTAGGATTTGAAGTCGAACTGGGACATGAACAAGTATTTGTTTGAAGTTAAGTAGCAGCCGTGACCTCGTTAGTACACAAACAAATCACGATAAAAAATCATCACGATTCGATATTCGAATAATTGTTTATGTTGAAATTCACAGAGCTACAAGAGCCCTAGACGATATGAATGGATCGAGTATGAAAACGGACGCACTCTCGGGAGGGTCGGAAGCTGCAGATACGGAACCACCAAGGTTAGAAAACAATTTGACACTACCAACATTGGCCCCAACACCTCAATACCCACATGGAATAGAGAAGTTGACTAAAAAATCTTATTAGTCCGTCAGATACATTTCCAAAAAATTTTGGACGTGTATTTCTTTTTTCACATAAGCAAAAAATTTAAGACGATACAGTGCGTTGAAAACTCGTGTGACGTCACATATCTGTACACTTTTTACAACCAAGTGATGTCACAAGTTCCCACCCCTGATCTATGATCCTTTTTATCTTCATCAATTTTTATTGATTTGATACAGCAAAAAATACGTGTCCAATATTATTCGATAACTTAACTGACGGAGTAAATAGAATCATTTATTTTTAGTCAGGAATTACCCTATTATGACACTAATCTTTGTGTATTGGCGACAAATGTACCGTTCGCAGAGCAATCGTTAAATTGCGTGGCTTATCTGCTAGACTTGAAGAGTAGTTAATGAGGTCAAATGATTAAGGAAACAAATCAGAACGCAAACACGATAGCAAGACGTTTTACTTAATTCCATTTCACATAGATTGAGTTTTCTTGAAGATCCGTGCATACTATACAATCATAATTTATGTTTATTCAATGTTTTCATTTAGCCTTGATCTTGGTTTATGCAGAATGTACTTAAAATATCATCAATATATTTTATTTTGAATGTAGACAATTTCCAAGCTAACTAATAAAATAGATAAAATATTTTACACGTATCAACCGCTACCTGACCTCGAGAAAACCCAGCACGTAATCAATATAAACGTTATTTTTCCCGAGTGTAGAGTTCCAATTCAGTGGCTATGTCCAGGTGGATTCTTGGTGGCGCTGGCTATTTTGGCACTGTTCCTACTGCATGTGCCTCTGCGACGACACGAGCCGCTCCGACCGTTACTTCAGCCTCCGAGAAGCAGTAGCCGACATCAACAACAACAAGTTAGTCCCTCAAACGTCCGGGTCGCCCGCACACTTTTAGGGACATCCCAAAACCTCAACAGCCCCAAAGACTCCGACCATTCAAGTTTATAATACAAGTTTTTCGTTCAAAGGTCGACTCCTGGTGGAAATGGACACTAACACACTGCTCGTATTGCCTTTGTCTGTGCGAAGACGACGCCAGCAGGGCTGAACGTTTCTTCAGCTTACGTGAAGCGGTAGCTGATATTGAGAACAACAAGTCAGTACAAGGAGCGCCGGAGATTCTAACCCACGTGTATTTTCGACCTAACTGGCTTTCGTTGTACATACCGCTTACAGGGGTAGTAGAAAATGCAGAGAATCCTTCGCAGTAGTGTTACAGATCTAATTCCATCTTCTAAGTCATCTTTATTGTGTTAACAGCATGGGTGTGCGGGTGGTCTGCTTTTTTGGGAATTTTAATTCGATACTATCATAAGATTTATGCAATTTTCCAGGGTAGTGACAGGAATGAGACTAGTGAAGCACGGCAAAGTGTTCCACATTCAGATTTACCAGGGTAAGCTCGTGGAGCGAGGTTTCGTGGAGTCTTCAGAGGAAGTGTTGGCACAGACCTTCGACCCGACGCATGGAGTAGTCGTGGAGGGCGTAGACTACCACACGCTGACGTACGAGAGAAGAGCAATTGATTTGGACGAATTGGACTCACCTTCTGGACATGTTTTGACTGGAGCCAGGTAAGACAACTCGATCAAAACCAAATTATACACAAATAATTAGCCTTTTTCACTTTAATTTCTAAAGTATACCGACTTAATTGTTCATAGATTCCGAATGATCGGTGCCCATCTACACTTCGAGATTCGCTCAACACCGTTCAACTATACGACAGGAAAACTTTCACCAGAGAAGAGTCAATGGATCAGTAACGACAACACGGAAGGATCACATACACCCAGGTAAAATATATTTTACTAGCTGCTGCCCGCGACTTCGTCCCCGTGGAATCCCCGATTTTAAACGATTTTAAAACATTCTTTATTGCTGCTACGCTCCTATTGGCTTAAGCGTGATGATATATAGCCTAAAGCCTTCCTCGATAAATGGTCTATTCAACCCAAAAAGAATTTTTCAATTCGAACCAGTAGTTCCTGAGATTAGCGCGTTCAAACAAACAAACAAACAAACTCTTCAGCTTTATAATATTAGTATAGATTCCATTTACTGACTGATACTTAGAAATTAAGAGAGACCACCTCTTGAAAGAAGACGAAGAGAAACTAGCCCCTGGGATCTCCTCTATAACCAGCGGGATGTTAAGGATACAGTCTGCAGATAAATCCTTGGACAGAAGAATCGCTTGACAATAGAACAGAACCATCATCATTAGTATATTGACCACCAGACCAATAACAGCCTGAAACCACAATAATCCAGACCTTAACGCCTCCTAACCTCAACTTGTCTTATCTTTCCAGGTCACGTCTCGAGCTCTACAAGCCGGACCTTCCGACGCGTGCGACGACCACTCTGCACATAGACTCGAAACACGACCAGTACATCGAGTTCACGCATTCTGATTTCGACGCGGACGCAGCACAGAGCACTGTGCCGTTTATTGATATACAGCCTGTCGTGCCTTCTAAAGGTACGTTCTCGATCTTATTTTTTATAACGTAATGGTGTACTTTCCATTTTGGATAAGGGTTCTAGCTTGATTCCTGAGGACTAAGCTCGTATCAACGAAAAACAAGCGGTAAAAGGGGGGAGGAGTCACTTTTCCCTGTAAAAAATATGTTCCATAGATTTTCAGGGTTTCCAGATTCAAATTGATTTTTTGTTTGTTCTAGGCGGAAGTAAAACTTTCGTAGTGTTTTAACCCAGTATTTGGTGATGTTTAGGTTTCCCAGCTTGTTTTACTGTTCATAGACATATTAGATTGATTATTATTATTAGATTGATTTGGACTGGTGAAAGCCAATAATTAATACAACACTTATTCGTTCACAGCCCTTAACACAAAGGGAGCGACTTTGCTCAGCGGCGCTGGTCTATACCACAGAGGGGCGCGCGGCTCGGGGGGCTTCATCGGCGCCAAAGTGATCACCTACGACTACTCAAAACACGTCAAGGCCGAACCACCACCGTCAGAGTTCGTCGACGAGTCGGAGACAACCGAATTCGTACCCATCGTCAATTAGAATACAGTTCAATTTCATATACTCATTTTATTTTGTAATGTAGCGTAATTGTGACTTTTGATAATACGTATTTTTTAAGTCTCGTACTGAGTTTTATTTCGGGATATAATGTGGCGTACAATGGTAGGGTGTGTACAAAAGGGATGTTAGTAAAAAACAAGATAACATTGCATTATTGTGTTTGAGTTTGTCTGGATAAATAAATAAACAGCTGCAAGTACATATGTATGTGGCAGATGAATACAAACATGGATATTATTAATGTTTTATGTAAACGTTCTAGCGAATGGACCATAGATATACTATAGATTAATTGACAGAAAGCCTAGTCTACCGAAATAAAAAATCTAGATGACGAATGGCTATTTTTGGACATTCCAAATTGTTCATGAGAAGTTTTTTTCATAATAACGATCCTCATATTTTTGGCAACATTTTTGAATAATTAAAATTTCGAACACAAGTATATCGTAATTTATTTTTAAAATGTTATCTTGCTTCATGCCAAATCCCTGTAGGAAATAGGTAACTCCAGTTCTCTAGTCCACATACAGCTCCAAATATGAACAATAAAGATTAATACTAGAAGAAGTTTGTTTTTGTTATACTTCACACGTTTTCAGATCCTAACTTAAATTATTTAAGTTAGGATCTCAAAACGTGTATGTCTTATATATAAAATTCTCGTGTCACAATGTTAGTTACCATACTCCTCCGAAATGGCTTGACCGATTTTTATAAAATTTTATAGGCATATTCAGTAGGTCTGAGAATCGGCCAACTTCAATTTTTCATACCTCTAAATGTTAAGGGTGGTCCACCCCTAAATTTCATTTTTTATTTTTTAGACAAATTTTTTTGTTTTTATTTTCTTACGATACGGCATACAAAAATACATACAACCCTAAATTTTCACCCCTCTACGGTAACCCTAAATATTTTATATGGCAAAACAACGTTGGCTGGGTCAGCTAGTTTGCATATATATGTATATTTTGGTATTCTTATTATTTATATCTATTTTCCTGTGATAGGTATAAATAAAAATCTAGCATTATTTAGTGACTGACAGATAAAGCACAGTCGACTCGAGGTAGAAAGCTGAAATGTGGCATGTAGGTTCCTTGAGGAGTGCAAGAGAGCACTAAGAAAAAACGGGTTACGTCGTACGAAGTCGCGGGCAAAAGCGTAGTGGTGTTTAAGGCTTAGGCCGACCTGCAACCAGCTTGCATTTGCAGTTGCAATTACACTGCGGGTTACCGAGGTATAGTGTGAACAATCGCTCGATCGTGCCCCGCAATGTAATCAAACTTGCTGAGCTAGCGAGCTGCTTGCATATGGAAACGTGGTTAAACACTACGCTTAAATTTAACCAAGTCTCATTGTAAAAAAGCAAATAATTTCTAAGGTACCGCCAGATACTTAAAATTAATTTTGCTTGAACGAAAAAATGAGAAATAATTTGAGCAAATACAAGTGTAGTGACAGAATTACATGGTAGCAGAAATCTGTGAAAATTGGTACTCATGATATATTTCGACGAAATTAAAATATTCAGCTACGGTATATATAATTGGTAAGTGCCTACTAGACAATGAGGTGCCCTAAATAGTGAAAGTTACAATAAAGGTCTTAAATCATCTTATAAAACTTTTCTTACTCAGCAGAGATTAACCAGGTAACAGATATATTGCTTTGAAATGTGTGCTTCATAGTATGAATGAGTCAAATTTTGCCATAAAATTATGTTACTATGAAATAAAACTGTGGAACACGCAAAACTAAGAAGAATAAAAAATAATTGATGGAAACTTACCTTTCGATTTAACAATTAAAATTTAATAATTCAGTTTTTTTTTTTCAAAACTGTTCCTGCTTACATATTTGAATTCAGAATTCGAGCTAATTTATCATTAAATTTTGGAACTACCAACTCTTTGTAATACAAGAGAACGTTCAAATTCATATTCTTTAAGACCCTAGAAAATGTTGGTTGCAATGGTATTTCAACTTTATCTTCATCGAAAATGATTTTCGTTGTTTTTTTTTAAACATGCTAATCATCTCAGATTCTAAATTTAAATACAGGGCCTAAAGTCTGCTATTATAATAGTGTCAGAATGGTCTATCATTGATTACATAAATATTGTTGTTTGGTAATCTACTAATATAAAAGCGTCACTATGACTTTCCAATAGTCAACCACTGACACTCCATAGAAAGAAATGGCATAGAATGGTAATCTCGTACATAATGACAAATGAATGACAGACGTATGCGGTAACAAATGAAACAACAGAAAACCTATATAATTTTTGTGTTGTTTCATTTGTTTTTCTATCTCCAGTAGGTGATAGATCGGTTATTGGTTTCGGCCGTTAATGTTCAAATTTAGTAGTAGTTTTTCGGAAATCATTTTTACTAACGGGTTTTATAATAATGGCAATACGACAATGTCATTCTACCACAATTCTATTACGGAGATCATTGACCGACCAATGGTCGACCATTATGAATTTAGCAGATTACGAACGTTTAGCAAAATGACAATGGGATCGTGTTCGAAAGACGAATTTATAAAAAAAAAATAGCAGACTTGAGGCCTAGGCAGCTTAGCCATCACCGAGCTGGTGGCACGTACCTGTACTCTGAGCGGATGCACGGCCAGCAGCGCCAGCAGGTCGGGCGGCGGCAGCACGTCGGCGGCGCGCAGCCCCATGCAGCGCACGCCGGCGCACAGGAAGGCGCCCAGGTAGCGGTGCAGCGGGAAGTGGAACGACGCGTGCATCACCTCCGACTGCCGACAACAGCACAGCTTAGCTGCTGATGCTCATGCGTTCGAAAGAGAGCGTTGCCCCAGACGCAACAGGCATTTAAGGAACACGGGTTGGTTCCTGAAACTTCTTCCCGCTAGAGGAAGAAGTAATTAGATGATTCCCCGTTTAAAACAAAAAGCTATGCATGATAGATCATGAGATACGTGATTATCATAATTTCAGCCGAAAGACTTCCACTCCTAGACGTAGGCCTCCTCCAAGAGTCACCACATCGACCGGTCCTGTGCATCCCGCATCCAGCGGATAACCGTGGCCTTCCAATCACCGTCACCGTCATCTAATGAACCTTACGACCCCATCGACGGTCTGTTCTGTGAGCAATGGTTTCTGCCCACTGCCACTTAAGTTTGACGATTCTTCGAGGTACGTCGGTAACCTCGGTTCTCTTGCGGATATCCCTTTCTATTGCCCATTTCGTAACTGAAGACTTTTGGCCAATTTCTGAGTACATTCCAGTTCAAGTTCTGGAAAGCACGCCCAAACTGGTGGCGCGTGCGACGCGTCCGGCAGGACCACATCGTACTCGGAGGAACAAGACTCACCCTCTCCATGTGCGGCGTGGTGAAGTGCACGGCGTCGAGCCACTCCTGCAGGTAGGTGAGCGCGGCGGCGATGATGCGGCGCGTGCGACGCGTCCGTCAGGACCACATCGTACTCGTAGGAACAAGACTCACCCTCTCCATGTGCGGCGTGGTGAAGTGCACGGCGTCGAGCCACTCCTGCAGGTAGGTGAGCGCGGCGGCGATGATGCGGCGCGTGCGACGCGTCCGTCAGGACCACATCGTACTCGTAGGAACAAGACTCACCCTCTCCATGTGCGGCGTGGTGAAGTGCACGGCGTCGAGCCACTCCTGCAGGTAGGTGAGCGCGGCGGCGATGATGCGGCGCGTGCGACGCGTCCGTCAGGACCACATCGTACTCGTAGGAACAAGACTCACCCTCTCCATGTGCGGCGTGGTGAAGTGCACGGCGTCGAGCCACTCCTGCAGGTAGGTGAGCGCGGCGGCGATGATGCGGCGCGTGCGACGCGTCCGTCAGGACCACATCGTACTCGTAGGAACAAGACTCACCCTCTCCATGTGCGGCGTGGTGAAGTGCACGGCGTCGAGCCACTCCTGCAGGTAGGTGAGCGCGGCGGCGATGATGCGGCGCGTGCGACGCGTCCGTCAGGACCACATCGTACTCGTAGGAACAAGACTCACCCTCTCCATGTGCGGCGTGGTGAAGTGCACGGCGTCGAGCCACTCCTGCAGGTAGGTGAGCGCGGCGGCGATGATGCGGCGCGCGAGCGGCGCGTGCGACGCGTCCGTCAGGTGCGACAGCACCGACCACATCGGGTACGCTGCCGCTTCCAGCTCGCACGAAAACGCGGCGTAGTACGACGAAGGCTCGAACTCAATATGGCCGCCGACCTCGCGGATGTTAACATTCATGCCTGGAAAATGAATATTGGTGAGTCTTATAAGATTTTCTCTCACAGAATACGAGCTCATTTGCGTAAAAACCCCACTATAAAAATGTATATGGGTGTATTTTTCAAGTGGGCGTGGATGCTTATTTCTGTAACTATGTATATGGTGTTATAGAGGTATGTAGATCAGGGTGTTAAATCCCGCAAACCTCCATTAAAATGAGAGGATTCTCCGACAAGATGCGAGGTATATCTGGTGGGCAACTGCCTAATGGTTTGTATATGGGATGTTATAATGTTGAATTCGTGCTCAGAACTGTGATACCGCTATGTAGAAGTTCTGAGACGTCAGGTCTTTAGTTCATTTGTGAACGCTAACTTTAGACCCTGTCCTGCGCCTGAATAAATATAGAAGACGGGACGGTACGAAGCTAACAATTTACAGTGCAGTTTTTGTTGACCTCTCAGCAGCTTACGACACCATTAACATGAAGTTCACGTGGCAAAGTTAGCACGTTTACTAATGATCAAGGATTTGTGCGCATATTAAGCGAACCCCTGCACAACCGCCGCCTCCAGCCACATACTAACAAGGTCCCAAGGTCACCAAGAGTAGATGGCGACGGCAAAATACCGGTCTCCCTCAGGGAAGTGTGTTGGCGCCGACGTTATTTATTATTTACATACGACCAGGCTAGCACTCATCATATGTAGCGGTTTCGGTACACGGACGACCTAGCCCTAGAGACACAAGCATCGACTTCCGTCAACGTAGAACGTAACTGACAATGGTATTTGACCTACTGGGAGAATATTATGACCGCAACGCTCTACGGCCGAATCCGTCCGGGACATAGTAGTACGCATTCCATCTCCGCAACAGGTACGCAAACCCGATATTGACCACAACATCTAGGTGTGACATTGGATAGTGCTTTGACTTATTATAAGTCACATTGGTAAAACATTAAGCAGAAGGGCGTGACACGAAATAACTTCTCCGTCACCTGATTTCCACCAACTGGAGAGGGGCACCCAACGTTCTCCGCACAACTGGCATGACTCCAGAATATATCACCTAAGGATAGGAGCAAATTGTGGGAAGAGAGTTACCCACCACATCACTTCATGAAGCCCAAGGAACACCTGCCTCTTGGTGGTGAACTGCAGTAGACTACATGGAAAGCTTTCAATCGACAGCATACCTAAGTAAGCCACTGCAAATATAACCTGGCGAAATAGGGGATCATTGATTCATCAAACAATGCCTCCATCGAAACAATAAACGTGGCCACCTAATGTGCCCAAACAATATAATCTGATAAACCGTCTGAAGATGATGTAATGATTTTTTTCTTCTTTGTATCAACGTTTATTGTAGCAAGAGGTTTCTACGCGTACATTCCTGGATTGCATCGTCGGCGACGAAGGCCGATTATAACGGCGGCCTTCGTCGCCGACGCCGATGTCCCCACGTACACCGCTCCCCCGCTGACAGTGCTGTGACGCGCGCGGCTTCGCACACGGTACGCTTTCATAATAATGCGGGGTGCACATGAGGGCGTGGTACCGTCGACACAATGACCATTATTTGGTATTGGTAAGGCTATTCACACCCACTTAAAATCACACCTTAGGTACAGTCGGTGATAGCAATTAACTGACCCCCCTAAAAATTACTCGATTTTACACCCTATGCTCATAACATTAAACGTTATTCAATATGTATGAGTTAATCAGACTAACACTACTCGTTGAACAGAAACAATAAATAATTTTGATACGCAAACTTGAGCTTTAAGAGGTTGGTATTAGGTCATTTATTTATAACTTTTCACCTTTTTTAATAAGTGGGTAGTTAGACGCCAATATGCGTATTCAACAAAAACTGCTATAGATATGACATTAGGAATATGGGGTAGAAGAATAAATTGAACAAGATATTCTATGCACAAATAGCAGTGAATACGCACGAACATTTTTACCTTGCCTTACTAAATTGCGAAAATCCACGCTTTTTTCCTTTTTATTAATTGTTATCAGTTTTGATAGTTTAATCATCCTGTCTCAGTTGAGTGATTATTTAAAATACAAAATAATCTATTTGCATGAGGAGAATGTTGGTATTAAAGCGATTGCTAGGAAACTTAATATAGCGGTAAGTGTATTATTTTTTATGCTTAATTTATAATAATTATAGTTATTCCTTAATTCGTTAGTTTGCTTAAAAGCCGGTGAATGTAGAATAATAGACAATTAACTGTGTTTCATTATGAGTCTAATTTGAGATCATTTAAAGGTCTAATTTGATTTATATAATCTAATTTGATAAACGTATTTTTTCAAACTTAATCGATAAATTATGTTAACCTATTCGTTACTAAAATTATGCTTATTGTGTTGTTTCAGAGAAATACAGTCAGATTGTGGCTAAGACGTTTTAAAGAGACAGGGAATATTCAAAAATATCGTCCTGGACCAAAACCTACTATACTCCTGTGTCAGAACGTCATCAAGCAATTGTTAGAAGGCATACTGAACACCCATTTTTGCCTACTCATTCAACTGCAAGTGGAAGTGATTGTTGTTGGAATATGGTGCGCGGTATGCGGGACCGCATGCAATAAGTAATAGAAAAAATGGTGCTCCACTTCGCTGTTAAAAGCATGAATGACTTGAGTAACCAGTGTTCTGAATGAATGACTTGTGTCAGTGTGTGTGTTAAATTAACTATTGTTATCATTTCTAACGAAGTATTTCGAATACCAAATTTTTTGTCAAAACCTTATTTTATAACTAAAATAACTATTCACAAAACAAATTGATATATAGTAGGTAGAACTTCAACGTATAATGCCGTTTTATTTAGTTAAATTATATTTAATGTGGTGATGTTATTGTTATGAAATAGAAATACATACCTATATTTCTAAATATTATAACATGCTGATTCACTACATTAAACTCAGTGCAGTTAACAACGTTATTAGTAAGCAGGTAAATATTATCATCTTCGTGTCGTCATCAATATCATTTATGTTATTCTTATAATATTTTTTTTATAAAATAAAATCGTTTTTAACATCATTTTGGTTTTTTATTTCTGTTTGTTTTTCTTTTTTGTTGTTGCTAAAGTTATAATTTATTATTTATAACTTAAAACAAATATACAAAACAGAAAAAAACGCGTCATTTACGTTGGTAACGAACTTACAACCACGATTTGTCAGCTCACTACAGTCACCACTAGACCACCCGAAACACATTTAACGTGGTCGAAATTACGTATTATATTACAAGTTAAAATAATATTCAAGATCATACCCACCTTAACACTGCGTATTAAAGATCAAATTCGAATAACTATTTTATTGATCGTAGACGTTGAACTAGTGGTTCTAGTTCGACAAGCTTACTGCTAATAAGCAAAAGGTTCAAAATCGTTTAATTTTTAGGGGGGTCAGTTAATTGCTATCACCGACTGTACATACCAGCTTCTGCCAGCGACTTGCTCCCTTAAAAGTTGAATATTATACCAAAGGAGGAACACAGTTCACTCGAATGTCAAGTTCTATATACAGTTAAAACGTGAAAGGGAAACGGACGGACCAACAGAATTACCTACTTTCGCGTTTATAATAATGAGGATGGATGCAGTACAAACAAAAAAAAAATGTCCTATAAAAGATTTTTTAGTGTTCACCGCGACTTCGGTCTCGTGGCCTATGCCAGACAACATTTAATTTTCAGGAATCAGATCTGCATTTCAGATAGAACTTCCTACAAACAAACAATTTTACCTCTTAAATCTAAGATAATAATGAACCCAACCAACCTTGCAACATAGACAGGAACTCGAACCACATATCGACCAACGCGTCGTCTTGTAGGAACAGCAAGGCGACGCTCTTGTGCGACAGCACGTTGTTGAAGTCGGACACGAGGGGCCAGTAGCAGTGCTCCTTCATGACGCGCCGGGTGCAGTCTATGACGTAGTGGAAGTTCTGGTCGGGGTCGTGCAGCGTGTTCTGCACGAGGATCTTGCCCATCATGAGGCGCAGCGACAGCACCATGACGTGCAGCAGGTGCAGCTGCTGCACGCAGCGCAGCGCCAGCGCCTCGTTGGAGAACAGCTGCACGGACATGTGCACGACGCGGTTGGACAGCGTGTCCGGGTCGGCGGCGTCCTCCAGCACCAGCGGGATGCGCGCGTAGTGCATCACGAACGTGCGCGTCAGGTGCTCCTGGGGCAACAAACATTCAAGCTACTGTAGAACGCCGATTATCCGAACGCCAATTAACCGAATCGCCAATTATCCGAATCAGTCTTAAGCTTAATATAAAAAAAATAAAACCAAGTAATTTAATAAATTTTAAACAAGTTAATGTAGAACTGTGTTTGTTAAACTTAATAATGTTTGTTCTATTTGTGACAGTTCGTTTTTCTTGCCTTTATTACCTTTTACTACTATTACTAGTTTTCTTCTTTTCTATATTACCAGTCTTATGTCCGATTATCCGAATCGATCCCGGTCCCAATTAATTCCGATAATCGGAGTTCTACTGTATTTATTTCAACATGCATTCATTAACTACATTACAAAAGAGTAACGCTCAATCTTGTTGAGGTAACATTATGTGCGCTATCGGTTTGGGTTTAGTTACTCGCTCACAGATATTCGGCCGTTAGTAGACACATACAGGACCTTCCCCCATTCCAAACTTTTCAGTGATCATCATCAACAGCCTGTTGCAGTCCACTGCTGGACATAGGCCTCTCCAATTGCACGCAACTCAACTTTTCAGTGATAAAAAATACTTATAGGATGTTTAACCGCTTTACTATACAAATTTATGAAATGGCTATTTTTAACTCTATCTGCAGTCAAAATTCTTGTAAGCACGCGCTTAAATTAGATATCCTTAGCTCTCAATTACGTATTCGAAATAAGGAGAACCGTAGCACAGGTTTTAATAAAGATGGACTCCTGTCTTTGTTTTTGAAACTTATTAAGTGTGGGAGAAAATTAATAAATTGAAGTTTGAGTACCATTCAGCATTAATTTATAAGTGATTTAAAATTTTATTATTTTTTCTTTAAATCGGTAGACTCTAAAAATTGAGCATTAGCATTTATTTATTAGAACTTAGTCAACAGTGAACGAAGCTATAGTTGAACGTCTCAGATGTTATTTTTAATTTTTAAAAGTAAAGGTCTGATTTTCATCTTAATTTGGAATTTTTATTATATTCCTGATGAGGGCACTCTTGACTCGTTCTCTCCTAATGGTAAGCTATGGATGAGGTCTAAAAGAAGATGCCAGTTCACTCTTCTAAAACCTTTAAAGCTTACTTTCAAACAAAAGAGCAGTCAGTGTGGTATACTTTTTCTTCTAAATTTCTAATTTCCTTTAAAAAATTGTTTTTATTACCTTATAGTCCTGATCGGGCAGCATATTGAGCAGGAAACAGACCACATTCTGCGGGAACTCGTACTTGAAAGTCCAGAATATGAACTCGTCTAATAACGTGTTGTGCTGCAGACGAGGCGCTAACGCAGGCAGGTGACGGTACCTGGAGAAAAAAATCATGTTTATTAGTCAGTAAGAGTCTGACACTCCCTTCCGCTCCGTCTAGAGCGGGAGAAGTTATTTGATGATTTCCCATCCAAAAAAAGTGTGGTACAGAGACAACATAAATACACAACTACTGATTAGCTCATTTAAATAGTGTACATATATAATTAAAACAGAATTCAAACTATGCAATTATTTATTACTAGCAGCGCCCCGCGGTTTTACTCGCGCTGTTTTCGATCCCGTGGGAATACGGAGATAAAATATAGCCTATGTCACTCGTTGATAATGTAGCTTTTCACTGGTGAAAAAATAGTTGAAATCGGTTTAATAGTTTCGGAGCCTATTCAATGCAAAAAAAATCTTTCCTCTTTATAAATTACGAGCAGCGCCCCACGGTTTCACCCACGTGGTTCCCGTTCCCGTGGGAATATGGGGATAAAATATAGCTTTTGTTACTCAGGGTGAATGTAGCTTACTAATGGTGAATTTTTGAAATCGGTCCAGTAGTTTTTGAGTTTATTCGTTACATACAAAAGTACAAATCTTTCCTCTTTATAATATTACTATAGATTATAGATGAATTCACGTGATTATTTTAGGATATACCAAAATAATCACGTGAATTCTTGAAGTTCAGTAAGGTAACAGAAGCTGGGTACTCACTCGTCAGGCGGTTCAGGCGCCGGGAACATCTCGAGCGCCTTCTCGTACATCTTGTTGGACTCGGCCATGTAACAGCCGTACTCGGTGTCCGGGAAAGGGGGCTCCACTAGGTTGCGGTACATCTGGACCAGAGAAACACAAAGACAAGTTAGTAAGGCTGGTCAAACAGTCCTTCTTCCTACAAAGAATCATACATGCGAATGTGAGTTCGTTTGTTACGTTTTCACGTCTATTACTGAATCATTTTGGTACAGAGATCGACGGGACCCTAGATATGGTTATGAGCGGTTTTTACCAAAACCGAGTTAGTTATTATTCCAGCGCAAGCGAGACCTAGCGCACATTTTATGCAAGTGTTTATGTACATAGAAGAATTTAGCGTGGTCCTTGCTGTGTATATAAGGACACTAAATACGATAGATTGGGCCCCTCCTCGACTTTTGCCTAGCAAGTTAGCCCGCGCCGCTGAGCCATTAGCGTCGTTAATAATAATAATAATCATCTGCCCGAGCCTGTCCCTTGCTGCCCTCCAGAAATGACGACGTTAAACCCAGGTCCGTATCCCACAGGGGACAGTGGCGTGCAGTGGTTCGAGTTAGGGTAGGCCAGAGAAAATGTCCAAAAAAAAAACACACACCACATTATTCAGGGTTGAAATGTGGTGTTTTTTTTTTTAATAGGCTATTTAAATCATTCATTAAAAATCAACCCTGAATAATGTGGTTATTTTTTAAAATTTATTTGGAAATTTTCTCTGGCTACCCTAACTCGAACCACTGCACGCCACTGACAGGGGATGCCCTTAGCGAACGGTCATTTAGTTCGTAAGCGTAGCTTTTGCTGCTTTGCTGAGAGCCTTATATTCATTTGAGGCCTCCACAGGATAGTCCGGTAAGCAGTAATCAACCTTAGTGTGTTGAACTGCGAGTGGCCACGACAAAAAAAAACTTTTTACAAAAAATAAAACCGACTTCTAAACAAAAATAAAAACAAAAAGTACAAAATAACTTTAATTTCGGAACTCGGTGTTTTTGGTTGCTTCATGTTTTGAACACACCGACTTCCGAAATTAAAGTTATTTTGTAGTTTTTGTTTTTTTTTTTGCTTAGAAGTCGATTATATTTTATGTAAAAAGTTTTTTTATTTTTCCCTTTTTAGTGGTTCACTCTCAGCTAAACATACCCATCACAGCGTACGTGGTATAAATTGGTGTAACAATAAAAAAACATGCGATCTCAGCTATCCCGACAGATTTGCTATCATTTATTGAAATTATCAAAAAACCGCTTGTTCGATTGCGATAAAATTTTCATGGGACCATTTGGGAAGGGTATACTTTCCAAATGGTCCCAACAAAAAAAGAATTTTTCAAATCGGTTGGCAAGCGGCGGAGTTATGCGCGAACAAACATTAAAAAAAAAACACAAACATCCGAATTGAGAACCTCCTCCTTTTTTAGAAGTCGGTTAAAAAAAAGAGATTGGACTGTCATGTCTACGTACAACTGAAGCCGAGCACTACTTAATGAACCTATATTTCGACCAAGGCGGTCATTCGAGCTCTCTCTCTTTCTCGTTGGGAGACCTTAGTCAGTTTCGAATCGAGTCCTGAAGTATTGTAAAGCTTGCTCACCTGTGGGTTGATGAGAGCCTTGGTCATGGCGGAGCGCATGAGGTCGCCCATGTTATTGAACTCCATCAGCATCTTGACGTAGCCCTCGCACTCCTGAACAGTGATCCTGTACGTATCTGACGTGGTCTGCGTGCCGCAGCTGCGGACAAATACAAATAATGGTTAAAAAGCGGTTTATTTCTGGAAAACCCTCGAAGACGGAATGTGCTCTAAGCTCACACATACACAACCGCTCAAAAGTATTTGATGACCAGTATTCTCTGAGGAAAAAAACTTATGAGGCCGTAATTCAAAATAAGACAGGACACAAGAGTAGACAATCTAAACATATATAACTCAAAAGGGACTGACTGACTGACATAGTGATCTATCAACGCACAGCCCAAACCACTTAACGGATCGGGCTTAAATTTGGCATGCAGGTAGATATTATGACGTAGGCATACGCTAAGAAAGGATTTTTGAAAATTCGTCCCCTAAGGGGGTGAAAAAGGGGTTAACATTTTGTATGGAACTCCACGCGAACGAAGTCGCGGGCATAAGCTAGTTAAAAATAGTTTTGTTTGTTCAAGGAATTTCCAATAAATAATGAAAATACTATAAAGTTGACTCGTTTATTAGTTATTACATTGTACATAGTTTTGAGCGGTTAGTTTATCTGATTCTAGAATACTTTTTCGCACGTGGAGTAGACAGTCCCAGTGACACGTGCAAGAACTGCGGTGCTCACGTGCGTACCATTTAATTGTAGACGTTTCAATCTATACATATAAATAAAATTGGTGCGTCTGTTTGTAATATTGAAACAACCGCTTTTTACTACACGCATATATGAATATATACAGCACATACACCAAAATATCATTTTTTACAATATTTGTCTGTCTGTTTGTTTGTGCCGGCTAATCCGGCTAATTCTTAAATGGCTGGACCGATTTTGAAGGAATTTTATTTGGCAGGTAGCTGATGTAATAAGGACTAACTTAGGCTACTTTTATTTAAAAAAATAAAGTAATGTTGCAATGACCAAGTAGTAGTACCGCGCGCAGCTCACGCGCATGTCATATATATAACGACTAGCTGACCAGCGCAACTATGTACGTGTCACATTTTTCATGACTGATTCGCTCCTATTGGTCTTAGCATGATGATATCTAGCCTTCCTCGATAAATGGGCTATCTAACACTGAAAAAATTAGCGCGTTCAAACAAACAAACTCTTAAGTTTAATATAGTAGTATAGATAGATAAGCGACATTGACGTGCTCTGCTAATATTTCCACATATCAAGAAATCCTTGCGGCCTACTAACCCCTCTACCAATCAAGGACAACGAGCCATTATCTTGTCAAAAACATTTACACGAAACGTATGCTCACATCGCTCATCCAAGTACGAGTAACCGACTCGACCGAACTGCTTAAGAGCGTATACGCCAAACGTATGCATGCATTTCATACAAATTTTCAAGTTCTTATTTTCCGAAATTACTGAACCGATTTTAATGAAACTTCACACATACAAGCAGGATACATAGGTCTAAAAAGTTGGTTAAAACATTTTCGAAATGTCTTATTTCAAAAAATATAACTGGAAATTTATGTTTGTATGGAAAATTTAAAATGGGTCTAATTTAACTGTAACACTATTTATCGAAAATGTTTTCTACTAACTTTTTAGACCTATATATCCTGCTTATATATAGAAGTTTCATTAAAATCGGTTCAGTCATTTCGCAACGCAATAGTGACTTAAAAAATTGTATGAAATGCCGTACGGCGTACAAGCTCTTAAGGTCTGACCTATTTACCGTCATAAATCCAGTTCTAGGTTACATCTGAACGCTGAACGTAACGAACTAAATATACTTGACACGGTTGCCGTGAGAAACCTTACGTACACACGTGTGGCTTCGCAAATCACTAGATCGGTTAAATTCGTGACAGCTGAGCCGATTATAGGAATTGCTTCTATTGGATTATTCGAACATTGTGGTTTTACAGTGTTTTGAAAGCCAGCTTCCAAACGGTACTCTTAACTACAGCGACCGAATCTTCACTATAACATTAGCAACAGTCTATTTCGTTCCAAAACACAAATCGCAGACGTAGGCATCATGTTGCGGAATTTATTCGAAAGAGTCACTGCTGCCCTGGAATGCAAAGGGCACTAGGAGGAACACGGGTGGGTTTCAGTCAGTAAGTCTCGACACTGCCTTCCGCTCCGCCTAGAGCGGGAGAAGCCATTTGCTGACTTCCCAGACGGAGAAAGAAAAAAAAAGATCTGAACAACAGCTGGTGAAGCATCTTTAGCTGAGGAACCTTTATCACCAGTCAATGACTATACGTCAACCAAGTTCAGCTCTGGTTTCTATACGTTCATAAATAAATTCAATTAATTCAGTAATAATTTCAAAATTTAGGAAATACATTGCATTTGTTTATAAACACAACACAAAACTATCAAGGCGCAAAGTTTACTCCGAAAACATAGAAAAAATCATCTACTGAGTAGAAACATCTTTCCAACAGAAATGCCTTGAGACTTGCGTTGAATGATCATGTGTGTATTTGAATTGGATAATATTGTGGCCAGTCTTTCCTACGCATATTGACCCTTACAAAACTATTTACAGGCACTTTTGAATTGTCAAGGTCGCTCAGTCAAAAGATATGAAGCCAGCAAGAAACTCCACGGACACTCTTTTAAATTATCTCATCTCAATATTTGCCTACTTTCTTTTCTGTTTCGTGGTAAGTGCTAGGGGATAATACCATCCTTTGAAATACGGTCTACAACTCTCTAGTTGACAAATACTGACAATAATACGGACCGAAATCATGCCATTCTCGAAATACATGAACCAGTACCATACCAGCCGATATTATTTAGCATTGGCCTTTAATCCGAAGACTATCAAGTGTCTTTTTAGCGGTAGGTTGATCTTCTTAAATCTATTGATTTGTCGACCAAACCAACGCGACGATCGCAGATTCGTGCGATTATCCCGTTGTATTAGGTATGTGGATGGATAGAAAGGGAGAGGTAGGCCAAAGAAACGATGGATGGATTGTGTGAAGAGTGATATGAAAGAAAAGGGAGTTAGTGATAGCGTGACGGCTGACAGGACAGAATGGAAGAAAAAAACGTGTTGCGCCGACCCCAAGTAACATGGGATAAGGGCAGGAAGATGATGATGATGATGATCCCGTTGTATTAGGATGGCGCCCAAACATCACTGATTGTGATTGTAGTTTACCTGTTCTCTCTGAAGTGTTGCAGCAGACGCAGGATGAGGCGCGGCATCATGGCCTCGGCGACGCACATCAGAGCCGCGGGCACGTCTCCCGGACGGGGACATTTGTTGCCGTGGTTGCTGCAGAATCTGGAACGAGAAATTATTGAGATGAGTTATCAGCAAATGTAAGGAAGATCCTGGTGTTGTGGTGGTGCTTCGAAGAGACCTAATTTTACGTCAGTGTTGTTACTACAAGAATGACTATTACTAATGAGAAAGAACCCCTAATAGATTTGACCTATAACGCTAACCTAAATGCTCGGAAATTAGTATACCATTTCAACAGATAAATCAACAATCTCTCCATATAAAATACTGGTATCTAGCTGCCATAAAGGAGGATGTTGGCGGCAACATGTACAGAGCGGTCCACACCGTATGGCTTGGAGACGCGTCGTATTTGGTTGTGATCCTCAGCAGTAAGGGAACGACGAAGAAGAAGAAGAATTCAGCTGCAACTGATCTGTTAGACTGGAAGCCCACTCCAACATAGATGAAGGCTAGACAGACTGGCGCCAGCTCTCAGATGCAATACAGCTAACTAGGACCATTAATTACTACAGAATACATATTTAGTTATTTGGATGTAGTGATTTAATATTTTAATGACTCAGAGTAGTTCATGACGGACTGGTCAGAAAGGACAACACACCGGGAAGAGTGGAAGGCTATGGGGGAGACTTTCGCCCAACAGTGGGTCAATATAGGTTGAAGAAAGCAAATTTATTTGTATCAATAGTGTAGTTGACTAAAAAGTATGAATAGCCCGCCAGATAAATTTTCAAAAAGTATTGGATGCTTTTTTTTTCATGTAAACAAAATACGAAGACGATACAGTTCTTCGAAAACTCGTATGACGTCACTACGTGCTATAATTTTTACCACGACGTGACGTCACAAGCCTCATCTTTGATCCTTTTTATCTTCGTCATTTTTTATATATTTCAATTGTATAAAATAAGAAAAAAATACATGTCCTATATTTTTCAATAATCTAAGTCACCGATGTCCCTATTAAAATTAATATTTGGTAAACACACCAGCAGTTATTAGCTGGTACGTACATATGTATGTTTCAAATAGTTTGGAGATATCCAGTCTCCCGAATCGTTTCTTAAAGCAGTTCCGTGTGGTAGCTGTCTTATTGTGATGTCAAATTGTAAAGCATTTCTTATCAGACGAAAGAAAGATCCACTAGATAATTATAAACAATAAGGTAGTTGACTAAAAAAATCTGATTAGTCCGTCTGATAGATTTCCAAAAAATATTGGACACGTATTTTTTCTTTTTTCACATAAACAAAAAATGATGACGATACAGTGCGCAAAAAACTCGTGTGACGTCACTACTCGCTACAATTTTTACCGGGCCGTGACGTCACACGCTCCCACTCCTGATCTTTGATGCTTTTTATCTTCGTTAGTTTTTATCGATTTAATAAAGGAAAAAATACGTGTCCAATATTTTTCTATAATCTAACTGATGACGGACTAAACATAGTCATATATTTTTTACTCAAGCAACATCCCTATTATTGTGTTACTGCAATGCGGAAATGCGGATGGAAGATTAGTACCCGACCACAGAGTACTTACTTCATCCGGTTGTAAACATTCATTACTTAATTCTTGTTTCATATTCCATGCTTAAAGCCATGCTAATATAGGGTAGTTGACTAAAAAAATCTAATTAGTCCGTCAGATAGATTTCCAAAAAATATTGGACACGTATTTTTTATTTTTTCACGTAAACAAAAAATGAAGCCGATAAAGAGCGTTGAAAACTCGTGTGACGTCACTACTCGCTACAATTTTTACCGAGCCGTAACGTCACAAGCCCCCACTCCTGATCTTTGATGCTTTGTATCTTCGTCGGTTTTTATAGATTTGATAAAGGAAAAAATACGTGTCCAATATTTTTCTATAATCTAACTGACGGACTAAACATAATCATATATTTTTTACTCAGGAAACATCCCTATTCATGACAAAGTTGCATATGCCACCGGAAAATTGCAAACACCGCTGGATTGTAAAATATCGCGTGAAAAAGTAAACTTTTTTTAAATAAGATGCGGTCTTATTGGGAACTATTGAATTTCGATGGCATTTATTCTATACTAGCAGCACCCCGCAGTTTCTCTCGCGTAGTTCCCGTTCCCGTGGAAATACGGGGATAGGCGATTAACACACGGCACCGCGCACCGCCGCGGTAGGCGGTGAAGCGGATCTCATGTCACATTGGCCTCTACTAAATCCGTAGATGCCTAACACACGTACACCGCCAAACCGCGCGGTCGAGCGGTGCTCTCACCGCCACCGCCCCTCCGCGCTGCCGTCCGCGCGGTGGCGCGGCGCCTCACACACGGGGCGCCGCATAACCGCGCGGATAATCGTGGGTGCAAGACGTGTTGCAATTCAATAATAGAGTTCTGCTTCTTAAAAATGGATAAACCCAATATATTCTTATTTTTTTCTTTCTGCGCCATAAAAGCCAGATTGCTGCCACCACTTCAGCGTCCATTCTAGTTAGTGTTTGTGATCAAACTGTCAAAACCGTGTTAAATCCAACCGCGCGGACAGGCGCGTAAACCGCCTTAACGCGCGGTGTACCGCTACGAAATCCGCTTCACCGCCACCGCCCTCCGCGGCGGCGCGCGGTGCCGTGTGATAATCGCCATAAAATATCCTATGTTACTCGGGGTAAACGCAGCTTTCTAATGGCGAAAGAATTTTTGAAATCGGTCCAGTAGTTTTTGAGTTTATTCGTTACATACAAAATTACAAATCTTTCCTCTTTATAATTAGTATAGAAGTATAGACTAGCAGCGCCCCGCAGTTTCTCCCGCGTAGTTCCCGTTCCGGTGTGAATATGGGGACAAAATAAGCCTATCACCCGGAGATAATGTGTAGCTTCGCAACAGTGAAAGAATTTTTTAAATCGGTTCAGTAGTTTCGGAGCCTATTCAATGCAAACAAAGAAATCTTTCCTCTTGATAATATTGGTATAGATAAAACGATTTTCTACATAATATTTATATCGAGAAATTATAATTTAATAAAGATTTATAAGAATCTTACTGTATCAGCAATTTTCCGATGACACAAACATTACCGGGACTAAATTATCAGGTTGCAGAATTTGTTCTAAAAAGTCACCACGGCCTTGGAACGCAAAGGGCACTAGAAATATCAAGGATGGGTTTAAGTCAGTAAGAGTCTGACACTCCCTTCCGCTCCGCCTAGAGCGGGAGACGTCATTTGATGATGTCCCATCCAGAAAAAAAGGACTAAATTATTACATTTTTGCAAAATAAATTATCCCAATTTTATTTCCATTGTTTTAAAAATCTCAGTTTACGTTACCACATTAACATTATTAATCAAAAAACTTTTTACAAAAAATAAAACCGACTTCTAAACAAAAAACTTTTTAACAAAAAAATACAACCGACTTTTACACAAAAAATCAAAAAAGTGCAAAATAACTTTAATTTCGGAACTCGGTGTTTGTGGTTGCTTTTTCATTTTTTGAACACCGACTTCCGAAATTAAAGTTATTTTGCACTTTTTTGATTTTTTGTGTAAAAGTCGGTTGTATTTTTTTGTTAAAAAGTTTTTTATTTTTCACTTTTTAGTGCTACTTACAGCCCCTCCCCTCCCCCACCTAAACGAACCAATCACATTGGTGTAAAAAAAGCACTGCTCCTTTGCAGAGTACACTAAGAGGTCGTCCATGTAGACAATGTAGATATTTTTTTTAGATTTTTCGAAAACCGCTTGGTTGATTTCGATAAAATTTTCATGGGACCATTTGGGAAGTATACCCTTTCCAACAAAAAAAGAATTTTTCAAATCGGTTCACAAGCGACGGAGTTATGCGCGAACAAACAATAAAAAAAAAAAAAAAAAAAAAACATACAAACATCCGAATTGAGAACCTCCTCCTTTTTTAGAAGTCGGTTAAAAACATCTGCTGAAGGTAAGACAGATATTTCATCTAAAACATCAGCATCGGAATGATAAAATGATACATGATAAATGATATTGATTTTGTTAGTAGGTTAAACATAACACGTCCAATATTTTTCTGGTCATTTTAAGCTAAATGAGGCCGGTATTTCCTAGCCGACTACCCTGAAAAGAAACGCCGAAACAAACTCAGAAGCTAACTCTCTTTTAAAGTCTATACAATCCGTACTGGTCAAATCATATGCGAACAATGTAGGTTAATGTCTGAGATGGCCTTTTGAGGAAAGTGCCACACAGATTTGAGTGGACCTGTCCAGACAGTGCAAGCATTTGTCAGTTACCGTGTAGCTAAAACTTAGGGGTTATTCACCAACTCGATACAAGATACTGGACACACGTGTGTCCAGTTGGTGAAAATCAGAATTAAACACATCAAAAGTATCTAGGGATCAACATATATTTTTGCAATAACTTTTCTCCTGATTGATATTAATTAAAATTTTCTTTAAGGATTCATCAAATAAAGTGTTTTCGTTTGTCACAGTAACGATAAACCAAGTCACCTTTGCATTAATAAAGAAATTTGCCATTTTCCTAATAAAGGGATTTTTGACATTTGAACCACTAACATTAAAGTTCGAAAAAAAGACTGAAATAACAGTTTTCTTTAAAATTTTATTGGGTAACTTAAACAATTAATAATCCGTGTTTCTACCGCGAACACTAACAACACAAGAACATCGGTTTGGCATACTCAAAATGAGTTCATCCAAATCACGCTGTGGAATGGCCGCCCATGTTCGTTGCAACAACAAAAAAAGGTCTTCTTGCGACTGGATACCCTCCATATTCGGCAGAGCTCTTCGCTTACCTTGGCTGAGCGCCATGGAGGACGGTATCGCTGCACCACACGGAGACAAGACCGATACATTCAAATCTTAACTCGAAGAGCTCCAACAATAACCGCCATGATGTTAGCCGTGAGGCTTCATCACTCTTCAGGGAACTTAATTAGCGACCAAACAGTCAGAAACCGCTTGCATGAAGTGAACCTTCATTCCCGAAGACCGCTACGGGTACCACCTATAGCAATGCACAATCGTAGGATTCGATATCAATGGGCTCTTGAACACAGAAATTGGGCAGAAGAACAATGGCGTTTCGTGTGCTTTTCTGATGAGTCTCGTTTTGGTATGAGACCGGATACAAGACGTATACGACACTGGAGAACCCCTGGACGCCAACAGCGATTAAAATCCTGCCAGGAAGTCCATCCTTATAGTGGTGGAACCATCATAGTATGGGCGGGTATTTGGATCGGCGGAAGAACTGAGTTGATTTGGATCAGAGGCAACCTCAACGCTCAAATTTATGCTGAGACGATTGTATCAGACGTCATCGTTCCTCTACAAGTGCAAATCGGTCCCTTATTTCAGTTAATGCATGATAATGCACGACCGCACACCGCAAGAGTTGTAAGACAGACTCTCGCCGCAGCTAACATCAATGTCCTGCCCTGGCCTGCTCAGTCGCCAGACTTGAACCCGATTGAGCATGCATGGGATATGCTACAGAGAAGAGCTCTGCCGAATATGGAGGGTATCCAGTCGCAAGAAGACCTTTTTTTGTTGTTGCAACGAACATGGGCGGCCATTCCACAGCGTGATTTGGATGAACTCATTTTGAGTATGCCAAACCGATGTTCTTGTGTTGTTAGTGTTCGCGGTAGAAACACGGATTATTAATTGTTTAAGTTACCCAATAAAATTTTAAAGAAAACTGTTATTTCAGTCTTTTTTTCGAACTTTAATGTTAGTGGTTCAAATGTCAAAAATCCCTTTATTAGGAAAATGGCAAATTTCTTTATTAATGCAAAGGTGACTTGGTTTATCGTTACTGTGACAAACGAAAACACTTTATTTGATGAATCCTTAAAGAAAATTTTAATTAATATCAATCAGGAGAAAAGTTATTGCAAAAATATATGTTGATCCCTAGATACTTTTGATGTGTTTAGTACACTTATTATTTCGTCATCCGGACACGTCCAAATTTTTACGGGTGTCCACATAGTGAAACTTAATCAAATAACTTTTATGTTTTCGCCAACTGGACACACTCAGTTTTTTTGCAAAAAAGGGTACAGTCAGGTTAATAATCGCCTCGATTTCATGAAAAAGCTGTCTCACTTTTTTACTTGAAAAACCTTATTATTTTGAAATAAAACAAATATATAACAATTAAATAATATCATGATGATTTATTAATGTAAAGAAAAGTATATTAGTTAATATTACTTTTTTTAATTACTGGTAGGTACTTTTATTACAAGAGCGTGAAAATATTCAATATAATCTAAATATACCTAATAATTTAAAATCATCACTTCGAGGATCACAGAAAAATCAAATAAGGTCATACATAAACTCAGCAAAATATATTTTTGTATTTTTTTTTTGTGGCTTCATCTTCCAAGCAATCGCAATGACGTTTTTAACCTTAAAAGATACACTCCACTCCTATACAAACTTTTAAAGCTTGCTTGCTTGTTGCAGTAAAGTTTGTATTAGAGCAGAGTGGAAACGTTCAACCTTGATTTATGGCATAAAATAATAAAATATCAAAATAAAAACAAAAACATCAATATACCATCAGTTCACAAACAAAATATCATCAGTAGAGCATACTTATGACATAACAATACTAAAATGAGTGGGTAATTTTACAAACAATAATCATTATACAGTGTGAAATCTTAATGGTTGTTTTCCCGCGGCAGGACGATTACCCATCAGTAGTACTATCGAAACACAAAGTTAAACTAAAAAAATAAATGTTTTTTTTTTTTCAAATCATTAAAAAAGTGTTCATAAACTCGAAAGAGCGAGAATCAATAGTAGTGCACTAGACATAAAGTAGGTAGATACCTACATGAGACGCACGTACCGCCGCGTACCTACATATCGCGCGATGCACTACTGTTGGTTCAAGTCGCTTTCGAGTTTTGTTTATCACAATTGTTAATCTGCCATTTATGGAGTCAAATATTTTTTATATTTATAAATCGATTGTATTACCGATACAAACTCATTTCGCTTCGGGAAAACAACCATTAAAATTTCACACTGTATAATACATACTATTTTCTGTAACAACAATATTTGAGACTTTGGAAATAGAGTATTTTAGTCATAATTAAGGTATCACAATCATTTTACTAAGATTAAAATAATAATTATAGATATCAATAAAATCAAAAGTAAAACATAGAATATTATTATAAGACAATATAAATATAGTTTTATGAATCTGTAGTGAATAATTTTAAAATTACATACTTAATTACCCGTTCTCAGCAGTAGGACGTTTAGTGGCTGATGATGATTGTGACACAAAACATTAATGTGCTTGACTGTACTTTATCTTGAATTCGGGTAAAATACTAACATGTGTCCAGTTGGCGAAAACATAAAAGTAATTTATTTTAAGTTTCACTATGTGGACACGAATAAAAATCTGGAGTGTCCAGATGACGAAATAATAAGTGATGCTAATTTTCAGTTTCACCAACTGGACACACGTGTGTCCGGTCTCTTGTGTCGAGTTGGTGAATAACCCAAACTTAGAACTGTAAGGAGCTCAACGATGACGACACAATACCAAAGGACATTTGGGTAGGCCGCATAAATGACTCAAAGACTCAAACTGCCAGACTAACTGAAATAAGACCCTAATATGGCGATCTACATAGTCCTCCGTGACGACACGTCGTGACGGCACATAAAAATGATGTCGTAACCTCACTCCAAGGTCATAGCGAAGGCCTAGAGGCAAGTTCAAACGGACGTCTGAGTCACGGAAAGGTTACAAGGATACGCTCTCTCTTTCTGTCTTGGAGGAATTCCAGTTTGAAAGTAATGGATGGCTGTTTTTTCAGAGTTCGCTTGTTTCTATTGTAGTTTTGTTAGCAGTCTGGATGTAATATTTATTTGTTTGTTTGTAAAGCTGAATGGGTGTTTTGGTTTGGGTATTTTTCTTAATCTCTTTAAGCAGGATAAGATGTGGATGCAAGTAATTAAAAGCTGTTTACGTTTCAGCTTAAGCTGCAACTAAAGGTTATGGCATTTTGGCACTATACTTTGACATTTTGGCCGTCCTCAATATCTGTGTCTTTTTTACTTGATATATGGGCAATAAATGTAGTGTCAGGTAGTTTTAATATATAAATGTCAGCAAAGCAGACGGGGCCCCATAGGGTCAGTGCCTGCTAGGGTTGCATATTTATTTTGAAAGAGTCACCGCGACCCTGGAACGCAAAGGGCACTAGGAGGAACACAAACTTCCGCTCCACCCAGAGCGGGAGAAGTCATTTGATGATTTCCCATCCAGAAAAAAGAAGTATAGTAGAATAATAGTTTTATTATCGACAAAAATAGGGTCATTTTAGTATTCCATATTTATTAAAAACATTTAAAACTTCGTATTGTTTCGATCAACACACAGAAACGACAAACAGTACAATTAATGTCCAATCGGAATGAAACTTGTTACAAATCGCTTTCCATTGTTCAACAGACAGAAACCCATTTCTCTGATAAGATCTATGTCAATATTAATGGGAACAATATCATATAGCTGTTATTTGATAAGAGTAACATGGTCCGTATTCGAAGTGGCAATCACACTGCTATCAACAAAATTATCTAGGGTAAAACATGGTTTATCGAGAAAGGTAATCATTGTGATAACAGCTGATAAGTGGTTTGGTTATCCATTCATCCTCAATTGTTAATTTTTATCAACATACGTTTGTTTGTTGGAGTTGTTAATGATTATAAAATATCTTGAGAGATTGTAAACTCTCGATAAATTGTCGACTAAACATTTGGAATACTTTTTTATGCATCAGAATTTGATAGTCGGTAATCTCTCGAAGTCATTACGAGAAATTGTGAACAGACATAAACTGACGACATGCTGGCGACCTATCAGTGTGCGGTTCTGCAATTTATTGGATTTTCTGGCCTAGTCTAGTAGTGGAACCTCTTTGTCCTAAGCACAGGGAACTTAGCACCCGTCGTGCCATTCATGTTATTTTTTTTTTAAACTTTGCAGACAGAAATAAGATCCCCGCTCAGCGGGATACCGTCGCGTCGTCGGTTAGAATGTTGAAATTGTAATACTCACCGTTTCTTTACTTTTTTCTTTTACGCTATTCTACAATTTCTCGTAAGCTCTTCTAGAGATAATAGAGTATCAAATTTTATGCGTAAAAAAGTGTTCCGTATGTTCAGGAGTTTACAATCTCTCAATATATTTTATAATCTGACGGAGTTTGCAAATTAATGTTTAACGAAAGAGTTATCATAATTCGGAATACAAGCTACGCATAAAGTAGTAGGTAACATCAAAATAAGGAAAAACTTTAAATATAAGTAACAGAATCATATTCTTAGAATTGTAAAATACATAAGTTCAAATGATTCATTGATAGATAAACAACAGCTTTTGTGGCGTCGAGATTAAATATTTTACTAAAAACTGTAAGTATATTAGATTTCAGCTCAGTTGACCTCTGTTACGTAGTTAGTAGTGCAAGCCGAGCAAGTGACCTTGACCTGGATTCCATTGCCCAGGTCAAGCAAGAAGTCTAGCCAGGGTTGTGGAAATGTTCGAAAGAAATACCGAGGCCCTTGGAACGCAAAGGGCCTTAAATTTGAAGGAACACATGTGGCCAAGAGTCTGACACTCCGCCCAGAGCGAAGTGTCATTTGATGATTTCCCATCCATAGAAAAAAATTGCGTGCAACGTTTTATCCAGACCCGTTCAGCCGTCAAGACATAAAAACAAACAAACTGACATTCGCATTTATGATATCAGTTGGGATATACTCCCACAGACCGTAAGCAAAGACAGCAGCCCTACCATGACGTCTTAAATCCATCATGATGTGTGTGAGGGAAAGGGATAGTGCTATTCGTCTTGTGTAACTCCGTCTCTCTCTGACACAGGAATCATGATGGATTTAAGACGTCATGGTAGGGCTGCAGGTGTTTTAAACTACTACCGCCAACCCCATTCTCAAAACATTCCACGTATGTATGTAAAGCCTGCAACGTATTCTAATGCTATCTGTTCGAAATGTCAAGAAAACAATGTACCATCTGCTTATCGATTGCGTCGAATAACAATCGAGCAGAAATGTGTTATGTGATCGCGATCCGATAGCATAATGATATGATATCCTGGTAACCCGTTTCTTATAAGTATAACCTTATTTTAACGGTATGTGTGATATTATTGTAATGGTTTTATGTAAGTACAGTCTGTGAAATTCACCGTATGTCAATTAAGACACCTTTTTTAAGAATGGGAAAACATGTAGGTATGACTTCTTCCGCCCTGGGCGGAGCGGAAGGGAGAGTCAGACTCTTACCGACTAAAACCCATCCGCGTTTCTCCTAAAGCCCGCCGTGTTCCGGGGCCGTGATGACTCTTTCAAACAAATTCCACACAACCCTAAATTAAGATATACCTTTTTTTTCTGGATGGGAAACCCACCCGTGATTCTTCTTGTGCCCTTTGCGTTCCAGGGCTGCGGTGACTCTTTCGAACAAATTCCGCAACCCTAGCGGCTCAAAAATGTCAAAAATTCTGCTTACGTAATACTTGAACGGCCCTTCTTCCATGAAAGGATAAACAAAAACTTTTATTAAGAATATCATCCATAAGTCTTGTTCCATCCACCGCTCAGTTCAAGCCTGCCGGTTCTGCTATGCTTCCCTGGGCTTTCTTATTAAATTATACCATACAACTTTTTTCTGTGTAAAAAAAAACACCGCATCTATAAGGTGAGTTCATTGTGCTCACCAACTATACACCATCATCTCACGATCATTTTTTGTCGATAATTTATTTACCTCACTTCAGTTTTTTCTTTTCTTTTTAAAGGCAGTAGTTTAATTGTTTTTCTATTTACACTCATATTATAAAGAGGAAAGATTACATTTTTCATTACAAACATACACACACAAAGATTAAAATGTGTGTGTGTAAATGAACAAACTCAAAAACTACCTTGCCGATTCCTAAAATTCTTTCACCATTAGAAAGCTACATTCACCCTGAGTAACATAGGCTATATTTTATCCCAGTATTGCTATGGGAACGGGAACAACGCGGGTGGAACCGCGGGGCGCTGCTAGTCCCTAATAAAAATAATCTTTGACTACTCAAAAACAAAATGGTTATCTATTGTAAAGCCAAGATACGAAGCAGTGGATATATTACATAGATGATAAAAATAATTTTACATATGTCACCGTAAAATAGCAGACTTCGTAAGATTGTGATAAATCTTTATTCGATTATGAATTCTAAATATATTATGAAAAAATCGTTTCGTATACAATAAATCCCTAACAGATTCAATAGTTATTTTTCTTAATTTTAGTTATTCTTATTACGAAAAATAGTTCACAATTTCACGCGATATTTTAAAATCTTATGTCGGTTGCAATTTTTCGGAGACACATGTTTGATATGCCATATCTTTTTTTTTTCGCGGGCGATTTTCAAGTAATATAATATATCCATATCAGATATGGATATATTATATTACTTGAAAATCGCCCGCGAAAAAAAAAAAAAAAATCCACCCCCGTTTAGGGATAAAACGGGGATGGATTTTCGTAAGATTCTTAGCGGATGTCTATACTACTATCCTACCGGCCAAACTTTAAGTTTCTAGGAGTTATATTTATGAGATTTCAAGATAAATCAATGACTGGTATTTCGTTTTTATATATATCGAAGATAAAACGTATATATCATCTGATATTTGTAGCAAAAATGAATTAAAAACAGCCAAATTTTGGGAGTTTGTGCTCTCCGTCAGAATGGGTGTTTCCTACTGCCATGCCAGATCTAGTTCAATAGTGAGATTTAACAAAAAACATATCGAAATCGGTTATTCAATAAATTTATTCAAGAGCTGCAATGTGAAAGGGACAGACAGACTAATGCTTTATGTATAAAGCTCCTTTACGTAAATCTTTTCATTGATAAAACCCAAGCCCCAAACAGTCTCTAAAGTCCGATATCGACGTCAGAAACCTTCTGTTTACATTAGACTGGCCTGGTCACCTTGCGTTTAAGGTCTGATGCCGGTCAAGTTCAACGCTGCTAGCAAATGTTTTCATTTAGCCATTCTTATCTAACGCACGTGTGATTCGATAGATAACTTATCAGGAGCGTGATAAACGAGCTTGGAGTATAAGTGTCATCAATATTTGTTTGGTGTTGTATATACATAAACGGAGCTAAATAAACAATAAAAAATAAACTATCAAAAATCTACACCAATTAAGGGTTATTTGAAAGATAGTAATATAATATTGCTGCTCGGCAAAAAAAGTGTCATAACATAAAAATGACTAATTCGAGATAACGAGGCTTTTAAGATTTTTTACTATTTAATAGATTGCTAACGTAAAAATTATATTAAAGAGAACTTAGCGCCATCACTCGGTAACTAATTACAACATAATAATGACGATTTTACAGCAGGTAAATGACATATTTGCTATTTAAATGGTGCAAAGATGTCGACACGTAATTTTTCTGTATTATGACGTTTTTGCCGGGCAGCGATATGTAGTACTATTTCTTAAGATTTTGAGTTATTCTCCTATGCTTGTTACGTAAATCATTCACCATCCACAGATTGCCGAGGTTGATCTGTGGATGGGTTACCATCTTATCATAACGAGACTTCTCCGTGCCTCGGAAAGCACGTTAAGCCGTTGGTCCCGGCTGTCATTTGGAGATCTTTGGCAGTCGTTACGGATTGTCAGAAGCCAGAAAATCTGACACCAGTTCTTGCCAAGAAGTACCGTGTTCCCCAGTTAATGGGTTGTGGAGGTCTGGTAGGCAGCCGCTTCACGTAAAGTACTGTTATTCAGCTGAACCCGGCTTAGCTGGGAGCCGACCCCAATATAGTTGGGAAAAGGCTAGGCAGATGATGCTTGTTACGTAAACCGTCGTTTGTACTGAAAGCCGCAGATGCTCACTAACGTGACTTACTAGTGACGTCACACGCAATTAATGCTCTCTATTATCAATGTTATCATAGATTCTAGAACGCTCAGAATTCCGTTTTTTTCTTTCATCTTGTCTTATATCTAGTCAAATACCAATAGATTAAGTATAATCTGACTGGATTTTTAATTTCAATATTGTCTGGCATAACGCACAATTCAATCTTTCTTCATTCCGGTGTACAAGAGTTTTTTGAGTTTTCATATTATAAAGAGGAAAGATTTGATTGTTTTTTTGTTTGTTTGTTTGCATTGATTAGGTTCCGAAACTACTTGACCAATTTTAAAAATTCTTTCACCGTTGGGAAGCTACACTATCTCCGGTGAACATAAGCTATATTATATCTCCATATTCCCACGGGAACGGGACCTACGCGGGTGAAACCGCGGGGCGATGCTAGTAGTTAATTAAATCGATAGCCTTGATGTTGCGCTATCAGCCGTCACAAATCATATCAAGTCTCGTGTTTGTCATAATCATAACTCTATCGCAAAATGTACAAAACATAATAATATGCCAGCATCACACTGCAAGGAAAACATTGCAAGTAGCACGTGTTTGCGATAGCAATCAAATTGAATGACTGTACGCGTTTAGTACGCTAGACACCTCATTATGGTTCCATTGCCTAGTTATTGCTGATTTAATTCCGACATTGATCGACTGCCCCACATGTTACCGTTTCAATTTAGAACGACTGTATCCTGAACGTTTGGGTTCAGAACGTGAACGAATAGGGTCGTAATCTTGAATATAAAAAAATATGATTCTAATTAGTCCGTCAGTTAGAGTATCGAAAAATATTGGACACGTATTTTTTGCTTTACCAAATCTATAAAATTAGACGAAGATAAAAAGCATCAAAGAATTCAAAGATCAGGAGTGGGGGCTTGTGACGTCACGTCGTGGTAAAATTGTAGCGAGTAGTGACGTCACAGGAGTATCTGACGCACTTCTTCGTCGAAGTCTTCGTATTTTTATTTATTTACGTGAAAAAAGAAAGAATAACGTGTCCAATATTAGATTTTTCTGGCTTCCGACAATTATTATTAACGATTGCCAAAGATCTACAAATGACAGCCGGGACCTACGGCTTAACGTGCTTTCCAAAGCACGGAATCAAAATCAAAAATCAAAAGTCATTTATTCAAACCAGGCTGATAGACAGCACTTTTTGAACGTCAAATTTTACATAAAGACAGTCCCACAAAACGCCCACCCGTCACCACTTCCTAGTGTTTTAGCTGAGAAGAAGAAGTGGCGCAACAAACTCCCCAGCAACACATCGAATAATCTCGGTATGTTACGATGGCCACCCATCTACAGACCGACCTCAGTAAGCGTTGCTTAACCTTGAAAATAGACCTGTGCGGCAGTTGTTATCAGCCAAGAACCCGGAACACAAATTCGGATTTCATGCAGTACGGCAGTGTTTCATAGTACAGAGCTACAGGGTCCCTCTGCTATATAAATTCATCATTCCAACACGATCCCATTGTCATTTGCTAAAAGTTCGTAATCTGCTAAATTCATAATGGTCGATCATTGGTCGGTCAATGATCTCGTAATACTTTTTGATAACCGAGCTATTAAAAGCAATGACTGCACAATGACGTTCTAATGGTAGGTCACTGATCAAAGGAACTGTCAAAATTTTAGCAGATTACTGTATACGTCTGTTATTCGTTTGTCATTATGTACGAGACTACCATTCTATGTCATTTCTTTCAATGGAGTGTCAGTGGTTGAGCATTGGAAATGTGATAGTGACGCTTTTATATTAGTAGATTACCAAACTTGCAAAAATCAACCATTATGAAATCAATGATAGACCATTCTGACACTATTGTAATAGCAGACTTTAGGTCCAGGCTAAACTAAGCGCATGGCCACAACAATAAGTAATACCCAACCTTAAAGTATTAAGCCTCATAACAATTAGGTACTTGATTAAAAATCTGTTAATTACCCAATGGAAACTTTAGTCACTTAAGTAACAGAACAAACAGTTTATGATATAATCAAGGTTGAACTCAATTGCTTTAATGATGTAAAGCAGAATTTTGGTACAGCTCGTTATCTAAACGACTACGGATTAACTTTTCACATAAAGGAATCAATAGATTTAAATTAAATCACTGTCGATGTTTTAATAAAGAATATCATAGACTCACGCCACGCGGTTTCACCTGAGTAGTTCCTGTTCCGGTGGGAATACGGGGATAAAATATAGAGTATGTTACGCGCTGATAATGTAGCTCCATTGGTGAAAAAATGGTGAAAATGGGTCCCGTATTTTAGAAGCTTAATAAGTGCAAACAAAAAAAAAGTTTCCTCTTTATAATATTACAGTAACGACAAATTATAAGTATTTTGTAAATAGATTCAAAGTAACACGTCAATCCCTTGACATTAGATGAGGCCGGTGCATTCTACAAAACAATAGACTACAACTGAAACTAGCTCTTAGCAAGGAGACTGCACTGAAGCTGCTGTTCCTACAAAACGACAGACCTTGCCTTGCTGCAAGCCAGAAGGTATATAAGCACATTGAGTACAAAGTTACTGCAATGAAAATTTTGTCGCATTGCTGTTCCCACTAAACGACAATGCGACTTCGGGATTGCCTTGTGGGACTATATTATATTTATTGCGTACATCAGCAATTTCCAGTCCTATGTCATTCCAAAAGACTACAATATAAGAGGTTTCTGAATGAAGCGAACAGCAAAAACAGAAGCAGAATCGAGCTACAGTCAATAAAAGATCTAACAACCACATTTACACTATTGTAATTTAAAGAGAACGAGCAAAAATAGAAAATAACCATGTGCATAGACCAGCTGGAGAGTTTACAGCGTAAATAAAATCACCACTTAGTAGATTCGCGCTCACGACTAGCGAGAAAACATGAGACAAGGCGGCGCATAATTTCAGTAATAACATGATACAAAATAACCTGTTTGATAAACACTACACCTTCTTTCCAACACCCTAAGAGTTAGGTAGTTGGCTTACTAAATGATAAGATAACTTCTTCGTTACGTATCGATTGATTGAAATTATTTTTTTAGCAACCTCTGCAGCCCTATGATTGGGGTCGTTTAAATTCTGGAAGGTGGTTCTGCACGACGAATAGTTAAGTGATGTTAACATGGTAGCCAAAATATGCACGTAATAGAACTTTGCAGTTCCTTGGGCTGAATATTATAAAGGACCTGTTTTCAGGCTTTGATATCCACAGCTTAGGACTGTTGATAAAATATCGATATATCGAAATATCGATATTATTATTTCGAAATATCGATATTTATTACTAATATTTTTTTGGACGATATATCGATAGTTCGATATTGAAATGTCGATATCGATGGTCGATATTTTTTTTAATAATTTTTTTTTTTCGTAATTTATTTAATCTCCAAAATCATCGTAAAACTTAATCTACCGTATTGTGCCCAACAATCGTAGTAGCCAAACAGCTGAACATATAAAACAAAGAGTATTTTTAAAAACTCTTACTGAAAAATATTGGCATACATAATTGTTTTATTTAAATTTAAAAAATAATTACTAAGAACTATAACCTAACACTTACGTACATTCATAATTTAATTTGTTTAATAAATATACTGGACTATAAACTGTGTATTCATTTTTGAGCAGAATTACGATTTTTTTTTAAATAAAGCCGATATATCGAAATATCGATATTTTTTTTCGATATATCGAACTCCGATATTGATATATTTAAAAATATCGATATATCAAAATATCGATATTTTAAAAAATATCAACAGCCCTACCACAGCTCTCGTAAAGAGTGTAAGCACCCCATTTCATGTTTATCCATGTCTGCCATCTTCGATTAAATACGTATCATGTTGCCACGCCTGCTTTGTTAACTTTATTTCGACCGTATCTGTATTTTGAGTACGATGTCGAAACTTGTTTTGCGTATTTTTGGATGACAAATATTGTCCTGGTCTTAAAATAACCAAAATGTAGTAACGCACTCAAAACAAAAACACTTTTTTTAGGACGAAAAACAAACTATTTTAAGAATTTTAACGCAAAAATTGGCAAGAAGCAAGTCAAGTATTAGCTGATAAAATATGCTATCTAATCAAATCATCTGTCGCACTAGCAATGCATGCTATTGTTAAAGATGGACGAGTAAAATTGATAACGAAATGCACGTTAAACCGCATCCCATTACGATATATCTATGTCCCTTTCTCTGCCAACTTATCTGACTTACGTGGGATGCTAAATGTTATTGCTTTGTTCCATTTACTCCCAGATAGCCGCTGAAACATATCCCAGCTTTGTACAGCATAGATCGTTTAAGGCTCTGACATCGACGTACAAAAAGCCGCCCCCGTATTTTACGGGGACCTAGAAATGTGTCGCCATAACTGAAGCAGTTAAAAGGACTTTATTATTATTACATATCTGTATTGCTTATTGGATGTCCACGACATAAGGACTGGGGTTATAAGAATGGAGCATCCTATCTTAACATGAGCATATTCATTAAAAGAAATCGGTCTGATAAAGACAGCGATTGCTACAGCGCTCTTCAAATGGTTATGACGGACTGCGAATCGTATATAATTTATTTTGTAGACACCCGCAATGATAATATGGACATGGAACGGGGAACTTGAAAGCTTACACATACCACAGAACAATATTCGTAAAGTTATGTCTGAAAACTTTCTTATTTCTAGTGCATAAAGTTTATTTTCATGGCGAATAACTTGGATCTATCTCCAGTCTCTGAAATGTTTTATAGTCTGTAGACATTCGGCGCCAGTAGAACGCCGAAAACCACATCTACAAGCCAATTGAGACAAGACTGCCTTGGCTCTGATTAGGGTTCTCAGTTCATATCCAAAATTGCAGTCGCCTTAAATTCTATACTAATATTATAAAGAGGAAAGATTTGATTGTTTGTTTGTATTGAATAGGCCTCCAAACTACTGAACGGATTTGAAAAATTCTTTCACTGTTGGGAAGCTACAATATTCTCGGGTGACATAAGTTATATGTTATCCTCATATTCCCACGGGAACGGGAACTATGCGGGTGAAACCGCGGGGCGCTGCTAGTTTGAAATAAAATATGATATAGCCCACTTGATGTTATTATTGCGTCAGTTAGGATAGGTCCTTCGTTTATATGCGACGGGTTTCAAAAATGGGCTACTTTTATTTTAATAGCTTAACTACTAATAGAATTCCATAACTAGGGATATTCCTTTCTCAAGTCAGCAAATGCGCTGCTGTCTAGCTGTCTATTAGGAAAATTATGAATCATCTGACTGCCCTATTCCCCTTGTTACTTATGGTCGACACATCATGTTCAATTGTTCACTTCTTCCATTCTCCCCTGTATACCATTTTCTTGTCTTTATCTTTCATTTCATGCTACTCACAATCCATCCTCTCCTAATCATTAGCATCCTCTTCCTCTCATTCAAAATGTATATATTCATTAGTTTCGACCTTTAGCTCATGATTTTAGCTCCCGTCATGCCTTTAAGGTTTTTTTTTTAATCCTGTGGACAGAAATAGGAGCTCCGTCGTCAGTCAGAATGTTGACTGTAATACTACACGTTTCGTTACATGCTAGTCTATTTGTCAGAGTTAAATCAATAGATGATATATGTCACCGGAACATCACAAACTTCGTAACATTATAAAATATCTTGAGAGGTTGTGAAAGTGTACCAAACGTTCAGTTTACAATTTATCGAAAAATCAACGATGAATGCACCTTCGACACAATACAGGCTTTTGTCTGCGCAGATTTAGAACTCTGAATAAAAAAAAAACAATCTATAACACCGACATTTTGTCTGTACCGACTTCGTTGCTCGACCGTTGCCGAAAATTTAGGTGTTAGTTTTTTTTCTGTTTGTTGATGTGTCTCAAAAGTCTGTATTGTGTGGACCCACTAAAAGGTAGCTTGACTATCTTAAGGCTAGCCATTTCCTTACCCATCCTCCTTCATGACAGACTTGTCGCCGCAGTCGCAAGCGCCGCCAGCCTGCGACAGGAACATGTTAAAGTCGTGCGTGGAGTGGTCGCCGCGATGGAAGCACTCGCGACAAATCGACATGCACGGCGATATGCCGCACGTGCGACATCGGTACGCGACTACACGCGGGATCCAGACTAGGCCGCATTTGTCGTGTTTGTCGTAACTCCGGACTGTGGACAAAGGAGAACGATCTGTTAGTAAGTTATCGGCCAAACTGATTACGCTGAGCTGGATCCGAGTCTAGTGCGTAGACACCCTTAAATTTGAATGTTTAAGGCGTCTAACCCATGCATAATCAGCCTTTTAACGGTCCCACTGCTGGGACACAGACCTATTTAGGAGAGGGAACCTCTAGGTCTAAACCATGCAATATATTCTATTCTATTAAATCTAAATCACTACCAAACCTCCTCACGGATTTTGAATAAACTTGGCTGGTACACGGTACATTTTTGCTACTCGTTTGTATTTGGGTCCAAATGGGTTAAACCTATTGTTTTTTCATGCGAGCGATGCCAAGGGCACAAGATAGTCATATTTTATGACCTTGTAGAGTAAATTTCACTATAGTTGCACGGCCAAATGTAAGCACAATTGAAGAGATTTGACATTCGTATGCATTTGCAGAGGTGCTTTTAGGATTTTGGAAACTTGGGTGTAGGTAATTAAATTAATATTAACGTAGTGTGTTGAAATGACCTTCTGAATATTAAACATTACGCAAATATTATTTACACGTGTTTTTGTAATAAACTTAATTACTGATCACAATATTTGATACGGAAATTCTGCTTGATATTTGACCAACCCAAGTAATAAAGGCAGTTTTAATGTAGATACCAACTCGCACTGGGCCCGCGTGGTGGATTCCGGCCCATTTCCATTCTGAGGCCTGTGTCCCAGCAGTGGGAACGTTAAAAGGCTGAAAATTGTAACCTATGCTAATGAAGAAGACAGTCATATAAATTTCAGACTTCCTCCATTTCTTTTGTAAGCAGCTAAACCTATATTTTCTAAAAAAACAACAAGATAACAAGACAAACGTAATAAAAAAAAAACGTTTGATACAAATGAAATGAAGAGAGCTTCACAGCTGTGCCAAAAGGCCTTGTAGGTACGTCTACTTATATGGCATTTATGCTGAACACCCATCCAGCATAAATGCCATATAAGTATGTAATGCTTGACGGTGATTTTCAAAAGAACCAGACTTTTTGTGGAGTAAAACCTCAAAATGAATGACCTCCAACATCCAAGTTGTTGCCGTTGAAGAGTTTTCGGAAGATCGGTCGGTCCTTATTATATTAGTAAGTTTACACAGTGGTTAACAGACCCACTATGTCGTCTTTTGGGTTGCCTACGTATGACCAACTAATTAGCAAGGGCTGATACAACTTCTTAGAAATTCTCCCTCATCTTTCGAAATTGTAGTTCGCTTAGCAGCAAACCAAAAAGAAGAATTATCGACTACTACTATATCCAGCTTTGAGATGTGTTGTAAAGAATTTAAGGTTTAATTTTTTCATGCAAAGGACCAAAGCACCTTCAGTTCACAGTGTAGAAAGACCAAATTGGTGACAGAATAGCATTAAACAATGAAGCAAAAAAGGAAGGTTTAGTAAGTGAAAGCGTTGAAGAATTCATTACCAGTTGCAAAGAAATAAAAGCATGCAATACTTTCTTATAGGTCATTTATCATTTATTATTTATTTATCAATAGGTCTGTCTTCAGTCGCATCGGGCCTCGAAGTTGACCTAAAAGACTTTGTAGGTCAGGTAAGAACTTTTCAAATGCTGCATTCGAAATCCGCAGTCAACTCTAGGCAATAAACTTAGGAATACTGCAGTGCGGCCCATTCTCGATGCAGATGGTTCCAAATTCCAAACTCCACATTGTATATACGAATTCCCGTGACCACTGGTATTTCTACGTCTGACTAAACGCCTACAACATTAATCATTCTGAGATCCTATTTCCAAAACGATCTCATATAATTGTTTTTTTTTAACATCTGCCAGAAAGACATGGAGCAACAATGGCTGGTCGCACCCCGGCTTAGAAAACGGCAAGTCATCTCATATAATTATTACAATAATTATTAATGTTTTTGAGACCATATCTTATGGAATCCTGAGTTATTGGTATGTATTTATTTTTTATTTATTCATAAACTATGGAAGGCTTACAGCTAAACAAAACAGAGTAAAAAATATTTAGTGAGACTGACAGCCAATTACAAGTCTTAGTTAAAAACTTATAGAACACAGTTTGGCGTGAATAACATAGTACTGCCCAGAAAAAAAGAAGAAAAATAACAGGATAGCATTAAAAACTTAAACTAGAAACAACATAATCTATTATGCACTAGAAATTACAACTACCAATATAACACTAGAGTTGATCTACCTAAAATAATATATGTATTATCTAGTCTGTAGGTTTTGATATCCCCAAAATAGAAGATATGAGGAGAGCATCTAACGGATTCCATTTTCACGGTAAATCGAATATCACGATTAGTTTTAAATGTTTATTCATTCACCGATAACAAAAGATCAGAATTCCTGGTATAATGGAGCTATTACCAAAATAACACGATCTCATCTGCTCTGTTTAGAAAGCTGCATTTTCAAGAAACCCTAAGAGCTGGTTCACATTAGGTCGGACCGACAGTTTACTGTCGACCGACTGTTGGTTGTTGCTGTTCACACTAGACGCTGTCGACCCGACCTAATGTGAACACCACTGAGACGGTACGGTCGTTTTACTGCCCGGATCGTCACAAAAGTTGACTTTTGTATACGATGGATGACGAACAGTTTCGTATTTATTTCGCCATCCATATTTAAACGTGTTTTCTCTGCATACACGGCGACGATAGTTTTGGTCGGGTCGCCCATATGTGAACGGCGCTATTGAAATACATACGCCAATATGGATCCGACACGTGTGTCGGCCCGGTAAAACTGTCGGTCCGACCTAGTGTGAACCAGCTCTTAGACATCTTTGAGAACTTAAAATACAATTTATTAGGTTCTAAAAGCCTTGGATGATGGGTCGCCTTTACTTCCAAATGTTAGATGACTTGTTTTGCTCGTTGTTAGGGTCAACTTCCTGATTCAATGGATTTTTGATCTCCAGCTAATGACCCTAATGTCTGAAGGTCAACTCGGAGCCTTAACATCGACGGTGGCGGCAGAAATAATTACCGACTTATCATTGAAATGAGAACTGCAGAAACGGATGACTATTCTGAAACTTTGGCAAAGAACCAAAAAGAAATGACTCCAACGATTACTAAGTTTGATGGGGACCCAGTCTATTTAAAGAGGCACTCGAGTAGCAGCACAATAAACACACTCATCATCATTATAATCTTAGTTATCTGCTGCGATATAACTCATCTACGTTGTTTTTTTTTCTTAGAACGCAGTTCAGAAGAATTCCACGTTCGGTGACGTTCGAGGAACGAAGTGGGTTTACAGCACGATTCTAAACTACTCAATATTAACACAGCTTTTATCATTCAGTTGCTAAACTAAGTTTTATCTATATTTTGATTACTTACTTGTCGTGTCACCGGATAATTTTAGAAAGCGTAAGATTATAAAATATCTCGAGAGATTGTAAACTCTCGATAAATTGTCAACTGGAGATTTGGAATACTTTATTACGCATCAGAATTTGATAGTCAATAACCTCTCGAAGTCCTTCCTAAAAAAATGTGACAAACTGAGAACATGTAGACAACTCAGCATTGTACGGTTCTACAAATTATCGGATTCGGATTATCGAAACATAGGGCATAGAGCGAGCGAAGCAAGCGATTTCAGCTCCCATCATGTCAGTTATGTTTTTTTAACCCCTTTTTTTAGACAGTAATAGGAGCTCCGTCGTCGGTCAGAATGTTGAAATTGTAAAACTTCACGTTTCATTACTTGCTATTCTACAATTTCTTGGAATAACATCGATAGATAATATATATGTCAACGTAACCTCACAAACTTCGTAAGATTATAAAATATCTTGAGATGTTGTGAAAGTGTTCCAAATGTTCAGTTTACAATTTATCGAGAGTTTACAATCTCCCCAGATATTTTATAATCTTACGGAGTTTGCCATTTTCCGGCGACATACCTATTTCACATTCGATATGGACTGCACAATAGAGTTAGTTCCATCAGTACAGTCACTAGACTAGACAAATATTTAGTGTACCTAACATTTGGGTGAGCTCAATCTGCGGACCCAGTTTCAAACGCTGCCAATTATCCGGCAACACTGGTAGCTGACCAGCACTTGCATTTTTTAATAAATATCAGGGAAGAGCGAATAATTTAACCCACCTTATTAGGTTAGTATTTTGTTCTCGTGTGCTTTATCGCTTTGTAAAAAAGCAGTTTTGTGGTATTGAAAATAACAAGTTCGACGGTTCAACGATTCCATTTTATCCAAAATAATAAGAAATGCAAGGAATGTGTAAATATTTGGAGATATACCAAGGAGAAGTTGCCTGATGTGAACAACGAATTACATTTTCGACACGAGAAAAACACTTTCTTGGAATGAAACATTCATTAAAAATCTAACTTTAACCTTTTGCTCACTGTTTAAGATGTAAACAACGTTTCGAAGTAAATAATTCAGAAATATATATTTCAGATAGATTATGGTAAATAGATTACAATTAATAACAAACATCGATATAGCATTTAAAGCGACGACGGTGACAAGACTTGAAATCAGACTGGCTGATTGAACCGAGAGTAAAACAGCCATATCGAAATAGAAAAAAAAAGTAACATAGTAAACGCATATTTAAAATTAGTGCGCCAATATGAAGCATTACGCAACATTAACCTTGCAAAAAGGCGTCGTGTCGATAATTACGAACATGCGCGCGCGCCGAGCGGGCTCGCTCGTATCAACGCTCGTAGACGTGGTTATTGCCCTGACCGTGACGGTGCTGCGCTTTGGGCAACCAGCGTTGGGTTGACATCACTCCATCTATTATTTACAAATACCAAAGTCAACCGGTGTGGTCTTGAAAGGACATCAATAACGATGGAATATTTAATTCTCAAATTCGAAATAACAGGTTTTTGAAGCAACTTTTGGGGCAAAAATTGAAATAGCCAAGTCATAGCTATATCAAAAGGTTAAATGAAAAAGTAATAAGATTGTAAAGTATTAGGGAAATCCCAAAACGGGAGGAACTCGTTCTTACAACATAATGGAACAATAATTACCTTAGGTACCTAATATGTTATAAAACTGATAAAATAGGCATCGTAGTCGGGGGAATCCAAGTATATCTAGTATTGGAAATGAATCCATTATTAATGCGGAACTTATCCAGTGTCTCTTGCCTCAGATTGCGCTGCATTCAAGCTGAACTTGTCAGACACGGGACAGATTAATAATATTATAATTTTCTTTATTTGAGAAATGTTTCGGCTCATGACGGTGACTTAGAAAAGCAGTAGAATTTAAAACGATTATATAAAATGACATTCTGCCAAGTTGAATGCAGAAATAAAGGACATAATCCAGGCCTTGTTTCCTAGAGATTCCTGTCTCGTATACAAGAGACACAAAGCGGGTGCTTATCTCCGGACAGGGAGGAACACGGCACGTGGCTGTTGGCCGCGATCAGCTGTTAGACGGGGTCGACGCCCGCCACGGCCGGTGAATAACACCGACCGATACAAAACGCACCGAAGTCAATGCACTGGCTAAGGAAACTGGGGTCGCCTCAAAATGTGCGGGTAAATCAAACTTCCATACGAGATCTGAGTACCATAATGGTTGTCAAATCGCTTCGTGACTCATTCGGTGGCGTGCTTGAACGAATATCGATGCAGTACCTACGTAGTTCGTCTTTGTGTATTAAACTTTAAAAGCATCGAGTAATTGTTTCAATTGCGACCATAAAGTTTATGCGAGGCGTTTGCACCTCTCAGGCGTAAAAGCAAAATATGTTCGCCAATATTTGCCTTTGCCGTCCGTCTGACAATTTGCGGGCAATTGCGAAGTTTTCCACACGCATAAAACCTTCAGTATTTTTGGTTATTCATGTTTGACTTGGCGAATCGTATGAGTTTACTTGGCAAATATGTCTGCCATGTCAATGTAGAATTAAATTACATACATATTTCATCTACACTAATATTATAAAGAGGTTTGTTTTTTTGGTTGTAATGAATAGGCTCAGAAACTACTATACCGATTTTAAAAATTCTTTCACCATTCGAAAGCTACATTATCCACGAGTAACATAGGCTATATTTTATTCCCGTATTCCCACGGGAACGGGAACTACGTGGGTGAAACTGCGTGGCGCTGCTAGTGATCAAATAAAATTCTAAAAGGCTTTTTATTAAGGGTTATCTAATAGAACTAGGTAGATATTTTCATCTTGGCCACAATCCCAACAACGCTATTCCTGAGGGCATAACAAGGAAAACCGCTTGAAATCAACCACACTTTCAAAACTTGTTCCGATGGCTAAGTTAAAGCAAAAATGTCTGTCACTCGTACTTTTTATGAAAGAATTTATCCCCTTCCTCCGTCGTGTGAACCAGAGGACCATTTGCGAATACAAAAATGTAAAAAAAAACATGCGTACGCGCAGATATGAGATCTGTGACCACGTAATCATGTCATTCGTGACTGAGATAATATAGCGAGGTGCAATAAAATGAAGAAAGAACTTGAGAATTTTCCTCATGTTCTTACTCGAAATAAATTGAGGCCGGAAGATTACATGGGCTGCAACACAGACAGGTACATTATATAATCCGCCTGGACAAGACGTTTTAAGGCAGGTCAAAGCAATGGCAGTCATCATCATCTGCCTAGCCTTTCCCCAACTATATTGGGGTCGGCTTCCAGTCATACCGGATTCAGCTGAACACCAGTATTTAATGTGGAGCGGCTGCCTACCAGACCTCCACAACCCAATAACTGGGGAACACGGTACTTCTTGGCAAGACTGGTGTCAGATTTTTTGGCAGTCATTCTAAACAAATTTTCAATGTCAAGGTAAGTAACAATCTCGTCTTTAGAAGGATAAATCATACTTCGAAATAGTAGTAGTATTTTAGGTACAGAAAGTGAATCAGCAAAGTGGATCTTTGCCATAATCATGAGGTAGGTCGTTAAATGAAAACCAGCGCTGGGTGTCTGACGCCCAGCAAATGCTGAATGGTAACCCTTTCAGTATGGACACACTCAGCAGAATTTAAACCTTAATCTTAATCATTGTTATGTTTTAAGTGCTATTGTTATTTTTTTTACTTTGTGTTTTGTTGCTGTTGTGTTGTGTCGAATAAATGTATTCTATTCTATTATATTAAATATCATTATTTATTATGAGTAATTCTGCTGTTCATGTTCGCTTAGTTATTCATTAATCAGTTAATATCTACTAACTACTCGTATTTTACTATTAACACTAATAAAGTTACACTAAATTGAATTAGTAACCGGATGGATTTGGAAGGAAGGTCATATTCTATAAGGTATTGGCTACAAAACATACTTCGTGCGGGTTTAGTAAATGACGATCAGGCCATGACACTGCAAGTTTTACAACCGCGCTAGATAATCAGATTGTTTTTAATGGTGGCAAATGGCGATTCGGAATGGGAATTCGCAATTTCAGTACACAACTTAGTCTTAACAAGCAAGGCTAAACTTATTAACCACTAGCTGTCCGCACAACTTCGTTTGTGTCACATTTTTCATGACTGCTCCGCTCCTATTGGTCTTAGCGTGATGATATATAGCCTATAGCCTTCCTCGATAAATGGGCTATCTAATACTGAAAGATTTTTTCAAATCGGACCAGTAGTTCCTGAGATTAGCGCGTTCAAACAAACAAACAAACAAACTCTTCAGCTTTATAATATTAGTATAGTATAGATATCGTACCATCAGGTATTGACCAAAAAGCATCTACATACGCAACTAAGTTTGTTTTTGTCTATATGGAACTGAAAGATTTTGCTAGTATCTGTCCCATATTATGGTGACAGATACTAGCAAAATATTCCACTCCTTAGGCGATCGAATGAATATAAGTGACTCAAGAATATTGTAGCGTGTGGTCAAGCGCACGTATGCGTTCTAAGAACCTTCAAAAGCGTTATTAAAAAAATAATCAAATGCCTAAAGATCTTTGTCATAAACATGCTGAATCATGGAGCTCAAGAGAAATAAGAAGCTGTGCGATTACTCACGCTTTGATACGATATTTTCGAGGTATAAGTTATTTAGGGATCGTCCGATCACAGTAATCACTCGATCACATGCGTGGGAGTGGATGATTGGATTTATTGCGCCGAACGCGATGTAAGTTGCTTCTATGCTTATAAATAAAAAAATTTTATGGCCCATGTGCCGTCAAAAGTTAAATTTATGTCCTTTTGTTTGATTCTGTTGACTTATTGTGGAAAATTTTAATAGTCTTGCGTTATTTTTGCACGAAATTTGTTCTGCAATTTTCCGAAACTATGCAATATTAAGTATTTCATATAGGTTCGAAAATTATAGACTCTAAAATCTAAAACAGATAAAAACATTCTCACAGACAAGCATAAAATAAGTATGAGCAAATAAGCACAAGTGTCTATAAAAAAAGAAATTACGACTGTAACTGATAACAAATACATGGCTCTTTCATTTTAACAATACATGTAGGTACTACATTCCAAAGACAAATTCTTTTAGGGTTATCAACTTAACAGAAGGCGGGTTTTGTATGTACAAAACAAATATTTACACATTCAATACATAAAATTAAAATATAAGTCTACATTTTTCATATATTTCCCGTCCTTGTTTCAAAGTAAATTTAAATACTGTCCTATCAAGTCGTAATGCTCTTTTATTTTTGTCTTGATCGCGTCTGACGTGTATATAAATGATGACGTTACCGAGTTTTTTGTCAGTCACGATTAACGTCATCTTATTAAAATTAGTTGCTGTCATCAAATCATCTATACTAATATTATAAAGAGGAAAGATTTGTATTTTTGTATGTAACGAATAAACTCAAAAACTACTGGACCGATTTCAAAAATTCTTACACCATTAGAAAGCTAAATTCACCTTGAGTAACATAGGCTATATTTTATCCCCGTATTCCCACGGGAACGGGAACTACGTGGGTGAACCCCTGGCCTTGCTATAAAGTATAATATGGAAGACCTTCTACGGAATATAGTTTGATAAAAAAAGAAAGAAAAATGTTCATTTAACACTCGCGCAAAACAAACAAATAATAAGTAAAATAAATTCAAAACAACATGAATCAACTATCGTTCCTTTGACAACACCAACTATGAAAACAGAACCGGTATTGTTTTTCCGATTAAGTCCGATTAATTCTTAACTTTCATTGTGCGTTCGTTCATCGTACTAAGGAGTGAAATCCTCTGCCGAAGTCTGTATTCCTGATAGCTACAACCTCTTTAAAACAAGAGTGAACAGTTACTTCTAGACAATCATGCTCGTCGGTCAATAAGTCAAGTATATTAAATTTTTAAAAAAAATCATTCAACTTATTCTGGCTTCAGAAACTGCCCATCAAACATAAGCATGTAACTAAAAATTGTTAGAGTTTGAGTAACAAAACTCTTTATAGGTGAAGCTATGAAACCTCCATGAAATAATAAAATAACTTGAAACCTCCTATAATATAAAATAACTTGAAAATATAAAATAACTTGAAACCTCCATGAAATAATAAAATAACTAGGTGAAGCTATGAAACCTCCATGGAAAAATGGAATATAAGCATCTTTAAAATAATAAAAAAAAGAATGGCGTGTCACTTCTTAAAATAATATGGTTCCATATAAAATAAACTTAAATTATGATATTTAAGCCTCTATTTCGTTTTCTTTAATAAAAATTCCGCAACTTAAAAACACAAGACATTATTTTCTTAGCCTTTGTTTTTCTGTGTCACAGCATAATAACGTTCAGACTTTATCTGTCATTCTTTTACCAGTAAGCGAAGAGAGCGCCTTACAATATCGCTTATGTTAAGCTGGCATTTAGGTCAAGCAAGTCAGGTGCGATGACATTATGAGACAGGTGGCAAAAAACACTAGTGGCGCCCTCATTGTTACTAATAATAACTTGCTATGATGATATATCGCTGGCTTTTTGGACAACATTTTAAACTTTTATCTTACTTACAAGAGGAGCTCGTGGCTAAATTATAACAGCCGCACGGGTCGATCGTCTAGGTTAAGCTACCGCTTGCCGAGGTTGGTCTGTGGATGGGTGACCATCTTAACGTAACGATACTTCTCCGTGCCTCGGAAAGCACATTAAGCCGTTGGTCCCGGCTGTCATTTGGAGATCTTTGGCAGTCGTTACGGATTGTCAGAAGCCAGAAAATCTTATAATAAAACGTTGGTGGCGTTTTTTGCAAAGTTAACGACTTTTTTATATACTCTGAATGAAAGACGATGACTAGAAAGAAAGTGTAGGGAGTTTTATATTCCATTAGAATCAGGACACCTGGATACAAGCGAAGATGTCCGCTGGAGTAAGATGTTGATCGAATGTCGGAAAGGTTAGGTCATAGAACAGAGATGGCAAACCAGCTGCACGCGTGCCAGTGTTGGCACGCAACGAAATAATACTGGCACGCCAAATTAATTGATTAATACATAACACCAATTAAACTTTTATGCTACTTAAATTAATGAAGAGTGAAATATATTTTTTTCCACATTTTAGTTCTTGACCATTATATGACCAAGGCAGGATTGATTCGTTATTGGCACGTCATGCTGAATCATTATAGAATTTACATAAAATAGGGAACGTGCACGGCGTAGACTATGCCATCTAGTGTTGCAAATTGGAAACTTTTACGTTGTAAATATTTAACTTGTGCTGCCACCTGTACTTCCTACACCCTCAGTTTAGGGGAACATGCACGGAGTAGACTGAGCCATCTAGCATTGCAAAGTTGAAACTTATAAGTAAAATCTAAAATGTACTTGACATTGACGCGTCTGTGCTGCCACCTATAGTTTCTACACGTTTCCTATAGTACGATCTCCTATAAGGTTTCGCCATCCCTGCCATAGAAACAAAGACCGCCCAATAGGGGCTTTTATTTCGTCAAGTTCACGGGAAACAGCTGGATGAGCTCGTTTTCACGACGAGAATAAAACGGTAACCTATACCCTACTATACTATGTACTATATATGTACTCGATGACTTAGGGCTAAAAACATGATGACTTTTTATAGTATATCTGTAGTCCTATTATGACGTCCCAGTGACATCAAGATTAGCGTCTTGATTAGCACCGTCTCTTCGGACGTTTTAAGACTTCATAGTACACTTAGAAAAAGAACATTTAGAAATTATGATAAGGAAGAAATTTAGTTAAATACAAAACAACACATTCTTGGTTTTATTAAGTTACTCCTGACACTTAGTACCTACCAGTCAGCAATCCATTGACTACTTTTCAATAACCCTGCGAAATTTAAGCAGTGTTATTTAAAAGAAGACAATATTTTAGTCCGTCTTAAAATAATCGCTGTGAGGATCGCCGTCTGATTCCGGCCTTCACGGGCTGAGTCTTGACCCGGCCGAGGTCTGAGCCAAGGTCAAGGTTCCCGCGTCCAACATTATGATAACTAGTCCCCGAAAAACGCTTTTTTGCTGTGCTTTTTGTTAAGTTCGTCTTAGAAGGTCGCCTTTGTGTTATGCGGTGTGGGTTATTTGATGTTTTGAAGAGTCTGGGTGGAATACTGGCCTTCAAAGGACAAGGTTATTGACTCAATCATTTCATCCTTTTTATTTTCCATCCTATTGGTAGTCCACAGATAGATGTTCTGGAATAGGACATAATGATACTTATCCCGGTATTAATTATGTTCCCTTGGGATGACTTTCGACAATCACGCGGGCGGTGCCACGAACGGCAGCTCACATTAATTTAGATCTTTTTTTTTTGGATGGGTAATCATCAAATCACTTCTTCCGCTCTGGGCGAAACAGACTAAAACTCATCCGTGTTCCTCCTAGTGCCCTTAGCGTTCCAGGGCCGCGGTGACTCTTTCGAACAAATTCTGCAACGCTAGCAGGCACTGACCCAAGCGGTCCCCGTCTTCTATCTTGACATCTCTTTGAGGCGCGCGTGGAACACAACGCGCCGTCGACCCAAGCCTGATTTTTGTCGGAAGGCGAACCACCCAAAGCTCGCCGTCCGCAATTCCGCGCTTACTATGGCAGGAATCGCCCTCCGACTCCTGACGCCCGAGGATATTCTGTTGTGGCAACAAGCAAACCTCACGCAGTCCGCCTCCTACTTCGCTAGCATTAATCTATACCCCATTCACGATAAGATTAGACATTGAAATACATCATTTTTACAGTCCGTTCAACTGATTTTGACTTCTATTGCGTTGGTGGCATGACCCATGGTAGCAGCAGTAAACAGTTGGTATTATAATCACGTTTTTGCTTTTAATCCCATCCTTATGCGTACGGAATAGAAATTAAAATCGGTTGAACGGACTGTAAACAATTTTGTTCCAATGTCTAATCTTATTGTGAATAGAGTATAGATACCTCTTAAGAAACTTAACTTGAAAAGCTAGGACCACAATTCCCATCAGTCGTTTACTATGAGTTATTATCGGCAAGAACTTGCACTACTGTCTACCTAAGTTCATATACCTATTCGATAGCTAATCACAATCAGGAACAGTGCCAACTGACTTTCATTGCAAGACGTTCATGAGGGAAGGTTTTCAATTTCACTATTTCGTGGACGTCATCCAAAAAATCTACCATGTGCATAAGTATGTTTACGAAAAATAATATACCTAAGAAACGTTATTAGTAGTGAAAAAACTGCGTCATGTGGAAGTCCAAGAGTTGATTAAAACAGAAACATTTAGTTATAATATGGTCAAATTAAATCATTCTAAGTCACCTGGAAGCTGCTTTCCATCAATAATTGTAAGCCATCAGATCCTAACCTTCCGTATGGTAAGTCGGTAAAGTCCCCGATACATTAAAGTATATTTCTCCTCATTTATATGCAAATTCATCGGTTTATATTTACGGACAAAGAAACTTCTACATTGACATTACGAACGAATTAAAATAAAATTAAGTGCCAGCATCAGCTGATTATATATTTATTCGAGATAATGCAAGCTGTTCTGGAGAAATTGTTTATGACGGCGATTCATTTATGGCTATCGCATCGATCAGTGTCTCCCTGGTCTTGGAAATTGGCCAGTCGAGAAGCAACGAGCTAAACAGATGTCCCGAGGATTTGTTTTTATTTTTTTTTTAAAGGACTGGATATCATCAGATGACTTTTTCCGCTCTAGGCGCAGCGAATGGGAGTGGCAGACTTACTGACTATAGCCCATCAGTGTTTCTCCAAGTTCCTTTTGCATTCTAGGGCCGCAAGCCCTTTTTCGAACAAATTCCACTACGAGAACTTGAGATGATATCAATCATTATCAGACCAACACGCGAGAGGTGGAAATTTTGAGGTTTGAATCACATTTTTCGACTCTTGCGTTGAGGTTTTGACCTCAGGGATCCCCTTCCTACTTTTCACTTTGACAAACATTGCGGTGATGTCATTGTAAAAACCTATAGTCATTGCCACCCAGCAGTGGCTGCAGATCATACTAAACAGCCATTTACGTGTAATCCCAGTGCTTTAGCATTTCATGAATTTAATGACGTAATTGGACACACCGTAATCCTAGAAGATTTAAAAGAACAGAGCAGAAATGATCGCTCCAACCTTCAGCCATATTCGGCCAAAAAAAAAACTGCATGAAGGCAAAACTAAATTCAAAATGTCTGCGATAAAATCTTAGCATAATTTAGACTATCGTAATGAAACGTTACACCAAATTAAATTTTTTCCTAAGAACTGAATTACTTTGGTCCCTCTAAAATGCCTTGAGGCTAATGTGCGCGGTTCAGTTGAGCAGAAAAGATCCTTTTTAATCACGCAACCTCAAGAAGATATGACTGACTACCCTGGGCAGTCAGCAACTATGAATGATAAATTATATTAATTTCGTAATTATTTTTTTTGTCGAATTAAACAGGACGGTCGAGAAGAAACACCGAAACAAAGCAAAGCCGGGATCGCTGTCTGGTCGAGTTATCTCGTGCTGAGCCTTGCTATCTGAGTAATATTTTTTGCATAGTAAGAGTATTCTCAAATTCGTGAGGATAGAAAAGAGAGCTCTGATCTAACTTTTTGAAGGTCAGTCCCCAGGCGGCGCCCTCAGCTGCGTCGGAATATATGAATTTAATTTATCATGCGCACGACAGTTATCTGACCTCCATTGAACAACTACCTAGTAGGAATCATCAATATTCTAATTTTTGATAGATTTGCGACCTATACTTTTGTTGATAAAGGTTATCATCCCATTTACCAGATGTCGATCGAAAACATTTCCCATTCGAAGCCACATTCGCCGCCACAGCCACTTTAGCGCCTTGTGTGCAAAGGCTGTCTGAAATGGTCTTCTGAGTGAGCTTTGCAGAAAACATCCCATCTGGTTCCTAATCAGTATGTCATTAGCTAAGGGCCCTTCAAATATCGCACTCTCCGAATGAAAGGGGCTTAACTCAAAGTTCCTGTTACCTATAACTGTGCTATAAAATGAATGTAAATAACATACTCTAAAATCCAGTGATGAAGAAGAGAGAAGATTTTGAATTATAATAGGGTATTTTACTGTAAAAATCTAATTAGTCCGTCTGATAGATTTACAAAAAATATTGGATACGAATTTTTTCTTTTTTCACGTAAACAAAAAATGAAGACGATACAGTGCGTTGAAAACTCACGTGACGTCACGTCGCTGGTAAAAATTGTAGCAACGTAGTGACGTCACGTGAGTTTTCAACGCACTGTATCGTCTTAATTTTTTGTTTACGTGAAAAAAGAAAAAATACGTATCCAATATTTTTTGTAAATCTATCAGACGGACTAATTAGATTTTTACAGTAAAATACCCTATTGGGAAAGGGACAGCTTATACATAGGTCTCGGAAGATATTTGTTTTTTTACCCAACACATTCTAAAGGTTTTAATTCTTGCTCATTTGCCAAAAATTGCAATTTATGAGTTAGGTCCCTTTCATTTTAAGGGTGCGATATGTGATATTAATAGATAAGCCATTTTTTTATTTGTATTCTATCCATAATTAAAACAATAAACAACAGTCCTATATTTAAAAAAAATATACCAGACTTAGTTCAGCCTGACCTCATAAATCCTCACAGTCATTAAGAAAAAAGTAAACACCAAACTATGTATTCCTTTTAATAATAACTATTATCTTACACACATATGTAGATAAATTATGAATCATACACTGACAAGGTTTTACAACATCTGCATGACATTGAAAACACAAAAATGGTCAAAGATGGCGATTGTTGCAGGTAAACATACCTGTTCACTGAGGTTACATATTGACATCATATTGTCTTCCTTTTATGTCATTATAAATATCTGATTGATCTTGCTTTGTAAGGAAGTTGTTTCTACCATTAATGAGAACTTCCAGGGCCTGCAGAGGGGCATTTCAAATGAAACCTACAGAAATCACTACATAGTATAAAACAAAGTCACTATCCGCCGTCTGTCCCTATGTATGCTTAGATCTTTAAAACTGCACAACGGATTTTGTTGCAGTTTTTTTTAATAGATAGACTGATTCTTAAGGAAGGTTTATATGTATAATACATGCATATTATAGTAGAGAAAACATTAGTATCTACATTGCATCCGAGCGAAGCCGGGGCGGGTCGCTAGTTACAGATATAATGTTAATGAGGCAGATGAATGAAGTTTTTGTGTATTCAACATAACTGCATTGGAACTAGCAACTGAAGTTGTTTATGAAGTTCGACCTTGACAGTTGGGTGAACTACACAACACAGTATTTTTGTAATGAGCTAGCGTTCCAGCAGTTAAGGTTGGAGATTAAATAACTCTAGTCTGTTATGAGGTGTTACAATTGGTCTTAGTATCGAACAGCACAGGAACCGATGTACGCTACTATTGGTAACAGTTACCATAAGTCTTAGAACTGAACAGCACAGGAACCAATGTATGGTACCATTGGTAACAAACCCGCACCAAAATTTAGAGACTGCACCATTCAAATTGGTATTGACATACAAAGAAAGACAGACAACTGTGAACTCTTGAATAATATTTTTTATTCAAGAACTGAGTGTAAAATCCATGTATGTACCATATGTGTAGGAAATAAGTAAACAATTAAACAACACATTCTTTGAATACTAATTTGTGGTTAAAATGTACCTGGAAGAATTAGTGTGAGACAGATTACCCTTTTAGCATTTCAAACTGATAACAATTCACTTTGGCCTTGTTAATCAAAGGTTCTGTAAATGAAGCTTTAGTCCAGTATTTCTTGCTGTTAATTTAAATTAGATATTTGTGTTTTAAAATGAACATTTTTATACACTGGGTATTTTAATGTTCTTCATAGTAATGTGGGCAAAACTATAACCTGTTTGTGAAAACTCTGCATTAAAAAAAAATACAAATATTAGGTACTCAGTAAGTAAACAATTCTCATTATGCTAAAACTGCTAATTATCTTACCGAAGAAAACTTTCAAGTAATATTTATACTCAGATTACTTTTGTTCCCAAACTTCTCATATTAGGGAGTACTGCAAACAGCACAATAATTACTGTTTACAACTCTCAAAACCTTTAGTAGGACTTTTTATAGTTAACAGTAGTCATCAACATGCAAGCATAATGTAATCATGTCAATGTCAGACCTTATTTACATTTATTTTACAATATTTTTACCAAAAGTAGTCTGTAATCTGTATCCATGACATGTTAATTTCATTGTTTTCATTCTGTAACTGTTTTTATAATAGTAATTAAATTAAGGACAAGTAATTCCTTTATTTTTTATAATTGACAGCATCCATCAACATCTAGTCAAGAGCTGATACAACAATGGAAGGTCATGCGGCGCTACAGCTTCAATTACTCACAAAAACTACGCAATTGGCGCAATACAACTGTTATAACTTTGTTCATAACCTACAAACTATCATAGACGTATTTTGAAGAGTACAGTTAGATGCTAGAACCCACCTATCGTTGCGAACTCGTCCGGCGTCCTCCCGCCGGCTAGCAGCCACCGGCACCAATCTATGGTCTCCCACTCATCGATGGCCTTGCTGGGGTTCAGCAGGACGTCCAGCAGAGGACCCAAATGCTGTGGGGAACCATTCTCACAGTCCGCGTGTATGTATGCGGCTGCACCCCTTTTACCCTTCTTCATAAGCACTTGAGCGGTAGAATTCGACATTTTGACACTTCGATCACCACAAAATCTAAACAATTACACTAAACACATAAGTCACCGTATATTTCGGTCACTCACGGAAGAAACACTATTTCAAGTTTTACATAAGGCAATGAACTGCGGTCCGTAACGACGTTGTGGTGTAACATATTTGTTAGCCACGAACACAATTTTGGCAGAGATTACACTAACACAAAAACGTTTGGGTTGAAACAATCACCAAATATTGAAAAATGATAAAAATAACACCGTTTTATTGAAAATATGCAATGCAGAAACAACTCGGCCATTCGTCTAGTGTTCTCAACACAAAAATATTCTTTTATTTCTGTGTCATGCTCGCCGTTTGTTTGCCAGAGCAAAAAAAAACTTATTTTATTTTGACAAGAAAACTCAATGTTTCAATCGAATTAGTAGGTACTTGTATTATTATACAAATATTTGAGTGTGCAATGATAGTAATTACATTTTTTTCATGGTATCTTTGGTCCTCGATCGCTTCAATCGCAATAAAAAAAAGACGGCACTGCATCTGCTATCGGCCGCGTTAGGATTGCCCTGGAAAAATGAGGGTGTCCCTCATTTTTCTAGGGCTCGATGGACAAGCTTACCTACGCCCTATTTTAGTGTGATTGCTCAACGCTTCACCGCATGTTATGTAAAGTGGTGCTGGTGATACACAGCATACGGAGACAGAGTTCACAGCTATTCGTCTTGAACCAGCAACTCAAAAAACAAGAACATCATCGGTTTGTGTTCTAAAGCTAAAACACATTTGGCCCGGCTACCAGGTTGTAAAATGTATCTTAAATGTGTTCAACTTGTCTAGTTGTACTTAAATGCAATAATTATTACTAATTTTTATAACCAGCCTGTGATGTTCCACTGCTGAGAAAAGGCACTTCTCCGTTTTACGGGCCAACCATTCGATCAGATTTCTGAGCCATTTCATCGATCTCTGCTTTAGAGCGCAGTACAGTGTTTCCAACGCGATCAGTTATTTGAACACCAACTGATACCTCCCAAGCATCAAGAGTCACAAAGCACGTTGGACAGCCTTGAGTTTAGACTTTTGGATGATATTTAAAGACCAAGTTTGTGCATATCCAAGACCAAAAATAAAAATATAAGTACAAGAATAAGAATTCGAAAAGGAAACTCACCAACAGATCCTGCACGCTCAGTTCTCGTTTAGGTTTAGGGGATCGTGCACGAAGTAGACCGTGCCATCTAGCGTTGCCAGTTCGTAACTTATGCTTGAAAATGACATTTCTGTGCTGCCACCTATAGTTGCTGCACGTTCGGTTTGATTACAAATACTATTTTTTGGACTGTTTGTTTAATTTGGGTTGGCAGCCCTAAAAATATTTGCAAATGGCGGCATACGGCACGGTTGTCGGTTGGTTGTGTTTACCCCAAACACGTGAATTATTTTTAGTCTTGTTTTCAGAATTTGACTAAAAGAAATAATAATAATTTATTACAGAAAAAGAAATTATAAAGTGGACCTAGCTGTAGTGTTAGGAAGTTAGGAAGAGGGTCTAGTTCTACGTCTACGTCTCGATCGAATCAAAAATGGGTGAAGAAGAAAGTAAAAAGGTTATGTTCCATGAAATGGAACTTGATGATAGGATTTTGAAGGTAAATTACACTTTTACACAACATTTATTTACATGGTTTTCCGCAGTGTCATTAGATACATCGACATTCTGTTTTATCAATTATCAATCAATAAAACTCTTGAGCCTTATGAAACACGCATGGTAATTTTTGGAAAATGCGCAGTATTCTATCAGCATTATTTTCTCGTAGGCGATATCACAGCTAGCATGGCCGGAGCCCACATTGATTCAAGAAACAGCAATACCTCTGTTATTAGAAGGCAAAGATGTGTTGATGAGGGCTAGAACTGGGTCTGGTAAAACTGCGGCTTTCACAATACCTGTAATTCAGAAAATATTGAACTTGAAGAACACGAGTACACATCAGTGTATCAGAGCGCTTATATTGTCACCAAGTAAGGAGCTCTGTGGACAGGTGAGTTGTGCACATGTTTACTCCATGTCATTCTGTAATCTGAGGCCCCCTTTTATTTGTAGAATCTTTATAATATCCAGAACTCAAGACAGATTATTCCATTGTGTTGATTTTTATTCAATTAATATTCTGTTAGAAATATAATTAATACTTATCAGTACAATATTATTTTCTAGTCCAACATTTCAGATAACATCAGTAATAGGTGACCTAACGATGAAATGTGCAAGAGAAGTAAAATGCATAGATATATCATCAAGCGGAGACACACCAACACAGAAGGCCTTGTTGTCAGATAAACCAGACATAGTTGTGGCAACCCCGTCAAGAGCACTGGCACACTTGAAAGCAAATAATATGAGGTTAAAGGAAGATTTAGCAGTTCTGGTTGTTGACGAAGCTGATCTGGTGTTTTCCTTTGGTTATGAAGATGAAATTAAAGAGTTGCTAGGGTAAGTTCCTCTTGAGCGAGAAAATGGGTTGTTATTCTCTATACAAACGAGAGTAGATTTCTAACAAAAAAGTTCTTGTCCTTACTGGTGCATGTATTTCAGAGAACCATATCTTACACCTTCAAACTTGCATCAACCGCTGTCCTTTCAGTAGAATCCGAAACCTGTAGTTCAGCATAAGCATAGCCTTTTAACGTTCCCACTGCTGGGACACAGGCCTCCTCTCTAGGAAAGGGAATGAGCCGTAATTCACCACGTGGGCGCAGTGCGAGTTGATCCATAGTTTGTTTCTATAAAATGTCTTCAGTAGCTAGCAGCATTACATTCTTCAATCCATATAAATATAATAAAGGGTTTCGAGATTTTGTTTATTTGTATTGAATCAGCTCTGAAACGACTAGATCAATTTTATTAATTTTTCACTAATGGAATTTCCCGTGTAACATTGGCTTTTATCCCCATATTCCCATGGGAACCGGAACTATACAGGTGAAATCTTGGGGCACTGTTAGTTTCATATAAAGCAGAAATATTATTTATATAGAATTTGGCAGCAGCCAAATGCAGATAATTATGCAATCACACAATTACATTAACTAATCAACATTAAAGGTCTTAATCAAATTGTACTTCTCTTCTTTAACAGACACTTACCAAAAATCTACCAAGCAGTTCTTGCTTCAGCCACACTTTCGAATGATGTCCTGAGCCTCAAGAAGATTGTCCTCCGCAATCCAGTCATCCTAAAGCTGGAAGAACCAGAATTGGCACCATCAACACAGCTGCAGCACTACCATCTGTTCGCTGAGGAGGATGATAAGGCAGCCATCTTATATGCCCTACTGAAGCTAAACCTTATCAGAGGGAAGAGTATCATATTTGTGAGGACTGTGGATAGATGTTACAAGTAAGTAGCTAAAGTAAGTTGTCAACAGTGGTCATAACATGGATATTCCTTATGCCAGTAGGTTATATGAAAAATAGTACCCTGTGGGACCAACTTATACGAGAAATGTCTAGTTTGATATGTCGTCGTGCATACTCCTGATATTTTATATAGTTCACATCGAAATTCAGAAAAATATTCCTGGGAATCCATGGGCAAATTACCATTCAGGTTCATCGACCCTACATAGCATTACTTACTCTGATCACTGGGTTATCAGCAATGCAATTTTATATCATCTGTAAACAAACACCTCCTTGACCAGAATTATTATCACAGCAATCTTAATAATTTTTTATTAGCAGTTGTTCATTATCAAAACAATCTCAGTTGCTAAGGTTTATTTACTATGGAGACCTGGTACTGGGAGCTAAATAGTCTCTTTTGCCTTATGCCTGAAAAACTCCTGTTAATAGCTTAAGGCCAGACCTCCTCTCTAGGAGAGGGAATGGGCCGTAATCCACCACGCGAACCTAGTGCGGGTTGGTTGTGACATGTCTTCGAATTTTTGGTTCTAGGACATGCCGGTTTCCACACGATGTTTTCTTTCACCGTTTTGAGAGCAGTGGCGATGAAATTAATCACACAAAGTTCTGCGTCTGTCTGGGTTTGAACCCGAGACTTACAATTCGTAAGTCGGGGCCCTTACCACTCGGCCACCACTGCTCCGTAGTACCTAGTTAATAGTTTGCTGATTGACAACTTAATTCTTCGTACATTTCTTTCAGATTAAAACTATACCTAGAACAGTTTAAAATAGGCTCATGTGTTCTAAACTCAGAGCTTCCCGCTGCAGTGAGATGTCTATCTGTAGACCAGTTCAATCGAGGTAGATACCAGATCATCATAGCTTCAGATGAGATGGCTCTTGAGCAACCAGATGGTGGATTGGTACCTATAGAAGAGAGAAAGAGGAAGAAACAAACATCTAAACGGAAAAAAGATAAGGAATCAGGAGTGTCCCGTGGAATAGATTTTCAGCATGTGTCTAATGTGATCAACTTTGATTTTCCATTGGACACAAATTCGTATGTGCATAGAGCGGGAAGGACAGCGAGGGGGAAGAATCAGGTAAATATAAAAAAAACGTTGTATGACTTTTCTATACCCCATTCATGATAAGATTGGAAATTGAAATACATCTTTTTTACAGTCCGTTCAACCGATTTTGGCTTCTATTGCGTTGGCGGCATGACACATGGTAGCTGCAGTAAACAGTTGGTATTATAATCAGGTTTTTGCTTTTAATGCCATCCTTATGCCTACGGAATAGAAGTAAAAATCGGTTGAACAATTTTGTTACAATGTCTAATCTTACTGTGAATGGAGTATAGTCACAGATATGCTGAAAGTCTGCCAGGGTTGTGGAATTTGTTCAAAAGAGTCAGCAGCCCTGGACGCGGCGGGCATTAAAAAGAATATTGATGGGTTTTAGTGAGTAAAAGTGTGACACTGCCTTCCGCTCTGCCCAGAGTGGAAGAAGTCATTTGATGAAGATATGCTGAAGTTGTGCTATTGTATTATCTTCAATGCATCATCTGAACTAAGCCTCATAACCATTTCTTAAAATATTTTCTCGTTTCCAGGGATCAGTGCTGTCATTTGTTTCAATAAGAGAAAAGCCATTGATGGATGCAGTAGAAGCACATTTATCTAAAGGTTTCAATACACAGAAAGTTATACAGTAAGTTTATTGTTTTCTATAAATATTGTTTAGTTTCCATATAGTTCTTCTTTTCTTCACTTTTCGTGAACCTGCACTTCCCGATATAAGTACTAGACTTTGCAATTAAAAATAAAAAAATAAATAAAAAATTTAATTTTTATATATTTTTCTTCCAAATTATTAGACAATCACCTGCCATATTATTTCTGACGTCTTCTTTCGACGACGTCTGATTTCAATTAACGTAGTCTCCTATTGGGCCCGAACAATTTTGGACCCAATAGGAATATTATAATAACCATAATGATGATTATGAAAAATAAGTAAACCCCTTAAAAACTGAACGGGGAAGACCAGTGGTGGCCGAGTGGTAACGGCCCCGGCTTACGAATTGTAGGACGCGTAATTTATTACTTTGTAAATTAACTTCATCACCACTGCTCTCAAAACGGTGAAGGAAAACATCGTAAGGAAACCGGCATGTCCTAAAACCAAAAATTCGAAGACATGTGACATTCACCAACCCGCACTGCGCATTCCCTCTCCTAGAGAGGAGGCCTGTGTCCCAGCAGTGGGAAAATAAAAAGGCTGATTATGCTTATTATGAAAACTGATACAATAATAATCGTTGTCTCCCAGGAAGTACGAGTTCGCCCTGGAGGAGGTGGAAGGCTTCCGCTACCGCTCGCGCGACGCGTGGCGCGCCGTCACGCGCATAGCTGTGCGCGAGGCGCGCCTCAAGGAGATCAAGCAGGAGCTGCTCAACTGTAAGAAGTTGCAGGTATGCAGGATTCACTGACTTTAATTGATGGTGTGGGTTTATAGCAAGATCCACTTTTCGACAAACAAGCAATGGTATATTATTTTTGTATTTGCTCTATTTAAATAAATGGAAATTTGATCATTCATCCAACTTATTTCAACATTAGCTGCTGCCCGCAGCTTCACCCGCGTGAATGTCGGAAATTATCCCAAGGGAACATAATCCCGGGATAAAAAGTACCCTATGTTACTTCTAGTACCTCCCAGAATATGTGTACAAAGTTTCATGATGATCGGTTGAGTAGGTAGTTTTCGCGAGAAAGCGTAACAAACAAACTTACATTCACATTTAAATATTAGTATAGATAATGCTAAAATAAAACAACAAATAATATAAACCTGAATGGAGTAGAGTCGAATTCCCCAGTTAATGGGTTGTGGAGGTCTGGTAGGCAGCCGCTCCACGTAAAATACTGGTATTCAACTGAATCCGGCTTGTCCGGGAGGCTACCCCAATATATGTAGTTGGGGGAAGGCTAGGCAGATGATGGAGTAGGGTCGAATTCGCGCACAAGGGTTCCAAATGTTGTTTCGATACTCTAAAAACCCATAGGGAACTTTCTTGCCATTATAATAATAAAATTTCGCTAAAAGTAAGGTCTCCTAACGAAGAAAGTGGTGACTCGCACTTGATAAGTTTTCATTTTGTTTAACACCACACGCTGCTGCATAAAACAAATTGATTGCGGGGTACTCGTAGGTTTAGTTATTAAGGCAAAAATTTAAAAGTAGGCGGGAATAAACAGGATTTTTTATTTCCACATGATGAACAACTCTGACATATCTCATTGATGAACGACTAATCTTCTCTCTGACAAAACTCGCAACTGAACTTACGTCACCCCCAAAAATTACCAACAAACTAACCCAAGATTCCCCCCAGGGATACTTCGAAGAAAACCCAACAGACTTAGCAGCCCTTCGAAGAGACAAAGCTCTGCACACTGTCAAAGTCCAGCACCACTTAGCTCATGTACCAGAGTACCTGCTGCCGGCTGCGCTGAGGAGTGAGGAGTCGGTGGAAGATGAGCAGGACGGTGCGGCGGCACCGGCGCCCGCGCCGCAGAAGAAGAGGAAACAGCATGGACAGTACGGCAGTGCGAAAAGGCATAAGTACCAGGTGAGATTTAGAACTATTTACTCAATTCATTTTCGGAATATAGAAATGTTTTCAAAGTTTCACACTGTTAATGATCTATAGACATAGCTATTGCAAATGAGAACTTTTACAAGGAAGATTATTTACTTGTTTATTTATGTACATGGAGGACTTACAGCTAAAAAAAACTGACAAAAATGGAAACATAGTCACCAAAAAGCCAATTACAAATGCTCATGTATATACACATAATAATAATGTGTGGTATTAGCACAAAAACAAGTACCACATTGCCGTAACTAAAGTAAGAAGCAATACTAATACTTGGTTTGCAACTGTATGAGAAAATAATATTAAACAGAAATAAATAATGCATATAAACTACTGCTACTTGAAAAATTTAAGGCTCAACAACTCAACACAATTAGTGTGAACGAATCATAATCATACTCCTGGTATAACTGATTGAAAGTTTTGTTTGTGCGCACAATATAACTGTTCTGCCTGTAATTCAAAGACGTATGAGGTACACATATATGTGGATTAAAGGGAAGTGCTATACTCAAAAATCAAAATGTAATTTATTCAAACTAGGCTGAGAGACAGCACTTTTTGAGCGTCAAATTTTACATACAAAACGCCCACCCGTCACCACTTCCTAGTGTTTTAGTTGGGAAGAAGAAGTGGCGCAACAAACTCCCCAGCAACACATCTGTCTGTTGCGTTTCAAGAACTTGAATTTGACAATAACTTTGATTGTGGTTACATAAGGAGCTATAGAGTAAATAGTAAAAGTCACAATCATCACTTGAGGTCAGTTCCTGATCGGATGACCATTGACCATCTTAACATACCGAGATTCTTCCATGCCTTGGAAAGCTTGTTAAACCGTGTGAGCAACGGCTTAAAAAGCTTTCCGATCACATAGTCACTTGCAGATCTTTAACGGTCATAACGGGAATACAGAACTCTGGGAATCTGCCCCCAGGCTTGTCAAGACGTATCCTGTATTGATAGGCTTTCGCTTCATGTAAAATACTTGATTGATGAGAGGTGGTCTTTACTATATGACTTGACCAGTACGGATTGTATGGACTTTAAAAGAGACTGACCTCTGAGTTTGTTTCGGTGTTTCTTCTCAGGGTAGTCGGCTAGGAAACACCAGCTTCATCTAGCTTAAAATGACCAGAAATATTTGACGTGTAAAAGGGTTGTTTAACCTACTTACAAAATCAATATCATTTATCATTATCATTTACAATGTCATGGAAGCTGAACTTAACATAGTTGAGAAAAGTCTATGGAGATTTATTTGCCTTCTCAGAGAGAGGTACCATTTTAAGTACCGTCTTCTGTAATACCAATTCTTGCAGCAGCTTGCCGAATATTGTAGTGCCATAACTTTTATGATAGCAGCTTGTGGACAACATATTCTCGGAAAACCCTCAACACCATGCGCGTCCAATACACTAACGCCTTTAGGATGCTATTGCGGCTCCCACGTTTCTGCAGTGCATCTGGCATGTTTATGGAGGCTTGTACAGATGGGTTCGCAGCCATTTTGCGCAAAAATGTCGCCTCGTTAAGCAGGATTCGTGCCAACGGCAATGGCATCCTGGCAGTTATTGCTGCCAAATTTGACTGTCCTATTCTTAAACATCAAATAAGGGTGCTAATAGAATAGTATTAGGTTTAGAATTATTGTGAAATGATATTGCCTTTTTAATTTTAAGTTTTACTAACAACTAGCTGCTGCCCGCGACTTCGTCCCCGTGTAATCCCCGATTTTAAAACATTCTTTATCGCTGCTCCGCTCCTATTGGCTTAAGCGTGATGATATATAGCCTAAAGCCTTCCTCGATAAATGGTCTATTCAACCCAAAAAGATTTTTTCAATTCGAACCAGAAGTTCCTGAGATTAGCGTGTTCAAACAAACAAACAAACTCTTCAGCTTTATAATATTAGTATAGATTAAATGATAAGTAACGTACTAACCATTGGACCTATGTAGTCTTTTAAATAAATAAATAATAATAATTATTATTATAACTAATGTTCGTGTACTTGTGTGTGTTCCAGGCCCGTCAAAGCGATCCCCTGAAGAATTTAGACGTGAAGACCAAGGCGTCCACCACCGGCGACACGTAGCACCAGACACCTTGTTAGTATCCGAACGGATAGACCATTTATATATTGACAATACATGTTTTTATACATACTATGATTTTATATATAATCATGTTAAAGTTGGAACTATGCAGTGTTTAAACGTTGATTTAATAAAATAAGCGTTCTTTGAGCTAAGTTATTTTATTTTAATGTTTTCAGTAAAGCTAAGTTTTGGTCTCTCAGTTATGGTTCTAGTGTTTTACGAATTCACGGTAGCTTTAAATGCTCGCAGTGTTTTGGCTCTGATTATTATAGATCTGCTTGACACAATTAATCAGATAAAAAAAACCTGTGCTAAAAATGTAGTCAGAACAAAACAATCACCGTTGTTATGGAATTATGATGCCAGTATAATTATTATGTAATAGGTAGTGTAGTAATGTGGATATTTTTTTCAAAAAAGTTGTTGAACAAAAGACACATTATGTCATCTGCCGTGTACCAAGCCTGCAACTTTAAGAGTGTGTACGCTGTATGGCATTTCATACAAATTTTCAAGTCACTATTTTGCGAAATTACTGAACCGATTTTAATTAAACTTCACACATATAAGCATGATAAATAGGTCTAAAACATTTTCGAAATCTCTTATTTAAAAAAAGATAACTAGAAATTTATGTTTGTATGGAAAATTTTAAATGGGTCTAATTTAAATGTAACACTATCGAAAATGTTTTCAACTAATTTTTTAGACGTATGTATCTTGCTTATGTGTGTAAAGTTTCATTAAAATCGATTTAGTCATTTCAGAAAATAACGACTTGAAGATTTGTATGAAATTCCGTTCGGCGTATGCGCTCTTAAAAAGATTCAGTTTTCGGTTACAACAAAGCGTAGTTCCAGCTTACCCCGACACTTGTACCTAACTTGTACAATAAATTATGTCTGATGTCGTGTTTTTCTTTCACACAGTGCGCGTTGGTGAGCTGCACGTGTATAGTTAACCATCAATCGGTTAGTACGATCAATGTTACGGCGTAGCATTGATGATAATAAATTATGAGTTATTTTCAAATGTGGTCATTTTTCTTTTAATTTTTGTGGGTTCAAGAAAATAGATGATAATTTAATTCATCTGCGGGCGTACCATGAGGTGTTAAAACGTGAGTCTTCCGAGCGAGAAAAGGGGATGGAGCTATATAGGGTGTATAACTCTATCCCTCTTTCTCGCTCGGAAGACTCACGTATTAACACTTCATGGTACGCCCGCTATTTTGAGAAGATAAAAGTGCTTTTGCATTTCAGTTGTCGTTTTCATGAACACTAGGCCACTCTTAAATTAAAAGGCGTTATTCTCACCACTCGGCTCAACTGTGAACACCAGCTGAGCGTTCATGTGTTTCCTAGTGTTAGTGAAGACTGGTATTTGTGTTGCATCAAAGTAATGTAGATGTTATTTTTCGTCTTGTGGTAACCTTAACAATCCGTCAGCCTTTAGTGTTCCGGAATAGTTCATTTGCATTTTCGAGCCTTGGAAATGAACTTGTAGCGTTTGCCTGAAACTGGGAATTATTGAGCAAAAAAGCACACTCGACTAAAGCGTTCTAAGCAATTCTAGTACAGATTCGACTAGACTAAGGCCACGACTAGACTAAGGCACAGATAATATAATACTACAGACTAAGGCCACGTTTCCACCTGCGCAGTTTACATACTCGTATTCTCCAAGAACTGTCCGGTCTGTTTAAGAGCGTGTACGCCGTACGGCATTTCATACAAATTTTCAAGTCCTTATTTTCCGAAATGACTAAACCGATTTGAATGAAAATTTACACACATAACCAGGATGCATAGGTCTAAAAAGTAAGTAGAAAATATTTTCGATAAATCCTGTTACGGTTAAATTAGACCCATTTTAAATTTTACATACAAACATAAATTTCCAGTTATAGTTTTTTTAAATAAGACTTTTCAAAAATGTTTTAAATAACTTTTTAGACCTATGTATCCTGCTTATACATATGTGTGAACTTTCATTAAAATCGATTCAGTCATTTCGCAAAATAGTGACTTGAAAATTTGTATGAAATGCCATACGGCGTACACGCTCTTAAATACTTGTTTTGGTTTGACGTAGGTAGGTCTGCTATCACTTTCAGTGCTCAACACTCAGAATATGGGTCGAGCAATAATGTGTTTGTGTGCCCACAACTCGTTATACATATATAGCGAGTTCGGATGTGAGTTTTGGATCGAATTATTATCTGTAAGGGTTTGTCTGCATTATCCTAGCTAGCAGGAAGAACAGACGGCCTGCGGGTTATTTTGCCGTGAGTACCAAAGAGGTTGACTCCTAGTCTCACTTGACTGTGTGAAGAGGAGATGTTCGCACTGATCACTGAGTCAGTAGCATTACTAAGGCACAAATGATTTGTTTGTGATGATGTAGTCGACAATGGAGCACGAGTGCACACAGTTAACGATTTTACTCTTAGCTTAAATAGCAGTAGGGAATTCCACCCCTTAGCTGTACGCATGATAATGAAAGTTTTCCCAAATTAACGTTTTATGGGTATGGATGGGATTACCAGATCCGAGAGTCCGGTAATAATGGAACGGGTTTCGTGGTATGAAATTGTGGAATTCCGAAACACGCACCCCAAATATATTCAACTAGATATCCCGGTTCCCGTAAATCACGGTAAATCCTCTCTCAGTACTTCCCTACACTCTCTAAAGAACCCAGATGCCAATTCAGCTTTCAACGACCAGTAGTTTCGGCTGTCCATTGTCCGTCAGTCACTCGCTCATCAGGAAGAGTTAGGTACCTATAAGATTGATAGACAACTGGCTAAGTCCCGCCATATTTCGATTCCCGCCACTTTTTCTCAATCTACCTCCAGCAGTAGGTTAGTAAACATACGATCACACAGTGGCGTAACTATAGGGTGGCAGGGCTGGAAAAATGCCACGGACCCCCAACCTGAGAGGGCCCCGGCCAAAGATAAGCGTCTTCAAGATCCGGCGGAATTTCTCGGAATGACATCGAGAGATTATGGACTATAAAATTATTATGCGTAAAAAAGTGTTCCAAATGTTCAGTTGACAATTTATCGAGAGTTTACAATCTCTTAAGATTTAATCTTACGGAGGTTGCCATTTTCCGGTGACATGTGCTCTTCAAAATAAAACTGGGAAGTCCCCGTCAAAAGAATTTTCCACGGGCCCCCTATGGTATAGTTACGCCACTGCTGTCACATTAATAAATAAAAGTGACGGTCTTTATGTTCGTTACTCTTTAAAAGATGCCTAGTTACCTACATAGCAAATACTTGTAGAATTGCAATATCATTTATATCCTATTTAATCCGGTATCCTGTCGCTTCGCTCCTGTCGGCCAGACGGGATTTTCTCCCTTTTGTCAGGATAAATCGTATTCTGCGATAGTTCACGCTTACTAGCAGATAGGTAGGTACTACAGTGACGATAGTGCTGTTTTACGTTTTGGTTACATGAGTAGGCTGAAAGCATGTTTATTTGTTCAAGACCTCTTTATTGTCAGAGGTATTGATATCCAAAGTTCTCAAGACCTTATTGTGCTCAAGTCCAGCTTTGTCCAACTATTCTCCAATTTAGTTAAACTTGCATTCCAGCTTAGGTAATTTGTGTTTTAGTGATTTCTCACAACAATTACAAATAGACTTGCATGTAAGGATCATAGTTTATTTTGATTTTAATGTTGTGTTTTTGTTTGGTTGACTTATATTCTTGTACAGAAGTTTGTTGCTTTTGAGTGGAGTGCTACTTCAATTCGTAACTTGGGCCATCTTATTAGGTACTTCATAACCGCCTTTCAGATTGTTCCATGTTCGATTTGCATCAAATATTAAAAAAAATTGTTGCTAGTGCAATCGACATGCAAATTACATTTCATATCTACACAAATGTCATTCCGTTTCCGTACATAACCTTACAAGTACCGAGTTTTACTGCTTGCTATTATAAAGGACCGCGCAGAACGCTAGTCCAACTACCAAAAATTACACGTACAACGTACCCCAATTTGGGATAGTCACAGACGCACTACTCCCGGCCGTAGTGCAATGGCCGGAGTCCGCCCGGGGCAACCGCCTTCGTGATCACGGTACACCCTACGCAAGGTTAGTATGCAGTTGACAGCCTTGCATCCGCTTTTATACCCGCGCTCGAGAATCTTAACACCGACTTTTAATTATAATTTGACATAGTGACATCTATTATCACATTTCGAAATCATATTCGGGTTACCTTTTGTATAAATCGTATTGTGAAATTTTCGTAATTTTGGTTTTTGATCAAATAATTTTTATATTGATTAGATCGGCGTGGTTTTGACGTTTAACTTTACAAATTTAGATTTTTTTTGGTAGCTGTATAATTTATTCATTACATAAAAATGTGTGTGGGTACACACATTTTTATTCATGGCACCATCCGGCAGAATGTTCAATCAATGTTGCATACCTACATCGCGGGAATTTAGAACGCTCCTGTCAAACGTTTACTGTCATAATGATTGTAGGAATAGGTAGCAGTTCTATAAATCCTTTGCTCTGTAGTACCTACATACCTTTAAATTTCGATAACTAATGGTCCAAGATTGTGCAGCTTTTGTTAGCTCACGCGTTTTATTTCCAGGATTACTCACGTCGACCGTCTTGACGATAAAATCGATTGATTGCAACAGTTCCTCTGAAGTACCTAATACATTTAAATTAGAAATAACAAAACGACAACTCATAAACTTCCATTTTATTACTTGCATTGGACACACTTATTTTCGGACTAGACTAGTGAAATTGTTCGTTATACAGATTTGGAATATCTCTTTTTCTTGGGCGGTTCTTTGACGGGGATCCTAGAGTCGCTGAAGGCTCTTCGAAGCGTGAGGGCCTGGTGTCTCATAGACAGGTTGGTGGAGGACTGTAGGGAGGATGATAGTGGCCTGTTGAGGTAGTATCCGTAAGGGCCCATCTCGCGACGTTGCCATGGGCTGGTTGTGATCCTATGGAATAAAAACAAATAGGTTTAAATATCCAATTTGTTCTAAGATCCACTGTAATGAACGAAATAAAGAATTTAGGACACCGTAGGGGTGGTAGCAAGATTGCAGTGGTTTATAAGAGCGGTTACGCATTGCACCCGATCCGAATCCGTGAAAATACGGATGTAAAAAACTCGAACCGAATTCGGATATTGCTTACACACTAATCCGATGTCTGATCCAAAATCCATATTTGGATATGTCCGATTTGGATCCGAGGTAGTTAATGCGAAAGCATTCATATAAACAGTACTAAGCTACTTTGGTCCGTCAAAATGTCTTCTGGATTGGAGACTCACGGATGACGGAGTAAAATCGGATGACGGAAGCCGGATCCTGAGCGTAAACTACCAAACAAATAATTCAATGACTACTTCGGAACGTATTTTCACGGATTCGGATTGGATGCAGTGCATAACCGCTCTAAGGCATACATACTTAGAAACTTATTTCTCTCAATTTCTCTTACGATATTTGCATGTTTGCTCACGTGTGAAGTTATTGACGAGCATCCTTCGTCATAATGGACTTTACTGTGAGTTAAATAATTACGACGTGACAGGAAATCTATGATTTACGAAAGTCTAAAAGCTGGGCCAACTTTTGCCAGTACTGACAACCTCATAGGCGATTGACCTCGACTACATGGCATCATGTCCGTAAGTACCATATCATGGATGGACTGATTGAAAGATAATATGCTAGAAAGGAAGTGACTATTAAGAAGTAAAAAAGTATACAAGAAGAAGACGTGTTACCTACTCCAAATAAATTGGGATAAGGTCATGAGAATTAAGGTCAAGAAGAATCACATTTGTGTCGGATCACGGTCCGGGCAGGACTCCGATATGTGTGGATCAACATTTATGATAAGCATAATCAGCCTTTTAACGTTCCCATTGCTGGGACACAGGCCTCCTCTCTAGGAGGGGGAATGGGCCGTAATCTGCCACGCGGGCCCAGTGCGGGTTGGTGAATGTCACATGTCTTCGAATTTTTGGTTCTAGGACATGCCGGTTTCCTCACGATGTTTTCCTTCACCGTTTTGAGAGCAGTGATGATGAAATGAATTACACAAAGTAATGCGCCTGGCGGGGTTACAACCCGCGACCTACAATTCGTAAGTCGGGGACGTTACCACTTGGCCACCACTGCTCACACACAACTTTTATGACGTACCATATCATGAGTGGCGGCATTTCAGGCCGTGGCCTCGTCTGTATGTACACGGCCAGTGGCGCCATCCCACACATCCAGATCATCCACTGCTGCATGATCTTGCGGCTCTCGATGTCGTCTTCTGTTATTACCAGGATGTCGTCCTGAAAAAGTATCACCTTTTATGGGGAGTTATTGTGTTCAAATTCATGCTGGTTATTGATATTGTAGTTAAGTGGTTTGTAGAATCTTATCAGCTGTTATCGTGTTGTTCAGTAAATATACTAATATTTATGCTTCCGGTTAGATTAAAAGCCGACCCTAATACAGTTTAGTAAAGGGTTACAGGGAGATGATGAAGCCTTCCCAGATGGCTTTTGAATACGATTCTACTAATGCCAACGTAACTTAGCAAGGTTGGTATACGAACTGCGTGGTTGAGATTTGCTAATTTGCAAAACAGCTTAGGTATTACAGTTAAGTCACGAAATCTTACGAAGATGAATTGTCGTCAGTATGACAAAGCAAGAGCTAGCAGAGAAGAAGTGTTATTAATTTTTTCAACTTACATCAAAACAATATTCTACAACGACTTTTATGACCTGGACCACCATAACCCAGAAGTGTAGACTGTAAATCACCATCCATATGAACAGTAGGTGCTGCAACAACAATAAGTATTTATGGAATAGTTTACATTATGTATGTCTTCGTCTTGCCTATGAAATTCAGCTAGTTTAAATAAATGTCCATCATTTTTGCGGTAGGTATTTTTTTAAGTAGGTAGGTACCACATCAAATTGTTTGGCTGGAAGAAAGTCATCAGTGTATCTTGGGTTTTTTTTATTGATGGCAATCAGCAAATGACCGGCGCGGAAGGGAGTTAGGGAGTTCAGAATTACAGACTAAAATCCATCCGTGCTCCTCCAAATGCCCTCTGCGTTCCAGGGCAAAGGTGACTTTATCGAACAAATTTCAAAACCCAGCTGGCAGTCAACTAATGATTGTGTCCCCCTCCTAATTACAGAAAAACAAAATTACCTGTAGAATGAGTTCCCAGAGCGGAACCCTTCGAAACACGAACCGCCTGAAGAGCGCGGAGAGTAGCCTCTGCGCAAGCGCACCCGCGCCCAACGCCCACAGCACTGTTGGCACCACCGATATCGCGCCCTCCCCACATTTCGCCCACTCGTATAGCTGCAATGTGATTATAATCTTATTTTTTTTTATTACTGGTCTAGCTGTTGTTATAATTGTTTATTAGCCTGTAATTTCCCACTGCAAGGCAAAGGATCCTATTCTTTCTTATTTTGTTTATCTTGGGCAATTCATTAAAGGAGGACTGTGGCCGTACTACGAAGTGCCAATGCTATCATGATTTGTGTGAGGGAAAGGGATAGTGCTATTCGTCTTGTGTAACTCCGTCTCTCTCTGACACAGGAATCACGATTAGAGATGGGTAATCACCCGGGTTAAAACCTATTAGTGGGTTAAAACCCAGTTATCACCCGTTTCATTCCACCCACTGGGTGGTTTGGCCGGGTGAAAACAAAATATTTAAATAAATATATATTTAAACATGTAGCACGCCACGGTAGGTGCGCGGGGTGACAGGGCCGAGAGGGAGGGGGAAGGACCCGCGCGCTGCTAGCTCCCGCGCCCTTTTTCCCGCTCAAACCCTCACTCGAGTTTACCTTGCTGGTTAGAGTGCGCGCGTTTTGAGTGCATTTTGTGCTTTTACTTACGATCCCGAACTGCTATATCGCGATCTGATCCTTCTTCTACCTGAATGACCTTGGCTTGAACACATTGACTACGATTTGCTTAAGAATTGGATTTATAAACACGAGAAAAGAATCTACGGTAAGTAAAAGAAATGTTACCTACTGTTTACTAACCTTAATTTATTCTAATTTAATTTAGTTAAACTACAGTGATTTAAAAGTTTAGTTTCACTATATTAAAACAAAAAGCCGCTCCGGCTTCGCACGGTATCGATTTACTAATTTGGCGTAATTTAATTTTAAAAAGCATAAAATAACATAGGTACTCTACACTACTACCTTCACTAGATTTAAAAAAAAAACCCACGACGGTAAAAACATTATTGAAAAATATTTTTTAACGTCTTGGGTTGTTTCAAAATTTTCAATTTTGCCTTTTATTTCAAACTTTTTAGAGAGAACTTTATTATGAACATCGTAATACATATAAACACATCAAAAGTATCTAGGGATCAACATATATTTTTGCAATAACTTTCCTCCTGATTGATATTAATTAAAATTTTCTTTAAGGATTCATCAAATAAAGTGTTTTCGTTTGTCACAGTAACGATAAACCAAGTCACCTTTGCATTAATAAAGAAATTTGCCATTTTCCTAATAAAGGGATTTTTGACATTTGAACCACTAACATTAAAGTTCGAAAAAAAGACTGAAATAACAGTTTTCTTTAAAATTTTATTGGGTAACTTAAACAATTAATAATCCGTGTTTCTACCGCGAACACTAACAACACAAGAACATCGGTTTGGCATACTCAAAATGAGTTCATCCAAATCACGCTGTGGAATGGCCGCCCATGTTCGTTGCAACAACAAAAAAAGGTCTTCTTGCGACTGGATACCCTCCATATTCGGCAGAGCTCTTCTCTGTAGCATATCCCATGCATGCTCAATCGGGTTCAAGTCTGGCGACTGAGCAGGCCAGGGCAGGACATTGATGTTAGCTGCGGCGAGAGTCTGTCTTACAACTCTTGCGGTGTGCGGTCGTGCATTATCATGCATTAACTGAAATAAGGGACCGATTTGCACTTGTAGAGGAACGATGACGTCTGATACAATCGTCTCAGCATAAATTTGAGCGTTGAGGTTGCCTCTGATCCAAATCAACTCAGTTCTTCCGCCGATCCAAATACCCGCCCATACTATGATGGTTCCACCACTATAAGGATGGACTTCCTGGCAGGATTTTAATCGCTGTTGGCGTCCAGGGGTTCTCCAGTGTCGTATACGTCTTGTATCCGGTCTCATACCAAAACGAGACTCATCAGAAAAGCACACGAAACGCCATTGTTCTTCTGCCCAATTTCTGTGTTCAAGAGCCCATTGATATCGAATCCTACGATTGTGCATTGCTATAGGTGGTACCCGTAGCGGTCTTCGGGAATGAAGGTTCACTTCATGCAAGCGGTTTCTGACTGTTTGGTCGCTAATTAAGTTCCCTGAAGAGTGATGAAGCCTCACGGCTAACATCATGGCGGTTATTGTTGGAGCTCTTCGAGTTAAGATTTGAATGTATCGGTCTTGTCTCCGTGTGGTGCAGCGATACCGTCCTCCATGGCGCTCAGCCAAGGTAAGCGAAGAGCTCTGCCGAATATGGAGGGTATCCAGTCGCAAGAAGACCTTTTTTTGTTGTTGCAACGAACATGGGCGGCCATTCCACAGCGTGATTTGGATGAACTCATTTTGAGTATGCCAAACCGATGTTCTTGTGTTGTTAGTGTTCGCGGTAGAAACACGGATTATTAATTGTTTAAGTTACCCAATAAAATTTTAAAGAAAACTGTTATTTCAGTCTTTTTTTCGAACTTTAATGTTAGTGGTTCAAATGTCAAAAATCCCTTTATTAGGAAAATGGCAAATTTCTTTATTAATGCAAAGGTGACTTGGTTTATCGTTACTGTGACAAACGAAAACACTTTATTTGATGAATCCTTAAAGAAAATTTTAATTAATATCAATCAGGAGAAAAGTTATTGCAAAAATATATGTTGATCCCTAGATACTTTTGATGTGTTTAGATACACCTACAAACCTATGACTGAAAACCGCATCAATAACGGAATAGTTTTGTTTTATTTGCAAAAATATATATTTACTGCAGCGCCCCCTCGTGAGTTGTGTTTGTTTTGAAGATAAATGGCAACATTGGTTTGCCCAAATATCCTTGACTGTAGCGCCCCCTGGTAAGTTGTCACCATAGCACTTATCTAAGAACATGCACCAATCAAATCCTAACACATCACTGAAAACCACATGAAAATCGGACTAGTAGTACTGTAGATAAATGGGAACATTGGTTTGCACAAACAAACAAGCAAACAAACATCTTCTCACCCCAAACGCATACACTGTCTCCGTTCCGTCATGGGTAAAAAGAAAAAAAAGAAAAGATTTTGCTAGCGCTATGATATTGATAGTTCAATATTACGAAATTCGTAACCACATTTTTAAAATTTATGTTATAGTAAAATGAGAAATAGAGTTAATAAGTGCTTTTTGTACATTGCCAGTCAAAAATTCAAAATTCAAAATTCAAAAGTCATTTATTCAAACTAGGCTGATAGACAGCACTTTTTGAACGTCAAATTTTACATAAAGACAGTCCCCCAAAACGCCCACCCGTCACCACTTCCTAGTGTTTTAGCTGGGAAGAAGAAGTGGCGCAACAAACTCCCCAGCAACACATCTGTCTATTGCGTCTAGTCAGTTGCATGAGCAACTAAATTTAGTTAGAAGACAAAAAAATCCGTATCACACAAAATATAATTGAAATGAAATGGATTTTACTTACCTACGTAATGCAGGACCCATATGTAACGTCCGTCTACCAAACCCTTACATAAGTAACTTATTAAACTTCCTTGTTTTAGGGCAATATGGTGAGACCAAAAAATCAACCGATATGGAAACATTTTCGAGAAAGCGAGAACAAATCGGCTACATACAAGTATTGCGAAACAAAATACAAAGTAGCCAACCTGCAAAAAATGGCTAGACATTTACAAAAATGTCTTCATTGCCCTGAAAACTGCAAACAACAGTTGATGACCAATATATCAGAAAGTTCGTCAGTATCTGCTGTCCGAAATACGATTTTGCAACCTCGTGATAAAGAAAATGAGAGACCTGAGTCTAAACTAAGTTTGTCGATTGAGGGCAGTGCATCTTCAGTGAGTTTTTTTACTGTGTATGTTACTATGAGCACTAAAGGACCGCTCTACAGCAGCAGAAGTGCACGGTGCTGTAAGAATACGAACAGCGACTTTGCTCAATGCAGTAGATCCACATATTCCTTTCCACCAGATTGATGCGCTTATATCGTTGATGTTAGCCCACAGAAATCTCCGACTCCAAAAACCATATCTTGCTCTATAAGATGCCAAGTTTGTCATGACATTTAATCCGATACTTTGTCTACTTCTCATATGTACTCCATAGCGTCGACTTCTAGACTTTCGTCAAGTTCAGATCCTTGGTCTGTGGGGTATAATAGACTCACTACGGAACCGGCAGCAAAACTAACATATATAACAACTAACATACAATTGGAATTTGTTGCACAAGCACATGGATGATTTAAGTGACAACACTGAGGACTGCATGCCTGATTCACCACCAATACATATGGAATCCCAGAGATATAATATGCAAACCACGCCGCCACGTACAAATAGCCCTGAACCAACTACGTCCGGCAGTAACAATTTTCATTTTTTTTATTGTAAGTGTATTTCCGATTCATGTGATGATGATTGATTGATGACCTACTGATCTTATGTAATTGTTCGAATAAATAATAAATGTATCTGATTTTGTATTCAGGCTTTTATTTTTGACAAGCTAGTAGTGAACTCAACCTTCCCACTGTTATAAAATTAGCAATGCCCATTTTCACCCAGTAAAACGGGTGATAATGGGTTAAAACCGGGTTAAAACCCAAATCACCCAGTTTTAACCCAAATGGGAAGAATGGGTTTTAACCCACTACCCATCTCTAATCACGATGGATTTAAGACGTCATAATAGGGCTGCTGTACTCCTACAGTCCGTTTCTCCATGTCGTGTCGCCGGTTCCAGATGTTTGGGACTTGGGATCTAATCAGTGGCTACTTTTATGAAGGCCGGAAAAGATAAGGTCTCAGAGCTAATTTCGACATCTATACAAAGTTGGATGGACCGTCCGATCCGTGTTCTCTGCTTACCTCACTTCCCTCATTTTGCATGTGACTCCATAAAGAGGTTTCCCACATCACAAATGATTTAAACCGAATAGTTGACAACGAAATTTAACATTGGGCTTATGATTTATTCGTTTCTTGTTGATTTACACAAAAATATTAATTTCTATGTCACCATGATCGTTTTGGTTTTGACATAATTTGTCAGTTAGTGTTTTGACATTGTTGTTTTTTGACATATTTTTTTGGGCTAGCTAGTGTAACTCGGATTGAGTATTTGAAGGACCTTCTTTACCTCAATCGCAGTGAATATGTATCTACTTATTTGCTGATAACTTAACACACGGTTAGTGATTGTCTGAGCGTCGAGTTGCAACTGTTGTAAGAAAGAACCTACGAGTTTCGACTTTTTAAATTTGATAAGGGTTTGCTCTTGTATCTAGTCTAGAATAGAATAATTATAATACTCTATTATGTACACCATATAAGTTATAGAAAATATAGATGAAGAAAACATTACCTACATAGTGTGACACAATGGGCGGCCATCGCTAAAAACGATCTCTACAAGACAACCTTTGGATGGATTTTAAAGAGAAAAGGAAATACAGTACTGTACGTAGGTGACAGAGACAAAGTTGATGATGATGATGATGATGCTGATGAGCGCTTTCCCAGAAGAAGCCTGCTCGCTTTAACTTTGACTATTTTGCTATTGGCCTAGATTTTGTCACTGACAAAGATCTTCCTAATTTTCTAGGGCTACCAGAGACCAGTCTCAACAGACCAGCCAGCCAATTCTGTAAACTGAGAAGGAGTGAGCATTGAGATTGAAAGCTCACTTTATGTTCACTTAACCTAATATTCGCTTACACGCTGAGATGTTTTCAGAATTGCACTGCAGTCATATAGCCAAAGGTAACAAGTATTAGTTTGTCGATACGATGAATGGCTTGCGCAGACTGGCGGACGGGATGACAGAGGATTTTTAACTTATCAATTGAAGTTGATAGTTATCTATTCGAAATAAGGCTCATTGCTCCAGAGAAAAACTGCTGCGATGCTCCAAGGCCGATCATCGAGCATTGCAATATATAGATACCTTACTATATTTACTTACTATATTTCGTTTTTCCCGCTCCCGTAGGAATTTTGTGGAAATCTTAGTACTCTTCTACATCCTCAAGGAACCTACGTACCAAATTTCTAGTCTGCCCAGCCCATAACTCGTATGTACTTGGCCAGTTATTCTGTTTACAACTTTGAAGGGTCAAGGGGCAAAATAAGAACACAAAACTGACCAGATTTTGTTATGTTTCAAAGTTTACCTAGCTTTTTTATGGATGGGAAACCATCAAATGACTTCGTCGAGCTTTAACTGATTAAAACCCACCCGTGTTCCTCCTAATGCTTGTTCGAAACAATCACCTCGGCCCTGGAAATCGGCGGGTTCCAGGGCCGCGGAGACTCTGCAACCCTAGAAAGTTACCTGTAGATTTTCGTTTGCATATCTTATTCTCCGATATTGCTTAGGTATATACGCTTAAATAGCGTAAGTTTCCCACACACGTATTAGATTTAAGTACAAATAGGTACTTAAGTGTTGGTTGGCAAAAACAGAATTAATTTTATGCACACCTTTTTTATAAGATGGGAAATCATCAAATGACTTCTGCTCTGGGTGGAGCGGAAAGGAGTGTCGGACTCTTACTGACTAAAACCCATCTGTGTTCTTCCTAATGCCCTTTGCGTTCCAGTACCGCCGTGATTCTGTCGAAGAAATTCCGCAAACCTGGCAGGCGCATGCTCTAGCGGGCCCCGTCTGATATGCTGACATCTCTTTGAGGCGCACGTGGAACACAACGCGCCATCGACCTGGGTTTATGAACCCTGTATCCTTCATTTCCTAGTTTAGACAACTTTAAAAAGGAAAAATGAAACAGCGCTCATAAAAATTATATTGTAAAAGAACTAAGTTAAATTATTGCAAAAGCGAGTCGTAGGGAAGCTTAGCGATGTTCCTCCAGGGACAGTCCTCATGGCTGGGCGGCTTCGTTAGGCAGAGGACTAACGACGCTGGTGACCGGTGCACTCTGACAGGCACATCGGGTCGACTGCAGAAAAAGAAACACACTTTAGTAAAGCATCAGCGAGAGGTGGAGAGGTCAATGCACGGAGTTCCGTATTTAATCGAATCAAGAATGATGATAGCCGAAAGAGAACCAAACTTCGGTTCTCTTTCGGATATCGGCTATCTCGATACATAACCCGAAAGAATCGCTAAATTGAAGTGGCAGTGGGCAGGGCATTGGACATTGCTTGCAGAACGGTTTGATGGGGCCGAATTGTTCTGGAGTGGAGACCGCGTACCGGATGACGCAGCGATGGAAGGCCTGCCACAAGGTGGAACGATGATCTGGTGAGGGTCGCGGGTAGCCAATGCATGGGAGACCGACCGAGATGGGAGAGAGACCGGTTGTTGTGGCGAAACGTGGGGGAAAGTCTATGTCCAGCAGTAGACGTATTTTGTCTGATATAGCGATGATGAGATGGAAGCATCACAAAGCATATAAAACTGTTCTAGCAAGATCAGATATTGGTAAAACTTTTGCATCCGTGATGTCGTCGAATTACAGACATTATCTCTACTCAAGGGCCATTAAAATATTTATCATAGCATGGACGAAAGGGCCCAGGATCATAAGATAAATAATAATCTATGTAGTCTGTGTTACGTCAAAAGACGCGATGTCCAAAGAATGATGATATTTTTGGGCCTACTAAAGTTGTGGTTCGGTCTGGAACATATAGGTATATGGATTTTATACGGTTCTGGTGAACATTGGAGCAGCTATCTTAATAGCTTATACCTAAGCATGGGCAATTGTTTTTTCAATGCGGCTCCGATTGGTCTTAGGAAGCATTTCCACCTGCTAGCAACTCGTATGCCAGTTTAAATACATCGAGGGTGTTATCTTATAATGTCTTTAATGCAAGCTGCTAGCGCAGTGGTTCTTAACCTTTTGGTCATAAGGGACCATTTGACAAAATGACTTGTGATGGACCACGAACAGTGCAGTGCTGCTCAAGGCCAAAAACATGCTAATACTGACACACAGCCGATTTAGTTGCTTTTTTTAAGTTATCAGAATTACAGAGTTTCGACATATATATTTTTTTAAAATTAATTTCCTGTCTTAAATATACGAGTAGGTATCTTACAAGTTAGTATTTTATTGCATTTCAATCACCTAAATATTGTATTATAAAGCTTTGCTTCGTGCACCACTTCGAGTGCTGCCAGGGACCACCAGTGATTCGCGGTTAAGAACCTCTGTGTAGATGGAACCGTAGCCTTAAATCTGAAGATAGTAGGGTGTGTAATAACTCATAAATTGCTAGTTTTAGTATCTACCTTTCCCACCATTTATGCACCTGTCACTGTTGGCAAAAATATTTTGTATCTGCCAAAAGCCTGCAAAATTACCTAACTCGTCAAGATACGTAATAATAAAAAAATAAAAAAATCTCACTACAATATTTAGGTAAGGATAACATGGATATATTGCTAGGTTTTAATAACCTGCAACGGGATGATGAATAACATCTTTGTCCAGATATCTTTCACTTACTTGAACGTAATTTCTGAGTTTCTCAATGGCCTGCACTGTGGTCTCGCTCGTTTTGTTAGTAAGCAGCATGCCGAGGTCCTTCGCCGATTTACTGATGACGGGCGGGTTGTGCACGTCCAGCAGGCTGCTTGAGGGCCCGCCGCCGTAGAACACGGCGCTAGGGGAGGTACAGAACACGACCGACGATCTCTTGGAAGCCGGGCTCTCACTCTAGTTAACAACGCTATGTCTAAATATGCGGTATTATTATAGGGTAGTTAACTAAAAAAAACTAATTAGTCCGTCTGATAGATTTCTAAAAAATATTGGACACGTATTTCTTCTTTTTTCACATAAATAAAAAATGAAGACGATACAGTGCGTTGAAAACTCGTGTGACGTCACTACTCGCTACAATTTTTACCGAGCCGTGACGTCACAAGCCCCCAATCCTGATCTTTGATGCTTTGTATCTTCGTCAGTTTTTATAGATTTGATAAAGGAAAAAATACGTGTCCAATATTTTTCTATAATCTAACTGACGGACTAAACATAATCATATATTTTTTACTCAGGAAACATCTGTATTCTGTAATATTATTTTTCTATGTGTTTGTTGCTGTTGTGTTTTGTCGGTGTGGAAAAATGTTTTCTATTAGGTATAAGTATTCTCATCGATATAGTTATACTGCAATCAATTTGGAATATGGTCTTCTCTATAAAATTGTTTGGATTGGATGTAACATTACGTTGGATAGAAATTCTAGTTCAGTTTGGTAATGCGATAGTAGTTACATCAAGCAGTTTGACTTTCTGGTAGCCCATGTAAGGGTCAACGCACAGAGCACCGTGACCCCGTGTCAATTTTTACTATCACTGTAGCAGCTGAAACTTGTGCTCAGCGCACGATAGGCAGTAATTTTGTTAGCTATGGTGTCTTTAGTTCCTGCCAGAACGTCATTTCTGTTCTCTATGGTTATATTTAACTAAAATAATTACGTGGTACGTGTTCCTTCCGTTCTTCCCCCCATCCGACAGTCCGGCCGGCACTCGCGCACGCACGCTTGCTCGGTCGGCGTGAACCCCCTCAGGCGCTGCTGCACACACCCCACGAAGCTGTTGACCCTCGCCATAGTAGAGTTCACTGACCGCACCGCGCGTTCGTGCAATTCGGATTGCCTGCTCTCACAAGGACAGACAGATAAACGGTAATTACATATCGACTTCTGCAAAAAGTTACTTAGAAATATGATAAGATTATTGATATCCGTCAGACAAACGACAAGGGTAGGAAGTGATAACGATAGGTATCAGGGTAAATCGGCAAACGTAGTGTAGGATGTCCTCAGGCCAGTGAACGCATCGTTCACTGCCTCAGCCTCAGGCATGGTGGAGTGACGATTTGCGCAGGACGGCTGGCAGAAACTATAAATAATAATAATATTTTTTTATAATAAATAATAAATTTTTATTCAATAACTTAAAGGTATAACATTAAATACAGTATTTCTTAAATCTATGTAAAGTGCACACATGTTTTTTGCCTGAACTAGGTAATCCTGTGTTTCAGGCGATTTGGGACATTTTTAGTTTATTAAATAATCACAAAGTAATCATATCTTATTGGTATCTATTTAAAAGGTGTATACAGTTACAGTATCTTAAACTTAGCTTAACTAATTTAAATAACAATAATACGGACAATATTTACTTTTGTACAAGTAATAACTTCTCTGTATCTTCATAGGACAAAGTTTGAAGAGTTTCCTTAAGGATTTTCTTGCACTTATTATGATTTAATGAGTATATGTTTCCTTTTTTATTTATCCTATTATATAGTAGCGGTCCGAGGAATGTATAAAATTTGGCTGTGAAAGCATGTTTTGTACTTTTTTGCGGGCAAACTATATCTTTCCGCCTCCTTTTAGTTAATTCAGTGCTATAAGGAAGTGCTGCGTGTTGTTTTAGTACAGTGCTCATTATAAATAACTGTCGGACGGTTAGTACTTCACAACATTTATACAGGAGGTTAGTGGGGAAAAGGAAAGGGCGGCCAGTAGCCACCTTGAGAATAGCTCTTTGAGCTCTTTCAATGGGTAATATCAAAGTTTTACTTGCCCCACCCCATGACGTAATACAGTAAGTCAAAATTGACTGACAAAGAACAAAGTATACCTGCCTAATTATTTTTGGGTCTGTAGTAAAACGAAGCTTTTTGAATACGAATATTAGCTTACGAATTCTATTATTTAGAGCTTCCATATGGTGTTTGAAGGAAAGAGTTTCATCCAATATAATACCCAGGTATTTTATTTTATCAGTCTTTTTAATATTAGGACATTGACACTGACTACCTTCCGGGATTGGGCAATAATGAGCATGCAACCCTGAGGGGATATTTGATATTTGCTTGCGCATCGAAAACTTAATATAATTAGTCTTTTCTGCATTTAGGGTTAGTGAGTTATTTTGAAGCCATTTATTTACAATATTGAATCCGTGTTGCGCAAGTTTGTAGACTTCATTTTCTGAGTCAGCCGTGAAAAGTAGAGCAGTATCGTCAGCGTAAGTAATGATAGTGCCATGCTCTAGCTTAAGATTGCAAAGGTCATTTATATAAATCAAAAATAGAGTGGGCCCTAAAATACTTCCTTGGGGAATACCATAAAATGTGTTTTTTTGATCATCGCTGAGAACATTGCCAATCTTTACGCACTGGGAACGATCTTCAAAATAACTTCTGAATATTTTCAGCTGGGTGCCTCTTACACCTATGATCTCAAGCTTGCGCAACAGAATTGGAATGGAAATTGTGTCAAAAGCTTTGGCGAGGTCCAGGAAAATCCCTACTGTGTGGTTACCCTTGTCAAGTTCTTGCACTAGATAGTCAGTCAGATGATGAACCGCATCGGCAGTTGAAATTTTAGGCCTAAAACCAAACTGCCGTTCTGACAGAATTGATTTATCTTCCAAATATTTCAACAGCCTTTTGTTTATGATTTTCTTCAATATTTTTGACAAAGAAGGCAATAAAGAAATAGGTCTATAGTTTGTCACCTTATCTTTGCTGCCTGATTTATAGACAGGGATAATTACAGCTCTTTTTAGACACTCCGGAAAATGACCTGAAGTTAAACAAATGCGGAAAATATAAGTCAGTGGTGGTACCAAAATGTCCCTGAATTTTTTAATAATTTTATTCGATATTTTATCCCAGCCAACTGCACAGTCTTCTTTCAAAGTCATGATTATACTTTCAACCTCAGTCTCGTCAGTATCTAGCAGCGCGAAAGATGTTAAAACAGTGTTGCATGCTAAAGGATTGCTCGTTAGGTTTTGGGATTGACCCACATTTTTTTCCGCCAGACACTTTCCAACATTAATAAAGAAATTATTTGCTATGTTAGCGGATTCTAGCGGTGTCGAGTGTGTTTGTAATAAACCTGAAGATGACTCATATTGTTTCGCGGTATAAGTTGTGTCTTTAATACATTTCCAGATCTTTTTACTGTTTGTTCCAGCCTTTTCCAATGCCGCTTTCTCATAGTCGGTTTTAATTCTTTTAAGAAGATCATTACAGTAATTCCGATATCTTTTGTATGTGAGTTGCAATACTGCATTGCCTGGATTAGATTTAGCTTTCATATGCAATCTATCCCTATGTTTCATACAGCGAATAAGACCTGATGTGATCCAAGGTTTTATATTGTGATTTTTGTTACTCAATTGAGAAACAACTGTGTTTTTCTGAATTGCATTTCGTAAGTTTTCAATTACATACAACATGCAGAACTGCGGGTCAGCGGAATTATAGACTGGGTCAAAATCGATGACGCGCAAATCTTCTTCAAGTTTATTTATATTCAGTTTTGAAATTATGCGAGTCTCTTGTTTAGGTAATTTACAATTTAAGGTTAGTAGGGCAGCATTATGATCGGTTATTGTTGAGTTAACAACAAGTGCAAGTGAAGGGAAATTCGATTTAAGCATAATATGATCCAAACAGGAGCCACTATGATGTGTAGGAAAGCTGTGTGCTGGGAGTAGGCCATGAAAAGCACATAGGTTCAGGTAGTTCTGAGCAGACGCATCAGTACTTCCTGAAAGAATATTGATATTAATATCTCCAATTACAATTGTGTTTTTGATGGATGACAGGTTTTTCAAGATCTCGTTCAGAGAGTCAGTAAACACGCTAGTACTTTTAAAAGACGGAGGGCGATATAATGTTAATATAGCAAATTCTGATCCAATTTTAACCAACAATCTGTTACAGTCATGCATATCAGGTTCCTCAACAGAAACATTCAAATGATTTCTTGCATAAACTATCACCCCGTCATTTTGGTTGTAATTGATGGTACTTCTATACATGTTATATCCCGGGATGAGTGGTATGTTATATTGTTTTGCGAGCCAGCATTCGGTTAAAACAATAACGTCACAATTTATGTTTAGCCGTTGCTGAGATGTGCTAAAGCTATCAAAATTCTTAAAAACACTACGAATATTTTGTGTTAGTATGGTAAGCGGAGTTTCGTAGCCGGATAGATATTGCTTGCAGTTTTCCGCTTCACAAACTTTAGATTCGGATACAGAGAAATTATCTAAATCATTGATTAAGTTATCTATCATAATGGTAGTTGAAAATAAAAATATGAAATAAAACAAAAAAAGGAAAAAAAGGTCAGAAAAAATAACTAATTTAACGGCGCTCTTAGACGCCTCCATAATCTACAGAATTTATACACCTTTTTTCAGCCATTATTTTCGCCGGGCAGTCCGCAGCACCTGTGTTATGCTTGTACGGCTTTTTGAAATGCAAGCAAGTAGCACATTTTGGTTCATCAGCCTTCTTTGGGCAGTCTTTAACTGAGTGACCTTGTTCACCACAATGGCCGCAGACGTACGCTGCCTGTCGACACGACTTGGCCGCATGTCTATACTGCTGACACTTATAGCATCGTGTGTCCAAAGTAGAGTCTCTCACAGGGCATGATGACCAATTTACAAAAACTCGGTCTTGTGATATCAGGGCTTTGCGTATGACTGCAGATACTTCAACAATGTAATTACAGGTCTCAGTGTCTTTCTTACCTGACTTGTGACTTAACTTAATTGAGCTCAGGAACGTCTCAAGGCTGCAGTCCTGAAGTTTTTCGGCTAGATTTTGGTTGTATAAGCAAGCGAAAACCTCATTTTCCTGTATGGATGTCGGCACTCCTAAAATCACAACCCTAGGCTTCCTTTTATGGGGCTCGTCGACTGTTAGGCCTGACTTGGTTAGCTGCACCGATTGTCTCAGCTTTTCGATGTCGACCTTCGTCTCGGTGCTGATGATAACACCACCATTCCTCGTCTTGCGCAGGCCTCTCACCTGGAGCTTCATTTCTTCAGGGCTGATAATTTTTTGGACAAGAGTTTTTGTCTCATCGCTGGTCTTCAACTTGTCACTCGGATAGATGGCCACAGAACTTAGATGAGTGGGCTGGATAAAGTTGTTGGCACCTTTCTTTACCATGTCAGCAAAGGAAGATCCCTGGGCAGGCTTCGTCGACTCCTCGATACTCAGCTTGAGCTTCTGTAGCTGCTGCGAAAGATCGAGTTGGCTTTCGAGCGCTCTGATGGTGTAGTGCGACTGGATGGCTCTTGCTTTGACGGACTGGTACTGGACAGCCATCTGCGAGGTCCTGTGACTAATTTTTCGGCATAGGCCATGTATTCGAGTTTTTTGCTCCACGTTTAGCTTTCCATCAGCTGCAATAGAGCACACCTCATTCAGGCTCTGTTCAATAACCGACATCCAGCTTTGGATGTCTGTCGTCGAGACAACTTCAGGGGCATCATTTCTTTGGGTAGACGCTTGAGGGGTAGAAGCCGGTATGCTCACGGGCACAGGTGTAGAAGGCGGGGATCGAATACATTTACTACTCCGGGTAAATGGACTATCCTCCATCGTGAATTAGGTTACTTGATTCTGTTAAACATAAGTCATTTCAACTAACACACCGCACACAAATCTAATGTACGCGAACATGTACTACTGGCTATCGGTTAAACTAGGTCACAATCTCGCAAGTGATTATTTGTAAAATTGTAATAATTCTTCGATACGTCTGTTCACTACGATCGGCAATATCGTAATAACTGGATGCGAGAAGCCGAAAATAGACCTAAGTGGCGTGCAATTGGAGAGGCCTATGTCCAGCAGTGGACTGCAACAGGCTGTTGATGATGATGAACAGGGTAAATGTAAGTCTACTATATCTACTAAACTTATAGTTATCATTCATATAATACGGTTTTAGGTACTTCGGTAAAGAAAGTGTTGAAATAATTTGATCTATCATTAGGCCTAACGCTAGTAGATATCCACAAATTACATATGTAGGTATAAGGCTAGCATTGGGTTGCATACAAGATGGTCCGTCTCCAGATGTGTTCTACTACTATGGTCGATGCCAGATAAATGTGGAATAACGGTCATTGCCCTTTCCTTAATATCTCTTCGTAGACTGGACTTGGACAAAAAATTATGAGTTGTTTTTCATTACTAGTAAATGTAAAGGATCACGATAGATGCCGATTCAAGACAGCTTTATGTAGGTAATTATTTCGGTTTTCAGAATTAAGTCTGTCAATAAATGTAGGTTACCGTTTACAATTACCGTTTTTTAGTGGTCACATTTATCCGCACAACCACGTTAATACAACATCCAAATTTAAATAATATATGCATTACTATTTGTAATAACACGTTTTGATGTCCTTTATCAAGTTTAAGAGAGAGTATAATTATTCAGAACCGTTCAATTCCACTTCTTTTCTATAAAGTTCGCATTGGGCGAATGCTATAAAACGGGAATTTATAATATGGTCATTAACTAGAGGATGTAGCATACTAGATGACTGAGTGGCGTCCGAGGACTGGTGGACGAAACTTGGATGAGTGTGGTAGAAAAGCTTGAGGATTGCCACAGGAAAAGAGCGGCCTAGCAGCGGGCGAAGATGATGATGAGCATTCTCCCTAAAGGAATCTTACAAACCCACGATAATTCGTTTTGGGATGGAACCAAAAGATTGTGAATAGCTATGCTGATCATGTTATGGCACGAAGATATCAATTCTACGAACTAATAGCTGCAGTAACTCGAAACTTGTAAATTTAAATTTGCCGTCATAAGAAAAATTTACGTATCTACAACTGTAACTGATTCCCGACCTTAAATTACTATCTTAATGTCGGAAATCGGTTACTTCGTGTTTTGTAGATACGTCCTTTTTTCTTCTGACGGCAGAAATGTGGCAGGTGATTAATCTGCTTAAGCATCATAAGCTTAGTGACAGATATCGCAAACAAAGAAAAGTAGGTACAGTCAACAAATACAATCAACCATACCAACCACTGTTCCAAATACGGCATGTTGAAGCGCTGGCAGTAGTTCTTGCGGACGTAGTCGGCGTAGCAGAGTGACAGGAACCAGCACACTGTGATGTGGATCTGTGGCTGCTGATTGCGAAGGAACCTGGTCAGGGGGCCCACAGCTAGGAGCTCTGCTTTCCCACCTAGGAGACCAGCTGTTGTCATCTCTAATAGCATGCCTGGGCTCTGGAGGACATCAAGAAAAGTGGATGCTTGTGTAAAGACAAAATTAGTACAAAACGTTAAGAGAAAAAAAGGCATAACATAAATTACAACAGATGCACGTCACGGACGGGATTGTGACAAGAAGGCAGTATGATACTGTGCCATGGGGACTCACACACACGAAGGAGGTTATCTAAACAAAATGGTTTAGGTACATTCCAGGGAGAGAATTCACACTCTGCGGATAGTATTGTAGTCATTAGCCATTTATTCATTTGTTTATAGGTACAATAATAATAGTATATCAAGGTAATTAAGAGTGCGCTACGTAATGCCAGAGGGCGTACAAATAAGCATAAGCATAATCAGCCTTTGAATGTTCCCTCTGCCGGGACACGCAGGCCTCTTCTCTAGGAAAGGGAATGGCCCGTAATCACCACGCAGGCCCAGTGCGGTTTGGTGAATGTCACAATGTTTTCGAATTTTTAGGTTCTATGACATGCCGATTTCCTTACGATGTTTTCCTTCACCGTGTTGAGAGCAGTGGTGATGAAATTAATTAGGTACACAAAGTAATGCGCCTGGCTGGGCTTGGACTCGCGATCTACAACCCGTAAGTCGGGGCCGTTACCACTTGGCCACTACTGCTCTTGCTTTGCGTACAAATGTTTGTACGTAATTACACAATCTAGCTGACCCAAAGGTTCAGAATGAAGCGTAGCTACTTTAGATTGGACAAGCTCCTATTTCGATACTCACATCTCTAATAAGCGTATCAAGGTAGTATTGGAAGAAGCGCATGGAACACACCCACAGGTGAATCATCAGGGCCAGCATGCCGACAACCATTGTAGACTGTGGATTTAAAAAATGTTGTGTTATATAAATGCAGATATTTCGTTGCATAAGCATAATCAGCCTTGTAACGTTTCCACTGCTGGGACACAGGCCGCCTCTCTAGGAGAGGGAATGGGCCGTAATCCACCACGCGGGCGCAGTGCGGGTTGGTGAATGTCACATGTCTTTGAATTATTGGTTCTAGGACATGCCGGTTTTCTCACGATGTTTTCCTTCACCGTTTTGAGAGCAGTGGTGACGAAAGAAATTACACAAAGGAATTCGCCAGGCTGGGTTTGAAACCGCGACCTACAATTCGTAAGTTGGGGCCGTTACCACTCGGCCACCACTGCTCATTCGTTGTCATTTCGTTGAGGAATCCGGGAATACCTAATAACGACTAGCCAGCACAGTTTGATGAAGGTCGATCATGGCAATGGAAGACCATGGTTGCTATAACATGACTTACTCATCGCTATGTCAACGTAGCAGCCATGATTCCTTTGTGAGCGAGAGACGGTGCTATACAGAATCAAGTGCACTATCGCATTTTCACAACGGATTCTTAATAGCAATGAGATGTCATAGTTGGCTCAATTACGTACTTTTTTTCTTTTTAGTCTTGTGTTTTCTAAACAACGGATAATTAGACTGAACAGACAATTCCAACGTTTTGCTTTTCAACGTTTTGCTTACTGCTTTGTTTACATCGTGCTGTCATCGAGCCAGATGTCGCAAATTATGTGTCTGCTCGCATAACGGTCTGAATTATTAATAACTAGTTGACCTGCGCAACTTCGTTTGTATACAGCCTTCGTCGAAAAATGGGCTATCTAACACTGAAAGAATTTTTTTAATCGGATCAACTATAGATGGTCCGATTTCAAAGGTCTGCGATTACTGCGTTCAAGCAAACAAACAAACTCCTCAGTTTTATATAGATACTAGCAGTGCCCGCGTAGTTCCCGTTCCCGTGGGAATACGGTGATAAAATATAGCCTATGTTACTCAGGGTGTGCAAGCCTTCTTTAGGCTCTTTCATAGTTTTCCTTTTTTGTAAATTTTGTCTATGTTTTTGATTGAAGTTTTATAAATACGGCCTTTTGTTTCTACCACGAACGAGCGCAGTTTTATTTGCCGTGAATATTTGGTCCGTTCGAGGCCGCATCATGTTTCAAGATGCTTGGCGTAAGGGTTTGGAATGGGACAAAGAGCTCTCCCGAGGTGATAGCGCTGCATGGAAGTCGTGGTTGCAGGATTTATCTTCGGTTTCTAGTTTACGAATTCCACTTCGCTATAACTTAAGTGATCTCGAACTAGTAGGCTGCGAACTTCACGTGTTTTCGGATGCCAGTGAGTCTGCCTTTGCCGCTGTAGCTTATTGGCGGTTTTTGTACGCTAACGGTAGCGTTAGTCTTTCTCTCATTTGCAGCAAAGCTCGTGTGGCCCCCCCAAGCCCGTTTCAATTCCCCGCTTAGAGCTTCAAGCTGCTCTGATAGCTGCACGCCTTGCTATGTCTATTTGTGAAGCCCACCGACTCAAACCGACGAGACGCGTTTTCTGGTGTGACTCAATGACAACCTTAGGTTGGCTTCGTAGCGACGCTCGCACTCTTAAGCCATTTGTGTCTCATAGAGTTGGTGAGATTCTGGAGCTCACCGATGTCAGTGAATGGCGTTGGATCCCGAGTGGTTCAAACGTGGCAGATGATGCGACTCGGGTTAAAAGATTAGAGTTGACTCCAGAATCTCGCTGGATTTCAGGTCCTGCTTTCTTGTTCTCCTCAGACTGGCCCACTGAACCCGTGATTGATGTAAGTGGACTAGGCTGCGAAGAATTCAAACATCATGTTCATCTCATCACTGATACGGACTTGCCCGCACCAATCTCCGCAGATCCGCGACGTTTCAGCTCATGGCTGAGAATGGTGCGAGCAACAGCAAAAGCGCATCAATTCATTTTATTATTGCGTATGCGTAGTCTACAAAGACGCGGTGTTGACGCCAATTTTACTCGTCTTGAAGGAAGTTTATGTACATTTGTTCCGTCTTGCACATCCTCTCTTAATGTTCCCAATAACCTCAATGTATCAGCGAGAATAACGGCAAACGATTTACGCCTGGCCGAAACCCATATCTTACGGCAGTCTCAGCTCGATTCCTTTAAAGAAGATTTTTTGAGGATTAAGAACCAACAGCCGTTACCTCGTAATAGTCGCCTGTTCAAGCTGTCGCCTTTCATAGATGATGATAATCAGCTGCGAATGTCAAGTCGCATTGTTGCTGCCTCAGCCGTTACAGACGATGTTAAGCGTCCGCTTATTTTGGATGGAAAACACCCGGCAGTTCGTCTTTTGATCCACAAATACCATCAGAAGGCCGGACATTCACACCTAGATATGGTAATGAACGAGCTTCACCAGCGTTACTGGATAATTGGACTCAGAAATGCTGTTCGTTTCGTGGCCCATACCTGTCAGATGTGCAAATTACTCCGTGCTAGACCGTTCCAACCACCTATGGGAAATCTGCCAGAAGCTCGTCTAGGTCACCATCAACGACCCTTCTCATTCACCGGTCTCGATTATTATGGACCCGTTTACGTCACAGTCGGCAGAAGTAAGCAGAAACGCTACGTGGCCCTGTTCACATGCCTGGTCGTCCGCGCCATACATCTGGATGTGGTGCACAGCTTATCTACTGATTCGGCGATCATGTGTCTACGCCGCTTCGTATCACTCCGAGGAACCCCATTGGAGATATGGTCTGACAACGGCACTGCCTTTGTTGGGGCCAGCCGAGAATTGCAAGAGTTATACGGTGATGCGGTTGAAGATTACGCTGCCAGCGAGCTAATAAACTGGCGTTTCATTCCCCCCGCCGCACCATTTATGGGTGGAGCTTGGGAGCGTCTCATCCGAAGTGTCAAAGGAGCGCTGAAAGTATCACTCCACGAGCGGACTCCCTCTGATGAGGTACTCAGAACCGTGCTCGCTGAAGCGGAGGCCTTGGTAAACTCGCGACCACTAACTAGGATCTCCCTCGACGCTAATGCTGAAGAAGTTCTGACGCCAGCTCACTTTCTTTTGAACGGATCTCCAGGGCGTTCTATCCCAGCCACGCTTCAAGAGTTGGACCTCTCCAGCAGAAAACTTTGGCGGAGGGCACTCAGATTAGCCGATTATTTTTGGCAGCGATGGGTTCGGGAATACCTGCCTTCATTGGCACCCAGAAGGGGAGGAGGCACCGCGCCCTCGATTACGGAAGGGGATTTAGTAGTCATTTGTGACTCGAATTTACCGCGTGGTTCGTGGCCCAAAGGCCGGATCACGAGATTGTTCCCCGGCAGAGATGGGGTAGTGCGGGTGGCCGATGTTGCTACTGTGGCCGGCACATTCAGGAGGCCCCTCCAGAAATTAATTAAGCTACCGGTTTCTTAAAAAAAGGGGAGAATGTGCAAGCCTTCTTTAGGCTTTTTCATAGTTTTCCTTTTTTGTAAATTTTGTCTATGTTTTTGATTGAAGTTTTATAAATACGGCCTTTTGTTTCTACCACGAACGAGCGCAGTTTTATTTGCCGTGAATACAGGGTGAATGTAGCTTTCTAATGGTGAATGAATTTTTGAAATCGGTCAAGTAGTTTTTAGTTTATTCGTTACATACAAAAATACAAATCTTTCCTTTTTATAATATTAGTATAGAAGTATAGATATTACTTTAGATCATAGAAACCATCATCTATGATATAGATAGAAGGATCTATAGGCTCTTTTTGAGTTTTGCCTGTCTTAGTAGGTCAACAGTAGGGGTTTTCGCGCAATATATGGCTACGTTTACATTAGTGACATTCGTTAGCTCCTCAATGGTGCAGGTGTAAGGGTATTTGGGGCAGGACAGGTACAAGTAGGATATTATTGGGCATCTCACCCCACCTTCCGTTCCTTCGGCTCACTCCGTTCGCCTCCGTCACTCTCGGTGTGGTGAATTGCCCAATAATATCCCACGGAGTGGGCGCCGTTCCACATTTCAATAGTAGTCAATGGAGTGAGCGCCGTTCCACATTTCAATAATAGACAATGGAGTGAGCGCCGTTCCACATTTCCGTTCCTTCGGCTCACTCCGTTCGCCTCGTCACTCTCGGTGGAGTAGGATACCCATTCCCAGAAAGTGCAGTAAAATACTGGTTCAGCGCCTACTCCACCCGATGGAACGGAAGGTGGAGTATTTCGTTGCTGTTGGCTTGATCCCTGCAAACCTACCGTTTTGTAACTAAAGGTTAAATTCTTTTAGTAGGGAAGGTGGATAACTTATAAATAATTGTACACAGTTTTTACGCTACATTCGATTCGTACTATTGTAGTAAGAAGGTTGAATTTTGTGTTACGAAACTAAATACCTACATATAACTAAAACGATGCATGACTCAGTGAAATCTGATTTAAAAGACATTTGTAAACTTGTTATCAAGAATTCTGGTGGCGAGATTATATTTTTACAAGATTTGCAAATTGGTCAGAGAAATAAAGATATTGGTTCATCCAAACACCAGGACTGCTATACATCCCAAACCAAAGATTTGTTCCGCCGACAGATCTCAGATTCGGTGAAATCTAGTTTAGAAAACACTCACTATCTCATATTGAAGGATAGCCTTGGTGGTGCTCATACATTTGTTCGAGTTAGAAACAATGAGTTATAAAGGTCAATGTAATCCATTAATTAGCTCATTGTTAATATGACTGTTTCAAGCCGTCGTCATGAAATTTGTAAAACAACCACAATCGTTACATGTAAACAAACTTTGCGTTCATTCTCAGGAGACTGGATTTCGTCATGGAGAATTATTACCTAAATCGGTACGATGCATCATTTGCGGGCCGTCAAATTGTGGTAAAACCAATTTATTAATTGGTCTTCTTTTACACGAGAATGGTTTAAGATTTAAAAATGTTTATGTTTATTCGAAAACCTTGCAACAACCCAAGTACGTTTTTTTAGAAAAAGTCTTACAACGAGTACCAGGCATTTCATTTCAAAAATATCATGAAAATGAACAAGTGCTAAGTGTTCAGACCGCAAAACCGAATTCTGTTATTATATTTGATGATGTTGCTTGTGAAAATCAAAGTAGTATACGTGATTATTTTTCTATGGGGAGACACAAGTTCATAGATTGCTTTTATCTTAATCAGACGTATAGTAAAATCCCTAAGCAGTTATTAAGAGACAACGCAAACCTAATCGTACTTTTTAAACAAGATGAAAGAAATATGAGACATGTTTATGAAGAACATGTCAACACAGACATGACATGGAATGAATTTCGTGAAATGTGTTCAAAAATATGGAGTATACCTTTCAATTATGTTGTAATTAATAAAGATTGTTCAAAAAACAATGGATGTTATCGAAGTAAATTTGACACGTTTGTAGTCTTTGACTAAGAACACGAAAACATATATAATACTATTAACTGCCTGAAATTATTATTCACCTTACGACGCTACATCAATTACGACGTATTTTACCAATATGGAAAAATCATTGAAACGACAAATTGTTGATGCGGCAGAAGCTGTAAAGACAAAAGTACGAAAAATGAGAGATGCTGAGATCAACAGTAAGCAAGCACTGGAATCTGTTTTCAAACCTGTAACAGAACCTCTCAACCAAATTGCTAATGCCAGTAAGCAAACTCCTCTCCTACATGTTAGTAATGATTTTGCTGATGTTCCGTTTACCAAGAAAATTTTGCAGAAGGAAGGAACTGGTAGCGCAGAAAGTAATGATAATAATAGCGATGATGACAAATATGAATCCGATATCAACAGTGACTCTTCTTATGAATCAGTAGTTGAAAGGAATCCAGATTGTGATACGTCATCCTGGTCAGTATCTTCAGAAGCGTTGAAAGATATTCCATTTGGGGTTAGAGCAGACCGCGAGAAACTGATGTTAGGTTCTGCTTGCATAACGATCAACGATCAATACATCACCGTGGCTGGACGTAAATACCGAAATACACCTGGTTTAAAACAGTTGTTGCTTAAGAAAGATGTAGACTTAAGTTTAGTTACAGATAGTGATACACAAAATTATAAGTCAATGCTTCTTGATACAAATGCACATCGTCGAGACTATGATCCAAGAAAGCCAATAAAAAGTAATAAAGGACAAAAATATTTGCAAGTTATTAAACCTCTTTTTAAACTGAAGAATGCAGTTCAGGGGAAGGGTCTACCGTTGGTAAAAAAGTGGAGAAAAAACGTAGATTTAGTGTACTGGGATAATCCTAATGAATTAGTCGAAAGGTTGAAATTATTAATTGCGTCTAGAGATGCTGGCAACACAGGATTAGATAATGAAATTATATCTATCATTGAAGAATTGCGTGAGAGTAAAGTTATAAATAAATAAATATTTGAAGTTGTGTTTATTTTATTACCAACCTCTCGATACAATACACCTTCATCATGAACGTAGACAAATTCGGACACTACATTCATAAAAGAATGCGTTTATCAGAGTTATTTGAGTTTAATGAGAATGCATTGTTAAAATCAGAAAATGGAGATTTTGATTTAAAAACATCAAGACTGAGGGGAATTAGATCTCCAGTAGAAGCAGACGATGCTGTGAACAAGAATTATGTAGATCAATTGAATGCTAACACGTTAAAAGAATTAAATAACCTGGCTGTGAACAAGGATTATGTAGATCGATTGAATGCTAATATGTTTAACGAATTTAATAATCTGATTGGTAAATTGCGTTCTCAAATCATAAAAGATGCAAAGACTACAGTTCAAGCTACTTTAAAAGCTGGGATACCTGAGGTTTCAACTCATTTACAAGATAAGTTTTATACTAAAGCAGAGGTTGATACATTGCTTCAAAAAACTCCGTAATGGTAAAACAGCAAATTGTTAATGAAATACATAAAGCGGCACGAAGAAATTTCCTTCGACGTTCTGTTATTCTGAAAGGAATCCGCGACTTATGGCAAGCTGACTTGATGGACATGCAAAACCTGAAAAAGTATAACAAAGGTTACAATTTCATCTTAGTGGTGATGGACTGCTTCTCTAAGTATGCCTGGGCTGAACCGTTAAAATCGAAAAATAAATTGGATGTTACTCGTGCATTCGAACATATACTGCTAAGTACTCGTAATAATCCAGTTAACTTACAAACTGATATGGGAACAGAATTTTATAACAGCACTTTTCAAAAGTTAATGAAAAAGTACAATATTAACCATTATTCATCATTTTCTACTAAAAAAGCATCAATTGTAGAGAGACTGATAAGAACTTTAAAAAATAAATTATATAAATATTTTAGTCTCAATGGAAACTATAAGTGGTTAGGTCAACCATTGGAAGATATATTGAAGAAGTATAACAACACAAAACATCGCACAATTCAATTTAAACCAGTTGATGTGAACAAATCGAATGAACAAGTAATCAAAGAAAATATTAAAAAAGTAAACAAACATAATTTTGTGAAGTGGAAGCCAAAATTCAAAGTTGGTGATTATGTCCGTATAAGTAAATACAAACATAATTTTGAGAAAGGTTACACTCCTAATTGGTCAACAGAATTATTTATTATAAAAAACGTTAATAAAACCTTTCCAGTGACATATCAAATAGAAGACCAACGAAAGCAAAACATATTAGGATCCTTTTACGAACAAGAACTGCAAAGATCTAAGCACCCTGATGTTTATTTGATAGAAAAGGTTTTAAAAAAGAGAGGAAATAAATTGTATGTTAAATGGTTAGGTCTAAACAGTACTGAAAACAGTTGGATTAAAAAAGCTGCAATAATGGACTAAGATATTATATAACCACTTTATTCATTTAAATCCCTATCATTATAATTTCAGTAATGCAAGGGAGTGGACTTGTTAACAGTATAATTAATAATTTACCATTTGAAGTTCATTTGCCAGGATACAATTATTGCGGACCAGGAACCAAACTTCAAAAACGCTTAGCGCGAGGTGATCGAGGAGTAAATAAGCTAGACGAAGCTTGCATGCAACACGATATTGCATATACAAACCACACAGCCTTATCAAATCGTCACAAAGCCGATTTACAACTACTTAACATGGCTAAACAAAGACTAAAATCAAAAGATGCAGGAAAAGGTGAAAAATTAAGCTCATGGTTAGTAAGCAAAGTCATGAAAGCCAAATTGAAATCTGGTTCTGGTGCTAAAACATTTAAAAGTTTAGTATCAAAAATAAAATCTAAAGTAAAAAAGCTAAAACCCAAGGATAGTAAGTCTTTAATAAACTTCGCTTACTTAGCTGCAAAAAAGTTATGCCCCAAATTACACCAAATCAGAGTACCGAGAGTGATCCCCATACCGAAGACTGGTGGAGTTCTACCTTTAATTCCAATTTTTGCTGGCTTATCAGCTTTAGGAGCTTTAGCTGGTGGTGCGGCTGGAGTTGCAAAAACGGTGAATGATTACAAATCAGCTCAACAAAACTTGCGAGAGACAGAACGACATAATAGAACTATGGAGGGTTTAGCAGTGGGCAAGGGTTTATACATAAAGCCATATAAAAACGGTAAAGGATTGTTTATAAAACCAACAAAAAACTGAACAAGAAGCTACCAAATCGTCCACTTACTAATGTAGACATCCAATACTATGCCAGAGACATCCCATATTTCCGAGGAGTATATATGAAAGATCAATTACCAAGGAAGCCGAAACGTAAGGAATGTGGTATTGTTAACTTAGACGATTCTAAAAACGAAGGAACGCATTGGGTAGCTTATGTAAAAGTTTATGACTATTGTGAATATTTTGATAGCTATGGAAATTTAAAACCTCCATTAGAACTGGTTCGATATTTTAAGAATTGTAAAGTTTCATATAACTACACAAGATATCAAAAATTTAATACTGTAAACTGTGGTCATCTATGTTTAAAATATCTAAGGACTTTTTGGAATAAAAATATATAAAATAAATGTTTTTATTTTATTTCAATCATTTGCAAGATGTCACTCACTTTGTCAATAACTGGAAACTCATCAATTTTATCTACGTACTATCCTAATACGTTGCAACTAGATGGAAAATATGAGTGTGCTTTATTGCATTTTTCAACATTTAATTCTATACCAAATATTGATAAAAGTAATAACAAATACTATTATGGTTCAAACGACGTTATTGAAATACCGGAAGGCACCTATGAATTGCAAGATATTTACGATTATTTGAAATCTGAAATAAAAGATGCCTCAATCAAATTACAATGTAATAACAATACTTTAAAAACTAGCATATATTGTTCAAAAGACGTTAATTTTAAGAAAGAAAACTCTTTCGGTAGGCTGTTAGGGTTTGATAGACAGGTCTTGAAAGCAAATAAATGGCATGTGTCACAGCATCCAGTCAACATTTTGCCGACGACAGTGGTAAGGATCGAATGTGACATTATAAGCGGCTCTTACATAAACGGTGAACCAAGTCACATAATTCACGAATTCGCACTCAACGTGCCACCTGGATACAGAATCATAGAAATCCCGAAGAACGCAATATATTTTCCAATCAATCAAAACAACATAAGCTGCATACATATCCGACTACTAGATATAAACAATCGCTTAATTAATTTGCGTGGTGAAGAAGTGCAGCTGTATTTACATCTTAGAAGACAAAATGATTGACTACAATAAATATGTGCCTCACCAAATTAAAAATACCAGTTCTACTCAAGCTACCTACCAAATAAGACGTCGTTCTAAGAGCAAAATAAAATTAACTAAAGACAATAAGATATTTCTCAGAGCGATTGGGTTATTAAAATGAATATCTTAGACGTTTTATCCACTCCAACATACGACAACAGTATAGAAGGAATCGAATTTCATTCGTACAAACCTTATGTAACAAGTTTCAACAGGAACGATGAAATACGCATACCTATCAACCAACAGGATCTGTACATATTACCATCAGCCAGCACTCTCTATTTGGAAGGAACCGTTATCGTTAGCAAAAAAGATTCAAAAGAGAAAGCTACTAGTGTCAATTTTACGAACAATGGACTACTCTTCTTGTTCCAAGATATTAGGTACGAACTAAACGGAGTGGAGATTGATAAAATAAAAAATGCAGGTATAACTACAACCATGAAATCATTAATATCAATGAATGAGAATGAATCAAAAATAGCTAGAGCTTGGGGTTGGAGTATCGATGGTATAAAAAATATTAATGGGGGAAGTTTTTCTGCGTCTATACCACTTCGGAATATCCTCGGTTTTGCAGAAGATTTTAAAAAAGTTGTAATAAATGCTAGACATGAACTAATATTGTTACGAAGCAACACTAATTTGAACGCTGTAAAATTGAATACCGGTGAAATTGTGGAAGACATTCAAATAAATAAAATCATATGGCGCGTACCCCACGTTAAAGTATCAGACAAAGAAAAAATAAGTTTATTAAAACTGCTGGAAAAAGATCGATCGCTTCAGATGATATTTAGAAACTGGGATCTGTCCGGTGGGCTTGATTGTAATTAAACGCAGATTCAACTGAATAATCACTTTTAATTCTTCTCTCAGATTCAACTCTTATTCTTACCAACTGTCAGAATACTATATCTGTTTTTGGCGGCCTGTCAATGTCATGAGTGTTGCTAGCTCTTAAGTAAATAAATCAAACTATATTCCTACAACCTCTTCCTTCCTTTAAAGAAAATACAATGATGCATGATAATAACTAAGTTGCAATAATTATTACAAAACTCAAATTTTAATTTTTCTTGTAAAGTGAAAATACAAAACCAACAATCCAAAAGATACACAACTTCTATCCTAATCAACAGTGCAACCCCAATAACAATATTTAGATTCTTGAATTAGTATTGATGCAATCTAAAACTAAACTCAGCACAAAATCTTTGTATTTATTTGGTGCTTGTTTTTCCCTCCGAGATTGTCTCCTTTCAATATTTCCATTTGAGGATATATCTTTATTATTTCTGCTTTCTTCTTGCTCTTGTCTTTCTTGTGTTATATTGTCTTTTCTGCTGCTTTCTTCATGATGATCTTGTATCTCTGGTGTTTCTTCTCTTGACATATTTTCTTGTATCTTCTCTGAAGGTTCAGTGGTGTTAGATTGAAATCTAGACAAGTCTCTTTCTTTTACTTTCTGGAAGAAAGATGAGTTTCTTGTTATAACTCTCCCATCATTAGATTCAGCAGCAACCATGCTCCCTTTCTTCCATACTACAGTATGTTCATCTGGTGAAAAATTTGTAGACAATTTATTTTCTTTCTTTTGTTTTATTAAAACTTTATCACCTGGGGTAATATCTGATATTTTAGCGTGTCTTCTCTGATCTGTGTACTGTTTTGTCATATGTTTCATGTACTTATCTTTGTCTCTGATTTCTTCATCTTTGAATATAATTTTTAGTTTCATGTCTGGTAACTTGGTTATTATCTCTCTTCCTCTGAAAATTTTTGCAGGTGGTTCACCAGTTGCGCTGTGAGGTGTAGATCTGTACGCAGTTAAGTATGTCAGTAATTCTTCTTTCCAGTCAAGTTTCAGTGCTTGAGCAATTCTCAGTCTTCTAAGAACATTCTTGTTTTGCCGTTCAACTTCACCATTGGCTTGAGGCCACAGAGGTGTAGTGTGTCTAACGTTGATATTATTTCCTTGAGTAAACTTTTGAAATCTTTTGTCTATGAATGCCGGTCCATTGTCACATACCAAGGTGTCCATAATTCCTTCTCTGGCTATTATCTGTTTCAAAAATTGAATAGTGTTTTCAGCAGTAGGATTTTTAGTTATTTCTACCTCAAAGTATCTACTGTAATAGTCAACAATCATCAATAAATAATGTCCAGATGGTAACGGTCCCAAGTAATCTATTGATACAACTTCCCATACTTTAGTTGGTAGTTCAGTTGACACTATGGGTTCAGGATGTGTATTTCTCACTAATCTACAGCCTTCACAGGTATCAATCCAATATTCAATGTCAGCATTCATGCTTTTCCACCATACTTTTAGTCGCAGTTTACTTTTCATTCCATTAAGTGAAATGTGTCCTTCATGTCCTATTTGTAGAATTTGGGGAACTAATGTTTTTGGTATTATTATTCTTGTACCTCTGAGAATAATGTCATCAATTACACATAACTCTTCCTTTATCAGCTCATACTTTCTTAAATCTTTTATCCACTTGTCTGTTTCTATAGCCTTTTTTAGCAATATAAGTTCTTCATCCTTTAATGTTTCTTCTCTAACTTGATCAATAGTCACAGCATCAATATTTTGTTCTATTATTGTAAATAAACTTTCTTCCATGTCATTTTCTAAAGGTTGAGATACTCTTTTAGTGTCCAGGAGTCTAGATAGAGGGTCTGCTATGTTACTCTTGCCTGGTTTATATTTAACCTGGAAGGTAAATGGTTGCAGCCTGAGGACCCATCGCTGCACTCTGGCACTTGGTTTTGATTTTGCTGAGTAGATCACCTCTAGAGGTTTGTGATCTGAAATTATAACAAATTCTTTTCCCAGTAGATACATATATAGATTCTCACATGCCCACACTATGGCGAGAGCCTCTTTTTCTGTCTGTGAGTATCTTTGTTCTGTTGGAGTTAGTGCTCTGCTAGCATATTTTATGATAATTGGTTGCCTTTGGCCATCAATTATTTGGTGTTGCACTAACACAGCTGCTATGCCCACAGGGCTTGCATCTGTAATTAATGTTACCTCTGCATCCTTGTTATAATAGCCTAATGTTGGTGAAGACACTATGGCCTTTTTCAGATTTAAGAAAGCTTCTTCTTGTTCTTTGTCCCAGGAAAAATCTACATTTTTCTTGGTTAAACGACGTAATGGTTCACTAACAGTGCTAAAGTTAGGAATAAATCTTGCTGAAAAGTTTACTAATCCAAGGAAGCTACGAACCTCTTCTTTATTCTGTGGAGCTCTGCATTCCATTACTGTTTGCTGATTGCTCAAAGATGGTTTGATGCCAGATTTTGATAAGTGATGTCCGAGAAAAGTTATTTCCTCAACCCCAAAGACACATTTATCCTCATTTAAAGTTAAACCATTTTCCTTAAGCCTATCCAGAACTTGTCTGAGTCTTTTGTCATGTTCTTCTCTAGTTCTCCCTCCTACTCTTATGTCATCTTGTGAATTTGCCACACCATCTATACCTTGGAGAATTTGTGCAATAATTCTTTGAAATATTTCTGGAGCACATTTAATTCCAAAAAATAATCTTTTGTAACGGAATAAACCAAGACTACAATTAAATACAGTGACTACTTTAGATTCTTCACTGAGTTCAACTTGGTGATATGCCCATTTTATATCTATAGCTGAAAAGTACTTACAACCATTAAGATCTGCGAGTAGCTCGTCAAAAGTGGGTAATGGCACATGTTCTCTACAGACAGCTTCATTCGCTCTTCGCATGTCCACTACTAGCCTATACTTGCCTTGTTCTTTTTTCTTGACTATATGTGAAGGGGACACACACGGTGTGGGACCTGATACCCTTTCTATAATGTCATAATTTAACAGTTCTTCAATTAATTGTTTTTCAATTTCTCGTAGATTAAATGGTAACCTTCTAACTGGCTGAGCAACCAAAGGGACCTTGTGATCAATAGGAATATTTAACTTAAAGTTTTTAATTTTACCTAACCCAGAAAACAATTGGGGGTACTCTGTTATAACATTTTCCTTAGTAATATAATTAATATTCAATGTTTTAACTTCAGGTCCTAACCTTAACAAACCTAACTTTATGGATGTCACTTTAGATAACAGACAAGGTCCTTGACCATCATATACCATAATGTATTCATCTTTCAGATGCAAATTTGTTTGGGGACAGGAAATATCAGCTTTAAAAATACCTAATTTAGGAATTTCTTGCCCTCCATATGCACAGTACTTTTGTTCACAATTAGTTAAAAGCTTACATTTTACACCTAAATCTAACAATTTATTATATGTATTTTTATCTATAACATTTATTGACGCACCTGAGTCTATAATAAATTTGCAAATACCTTTATTTCCAATCAGAATTTCACACTTACTGGAGTTCTCTTGATTCACTAAAAACACTGAATTCACCTCTACAGTTTCATCATCATCAGCCTCGGATTCACTTCCAGAACTGTCTTCTTCCACGACATATCTCACAACTCTCTTCTTCTTTCTCTGAAACTCTTTACGTTTGGTTTCCTTATTATTCAACTGTGTACGACACTGTTTGGTTACGTGTCCTTTCATATTACATTTACTGCATATTTTATTGATCGCAGGGCATTCCTTGTCATTTGCAAAGTGTCCTGTAATTCCGCATCGATAACAATTCTTGTTACTTTTACCCTTGGTAACCCTGTTTATAGAGCTATCTTCCTTCTTTTTGTCCGATTCAAATTCCAGCTCTCTCTCATAAATCCTTGCTATTTCGAGCGTCTCCATCAAAGTTAAACTGCTTCCCTTCCTCAACAGTTTCTTTTTGAGTTCCGAATTCACACATTTGTCAATGATTTGGTCACGAATAGCTTCGTCATCTATAGGAAAGTTGCAATATTTGCTTTTCTTCTTAAGCCTCAAAGCAAATTGTCCAATTGTTTCATTATGTTCCATGGTCATAGCTCGGAATTCCATTCGTTCGTATACACTGTTTGCAGAAGGAGCAAAGTAGGTTTTTAACTTTTTTACAACAACGTAGTACTCATCTTTGCCCACCAGCTCGGGGTCGCTTACGTCTTTTAAGGTTTCATATATTTCTTGAACCTCTATTCCGGCTTGGTGCAATAACCGTGCAGCCTTTTGCTTTGGAGATAAACCAATCTGCCCGTCCAAATAATATTCAAAGTTTCTCATCCACGTGCACCATCTTTCACCCACGTTGAGGGGGTTTTCATTTGCATTAAATGGGGGTCCTGCCGCGCCAAGTCCATACTCCGATACAGCCATCCTCGTCGCCAAAGTTGTCCGGTGGGCTTGATTGTAATTAAACGCAGATTCAACTGAATAATCACTTTTAATTCTTCTCTCAGATTCAACTCTTATTCTTACCAACTGTCAGAATACTATATCTGTTTTTGGCGGCCTGTCAATGTCATGAGTGTTGCTAGCTCTTAAGTAAATAAATCAAACTATATTCCTACAGGATCTATATGAATACCCCACTTTACCAAGATCAACAAAGCACACCTGGTCTATCAAAACTTCATCTCAAATAGAAAAACCGAGATATGTAATAATTGGACTACAAACAAGTAGAAAAAATAATGCAAGTTCTGACATGTCGCAGTTTGATCACTGCTATGTTCGTGATGTTCGAGTGTACCTTAATTCAACATATTTCCCGTATGAAAGCATCAATGTGAACTTCGCCAATAACAGAATTGCTTTATTATATGAACAATATATCAGATTTCAGCAGTCGTATTATGGACGTTGTCAGGAGTCCTTATTAAGCGAGAAACAATTTAAAGAGTTAGCACCATTGTTTGTTATTGATTGCTCTAGACAGACCGATAATCTGAAGACTGGACCCGTTGTGGATGTAAGGGTAGAAATTGAGAGTGATTCAGAAATACCAGATCAAACTTCGGCATACTGCCTCATTCTCAACGATTGTATTGTTGAATACAAACCATTAAGCAACACAGTGAAGAAGTTATCATGAACGCGGATATTATCATTGTAGAACTCCAAGGATTCAAATATTTAGACAATAATTTTATCGTCAAAGAAGTGGCTATCGTAAGTAATGAGCACACACAGACGTTCTTGATTAAACCACCGCATTCGTTTTATTACTTAACTCAAGAAGAAAAGAAGCAGGTGCGATGGTTGGAAAGAAATCGTGGAATTTTCTGGAGTGAGGGCTTTATAGATTACAGAGAGTTTCAACACATCATCGTACCGTATTTAGAAAATAAAAATATTATTACAAAGGGTTCGGAAAAGATTAAGTGGATTAAAGACTTATGTGCAAACTGTGAAGTGATTGACATAGGAGAGAAAGGGTGTCCTAATTTTGCGACATTAAAAAAGAAGTTCTGTAAAAATAAAACTGATTTTAACTGTGTGAACCATAAAATGAATTGTGCATTAAATAATGCGGTGTGTATTAGAAAATGGTACGTGGATAATAATATGTCTGTATTTAATTTATTTTAAATATTATTGTGTTGAACAGTTAATAAAAATAAATAAATATTGATCTACTTAAGAGTGTTTTATTTAATATTCAGGGTAACCTACATACCTAACTTAAAATTAGCTGTAGCAAAATGATTTTAAATATATCATGATTTTAATCAAATTATTGTAAGAAAAAAATCTATAAGAAAATAACCTATAATTACATATATTATATCATTACACTAGAGCTAATTTAGAGTTCGAGTATAAATCAGTAATATAAAATAAAACATATTTTAAATATATGGATATATTTTTATTTACTTTAATAAATATTTGAAATGATTACAAAATAATTATATCTACCTATATACTTATAAACTTGTGTTGTATGTACACTACCCAACTAAATTAAACACATCAAGAGATTAATATTATCTACTTACATTAAAACTATTTAGATACTACACTAATTCTTATTTAACTTTATCATAATATTTGACTAAGTAGGCTAGTAGACTAGTTTTTTCTATACAAAATAAAATATAAAAACTTAATTACAATAAAACTAACATTTATGATATTTTAATAATTTATACATCCAAAATACCCTAATAACTATAACATTACTCACATATTTTGTATTGCTTATTGCTAAAAATCTTACACAAAAAAACTTATAATTTACACAAATTATTCACAGCTTAATAATAACCACTGTCCCCGCAAAGTTTTTTTGAAATTTTATTAATTAACGATAGCGTCTCCTCCATAACATAGTCCACTGATTCAGTCACTACATACTGCGCACTTAACACCACGTTCTGATCATCACATGCAGATTCTTGTTGTTCACTGATATCGAGCACTTTAACCTGGATCAGTCGTAATCCTTTTTTCTTCTCATTGTTTATGACATATGATTCACATTTAGGCAGAGACTTCTGTTTTAGACACTCACGTCTTGTTCTAGGTTTCTTGTTAGCAGATCCGCAGTCTTGTCTTGTTCTAGGCTCCTTGTTGGCAGGTATTTGTTGTTCTTCGATATCTGGGATATGCCAGCTTAAACTCGGTGTCGGAAAACCTTGACCGTATTGTGAGAAGTCGACAATATCTGGTGAATCACACATTATTAATGATCTGAAACAAACAAAATTATAATGATTAATAATCATGTCAAACAACATAAATAAAGAAATAATTTAATAAGTACTTATAGATACACTAGTGCAATACTCACAATTTGTTTCGTTTTTTTTTTTCAATTGATGTGATGTGACCGTTCCGGCTGACTGCCTTGTGATGTATGTACTAATCATATTATTATGAAATGAACTCCATAAAACCTTGCGATATGAGTCAATTTCATGTCTCAACAAGTTCAATCTAATGCGCACCTGATCGGTGTCAAATTCCACACCGCGCGTGCGAACTTCGAACCATGAGTGCCTTGTCATCAAAACTGGATATTACATATTTTATCAAGTTGGAACCTGTATCGATACGCTGCGAGACCTGTGTGTGTGTGGTTTATCATCAGAAACAGAAATGAAACAGATTTATGAATATAAAATATTATTTATTCGGATAATAAATACACCTACACTGTTTAGATCTAACTAGTAAAAGGACACCAAGAATACATACATTTTAAAATTTCATACATAATAAAATCAGGTTCAAAAATAAACTTATGTCGATACTATTTAAATTACATTCCAAGACAATTTTACTTATTACAATAACATAACGATGTCATAAGTTTTACCATTTACAATCAATAAAATATATATTAACATTACATAAATATACTTGCGTTACCCCAGGCTATAGTAGAAACTTTATCAAACGATAGCAATCGTTTATCATCATTGCTTGAAAGTGCTATTTTATTTAAGTCATGAGTGTATATTTCATGTTTTATTGATCTAAACAATACATTTTTTTTGCGAATAACATTGCAATTGTACAAAACATTTTTATAATCAATCATATTTAAATTTTTGGTAATACATTTTTGTGTACCTTTTGCCTTTTTAATTGTTCTGTTTAATGTTTTAATACAATAAAGCTTTGAGCGCAGTCCTACGAATTCTTTGATAATGTTGCCACCCATTTCATCCTTAAACAGTCCTGGAATCTTCTTATTAATAATTGGTAAATTATAGCCATTGTTAGAGTCATAATTACTGGTATCAAAATATTTTAGAAAATGGAGCTTAAAGTCTTTATAAACATCATTACTCTGCACATCATATACTAGACTATCTGTGTCAGTATAGCACAATTCTATTCGGTTACCATAAAAAGGTTTTATGATAGAGTAGTGAAAGTCGTACATGTGAGCTTTAGATAATTCTAATACTGCAAACCCTATGTAAATTGGTTTGTCAAGTATAATTCGCACAGGTTTCATTTGGATCGCTACTAGATCATCTGAAAATACAGAGGCGCTATGAAAATATGGGCTGGCTATTAATTTTTCAGCACAAGTAGTCTTTTTTGTTTTATTGTTCGCGTCACACCACTTATTTACTAACTTAACGTCTATTCGGTGTTCATTATTTTCAAGGGTCTTTCCAAAAATACTATTGTTCAATAATTTGAAAAAGTCTTGTTCAAACGCTGACTCTGCTTTTTGGCGTAACTGGGTGTTAATATCAATATATTGCTTTAAAAAACTACTTTGCTTAAATATAATGGCGCGATGGATCCTTCTCAATACTAAACCGTGCTGTAAACATTTTTTTAAATGTACGTAATGAATAACATAGTAATATTTATCATACAAATTTGGTATTAACTTTTTATTCTTACCACCCGGTGGTACGCATTTTTCTGGACAGAAGGGAAAGTCATTGTGTTCCATATGCAAATTCTTCGGATATATTAGATCAACTTCAAGAATGTAACCGTTTTCAGCAGTATCACTAATTTCAGCTAAGTTCAATTGTAAAGAATCTATTTCTTGTCTATTCATAAATCTAAAATCTGAATAGGGTAAGGATTGACACATGCTGTAACCGTATAAATTATTGCAATCTAAATAAATAATAAATGAATTTGGACGGGTTGGATCGTAAGTATCTAAATACTTATGATTGGCTTTGACATGTCTTTTGGAACACATACAAACACCTCCTCGAATACCTTTTTGTATCATTCTAAAAATTTCAACATCACTAATCAATTCTAATTTAACTCCCGTTTTTAAAAGCATTGCATCAAAAGATAGACTTGGCGCTGTAAGATAGAACGCGGGATCGAGATTGTAATGTAGTTTACAAGTTTTCCGAAAATTTTCAAATACATCTGTTAGCAACAGAACATCTGTTTTCAGATACAAATCTGTATACATACCCATGTTTTGAATATTAAATACTGACCAAACAGACTGAGCGTGTTCATAGTCTTCATCGGTAATTGTCTCATTAGTTAAGGAGTTAAAAAAATATTTTTTGGAGGGTAAACACGTATCTTCATATCGTTCCCATTGAGACATATAATCATATGGATACACTCCTTTACGGGTGAGTAGGTTAAATCGTTTTTTAGCAGGGAAATAAGATTGTAATTGTTTAAAGTCTTGTTTTTTCATTGTACTAACCAACTTTTCTAAGCTAGTTCCTAAAAACTTGTAAGAATCTACAAACCGAACCTGGATGCTTTCCCCGGTAGAAATCGGAATAAACTTAGAGAATGAAATATAGTTTTCTTTTGTTTTAGGTATCACTTTTATAGATCCAGGAGCTTCACCTAATTCTTTTATGAAAAGGTGGCAATCGTATCCAGACAAATTATGGAAAAATACTGGCAAAAATGTTGGTAGTTTGTATTGTATGTTACAATAACTATGGGCTGCGCCGCGATATTTACCAGTCAAGTGACAATGATCGCGAACCCTATCGCCGAACAAGAAGTGCTCACAAATATGACATGTCATCGCGTTTTCAAAGTCGCGAGCATTATCATTTGAATAAATCATAGGCACATTATTTTTTAAAATATCGTAAATTTTTTGTGCATCTTTATAGATAGACTTCACAAAATTTGATGCACAATCCGAACCGCGATAAGAAACGTAACGATTGTGGCTTTCGTCTAGCGTACACGTAATATGATAAGCGAAAGCTACAGGCACGTGTCGCTGTCGCGTTACAGTACTCGCTTTAGTGGGGTCAGGGTCACAGGATTCGTACCGTTCCAGCATTGTTTCAAAATCTGCGTAAATAACAAATGGTACAATTTGCTTTTTATTATAATTTTTAAACTGTATGAAAGAACCCCTTGGAGGTAGTTCGGTGGCAACACCTCCACAACTATGTGAACTAAGATTATCGCATGAATCAAAAAACATCAAACAAGCGTCACAAAGGTACAGTTTACTGTGATGTTTTGTTATTTGATTTTTCACAAGTCGCGGCAAGTCTTTAATGAGACAGTAATGTGATAAATTATCTCTTTCTAAATAAAGTAAATGAATCACCTTTCCGTTCAAGGCTTTTGGTTTGTAAAGCGGTCCTATGACGGTATTATTTTTTAAACCATAAATGTAAATGCAAATTTCGGGGTTATTCACTTCGAACTGCGCAATATCTGAGAAATTCACTGGAAATGACATGTCCTTTATATTTAATACGTTACGAAAATCAGGGTAAGAAGATACTCTTTCAGGATGACTCTTAGCTGGATATAAAGCAGCAACAACAGACCACAAAAAACAATACTCGTCATTATTGTGGATATTAACACATGCTCTTATCGATTTTATAGCAGAAGGCAATTCGATAAAGCCTGAACCGTGCAACGGTTGATATTTGTTAACATTGACTTCCAAATGAGAACTGCTCAAGAACGTCCATCCGCTATCTCGGTCCTGAAATTCTTCTATCTTTTTTGATAAAATGTTTTTTACTTGAGTTAATAATGAATCAAATTCATAATTCTGATGCAGAGTAAAGTTTTTTGTGGCAAATGATTTCATCTCCTGACAATCATTTTTAAACATTAAAAACAAAGCAAAATATTCGAAATTAATTTTTAAACAAGTATGTTCTTTAAGAGATATGTTAATTAATGTTTTAATTTTGTCCCAAATATTAGTAAGAAATGATTCTAGAGAACAATTATCAGATGAATCGACAATTCTATAAGAAGCTATACGATTACGAAATGCAGAATTTATTATTTCAACACCTTCGCAAAAATGTGAAATAGATTTGTTTTTATGATTAGTACTACGTAGGTGACCTGTCCAGTGACTGCGCTCAATAGATGTGTTACAAACAGTACAGAAAGGCATTCTAGATTAAAATAGTTTTAAACTTACTGCTAGATGCTGCAATATATTATTTTTACGATTATGATGTACGATCGCAGAAATAACATCTGGTGCCCCAACAACTTAAATATTTATTTTATATTTATATTATATTATCACTATAAAAGACGGGCTCAGAATTATCAAATAAATCATGAGTCCGTCTCATAAAACCTTGTAGTCCGTTCCATTGTGGCGTGTTGCGGTTAAGCTGCACTTTTAGAACCACTGAGGCTTTCTTCCACCGCTCTTCTTTAGGGGTGGAGGCAACTTCAGCTTTGTTGTAGACTTTTACCTCTACATAAAAGTCCCCGGTTACGTCCGCCGTTCGTCGTACTTTACCGTTGGCGACACGGCTGATGAGGGTCGAACTGAAGTCCCCGATTGAGGTCTTCGATGGAACGTAGTCTTCTAAGCCAAAGAGGTCCGAGCTGTGTCTTTTACTGTAAACAATTTAACATAATTATTATTTATTACACAACACATTACATTACATTTATTTTTTAATCGATGGATTGACGGTGTATTACTCCTCTGTCGAACCTTACGGGGATAGAAAGCATGATGTTATGTTATAATAATTTCAATACCTCATAAACTAATTGTAAACATTTCTGCAAGGAATATAATTGGAATTTGATTTCAGCGCTCTTTACGTTACAGTTCTAAATCGTCGTCGTAATCGTCGTTTATCTGTGTATAACATTTTAATTAACATAACATCCACAACAAACACCTAAAGATAAAAGCAGTAACACAAAAGTACCTTGATTTCTGTTCTGATGGTGAGGTGTCCTCGGAAGCTTTGCGCTTCGACACCTTCTTTTTTGGTTGCGGCTTCACAACCTCGGCTACAGCTGCAGACCGTGTCTGGAATTCTGAATCAGAGTCGGACCTGAAATGAAACACAAAGATTCATTTTGTAACTGATAACTGTGGCTTCATTAAGGCTACCGATACACCAGCCGGCAGGCAGAAACCAGGTCCGTAGCTGGGTAGCGATTAGATAAATACATTATTGTTTCAATTGAGTAAAATGAATTAGGACTAGTGATACACCAGCCGGCAGGCAAAAACCAGGTCCGTAGCTGAGTAACAGTCATGATGGACGGATAGAACATGATAGTTACAACAGCCGGCAGGCAAAAACCAGGTCCGTAGCTTAGTAACAGTCACGATGGATATAGAGAACATGATAATTTTACAACAGCCGGCAGGCAAAAACCAGGTCCGTAGCTGAGTAACAGTCATGTTGGACAGATAGAACATGATAGTTACAACAGCCGGCAGGCAAAAACCAGGTCCGTAGCTGAGTAACAGTCATGATGGATATATAGAACATGATCATTTTTCAACAGCCGGCAGGCAAAAACCAGGTCCGTAGCTGAGCATTATGACAGCAAATTTAAAATTGAGAAGTATGTACTTACTTACATGTTAGAAAGTGTGATTTTAAAGCACCGCTAGTAGGAACTACTTGTCACTTTGAAGATTCTGGAGCGAATGAAATTTATTGATTGAAATTAATTCGTTTATATTCACAATTAATACTATGTTAGCATAAAATAGGTCATTTCAATTTTAAACTCAAAGTACATGTCTTACAGTTGTATAAAAAAATATGACGTTTACGTCATATTGAACTGAATTGATTGCATATCAAATTTGCTAAACTGCAATTTATTCATGAGAACTGAAAAAACAAAGCCGACAAAGTGAACCCGATCCCTGGTATGCTTTATGATTCATTACTAAACTAATATGTATAATTAATTTAATATTTGATGTTTGTTTGTTGAGAATGTTTAACTTCACAATTACGTTTATGTGAGAGGTGAAACTAACAAAAGTCAAGTCAGTAAGGTGCATATTAAAGATTTTTTTTTTTAATTGTTCCGTTGAAAGTAAATTTCTGAGCATAGTAAGTTGTTGAAAATAAATCATAACAATTTTTAAAAACGTACAAACAAACCAATCCATGTCGCCGATGCATGTCATGTTAAGTTGCAGTTAAACTCAGAAGTACTCAGAACTTATTTTATCATCAAATAAATACTATTGTGGAGTAAGTTAGTATGATTAAATAATCACCTAAACCCACTATGAAAGAATCCAAGAAAATATAACGTGTGGGAATCGAACGTACGTGTCTGAGTTATGATTTCATAGTTGTCGACTTTATCAATAATAACTTCAGTTTACTATTACAATGTTCCCAGTATTTATCCATTTATTCTTTACTCCTATTATCCCAAATGACTTTATTCTACCATCATTCATCATTCTATAATCTTACTTATAATTAAGTTTAAATCGCACTCGATAAAAAGTGGCAGATATAAAAAATATTATGTAAATAAAAGTATAAAAATATATTATCTTAGTACCCAGAAGAATGAAACACGTTAAAACTAGAAGTAATTACACAAATAGGTAATTCCACAAAAGACCAATTTACGGTTTACAACATGATGGTTATGTTAAATTACAATAGAAATGCATGGAATGCAATTTATGTGTACGTGTACATTCGTGTGGGAAGTGTTCATTCCATTGAAATTGAACTTTGCCGATTCAAACTAAAAAAGCAGACTCATACATAAAGGTAATTTACATCTATGTAGCAACCACCGGGTACGGTTACCGTCAACGGAACACATTGACGCACACAGTTTGTACGCTAGATTGTATAATGTAAGATACGTTTCTGATCCGGCTGCCGTTGTAAAGTGTATTTACACCTTAGATTTCTGAATGCAAAGCAAGGATTGATATTCCGTCCCTAACTTTACCACTTCACTGTTACGTGTTGATGTAAGAGGGTGTATCGTCTGTAATATGTTAAATTAAAATTTAGATGTCCTCGAGCCAATCTGGTCACAAAACAGAGTGATATGTGTAAAAGCGCTATTTACTTTTGTGGAGAGACATGAGACAATCTGTCCTAAATTTTAGTTTAATGTACGTGTATCCTAAAGTTCAGATGTCCTCGAGCCAATCTGGTCACGAAAACGGGTATGCGTGTTATTCTAAGCGGGAATGCACCATCCCTAAGTATGTGGAGAGACATGAGACAATCTGTCCTGAATTTTAGGTTATTGGCTTGCTCAGATAGAACCCTGATTATGTTATCGTGTAAAGTGAAAAGGATGTATCGTCTGTAATATGTTAAATTAAAATTTAGATGTCCTCGAGCCAAACTGGCCACAGAAAAAAAAAAAATGTATGCGGACCTAAGGGTGTGCATTTTTTTACTTTTGTGGAGAAACATGAGACAATCTGTCCTAAATTTTAGTTTAATGTACGCGGTATCCTAAAGTTCAGATGTCCTCGAACCAATCTGGTCACGAAAACGGGTATGAGTGTTATCCTAAGCGACAATGCACCGTCCCTAACTTTGTGGAGAGACATGAGACAATCTGTCCTGAATTTTAGGCTAGCGGTTCAAACAGCGAACGCCTTGTTTGTTAACGTGTGATGTACACTTCATTACACGTTAATATGAATAGATTAAATTAAAATTTGGATGTCCTCGAACCAATCTGGTCACTAAAAATAGAATGTGCATATGTGCCTATGCGCTATTTCTTGCTTTCGTGGAGAGACGTGAGACAATCTGTCCCAGATTTTAGTTTAATGTATACGATATCCTAACGTTCAGATGTCCTCGAGCCAATCTGGTCACAAAACGGGTATGCGTGTTATTCTAAGCGGGAATGCACCATCCCTAAGTATGTGGAGAGACATGAGACAATCTGTCCTGAATTTTAGGTTAGTGTATGCGATATCCTAACGTTCAGATGTCCTCGAGCCAATCTGGTCACAAAACAGAGTGATGTGTGTAAAAGCGCTATCTCTAATATTGTGGAGAGACATGAGACAATCTGTCCTGAATTTTAGGTTAATGTATACGATATCCTAACGTTCAGATGTCCTCGAGCCAATCTGGTCACAAAACAGAGTGATATTTACTTTTGTGGAGAGACATGAGACAATCTGTCCTGAATTTTAGGTTAGCGGGGTGCATGAAAGGAGCCTCCTCGTGGCGCACCCTGGAAGCAGCTAGACACGAAAAAGCAGTGTCTAGGCTGACTAATCCCTTCGACTTGATGTGACTTAAGATAACAAGGTAAAATAGTGACGGAGGCAAACGGAGTGAGCCGAAGGAACGGAAATGTGTAACGGCGCTCACTCCATTGTCTATTATTGAAATGTGGAACGGCGCTCACTCCATTGACTACTATTGAAATGTGGAACGGCGCCCACTCCGTGGGATATTATTGGGCAATTCACCACACCGAGAGTGACGGAGGCGAACGGAGTGAGCCGAAGGAACGGAAGGTGGGGTGAGATGCCCAATAATATCCTACTGGTACAAAACTCACAATCAAGGTCTTTTCCAGCATGTAGACGCGAGCCTGGTCTCCGCCGATGAAGACGGTGTTCTTGAGCTCGTTGTAGAGGAACAGCGCGGCTGCGCTGGCGAACACCAGCGTGGGCCCCACGCCCCATACCTCGCCGTTGCAGCTCAGCCATTTCGCGACGGTCTCCAAGTGAGTGTCGATGGGATTCTACGCAAGTGATCATTGGATCAGTTTGTGACAAAACCTCTGGATTGCGGAATGCTGTTGTATTTAAAGAGCCGATAAACAATTTTCGTGGACGTTGCGGGTACAAAAGGAGTACAAGAAAGGATTGTCTTATGCGGAGGCATTAAGTAGCTTTTAACTTTTTTAAAACGTTAATCTTCCTCTTTTGGTCCGAAAGATTGATTTTAAATGATAACAAATAACCTATCTTAAAAACCGGTTTCTTTCCACTTCTTTGGAAACCCAATACCTGTGGCCTTTTTACTGCTTTACAACTCAATAATAGATACTTATAAACTGTGGAAAAAGGATAGTTAAATGGATTTAACGACGTAGTAGTCGTCGAAGAGTAATTGTATTATTATTATTCATTCTTCCCCGTGCTCTCGTAGGGTTCTATAGTAGGGTAGGATTGGTATTTGCGGGGCAATCTACAAGAGATTTGATATCGATGTTGAACTTTCTCATGACGTAGAAAAAATATAGATGTGTAGGAAGAAGAAGAACAGAAGAGGTGCTGCGCTGACCTCAAATGAATTTGGATGTGGCAGGAAAGATCCGGGGTAATTCTGGGGTAGCAGAACGGTTGATATACTTACGCTTTGTGTATCAAAGTTTACGGATTTGGTCGCCGCCATACAAGTGTAGGGATGTTTGTTCTACAAGCTTCCCTTTTCTAAACATCTTCACTTTGCGGTATCATTAATAATATCTATCACACTATTGATTTACTCCTTCTATATATTTTTTTGTTAGATTTACTAATACGGCTCTGACGGATTCAAAATATGCCAAAATCCAGATGGCATCAACCAGAGAGCGTGCGGTCTTGATAGAAAAAAGGTTTAATAACGGATTCAGAGATATTTAATGGCGCCTTTTTTAATGGATGTGTGATCTTATAGTGTAGGCACATTAGCGTAGAGTTGAACTTCTGTTCTTACCGATAATAGTGTTTGTAGGTATTGGTTATTGTGGCGATCGGCGGCGGCGACCTCTTGCTTTTAGCCCTGGTTCAATCCATGGTCCGGAGCGAGGGGGCATGAGAAGCGGCCACCACCTTCTGCGAAGCAGTAATGCTAGCGAAGGAGGAGGTAGACCGCGTGCGGGAGAGGGAAACCTCACGCCACAGCCGCCGCAACAGAAGAAAACGCCCCAGGCGTCGGGTTTGGCAGGATCGATTCCCGGCCACCGTAGGCACGGGCCTGCGGATGGCGAGCTGTGGGTGGCATGCCGTTCGATAACAACCAGTGGCCTTATTACGAAGTGCCAATGCTATCATGATTTGTGTGAGGGAAAGAGATAGTGCTATTTGTCTTGTGTAACTCCGTCTCTCTCTGACACAAATCATGATGGATTTAAGACGTCATAATAGGTCGCCTGGCTTGTGTTCGAAACAATCACAGCGGTCTTGGAACGCGGCGGGCATTAGGTGGAACACGGATGGGTTTCAGTCAGTGAGAGTCTGAGACGCCCTTCCGCTCCGCCCAGAGCTGGAGAAATCATTCGATAATTTCCCATCCCGAAAAAAAAAGGTATTGGTTATTGTAGATCGGTTTAGTAGCCTGGAGCAGATCGACTGTTATTAGTCAGATTAGTAAAAATGAAAAATTCCTTGACCACCTTTTATAGCAGCGAAGGTCTCTGTTGATCTCTGGGACAGATCTGACAGAAGACCTTGAGTTTTTATTCGTCATACATATATGCCATTACTATATTTTTTTCACGTCTCCAAATTTCTTCCTTTTTGACTACAGATCCCTAAAAAGAGGAATAGTAAATGAAACAACATTGTATTGGTAAAACAAATGACTAGATGGACCTGTAATGGCTGGTACAGGCCCAGTCTACACATCTGCCGTTTATTTTAAATTTCTAACACATACAAACAACGATTACATATCTAAGAGTACATAAAACATCCACTACACACCAACTTGAGTACATCTTCAACCAACAAGGAACAAACGTATAAAAATAAATCAACAAATACTGTAAAATCACGTAAATATAGCTCTGTGGGTATATGAACTACTTTTTAAATATATATATTTTTTTTATAAAAACACTTAATATTTTACTGGTATAGAATATTCTAGCACAAATTGGAAGGGAATTATTTTATATGATTATAATGTTTTTTTTTTTCTACATTTTACTAGTTGAAATTTCTACTAAATTTAAGATTTTTGGCGATAATATTTTATATATATTATAATATTACTATTGCGGGCGAATAGAATGCACCCCTATTATTTATTCGTCTTATTTACTAATGATTGAAATATATATTTTCCTACTATTTTATTTTTGTTAAGCTTAGAAAAATGGATAGTAAACGCTGGTACACAAGCTCGGTTTATTTTTTGCAATATATATTTTTTAATCAATCGTATTAGTTACTAAATTCTCGATGGTTTATTTTCCATAACTAGGTACTAATATAAATGTTTCTATGATTAAAAACCTACTGCTCAAACAACAATTAGCACTGATATAAAACATGTTTGATTTTAGTTCATTATAAGAAGATCCAAATGAAATATGTTCATTGGTTTTATACTCACTACAATCATTTATAAAGATGCCTAAACGTATCTACATTTCTATTCGATTATATTTATGAAGTAAGAATAATATTAAAAGTTATTTGTTTCAAAAACGTTGACTAGATTGAAAACCTATGCATATGATCCCATTAACTTCATTTAACATTTCTAATATTATATACATATGTTAATATATTACTATTATAATACTGAATATATTAATTTCTGCACTCATTGCCCAAGAATACAGAAATATATATATTCTTGTACATCTCTAAATAAAAGCATATTTACAATGGGGTTTGCTTAGTTCTAATTAAAATATGTTCAAAATTTATTGAAGCATTTATTCACAATGAAATGAAATATACCATCGGTAACCTTAAATAAGCTAGCACATATTTTTGATACGTGAATACTTTGAAAAGCTCACAGACGGTATAAATATTTCTTACGTTCCCACAAATGTTTTATAGTCTGTCCAGCAACACTTTTAAGATAATATACAAAATACTTACTAAATATCATATACATATGTATTTCTAATCCATTCATAATATTCGTTGTACATATTGTAGACACGACGATAAAAACACTAGATATAAACTGTTATAAGTATTAATAAATGCTATATGTATAGTACTAAATGCAGGTTTATTTTGGTCATTGAACTGAAAATTTTAAGGTAAGTATTCATTTAACTCTGTCTCTTCTGAATTATATGAAAATCTTTATACACTTTACGATACAAGACAATTACATGTTTATAACTACATTATACTATATCCTCCAAAATGCAATAAGTTACCAAAAGCAGAGAATAATATATTCTTAAAAATACCTTAACATACCGGAGTTTCTTTTCTATATCCCAATAAAATAAATAACTTCCATATATTTATCTGCAAAGCCACTGATCAGTGCAATATAGTACCTACTTAAAATATTCCATACAATAATGCAGAGTAATAATGGCTGATATTGCAGAGTTTGGGCAGCTTTGCAGAGTTACATGCTGAGTATTACACGAGCCACTCGATGACTGGCTTCGTCTGCAGAGTTGCTGAGCTGTAGGTTTGGTCAGGTCACAGGCTGCACAGTGTCGGGTCCGTTGGCGGTATCGAGATCACTTCGGGTTCTTTTATCGTTTTGATTCGCTGGAAAAAAAATACGAAATAAATATCTAAAGTCGAAATTAAAAATAACCACTGAATAAAAGTCAAGTTGGTATACTCGACAACAAAAAGCATAAAAACAATTATGTATGTGAAAAAGAAGTGTAAAGTTGATTCAACTTGCATAGAAGGGGGCAGTACTGTTTCCATAAAGTCTTTTGCTAAAGGACCCCATATATAGCAAAATAATAATCCTAAACCCAAAACCCAAAGGGTGACTGGTAGATAATGCCTTGTTGCATTAATTCCGCCCATGTAGGTACCACTATTGTGCATAAAGTTTAAATAAATACATAATACAATCATGAAACAGGACGAACCTTACACAACAGATACCTATTTTATTTTAAAAAAATATCAAATAAGCTATCGTACTCCGGATACTATCATCGTACCCTCTAACGTGATCACCCTCTCACGCGAAGTTGTCCTTGATGAAAACTCAACTTTGTGTTAGGCTCGCCTTTGGACATGAATTATCTAATAACTTAGTATGTCGTGTATGATGCAGGTACAGTAAAAAAAATGTGTGCGTGTACTAGTGTACAGTCGGTGATAGCAATTAACTGACCCCCCTAAAAATTACTCGATTTTACACCCTATGCTCATAACATTAAACGTTATTCAATATGGTATGAGTTTATCAGACTAACACTACTCGATGAACAGAAACAATAAATAATTTTGATACGCAAACTTGAGCTTTAAGAGGTTGGTATTAGGTCATTTATTTATAACTTTTTACCTTTTTTAATAAGTGGGTAGTTAGACGTCAATATGCGTATTCAACAAAAACTGCTATAAATATGACATAAGGACTTGGGGTAGAAGAATAAATTGAACAAGATATTCTATGCACAAATAGCAGTGAATACGCGCGAACATTTTTACCTTGCCTTACTAAATTGGCTTTTTACCTTTTTATTAATTGTTATCAGTTTTGATAGTTTAATCGTCATGTCTCAGTTGAGTGATTATTTAAAATACAAAATAATCTATTTGCATGAGGAGAATGTTGGTATTAAAGCGATTGCTAGGAAACTTAATACAGCGGTAAGTGTATTCTTTTTATGCTTCATTTATAATTATACTTTTTCCTTAATTCGTTAGTCTGCTTAAAAGCCGGTGAATGTAGAATAATAGACAATTAACTGTGTTTCATTATGAGTCTAATTTGAGATCATTTATAGGTCAATTTGATTTATATAATCTAATTTGCTAAACGTATTTTTTCAAACTTAATCGATAAATTATGTTTACCTATTCGTTACTAAAATTATGCTTATTGTGTTGTTTCAGAGAAATACAGTCAGATTGTCGCTAAGACGTTTTGAAGAGTTAGGGAATATTCAAAAAGATCGTCCTGGATCAAAACCTACCTACTATGTTACATACTCCAGTGTCAGAACGTCATCAAGCAATTGTTAGAAGCCATACTGAACACCCATTTTTGCCTACTCATTCAACTGCAAGTGGAAGTGATCGTTGTTGGAATATGGTGCGCGGTATGCGGGACCGCTTGCAACAAGCAATAGAAAAAATGGTGCTCCACTTCGCTATTAAAAGCATGAATAACTTGAGTAACCAGTGTTGGTCACAAACAATACTAACGTATGTCAGTGTGTGTGTTAAATTAACTATTGTTATAATTTGTAACGAAGTATTTCGAATACCTAGTTTTTTGTTAAAACCTTATTTTATAACTAAAATAACTATTCATAAAACAAATTGATATATAGTAGACCAGGTAGAACTTCAACGTATAATGCCGTTTTATTTAGTTCAATGATATTTAATGTAGTGATGTTATTGTTATGAAATAGAAATACATACCTATATTTCTAAATATTATAACATGCTGATTCACTACATTAAACTCAGTGCAGTTAACAACGTTATTAGTAAGCAGGTAAATATTATCATCTTCGTGTCGTCGTCAATATCATTTATGTTATTCTTATAATATTTTTTTTATAAAATAAAATCGTTTTTACCACCATTTTTGTTTTTTATTTCTGGTCGTTTTTTTTTTTGTTGTTGCTAAAGTTATAATTTATTATTTATAACTTAAAAATAAATATACAAAACAGAAACAAACGCGTCAATTACGCTGGTTACGAACTCGCAAACACGATTTGTAAGCTCACTACAGTCACCACTAGACCACTCGAAACATATTCAACGTGATCGAAATTACGTATTATATTACAAGTTAAAATAATATTCAAGAACATACCTACCTTAACACTGCGTATTAAAGATCAAATTCGAATAACTATTTTATTGATCGTAGACGTTGAACCAGTTCCAACGTTATTCTAGTTCGATCGTTCGTAACAAGCAAAAGGTTCAAATTCGTTTAATTTTTAGGGGGTCAGTTAATTGCTATCACCGACTGTACGTAAAAAGTGAAACTTCGAATTTTTCACAATTGAATCATCCAGATCATGTACATGAGCTCTAAGACTTTGACAAGTGGAAGTAAAAAGTGACAAACCTCTTCTGTTGTTCATAAACTAAAAAAAGATGGCGCGTAACGGAAAAATGTGACGCGTAACCGAAAAATGTGACCGTAAATTATTTTCCAACGCCGATAATCATAATCATCAGTTTTACTTAAAAAAAATGAATCTTCATTCTAATTCATCAGTCTGATTCAAAAAGCATTGAAGAAACTCACATGCATAAAGCTGCCGGGCGTGATCGCGAACTTGTAGACGATGTAGAGCGGGATGCAGGAGACGGTGGTCCCGGTCATGAGCCAGCCCACCGTGATGGACCAGGGCGGGTACGCGTACTCGCCGCCCAGCATCTCCTCGTGCGCCAGCACCGACACGATGAACAGCACCAGCAGGAATACTGGACTGTTGGCGTTAGGGAATAGATTAGCTCGGTGTAATCTTACTACAAAAATACTTTTTTATTTATTTGTATACTGGAGATAGAAAAACAAATGAAACAACAGAAAAATTATATAGGTTTTCTGTTGTTTCATTTGTTTTTCTATCTCCAGTATGTGATAGATTGGTTATTGGGTTCGGCCATTACTCGTAACGTACTAATGTTTAGCAACTGTTAAATAGATTCTTAATTCAAATAAATAAAAAAGTATTTTTACAAAAAAAAATACAACAGACTTCCAAATAAAAAACAGTAGGTATGAAATTCATAAAGGAAGTCTGTGTTTCTTGTGTAGTTTCTTCGTTTTTTGACACTGACTAGAAAATCGGTTTTTATTTTTTACTTTTTAGAGCTCCCCCCAAAAGTTACAACCAATTCAAATTTATTTAGCAGTCTATCTCCGAAGTTCTTCATCAGCCCTTTACGAAATTTGAATGGGACTATTTCGGAATAAACCCATTTCGAATAAAATAATAATTTTGCAAATCCGTCTATAAATGACGGAGTTAACATACATTAAATAAACCCCGACTCGATAACCGCCATTTTTTAAACTGGAAAATTGTGCCATAAACTAAACCGAAAAGACTCACGTGTAAAGACCTATTCGGCCAACGAGAAGTACTACTTCCTGTCAAAAAACCTGTGTGTAAACATGTGTGTAAATGACTAGTCTACCAGTCATTCAAATTTTTATACATACACTCGAATACAGCCATAACATATGAACCGTGCCTACTTCACACTATATCTGCCAATTCATTCAACTTACCTGATATAAGACCAGCAAGCCCTCCAGAACCAGCCAGGCGTGTGTCCCAGCATGGTCCTCACGTCCTCGGAGAACCGGTCGACACCGTACACCCAGCAGACCCCGGCTGCCTCCGCGAACACCACGAACAGGATGGCCAGACCCGGCCCGTATACGTTGAGGAGGTCCACCAGGTATACACCTCCCTGGAAGGGATGGATGATAGTTAACTCATCATCAGTCTAGCCTTTTCCGAACTATATTTGGGTCGGCTTTCAGTCATACCAGATTCAGCTGAATACCAGTATTTAACGTGGAGCGGCTGCCTACCAGACCTCCACAACCATTCCACAACCCATTAACTGGGGAACACGGTACTTCTTGGCAATACTGGTGTCAGATTTTCTGGCTTCTGACAATCCGTAACGACTGCTGAAGTTTATTACACAAAGTAATACTGGCTGGGTTTGAACCCGCGTCCTACGATTCGTAAGTCGGGGCCGTAACCACTCGGCCACCACTGCTCCCCGCATGACGCAATGAATGTTGTTAATGTTTTAAAATGAAAAGCATTGAAATTGAGTGTCCATTACATCAACTATCGCGCCATGTTATTTATAATCTGATTGATACTAATATTTTTCACATTATTTTTAATTTTATGTTATTCTTCTTTATCTTCTAAAACTTAATGAGAATCGTAAGCACTGCGCATCCCTTTCCTGTAAATACCTCTCCAGTACCTAATGCTAGTTGGTCTAATGGACCAAAATCCTTGTGAAAAATGTTCCAGATGTGTCGATTCCCGAAGATACTTAGCTTGGTAAATCTATTGTACTGACTGAGTGGTTTTTTGAATGGCAATAAAACTAATTTTAAATTATATTTTGTTTGTAGGAGGTTCAGACCTGATAAGGACAATTATTTCACAAATTGAAACCTTCACTTTCATTCAAAATCCCGGGATTATAAAATATCTTGAAAGACTGTTTTCGATAAATTGTCAACTTAATGTTTGGAATACTTTTTTACGCATCAAAATTTTATATTTTTTAATCTCTTTAGGTCATGGGTAAGCTCATTCCATCGTCGACTTTGTCTCTGTCACCTGCGACCTGGACTAGAGTCAAGAGCATATCCATCTGACAATAAAAAATAAAAAAACATTTATCCCAGCCCGAAATAGTTCTTCCTACTACGGTTACCTTTAATAAGATACTTCATCCCGAAAAAAGCTGCACTATTCAAATCATATTATATTATGAAAAGTTATTAATATCTTCGCATAGCTTTCTTATATTGTTAAGGACAACTTGAATTTTATAGCCACCGCACTAAAACAAATTCCTTCCACATCTCAGTAATGAAATCAGGGGCGAAATAAAAGGAAAACAAAATTTCCTCACACCGCCGTGAACGAATGTAGTGCTAGGTCATCCCGCTGAGTGATGACCATGAATAATGCATCGGAATAAATTCGCGAGATAACGGAACCGTGATTTATTACAGATACTCGTACCTGTGTTGTTGCTGAGTTTCTGTTAAAATTAATAGTATGGAATCGTGCTGATGTTGATGAAGTTACATGTGGTGTTTGTAGGAATAAATGCTTCGAGAAAGAAAGATAGAACTTGGGATATTGAAGAATTACCTGCACCAAAAACTTAATCGAGTCTCTTGTTGGATTGGAGTTGATTACTAACGGCCAAACCCAATAACCGATCTATCACATACTGGAGATAGAAAAACAAATGAAACAACAGAAAAGTCAAGAAAATTGATATAGTTTTTCTGTTGTTTCATTTGTTTTTCTATCTCCAGTATGTGATAGATCGGTTATTGGGTTCGGCCGTAAAAGTCTAAAAAAATATATTTAGTAAATCAGTTAGATTACCAAAATAATTGGACTGGTATTTTTTCTTTTGCCATGGAAAAAAATTAAGACGAGACATTACGTATAAGGTTTTGTTCACATATGCGCGTTTTTCCGGCGCTCTCGCGTTCGAGCCACTTCCTCCAAAGAAAATTTGTAATTTAATAGTACGTAGTACTATGTCATGACGTACATTTTTCATCATCATCATCAACAGGCTGTTGCAGTCCACTGCTGGACATAGGCCTCTCCAACTGCACACCACTTAGATCTATTTTCGGCTTTTCGCATCCAGTTTCTGCCAGCCGTCCTGCGCAAATCGTCACTCCACCGTGTACATTTTTATCGATGTAAAAATCGCGGTCAGATGATTTAATCTGACCCAGCCTGTCCCTTGCTGCCCTCCCTCAATGACCCCGCTAAGCCGAGGCCTGTGACCCACAGGGAATGCCCTTAGCGAGCGGTCATTAGTTTTTAAGTAGTTTTAAGCCCTGGCTGGGGGCCTTAAATTCATTTGAGGCCACCATAGGACTGTCCGGTTGAGCAGTAACCAGCCTTAGTGTGCTGAACTGCGAGTGTAAATAACAAAAAGCGGTCAGATGACTATTGCGTAGCGCCCGCGCCGCCTCCGCGCTCCCGTCATTCGCGTCAGATGCTAAGTAACTGGATAGAGGAAAAATACGTGGCTTTTGATAATCTAACTAACGGAAAAAATATCTATATTTTTTAATCAAACAATATTTTTTATTAATACATTAACATTCAAACCATTGGGGTCTGATCAATTCTAACTTGTAATCTTCCAATCTACAATGAAATCAAGTTAAATTAAATATCTACCTACTAGAATATTTCGAAGTTAAAAATAATGCCTATGGATAAAAGAAGCATTAGGTACATTTTCTGAATATAAACAAAATTATTATGATGACTCACAAACGGACTAGGTACCTACCTACTTAAAAATGATTGTCCAAAAACAATATTTGCTACAAATAACAATTTATTTTAGTAGGCTCAAGTGCGTGGTCCCACATTATCCGTTTGGGCCGGTCATGAGTTACGGGTATCCGGGCGGGCACCGTATGATGAAGCAATAACTTTTTGTGCTGACTCGGCCCCGGGCCGCAATCTTTCACTTGCCTCACTAAACGTTGTCTGTCCTAACTGCTCAATCATTTTACCGAATTTTATGGTTATTGGACAACCATGTTCCTAGATTTCAACGTGATAGCACGTAGAGACTATGTAAGCTTTACTAATCTATAAAGCTGAAGAGTTTGTTTGTTTGCTTGAACGCACTAATCTCAGGAATACTGAATTAAAATAAATGTTTTTTCTTAATTTTATTTATAGGTTATCATCACACTACGAAGAATTGGAGCGGAGCATCAAAAATGTTTTCAAACACTGTTTTTTTCTCTCTCTTAATCGCAGACGAAGTTGCGCGGGTCAGCTAGTAAAATAGATTATATCATTTGCAAGACTTCAAGAAAACTTGAAAGCTTGATCATTAATGTAAAAGTAAGATTCGTAAAACCTCATATGCTAAACTCGACTTTCAATCAATCAATCAATCAATAGTCGTTATTTGTAAACATAGCTAGGTTACAACAGTCTGCAAGGTGTTCCAATTTTTACATAATAGTTTCACTATGTTTTGCCATTTGGCGTACACATATTTAATACATTTATGTTAACAAAAAAAAAAACAAACAAACTGTCATTTAATTAATTATAATTCAACAGGCAATGTCCGAAAATGTCAATAATAGATACTAATATATTATGTCAAAAACTCCACTTTGCCGTATGTGTTGGTTGGTCACTAGTAGCTTTGGTTGATTGTTACAGGCCTCATCTAGTTTAAAATTTAAAACGACCAAAAATGATTGACGTGTAAAAGTGTACCTAAGGTATTTACGACCTACTTTTAGTTTTTATCTGGTACCCCAAACTATACAATAGATTAACACGTATGATAGCTCGTTTTAGTTGGTTCATCAGTCATGACGTTCGATGTCATCTTCTATGAGATACAAGTGATGGTCGGTCTTTATGTTGGAGGCGTCTAGCAGTGAATACGTCTACAGTATATCAATAGTTATATAATAGGGAAGATGAAATTACAGATTTCATGAACATTTTGTTATTGAAATGTTAAAATAGCATAAAAAAGGGCCACTGCAACGTTTTTATTGTAGTTAATATTGATTTTTAACAACAATTACGAATTAATATAACGTGAAACTGAACGTAAACAATCAGCGTCTAGTGACGTCACTGGTGTTATGACAACGAAAAGACGAACTTAAATTTTAATACATGACAGTTCATGATCTCTGGCAAACAGGAGTGACTTTATCATTCATTTTCGCGGGAAAAGAAAAACAGTCAGTTTATAATCGCAATTTTGGCAATACATTAAACGTATTATTTTTTTAATTTTTGTATGGTCTATTTTACACGGCATTCTTTTAAATGAAAGCAAGATGAAAATATTGCATGTTGTGTGTTTTTCAAATACTGTGGAAAAGGAATTAAATATTTTTGTGTTTTAGCAGTCACTTTGGTTTTCGATTGCGTATCCCCTTATTCCTCAAATGAAGCTTACGCTGCTTAAAAAATAAATATCATTTACGATTTATTCGCCATTGTTTATGAAGTTTAAAAATGAATATCGCTTGCAGCGAGACCAAGATGCAAAGTTCAATTTATTGAAAGCAGTAGGTACATTGGCTTCAGGAAAATTCTTAGATACAAATTCACACTTGAATTTATAGAAAGCAATGGTATAGAAATCGTAAGAGCATCATTGTTTTGTTCAATGAAACGTCACGTACTTTGAAGTCGGTCAAATAGAAATATTTAGAACTTGCTTTACCTCGCGGTTTTACTCTCGTGGCCAATCTCACCGTGCATTTTTTCCGAGATAAATAGTTTTCCCATAATTTTTTTTTTTTCGTTTCAAGAATAAGAGTAATCTAAACAACAAACTTAATAATCTAAAAACAAAATTAATAAACAAGTACAGAAATACTTACATCAATACCTACTCCCGTTTCTTTTTGTTTTTAAGATGGGAAATGATTTTTTTTAATTTTTAGCTGTGAAACTATTTAGTTGATAATACGCAGATCTCTATTGTTCTCCGTAAACTTTAGACAGACACACAACTAAATAGTTGTACGATCCAAAATTGTATGAATGACTTTTAGCGTATCGTTTTCGGTACGCTGGGACCAGATAAGTTTGTACGGCAACAAAAAGAACTAAAATACTGCAACGCGGTATTAAGCGCAATACACACCGAGCCCGCCGGGCCGCCGACCTATGTCGGCAACTTTTTATCATCGTTTGTATTCTTTTCTTATAGGCCGCCGCGCGCCGGGTTGTGTCGGCGGGTTGTATCGGCGGCCCGGCGAGCTCAGTGTGTATTGCGCTTTAGAGTTTACCGCGCGATTTGAACGTAATCAACAGCCCGAATACCAACTATCGGACAATCGCCCACCGGACACAACAACCGTCTTGTCGGAAGACCCTCAATGGAGGATTCAATGGAGCACCACAAAGAAATGGAGGTTTGCACGACTTTACTCGCTATGCCGCATGCCTCTACCGAAGCGTATTGTTGCTTGTCACCAAAGCGAACAATCACGTCTCCGCTTTAGTAAAGGCCCAAGGTTCGGCACACTATCAACTTAGTACATAAACTACTCACATAGGTAGTGGTCGGCAGCGCACAGATGTAGATGAACAACAGTAGCACTGCGACGAACGCCTCTCGGTGTCGCCCTAACACCCTCGGGTACTCGTCGCAAAGAGCTGTGGTTACTGCTTCCAGACCTGAAGGAAGTAAATGTGTTCGTATGTTAACAATTTAGATGTGACAGGACCTAAGGAGAGGAGCGAGGAATGTGGGAAGAGAGATTAATGATCTTTCTTCCTACAATTTGCTAATTTTCACATTCATTAGGCTTAGACGGGCCTGTTGGTCTAGTGGTTAGCGGCCCTGACCGCTAAGCCGGAGGTCGTGGGTTCGATTCCCACCCAGGGCAAACTTTGTGTGATGAGCATGATTGTTTGTTCTGTGTCTGGGTGTGATTTATCTATAATATGTATGTATTTATAAATTCTATAAGTATGTATATCAGTTGTCTGGTTACCATAACACAAGCTCTGCTTAGCTTGGGATCAGATAGCTGTGTGTGAGTTGTCCCAAGATATTTATTTAGATAAAGAAAACTTGTCACTTGCTCGCGAACACAGTGGCCTATATTCAAAGCTCGGAAATGATTGCTTACCGGATAGAACAGACGAGGAAAACAATACACCACGACACTACCCTCAAACTCTTCTATTATAGCTATTTCTTATCTATACTAATATTATAAAGCTGAAGAGTTTGTTTGTTTGTTTGAACGCGCTAATCTCAGGAACTACTGGTTCGAATTGAAAAATTCTTTTTGGGTTGAATAGACCATTTATCGAGGAAGGCTTTAGGCTATATAACATCACGCTGCGAATAATAGGACCGAAGGAGTAATAGGAGCGAAGAAAAAATGGAAAATGTGGAAAAAACGGGGAAAATTATTCATCTTTGAGGGCTTCCGTTACGTGCGCTGCGAAAACGGTTCAAGAGACCAAAAAAATAAGTAGGAAAGAATTATTCCTCTTAAAATGATCTAAAAAAATGACCGCGACAGTATATGTCTATCTTTTAAGATTAACTCACTAGAACCGTTTTTATAGTAATCAAATTTGGTCGAAAGAGATGAAAGTTTGTATTAAACTTTTTCAATTTTAAACCGATCGGGCTGAGAGTTTCAAAATCGGGGTTAAAGTAACTATTCCACGCGGACGAAGTCGCGGACAGAAGCTATGTACTTAATATTCTTAGGCTGCTGTAAATGTAATTTGACGAAATAGGGGATTACTGATCCAGCAAGCACACAGTATGAGTGCGCTACAGTTAAGACGATGTCCTGTTTACTGAAGTGTCCCAAATGTCCATTTTCCTGCATCCTTGATGAATCGAACAACGCCTCTAATGCTGCAATAAATGTGTCTACCTACTAGTCCTACACAGTATAATTTGATGGACTTAATAAGAAGAAGATAGAAAGTAGATATATGGAAGAAGGAGGTATACTGCACCGATCGCAAATAGATTGGAATAAGGACAGGAGCATGAAATAGAAGCAGTCTTGAGATGAAAGCGGATTTTAATAAGTTTTTAAAATCCGGGACAATATAGCTTGATATCAGAGACCCTCTACGCATTTTTAAGCAACGGTCGTACCTATTCGCATCTCAGTTGCAATCCGTTTAAAAAAAACTTTGTAAAAAAAACTTAATTTTTCATACAGATTGCGACTGAAAAGCTAATGCCGTCGTTGATTGAAAATTGGTATGGTTGACGCCAGATTAATGTGCCCTTCCCTTGATTTATCTTCGTAGGTACATGGACAAAAAAATCCATTGCTAGAAAATATAAAGGATCACGATGGATGTCGATTCAATATAGCATTAATTCATTATTTCTGTTTTAAGAATTAAGGTTGTCAATAAATGTAGGTGGGTCAATGACCGTTATTGCACATTTATTTGGTGTCGACTATATCAGATTGTTGGGTATAAATATATATATATATTATTCGAATATTATTTGCAACGGAAGGTACCTAAACGCATTAATGCAGCCGGGCTCTGTTCTCATAATTCATAATTAATTGACACGTTGGAATTCCCACATAGTTTCTTTAGGGTTGGTTGGTTAAATGGTTTTAACATTATTTTTTTTGTATGAAAAACAGTGTTTTCTACAAATAGAAATGATTACCAATCTAGCAAAACGTGATGAATGAATTTTGATCTTAGGCTTAGCTTAGCTTAGTTACTTAGACTCAGTTTCAGAAAGGCAATTGAGTCTTTTGTTTTGTGATCCGTCGATCATACCTATATTTTCTGAAACTGGGGTTAGATCTTATCCTGGCTCCTGATGCATGTGTGTAGGTTGTTTGCTGTATTCATTATTGTCAAAAACACATCTTGATAATTTCAACAAAATATGAATTAAGCTTATCAAAAACCTACCTCCGAAGGTGCTGTCCAGCCCCAGCGTGATGAGCATGAGGAAGAAGATGATGGCCCAGAAGACGGAGCCAGTCATGGTGGCGATGGCCTCGGGGTACACGATGAACACCAGCCCCGGGCCCTCCAGACCCACCTCCTCGATGCTCTTGTTTTGGACATGCGCCATGTAGCTAGAGGAGTAAGGAACATTCGTGTTCATGTGATGACAGAAAAAGATGGGTTTAAGTTAAAACGACAAACAAAAATACTTGTTTTTAAATAAAAGAACGACCTGCAAAGTTACTAAAGACATAAAAGGTAGAAGAGCAGATACAGATCTGATCAAAATAATTTATTGAGATGAATAATTCATACCAATATTTCAAAAGTTGTTTTTGTTTACAAATACAAACACCCCAAAACTGAGAATGTAACAAAGCCAGCGAGAAAGCTGATGAGGCAGTTGATGGAAGACGTGATGAGCGCATCCAAGTAGCAGTTGTGGTTGAACAAATGCATAGTCATTCAAACTTACCCCAAAACGGAGAATATAACAAAGCCAGCGAGGAAGCTGGTGAGGCAGTTGATGGAGGACGTGATGAGAGCGTCCAAGTAGCAGTTGTGGTTGAACAAGTGCATAGTCATTCAAACTTACCCCAAAACGGAGAATATAACAAAGCCAGCGAGGAAGCTGGTGAGGCAGTTGATGGAGGACGTGATGAGAGCGTCCAAGTAGCAGTTGTGGTTGAACAAGTGCATAGTCATTCAAACTTACCCCAAAACGGAGAATATAACAAAGCCAGCGAGGAAGCTGGTGAGGCAGTAGATGGAAGACGTGATGAGAGCTTCCAGGTAGCAGCTGTTGTTGAACTGGTTGTACAAGTGCATAGTCACTCGAACTTACCCCAGAACTGAGAATATAACAAAGCCAGCGAGGAAGCTGGTGAGGCAGTTGATGGAGGCCGTGATGAGAGCGTCCAAGTAGAAGTTGTTGTTGAACGTGTTGTACAAGTGCATAGTCATTCAAACTTACCCCAGAACTGAGAATATAACAAAGCTAGCGAGGAAGCTGGTGAGGCAGTTGATGGAAGACGTGATGAGCGCATCCAAGTAGCAGTTGTGGTTGAACAAGTGCATAGTCATTCAAACTTACCCCAAAACGGAGAATATAACAAAGCCAGCGAGGAAGCTGGTGAGGCAGTTGATGGAGGACGTGATGAGCGCGTCTCTGTAGCAGTTGTTGTTGAACTTGTTGTAGCTGGAGAGAGCCAGCAGCGTGCCGAAACCGGGGCCCAGTGAGAAGAAGATCTGGGACGCCGCGTCGATCCACACCTGCCGGTGGAAGTTGTGAGTGTGGGAGGGAAATGTCTGGCGATTGTTAATGGAGGTGTACCTGATATGTGAGCTTAATTCTAAAACTTTTTAGTTTTGGTCGCATATGGTAACCACATTGTACGCGATGTTTCAGAAATGCGTCGTCATAATTATGGGTGACGTTCTGCATCGCAGTAGCTACAGTAAAGAAAAAATGCAAAATAAAGATTATGTAATTGTTTCCTTACTGTACTACTACTAGAAGTAGTCAGTTAATGTTGAGCTAGAAGGCAGGTTACAATAGTTTGATTCAAAATAAACATGTCACAAGTTGACGAGATACAACAAAATCATAGAGAGTAAACCTGTTATAATTTTCCCAGGTTCGTTCTCAATGATTTTGTAGCAGTTACAATATCTTACCTTCGAATTCTGGAGTTTATGCCACTCAGGCGTAAGATAGTATCGGATGCCTTCTGTGGCTCCCGGCAAGGTGACTCCTCGAGCCAATAGGATCAGCAGCACGGCATACGGGGCCAACGCTGTTACCCACACCACCTACATAATCATATGTGATGAAAATGGCTATGCGCGGGGAAAAGCTATTCAATACCTAGAATTCAGTAGTATATACAAGCAAAAAGAAAATATATACATATGTAAATGTACACAAAAAATGGCTTCGTTTTCTTTTGAGCCATTGTTTTTTACGAACCATAAGCTATTATGCTTATGGCGCTGAACCGATTTTGATGAGTTTTGATACAGAGTTTACTCCTGTGAGTGTGAACATGGAGAAAGGCTACTGTAAGATGTGTTGTTATATAATTAAACACGTCTCTTCTTATAATCACTATTTATTAGTATTATAGAAATATAGGTACAGTTAGTAGTCGACATTACATTATTAGCGTCCGTCCATCCAGCCTTCTAGAATAGTCTACCACAGATTCACAACTTACTCTATAATAGTGTTGCTACTTTATAATAACGCTCCACTCACATCCCTTCTCTTTTCTTAAAAATAATTAATTAATCATTACTATATTCATGCAGATAACTTGGTTTCCTAACAATTCGACCACTTCTAGTTTTTCTATTTTCTACAGCAGCATTGTCCAAATTAAATGTAACAGTCTTCTTGCTTTTACTATTCACAATGTCATTATTAGGTCTAAGATCAATCTGCTCATCAGAACAATCAACAAAGTTATCCACATCACAATTAACATCTTCCAAATTTAAAATATTATTATCATTATTTTCTACAGTGTCATTTATATTATCTTTGCTACAATTATTAAAGTCTATATCTCTAAAAGCTAAATTATCAACACAGTCATCACTACTTGCATTTGTTAAATTATCATAACATTTTTCATTTAACATATTATTTTGTATTATACATTCTAGATCTTCGTCATCATAATCATAAGTATTTTTTACATTAAATTTTCTATATCTTGAACCCTTAAATATATTATATCTGTTTCTCAGAACTTTCTGACCATTTTCCAATAGTACTACATATGCTCTATCTTTATCCCCTTCTTTTACAATTTTACCTGGGATTAACTTATTCTTATTCCTGTCTCTAATATAAACATTTTGTCCATTATAGAATATCATTCCTTTCCCCTTATATTTCTTATCATGATACCTTTTATAACTTTCATTTTTCTTTTGTACATATCTTTTTATTTTCTTATACTCTGTTTCATAACCATGTTTATTCACAGGTAACAAAGAAGCTACTTGTCTACCAATCATCATCTCATTTGGCGACTTTAATTCATTATCAATAGGCATATTCCTGTATTCTAGCATAGCTAAATCTATATTCTTATTTTCTAATAAACATTTTTTTAACATCTTTTTAATTGTTTGAATGTGGCGCTCCACCATCCCATTAGACCTAGCATAATAAGGTGTTGATGCCTTATGCTTAAATCCAAATTGCTGACAAAAATCTACAAATACAGAACTTCTATATTGAGCTCCATCATCTGTATATAATATTTCAGGGATTCCCCATCTAGAGAAAGATGCTTGTAAAGCTTTAATATGCTCCTCTGCTGATTGATTTTTTAATTCACTTATCTCTACATACTTAGTAAGATAATCTACTATTAATAAAAAGATTTTATTATTAAAGAAAAACATATCAGCTCCTATTGTACTCCATGGTTTATCAGGAACTTCTCTTAATTGTAATGGTTCATAACTGTGACTTTTTTGATACTGTAAACATATGTCACAATTTTTAATCATATCTTCTATTTCTTTATACACATGTGGCCAAAATAACAATCCTTTTATTCTATTTTTACACTTTTCATAACCCATGTGATTGTAATGAATTTGCTTTAACATATCAGAACGTAATGATTTTGGTACTAACAAAGCTGAATCTTTGAATATTAAATTATTAGCTACATATAAGCTTTCTTTAATAGAATGATAGAACTTTAATTGAAATGGAATATCTGAATATTTGGGCCAATCATTTTGAATATAATTAATAAGCAATTTCAAATTTTCATCTTTAGCTGTTTCCTCTTGGAATATTTTTAATTTTTGTTCGCTAATATTTAAATTTTCTATAATCATACATACATGCATTTCTATCTTTTCATCAATATCCTGATTGCATATGTCATCTTGTACATAAGCCCTAGATAATGCATCAGCCACTAAAAGTTCTTTACCCGGTTTATATTTAATATCCAAGTCATATCCTTGTATGCGCATCCTTAATTTTTGCAATCTTAAAGGAGTTTCATTCATAGATTTTTTAAATATCTGTTCAAGTGGTTTATGGTCAGTTTCTACTGTAATTTGTTTGCCATAAATGTATTGATGGAACTTTTCACATGCATATACAATTGCCAATAATTCCTTCTCAATTTGTGCCCAGGATTTCTGTGACTCAGTTAAGGCTTTGGAAGCATAAGCTACTGGTGCACTATGTTGCAATAAAACTGCTCCTAACCCTGTACTACTGCTATCAACCGACAATGTAATAGGACTATTCATCTCGAAAAAACTTAACACCGGTTCAGTAGTTAATATTTTTTTTAATTTATTGAAATCTTCGCTTTGTTTTTTACCCCAAACAAATACTGAATCTTTTTTTATCAAATCTCTCAAAGAATTTGTTATATCAGATAGGTTAGGTATAAATTTAGATACATAAGTTATGATTCCTAAAAATGTTTGTAACTCTTTTTTACTTGTGGGCTCTTTCATGTTAACAATAGCTCTAATTTTCTCTGGATCAGGTCTAATACCTGTGCTACTCAATATATGGCCTACATATTTGACCTCAGTAACTCCAAACTGACACTTATCTTTATTGAACTTTACTCCTGCTTGTTTAGCTCTATTTAAAACTTGTTTTAATCTCTTATCATGGGATTCTTTAGATTCTCCCCATATTAACAATTCATCAACATACTGTTCTACCCCTTCAATGTCACAAAATATGTCATGAAAACATTTACTAAAAACTTCAGGTGCTGAGTTTAAACCAAAAGGTAATCTTTTATAACAATACCTACCAAATTCACCAGCATTAAATGTTGTATATAATTGACTGTTTTCTGCTAATTTAATCATGTAAAATCCTCTAGATGCGTCTAGCACCGAAAAATACTTAGCATTAGGCATTCTAGCGACTAATTCCTCAAAAGTACTCATTTTAAATCTTTCTCTAATTATATATTTGTTCAAATTCTGTGGATCTAAACAAAGTCTGATAGACCCATCATTCTTCTTAGTCACAACCATAGAATTTACCCATTCAGTAGGCTCATTTACTTTTCTAATGACACCTAACTTCACTAATTTATCTAGTTCACTTTTAATTTGTTCTTGTAATTTAAATGGAATTTTTCTAGGTCTTTCTACAATAGGAATACAATTTTCCTTTAATTTTATATCATATTCATATTTTAACTCACCTAAACCAGTGAATAATTCAGTATATTCTGACACAATGTCACTTTTATTTACCAAATTCACTCTATTAATAATCCCAAGTTTTACAGCTGTTGCATAACTCAAAATACTTGGTGTATCAAAATTTACTACAAAAAGTTTACTTAAACATTTATTGTTGTTGTATATTAATTCTGCCTCACAAGTGCCAAGTATTTTTATTTCAGATCCATCAAAATTCGTTAACTTTATATTCCTACATGTATTTACTTGTAATTTTAACTGATATGTTGTATTTTTATTTATTATATCTACTTGAGAACCAGTGTCTATTTTGAATTTTAAATATTTCTTATTTATTTGGATATTTATGTACCATTCTTTATTTACTGAATTTACTGTATAAATTGAATCTATTCTAAAGTTTTCTACATTTTCAGTGTTGACTACAGAACACTTATATGTGCAACAAGAAGCAAAATGATTGAATTTGTTGCATTTTCCACACTGTTTCCCGTATGCTGGGCATTTTGCATAACCATGGAACTTGTTGCACTTTCTGCATGGTCTTGATTTACTGCCATCTCTTTTAGAATGCTCACCTGATTTTTCTTGGTAGTTTGATTGTCTGTCACTGGATGTTCCTCTCAAACCATAACTTGAGTGACCTGGAGTTCTACTACGACCCCTGAATTTTGGTTCTCGTTTACTTGCTGATGGTCGACTGCCTGTTCCTTTGTTTACTGCACCTACTTCATTTGAAGATTCGCTATTTAAAGTGCTTATTTGACTTTGAGCCACTTGTGCGGCTTTACATATACTCATGCACTTGTCCAGAGTCAAGTCTGGTATTCTTAGTAATTTTTCTCTAATATTACCGTCCGTAATTCCTAGTACTATTTGATCTTTTATAAGACTGTCGTTTAAATTTTCAAAATTGCAATCCAAACTGAGAGATTTTAGTGCTGTATAATATTCTTCGTATTGTTCGCCCGTTTTTTGCTTTCTTGAGAAGAATAGGTACCTGTTATACGTTTCATTTGTGGGTGGACTGAAGTGTTTCTCCAGACGTATGAGTACCTCATCGAATGATATGCTTGCCTTGTCCTCGAAACTATTATAGATTAGCAGGCCCTCTTCACCGATGCAGTGTAATAACAGAGCTTTTTTCTGTTCATCATTTAGACGTGTATCTGCTCCACTGGCAAGAAAATACAAGTCGAACCGCTGTTTCCAGTTCTCGAAACTTCGTTTTTTTGACTTCGATCCAACCAAGGATAATGGCGGCGGCGGTTGTAGTTGCTCCATGTCTTTGTTATATTTGCTCAGTTTCAATTTTACGATGATCCTCAGTCGTCCTCAGTTGTCCTCAGCGCCATGTAAGATGTGTTGTTATATAATTAAACACGTCTCTTCTTATAATCACTATTTATTAGTATTATAGAAATATAGGTACAGTTAGTAGTCGACATTACATTATTAGCGTCCGTCCATCCAGCCTTCTAGAATAGTCTACCACAGATTCACAACTTACTCTATAATAGTGTTGCTACTTTATAATAACGCTCCACTCACAGCTACTTTTGTGGAAATCTGCATATAATTATGTACGCCGCGGGAAAAGCTAGTTTATTATATTTGAGGAATTACTGGATTATTGAGATACTATTTTAACTTTTGATCTGAAAGTACACGTGTTAAAAATGGATTCTTGTAAAATGTGTACTTATCCAAAAATAAGGCGGAGTTTAACGACCGGTGATTAAAAGCTTCTCGAAGAAAATCATCTTTTTACGCATTCCGAAGAAAAGATTTCGTTTGTGATAAATGAGATATGGCAGACTCGGGAAAGTGTTAGTATCAATTTAGAAAAACTTTCTGAAACTTTAACGGTTTTTATCTACTTTGACATCTAAACTTTTTGTGGTTGAAACTTTTTGATTAAAACGCGGTCATTATTTTCAAGAGCAGGGTCGTAGCAGTACCTACACCTCCACCTAGGAATTTGACCACAAATAAATTATCGTTCATAGGATAGATAGTTCGGTTCATCGACGCTTGGTACGGGAGGCTACAGTCCTGCCAAGCGTCAACTTTTAGCTCTGTTAGTGATACTGATAACGTTTGGCACGTTCGAGTATTAAGTTACCTTCCCCGCACTCCTGACTCCCTTCCAGAGTGAGAAGTAGACCAGCACGAAGACTCCGAACACGCAGAGCGCCAGGGACGGCTTGATAGGTCCCATGTAGTCCAGGCCATTGGATCTCTGCTGCTCCAGTACGTTGCGTCTAAGTGGGGAAATAGTAGGAGAAGTTAGTTTTTACTGATCTTCAATATTTTGGCTTTTTTGTACCTACTAGTTACTCATTTGCTGGCAAGATCGTATATCTAATAGCATGAGCATAATCAGCTTTTTAACGTTCCCACTCCTGGGACACAGGCCTCCTCTGTAGGAGAGGGAATGGGCCGTAGTCCTCCACGCGGGCCCAGTGTGGGTGGGTGTGGTGAATGTCACATGTCTTCGAATTTTTGGTTCTAGGACATGCCGGTTTCCTCACGATGTTTTCCTTCACCGTTCAGAAATCAGAAATCAGAAATCATTTATTTGCTGATAATGTAGGTATACATATAAGTTGGAATATTTATTAAGTGTCCCGATACATTTTACCTTACGGCATGCAACATATTAGGTTTTTGAGAGCAGTGGTGATGAAATTTATTACACAAAGTATAATTCGTAAGTCATGGCCGTAACCACTCGGCGACCACTGCTCTAACGGGGCGTATAATTTCTGCAACAATATTAAAAAAGAACGTAAAATCTTCGTCAAAGCTTAGTTTTTCTCCGTGGGTACGATCCACCCCGTTTCATGGTAGCGCTAAGCGCTAACTGCTACCACTAAAATCTTAACTTAAAGGAATCGTGAACCCTGTATATTCACAGAACAGCTAATTCTTACTCGAAGAACTCTTTAGCTGGTGTGGATGCATTAGGATTGATCTGCGGCGCGGTGACAGGCGAGCAGAGCGGCGTGTTCCACTCGTTGTTACAGCTGGTCCACGGCAGCACAGAGTTGATGGACGAGATGGATGCGATCAGGTAGTACACGGCCCAGCCGATGATGGTGTTGTAGTACATGCCCATGTATATGTCGATCATGCAGATCGCGTAGCCCACGCCTGTGGTAGAGAGGTAAGAATTAGTTACTATGTCCAATGTTGAAGAATAGTACTGCTGTCCTTTCGGAGCTATGCTAAAACAGATTTAGGTTCATTAACCTTGTCTGTTTGCTATACGTAAAAATGTGTGTATAATCATGGGTAGGTAAATAAAGCTTTGGGTTCTAATGAGTGAGTAATAATAGTATAAATAATATTTTTTAATGTTTTTTATGTTGTTTTAAAAAATATTTAAAAATGTAATTTGTAGGTACCTATATATATGAATAAACGAAAGTATAAATAATAATAACTAATAGTAGATAGGTACCTATAGAAATTTAGTTAACGATAAAGGCTTAAAAGAAGCGTCAGTAACTAGAGACCTACTTGGATGTTCTTCCTATTTTTGAGTAGCTTATATAGCGGCATGAGTGACATTCATTAAATCCTGAATGGTGCAGGTGTACGGATATTCACATAATTAAATCAATGTAAGTAAGTATTCATTGTTGTCTATTCTGGCTAAACGAATCCCATAAAAAAAGCAAGACAGCGCAACTTTCAAGGAAGATCGTCTTATTTGTTTCCAAACAATTTACACCCCTCATCTAGTTAATTAAGTTTGATAGCTCTAAAACCAATTTCCCCGCATCTTCGCAAACTGGCAATAAAACGGCATTCATCCATTCATCATCTCATAATAAATCTTCCAAACATTCGAAATCAAATTAATCAGTGCAGCGGGCGTCAATTTTCGCGACGCGAGTTTGGTTCAAGTTGTAGAAATCAAATCAGCGCCATCTGTCGTCGCGGGTAATCAAATGATATCGCACCGCCTCCTTAATTAGTTTATTCGATACGAGATGACGCTATTATCAATCGTCGCTCGGATCTGCTGCAACTGTTGAATCGGTTTGTTATAATATGGCACAGAAATGGGACAATATTGTTAGCGATGGAAGATCTGATTTGAGTATTGAGGCTTCATTTGTGTCTGTTGCTGTGATTTTACAAACTGTGAGTGTTTCTTTAACTTTACCAAGATTGGGCCGGTAAAAAAAATCCTGTCCAGAAAAAACCTGTGCAACAGCCTAATTGATTCATATCTAAAGAAAGAAATTCATGTGATCGATTGCACTTTTTTACTTTTGTCAATTCAACAGTATTTTTTAGTATTCTGCGCTGTCGAGCAGACGACATTTGAAACATAGGAAGCAATGGAAACGTAAATATATAGGTAATGCAATTTTATGTGTTAAGCAATTGAGCAATTTTTAAAATTATTTTGTAAACCCACAAACAAGTATTGGACAATCTCTAACAATTATTGATCAATTAGTAACGATTATATATGCCTATCGACTGCTTTGACACCTTCGTAGTTAAACATATTTAACTAATAAACATTTGTATAACCAATAAGTTCCGCGATTCCACTCAATTGTACATTCATTCAAATCAAACACATTAGGTACTTACTCATCATTACAATTTCCCACAAAAACCCGAGATTCCCATTCCCCAACTCTCAAAACATGTTGCACACATTTTGACAAACGGAATATTGCCATAAACGTCGTCGGGAGGGCGGAGGGCCTCCCTCTGGTATCGGAACCTCTGAGGGACGGCCTCGGCTGATAACGGTGATCTAAGGCCGCATACGATAAAACTGAGTCGTAAATTCCCATGATGTGTGAATCTCTTAAATATGGGGTCACTTTTGTTGAGACTTCAATGGGACGCTTTTTTATATGAAGATTTTTAACAATGCACACACAAACTGACAAGAAGAAGAAACAGAATAACAGGTACAAAGATGTTGCTTATTTCTGCAGAAATATCAATCAATCAATCGAAAACCTTTATTTCAAATGGACCATTTACAGGCGCATTTGAATTATCGAGGTCTGTCAGTAAAATAGATGACGTTAGTTCTCAAGAACAGCATTTATTGTAACATTTTTATGGAACACTAGCTCCCTGCGGTTTTACCTGCGTAGTTCCCGTTCCTGTGGGAATATGGGGATAAAATATAGCCTATGTTACTCAAGGTGAATTTAGCTTTATAATGGTGAAGGAATTTTTTAAATCGGTCCAGTAGTTTATGAGTTTATTCGTTACATACAAAAATACAAATCTTTCCTCTTTACAATATTAGTACAGATAATATTTTGTGATTGTAGTTTTGTTACCCTACTTATAATAAATCTGTAGAGAGGTCAATTCTGTACAGGGAATATATTTTCAAAATAACTATCAGGGGGTGATTAGTGATCGATACTGATGCCAAAAATGCAATCAGTAAAATTTTTGTCCGTCTGTCCGTCTGTCTGTCTGTCTCTCTGTCTGTCTGTCTCTCTGTCTGTCTGTCTGTATGTTCTTTATAGAAACAAAAACTACTTGACCGATTTTAACGAAACTTGGTGCAATTATTCTTTTTACTCCTGGGCAGGTTATAGTATACTTTTCATCACGCTACAATCAATAGGAGCAGAGCAGTGAAGGGAAATGTTGGGAAAACGGGAGAAGTTACTCCATTTTTTAAGCTTCCGTCGCGTGTGTAGCCTTAATGGTTAAAGTTACATAGAAATCATGTATGACGGAAATGTTCTACATAAAATTATCTAAAAAATATCCCACAACAGCATATGTCTATCTCTTATGGTTGACTCACAATAACACGTGTAACTCCCGATAGCTTAGCAGTTCGGAGCTTTCTGATTATATTTGTTTACTCTTACGTTTATAATACTCCCACTCATCTCTAATTAAAAAAAGTTAACATTATTACCTATTCAATAAAAAAAGAATCATAGAAATCGGTACCTATAGAAACACCAAACTTATACATGAATACAATAATAAGCCATCGCGCCGTCGCGCTTTAATAATGAATCATGCTGTAAGATGTTATTGTGATTATTTTTGAGTAACTTTTGTTGTTAATCTATACTAATATTATAAAGCTGAAGAGTTTGTTTGTTTGTTTGTTTGAACGCGCTAATCTCAGGAACTACTGGTTCGAATTGAAAAATTATTTTTGGGTTGAATAGACCATTTTATCGAGGAAGGCTTTAGGCTATATATCATCACGCTTAAGCCAATAGGAGCGGAGCAGCGATAAAGAATGTTTAAAATCGGGGATTCCACGGGGACGAAGTCGCGGGCAGCAGCTAGTGTTTAAATATTCTCTAATATGTAGTGGTTGTAATGTAGAAATACTGAATGTGCTATTCATGCAGTGTTGCAATAAAAATTGCAAAAAAAGCTACGGCCTAGATTGTCTTGGAATAACTATGGAGCAATTCAATGAAGAAGAAAAAAGTCAGTGGATATGTCCCGAGTGCCGCTCTTCTACGCACAAACCTCTGCGCAACGAGAATACACCTGTTCGAAGAGTGTCAGGGCTGGGGGACACATTTACTGCCAGCAACAATGTCAATACACAGCGCGGCAGTCGTCCGAAAATATCTGGAGGAGCCGTGACGAAGACTGCTCAGGAGCCTAATATGTTGGAAGAACTGAGAGCATTCCGCTTGGAAGTTTTATCGCACTTAGAAATCCAAGGAAACAACATTAAAAGTATCGAAGAAGTCTGTTATAGCATAAAAAAAGAATTGCAGGAACTTCGTGATGCAAACATGAAGGTATCTGAAGATAAAGTTGGTACAATGGACACATTGCATAGTGAATTAAAGATGATAAAAACTCGCAACCAACAGTTAGAAAAGCAGGTTGACATGTATCAATCTAATCAAACATCAACACTGCAACAAATGTCTATTGAAACAATATGTGATACTGAGAATGTGCAATGCCTACCTACCCGCACAATAATAAATCCTGTTGTGGCCACGAAAAAGGTGTTAACGCCAAAACCGGTAACATATAGCGAAGCATTGCAGGCAAATGAGCAAACAATATCTGCAACATCTACGGATTTAGAAACCAACACAGAAAGTAAGGGTGGAATTGTACCGGGAGCTTCAGAATGGACTACGGTGCAAAGAAGAAGATCTAAGCTGTTATCCAAAAATGTGAATAGAGGCCAAAATGAAAGTATCCCTGATCTGCAAGCCATGGAGAGAAAGAGACACCTTCATGTATGGAGATTGCATCCAGAGACTACCATCGAAAAGGTAAAAGCGCATATAAAGAACATCTGCGGCACCGATGAAAATGTAAAAGTTGAAAAAATCAAGCATAAAACGGAAAGGGATTATGCATCTTTTATTATCGGAGTAGCGGAGGGAGTGTATGAAACATTGTATAAACCGGAAGTATGGCCGGTGAACGCGGAGTTCGCTGAATGGATTTGGTTTCGGAGATACACAAACAAAAGAGACAACGGACAATAAAACAATGAATATTTACTATCAAAATGCAAGAGGACTGCGTACAAAAATAAACACTTTCTGTAAAAATATAGAAACAACGGGGGCAGATTTATTTGCAATTACCGAAACGGGTTGCAATGATTCCATACATAACGCGGAGTTGGTACCCCAAAACTATAGTATTTTGCGATGTGACCGGGCGGATGGGCGTAAGCAAGGCGGCGCGCTTCTTGTGGCCGCACACTGGCTCGAGCTGCGCCGAGTTACGCTACCGGAGAATGACGTCGTAATAGATCGGTGTACCTTCGAATTGGTTTGTGCAACCGTACATAAAGGTAACAAGTATTTGTTTTTATGTTGCGTTATTTACATACCTCCAAACGGTAACGAAAATGAGTATATGTTATTGTTTAGACTATTAGAACAATTGTGTGTTAAGTATAAAGAGGTGGTTATATTAGGTGATTTCAATTTATACTCTTGTGATGTAAACATAAATAATTATTATGAATATTTTATATCTTTTTGTGAACTTACTCAGAAAAATAAGGTACCAAATTGTAATAATAGGCAGTTGGATTTAGTGCTATGTTCGTTGAGTATGAGTGAGAGTGTGTGTGTCAGGGAGGCAGATGAAGCGATAGTACCAATAGACGCGTACCACCCGCCGCTAGACATTACGTTACTGCAGGTAAGCAAACGCTCAGCTGTTAGTGGTTGCACTTTTAAAGATGTACCCGTAAATATGCAAGAGAGCGATTCCTGGCCACAGTGGAATTTTTATAAAGCGGACTACAGTAAGTTGTATTGTATGATAATGAATCATGACTGGTCGCCTATGTATAACATAAGCGAGCCGGAGGAGTGTTTGAATTATTTCTATGATATAATGAATGGTATTATTGATGATTGTGTTCCCAGAAAAATGCGACGCAGCCGTGTAAATTCAAGGTACCATTACCCTGAGTGGTACACGGCAGATATTATTCGCGACATAAAATTAAAAGCACTACTTCATAAGAAGTGCAAAATTAGTGGATTAACGAGTGATTACGAAATGTTTTCTCAGTCTAGAGCGAGGGTTAAAATAATGATAGAATTGGCACACGACAGACACCTTGAGAATGTGCAAAACAATCTCGCAAAGGACCCTAAATCCTTCTGGGATTATGTGAGAAGCAAAAAGGGTATAGTGAACCGGAAAAAAATCACAAAAAATGGTCAAATTTTATCGGACATCGAGTGTGCTCAAGAATTTGCTAATTTTTTCAAGTCCGTATACAGTCCCGTGAAAGCAAAACTAGACGTGAACGCCGCCGTGGCCGAGAGTAACACAAGTAGTTCTCGAGTACATATAGGGAGTATTGATAGGAGCCAGGTAAGGCAGGCGCTAACTAAACTTAAACCTAAGCGTTCGGCGGGACCAGATGGCATCCCACCATTTATTATTAGAGACTGCAGGGATTATTTAACACAACCGCTAGTATACTTATATAATGTATGTTTTGAACAGTCATACTTTCCGGGACGCTGGAAAATTACACGAGTAATACCAGTACCTAAGGGCGAAGCAGGGAGTGAAGTTAGTGGGTATAGGCCGGTGGCGGTGTTGTCGGTACCAGCGAAGGTATTTGAGTCAGTAATCCATCATTGTGTCTTAAACCAGGTTTCAGTCTCGTTGTCCGACTCGCAGCATGGGTTTAGGCCGGCTCGTAGCACGACTACAAATCTGCTGAATTTTATGGCATATGTGGTTCCGAGCGTGGATTTGGGAGTGCAGGTCGATGCTGCATACTTTGATTTCAAAAAAGCTTTCGATTTAGTCGATAATGACATTTTACTGACGAAGCTTGCGGCAGTCGGATGCACTCCTAAATTGCTGAAATTCTTTGCTGATCATATGAGTAACAGAAAGCAGTATGTAGAATATGCAGGGTACAAATCTGAGCCCTATTTTACGAGGTCAGGCGTAAGTCAAGGCAGTAATTTAGGACCATTTCAATTTATAATAATGGTAAATGACTTGCCCGAGGTAGTCAAGAATGCCAAGTGCCTGTTGTTCGCTGACGATCTAAAATTACTGCTAGCTGTGAAGGAGCAAAATGACTTGGAACGCTTACAGGAAGACATAGACAGGGTTGTGGAATGGGGAAAGAAGAATAAGTTGGAGTTTAATACGTCAAAGTGTTCGGTAATAACTTTTAGTAGGATGAAAATGCCCAAGAAATATGACTATAGAGTGGAAAACACGGTATTGAAAAGAACGGAAACGGTGCGGGATTTAGGAGTACACCTTGACTCGGGCCTGGCATTTCGTAATCACATCGTAACTGTTTGTAAAAAAGCCTATAGGAGCCTAGGTTTTGTCCTAAGAAGAGCAGAGGGTTTTACAAGCATCGCTGCGCTAACTTCTTTGTACAATGCCTTGGTAAGAAGTCAGCTTGAATGTAACGCAATCATATGGGCCCCGCATGAAGCTAAATATAGTCTCATGCTGGAGCGTATACAAAATAAATTTACTAGGTTTCTGTACCTAAGGTGGTATGGTATATATCCATTTTATCCATTGATGTATCCAACTTTGTTTGTTATAGGCATGGTGGGATACAATAAATTGGAAACAAGGAGGGACACAGCTCTTGCTACCTATATTTTTAAATTATTACGTGGCAAGACTTCAAACCCAGGTATATTAAAAGAAATAAACCTGTGTGTGCCCGACAATTATGTATTGCGAAGGCGACAGCCGCGTCTATTGGCGGTGCCCAGGAGTAGGACCAATCTACTAAGTAAAGCCCCTATAACGCGCGCCTTGCGTGTACTTAATGACGTAGCAGACACTATAGATATTTTTACTTGTTCTCTGAGTGAGTTCACAAAAACTACGATGTACATCATATGTTATGGTAAATAATAAAACTGTAATTATAGCCACACTATTGAATTAGGAAATTCCTGTAATGATAGTGATGTCGAGTTAATAAATAAATAAATAAATAATAAATAAATAAATAAATAAATATTCGTTCAAATTACAAATTATTAATAGTTTCAATTTTATTTCTTTTTAGGTAGGTAAGTAGTAGGTTGGTTTTGGCTAATTTATGTTCTGTTTTTTTAGTATTAAGTAGGTAAAAGCGTAGATACTTTTATTAATTAGTAGTTATTTTATTAATTAGTTATACGTAGTTATAGGTATTTATTTTTAAGTGAAGTAGGTATAGGTGATTATAATATAATTTTGCACAGGCATTTCAGCTTTACTTTCATTTCTTTTTTTGTTGTAAGTTGTACATATTTCACACACACAAGTGATCTATCAATGCACAGCCCAAACCACTGAACGGATCGGGCTGAAATTTGGCATGCAGGTAGATGTTATGACGTAGGCATCCGCTAAGAAAGGATTTTGATTAATGCTACCCCCAAGGGGATAAAATAGGGGATGAACATTTGTATGAAACTTTGTCAATTTTAAACCGATCGGGCTGAGAGTTTCAAAATCGGGGGTAAAGTAACTATTCCACGCGGACGAAGTCGCTGGCAGAAGCTAGTAGTATATAAGTTCCAGTTGTTACTCACCATTATGGACCATTGTTATATGACATTAAATTCAATTAAATTAAAAGTTGGTTTAGTTTAAAATGTTTGAGCTTAATTTCATTTTTCTGAACAAATTTGTCAGTGTGTACCTATTCCCCTCTCGAATGAAAATTGCGGTTAAACTCGAACATGTTTCTCACAAGAAAGTATCAATTTCAAAGGCGTCGTGTCATCATTATTAAATTAACGATGGCTTAATTGGATTGTTACATTAGTTAGTTATTTACAAAATTTGGTCAAGAAAAGTCTCATATTTTGAAAGAGTGTTATCTATACTTATCTCTATCTTTCTTATAGCCCATTTATCGAGGAAGGCTATAGAATACATATCATCACGCTAAAACTAAAGAAGCCGAGCATTCATGAAAAATGTGACACAAACGAAATTGCGCGAGTTTTAGTCTTTTTAACCGACTTCTAATTATATAGGAGATATAAAAAAGTGACTTAAAAACAAAATCGACTTATTCCGAACAAATGGATTTTCAAGCAATCATTATGCATTTGTTGACATCAAATCTATGACTGAACTAATTGCCATCAACTGTAACAAGCTGCTTGAAAAGTTTTTTGTCGAATATCTAAAAATAATTCGCATTTTTTAGTTTTGCTATTTTTGTCCATAATATATGTATATCAGATACCCAACATCATCCTTGAATATGACCACGAACTTTTCTAACACCCTGTATTGTTTATAAATGTTGAAGTACTAGTATTGCAAAGACTTCTTTCTAAGTCCATAACAGCTGCCCTACTATGACGTCTTAAATCCATCATGATTCCTGTGTCAGAGAGAGACGGAGTTACACAAGACGAATAGCACTATCCCTTTCCCTCACACTGAATCATGATAGCATTGGCACTTCGTAGTACGGCCACAATTCGTTAACAAGATACAGGCCTGTTAAAATTCCATCACAGCTTAAAAATTATACTTTGGATAGAATTTGCAAAACGCAATCAAAACTGAATCCTCGAAATGAAAACTCAAACTGTCCTAAAAGATTTACTTATAGGGAGTAGCAAAAACTTATTCAGAAGGCGGAGGATTTGCAAAAGAAGAGTATCGAAGTCTGAACAAGTGTGATTGGTTAAATTATCACTAGTGAGTATCTATCGGGACTCGGAACTTGATGTGGCCAATACGACACGGACAGAAAAACATTTTGCGATTTTCTTATAGAGAATATTCTTACAAGAAACTTTGATGAAGAAAACTTGCGGTTTAGAATTAATTTTGAAATTTAGTTTGATAATGATACTTACTTGAAGTTTACTTTCAAGATTCTGGTTTAGTAAGTATTAGATACCAAGATAAAATGGAGCTCGTGGCTAAATAATAACAGGCGTATCGAACGATTTTGGCCTGTGGATGGGTGACCATCTTAACATATCGAGATTCCTTCGTGCATTGGAAAATCATGATACGCTCTTGGAACCGGATATCATTTGTAGATCTTTGGCAGTCGTTACGGATTGTCAGAAGCCAGTAAATCTGGCACCAGTCTTGTCAAGAAGCACCGTGTTACCCAGTTAATGGTGTGGAGGTTTGGTAGGCAGCAGCTCCACGTAAAATACTGGTATTCGGTTATATCTAATTTGACTCGAAGGCGGCCCCAATCTAGTTGGGAAAAGGCAGGCAGTCGATGACGATGATACATACAAGATGATGATATAAAATCTATAGAAGATTTAGATCAATAGTCTGCTAGCAAAATGTGCGCTTATAAAAAACTCAATAGTCTAGCAATGTCATCTAATTTATGAGTCCCTCTCACTCAAATTGGTTATTTATGTTTGCGTATTTAGAACTAATAGGGTACGAGTGGGTTAGCGTATTCCGATAAAACCCAGTGTTAAATAAATATAATAAAAAACAAGCCAAGTGCGAGTGGATATGTGCACGAACGGTTCCGTTGGAAAAAAAGGCAAAAAAAAATCACGTCTTTTGTTTGGGAGCCCCCCTTAAATATTGGTTTTATTTAAATTAAATGATTTATTTTTAAAGTGTACTGTCAACTGTCCACCTGTTGCTGTTATTATCAATATCCAGCAAAAACGAGCCATAAATAGTTTTTTTTTTTATAATTTTATTTATTTGTTGTACACCTACCACAGTGCTATCTTTTTAAAACAAAGGTTGACTGGTAGAGCCTAAGTATGCCTGGTAATGCTTCGTTGCAATAAGTCCGTCCGCCCATGTACCACTATTGTACATAAAGTTTAAATAAATAAAAAATCACCTTTGCTGTAACAGACGCCTAGTGACAGACAGACAGACAGACAGACGAACGGACAGCGGAATCTTAGTAATAAGGTCCTGTTCTACCCTTCGGGAACGGAACTCTAAAAAGACTCAAAGCAGTCTTCAGAAAAAAATCGGTTTCAATCTAAATACAATGAATTTCTCGCAAAAAACTTAGTGTCCTTGCTGAATGCAACTTAAAACAGCTAATAGGATTTTAGAAACAAATTCCAGATCTTACAGGTTGCCCTTTGACAATACACCATACTCAAAGGGCCTGTAAGGTCCTAGGTATTAAGATCACAATCTAGATTGGCCGACATTGTGTCCACTTCGAGGAAAGCCTATGCGAAGTCATCGTACTAATCCCTCCGAAGAGGTTACAACCTCCATTGTTCCGTAGCGCTGTGCTACGCGCGTAGCATCGTAGGCTCGTAGCAAACTGTATTGACAAAAAAAACTTTTTACAAAAAAATACAACCAACTTTTACACAAAAATCAAAAAAGTGCAAAATAACTTTAATTTCGGAACTCGGTGTTTGTGGTTGCTTTTTCGTTTTTTGAACACCGACTTCCGAAATTAAAGTTATTTTGCACTTTTTTTATTTTTGTGTAAAAGTTGGTTGTATTTTTTTGTAAAAAGTTTTTTATTTTTCACTTTTTAGTGGTACCTACACCCCCTCCCCTCCCCCACCTAAACGAACCAATCACATTGGTGTAAAAAAAACGTACAGCTCCTTTGCAGAGTAAACTAAGAGGTCGTCAAAGTAGACAAAGTACATATTTTTTTTAGATTTTTCGAAAACCGCTTGGTTGATTTCGAAAATCATCAGTCATGGGACCATTTGGGAAGTATACCCTTTCCAACAATAAAAGAAATTTTGAAATCGGTTGACAAGCGACGGAGTTATGCGCGAACAAACATAAAAAAAAATACAAACATCCGAATTGAGAACCTCCTCCTTTTTTAGAAGTCGGTTAAAAAGATAAAGAAAAAGAAAGAAAGAAAAAACATTTATTTGGCACATACAGATACACACAATGTAAATACAAATAAAAGGACACTTAATTTTAGGACAGTAACATTGTGTGACCCGCGGCTGCGTCAAATAGGTCCAGTTCAGCAAAATGCCAGACAACTAGGAGCTGCCTGACGCTGGTTTTCAACTGAACCTAAGATAGAGCTATTCTAAAGATACCTTTTTTTTTCAAATGACTTCTCCCGCTCTAGGCGAAGCGGAAGGGAGTGTTAGACTCTTACTGACTAAAACCCACCCGTAATCCTTCTAGTGCCCTTTGCGTTCCAGGGCCGCGGTGACTCTGTCGAACAAATTCCGCAACCATCCTTAAGATAAACTACGTTTTGTCTTTTGTTTTAAACTTTGGAAAGATTAGGACTATCGATTTTCAAAGTTAAAAAGATGAAAGCTGCATAATAAAGTATTATTATTATGCAGCTTAAAAAGAAAAGCTGCAGATGGCATCAAACCTATTGCCATGGTACAGTCGGTGATAGCAATTAGCTGACCCCCCTAAAAATTACTCGATTTTACACCCTATGCTCATAACATTAAACGTTATTCAATATGTATGAGTTTATCAGACTAACACTACTCGTTGAACAGAAACAATAAATAATTTTGATACGCAAACTTGAGCTTTAAGAGGTTGGTATTAGGTCATTTATTTATAACTGTTCACCTATTTTTATAAGTGGGTAGTTAGACGTCAATATACGTATTCAACCAAAACTGCTATAGATATGACATTAGGAATATGGGGTAGAAGAGTAAATTGAACAAGATATTCTATGCACAAATAGCAGTGAATACGCGCGAACATTTTTACCTTGCCTTACTAAATTGTAAAAATCCACGCTTTTTTCCTTTTTATTAATTGTTATCAGTTTTGATAGTTTCATCGTCATGTCCAAGTTGAGTTGAGTGATTATTTAAAATAAAAAATAATCTATTTGCATGAGGAGAATGTTGGTATTACTGCGATTGCTACGAAACTTAATATAGCGGTAAGTGTATTATTTTTTATGTTTCATTTATAATTATAGTTATTCCTTAATTCGTTAGTTGAATTAACTATGTTTCATTATGAGTCTAATTTGAGATCATTTATAGGTCTAATTTGATTTATATTATCTAAATTGATAAACGTATTTTTGCAAACTTAATCGATAAATTATGTTTACCTATTCGTTACTAAAATTATGCTTATTGTGTTGTTTCAGAGAAATACAGTCAGATTGTGGCTAAGACGTTTGACGTGTGGTTTTAATATTCAAAAAGATCGTCCTGGACCAAAACCATTCAAGAGAGGAAGTGATTGTTGTTGGATATGGTGGGCGGTATGCGGGACCGCTTGCAACAAGTAATAGAAAAAAATGGTGCTCCACTTCGCTATTAAAAGCATATTATAAATTACTTGAGTAACCAGTGTTGGCCACAAACAATACTAACGTATGTCAGTGTGTGTGTTAAATTAACTTACCTTGTTAAGTCTATAATACACATTGTAGCTCCTACTTTAGCTGTTATTTTTAATAATTGTGTAGACCGTGGTGAGTTTCCTGATCTAATGAAATATAGTAAAATAATACCTTTATTTAAATCAGGTAGTACATCAGACCCTTCCAATTATAGACCCATCTCAGTGCTACCTACTTTTAGTAAAATTTTTGAGAAACTGATTTTAAATCAATTGCAAAGATATTTTAATAAACATAATTTTTTACATAATAAGCAATTTGGTTTTACAAGGGGTCGTTCAACAACTGATGCCGGTGTTGAACTTCTAGGACATATTTATAATGCATGGGAGGACAAATGCGATGCTTTGGGGATTTTTTGCGATTTGTCCAAGGCGTTTGATTGCGTTCTCCATGAGACATTGATCAGGAAATTACACTATTACGGAATCAGGAACGCCTCTCTGGATTTTCTTACTTCATACTTGAGTGATAGGATTCAGAGAGTTGATGTCAACGGTAAAAGATCTCCTGGATCTGTAATCAGGTTGGGGGTCCCCCAGGGCTCAATTTTAGGTCCCTTCTTGTTTCTCATTTATATTAATGACTTGCCGTACCTCATAAAAGACAAACACGATATTGTGTTATTTGCAGACGACACGTCGCTTTTGTTTAAACTAAAACGCCAGCAGATAGTTACTGACGATGTAAATTCTGCCCTTGCAACTGTAGTTAACTGGTTTAATGCTAATAATCTTTTACTAAACGAGAAAAAGACAAAATGTATAAAGTTTACCTTACCTCATGTGCGACAAGTGAACACTGTTGTATCGATAAAGGGTGAAGAGTTGAAACCCGAAGATACCACAGTGTTCTTAGGCATTGCTTTAGATGCGAAGCTGCAGTGGGGCCCCCATATAGACAAACTGTCAAAAAAGCTCAGTTCTGCAGCTTATGCTGTTAGGAAAATTCGTGGCTTAACTGATTTAGAGACGGCCCGTTTAGTATACTTTAGCTACTTTCATAGTGTGATGTCATATGGCATTCTGCTGTGGGGAAATGCCGCCGATATTCAGACAATATTTGTCTTACAAAAAAGGGCTATTCGTGCAATTTATAAATTAAGTCCCAGACAGTCCCAGACAGTGAGGACAAGAAGGCTTGGGATTGAGCTGCTTCAGTTTTGTACACGGCCCAATGTTTTAATGTTTTTCTGTTTTGTTCTCTTTTTTGCGCTTTTTGTTTATATTTATACAGTTTGACATTTTCATTTATTTTTGACATGAATGTTTACTTTTTAAAGTATTCTTTTTATTTTATTACAATTTTTTTTTTATTTTGACATGAATACTTACTTTGTAAAGTATCATATTTTTTTTATTATTATTATTTTATATCAATATCTCATTTTGACATGAATACTTACTTTGTAAAGTATCATATTTTTTATTTTAAATTTTAATTTTATTCCCTATTGTGAATGTGAGGACTATATGGGTTATTATTAGCTTTTTCCTCTTCAAGTATTTTTTTTTTTAACGTTGTCTGGCTGTTTGAGTATTTTTGTGGCCTACCCAAATGTCCTTTCATTGGCATTGTTCGTCGAGTTGTTGAGCTCCTTATTGATTCTAAGTTGAGCTAATCGACTCTGACCAAGGCTTGCACTGACTGGACAGGTCCACTCAAAACGGTGTGGTTCCTTCTTAAAAAGACCACTTCAGACACTGATCTGCATGGTCCTCATATAACGTATTGTGAATATGGGGACCATTTAGATCGCTACGTCAGGGGTTCATTCATGTTAGTCTGGCGGTTTGAGTTCTTTAGGTGGCCTACCCAAATGTCCTTACTTTGGTATTGTTCGTCAAATCGTTGAGCTCCTTAAAGTTCTAAGTTTGAGCTATACGATAACTGACAAATGCTTGCACTGTTTGGACAGGTCCACTCAAATCTGTGTGGTACTTTCCTCAAAAGACCACTTCAGACACCAACCTACATGGTTCTCATATGATTTGACCAGTACAATTGTATGGACTTCAAAAGAGACCTTGACCTCTGAGTTTGTTTCGGTGTTTCTTCTCAGGGTAGTCAGCTAGGAAACACCGGCCTCATCTAGTTTTATAACGGCCAAAAAAAAAAAAAAGATTGACGTGTAAAAGTGTTTTTACAACCTACTTACAAAAATAAATCATTTATCATTTATCATTTATCATTTATCATAACTATTGTTATAATTTGTAACGAAGTATTTCGAATACCTAGTTTTTTGTCAAAACCTTATAACTAAAATAACTACTCACAAAACAAATTGATATATAGTAGGTAGAACTTCAACGTATACTGCCGTTTTATTTAACTAGTTAAATGATATTTAATGTGGTGATGTTATTGTTATGAAATAGAAATACATACCTATATTTCTAAATATTATAACATGCTGATTCACTTCATTAAACTCAGTGCATTTAACAACGTTATTAGTAAAATAGTAAGTAGGTAAATATTATCATCTTCGTGTCGTCATCAATATCATTTATGTTATTCTTATAATATTCTTTTTATAAAATATAATCGTTTTTACCATCATTTTGGTTTTTTATTTCTGTTCGTTTTTTTTTTGTTGCTAAAGTTATAATTTATTATTTATAAGGAACTTAAAATAAATTTACAAAACAGAAACAAACGCATCAGTCACGCTGGTTACGAACTCACAACCTCGATTTGTCAGCTCACTACAGTCACCACTAGACCACTCGAAACATATTTAACGTGATCGAAATTACGTATTATATTACAAGCAAAAATAATATTCAAGATCATACCTACCTTAACACTGCGTATTAAAGATCAAATTCGAATAACTATTTTATTGATCGTAGACGTTGAACCAGTTGTCTTACTGCTAACAAGCAAAAGGTTCAAATTCGTTTAATTTTTAGGGGGTCAGTTAATTGCTATCACCGACTGTACATACCTATACATGTAACGTATATAACTTAGGATTTTACATATGCTCAGAAAGCAATATACCAAACTCTGGGAAAGTCGGGTGACAAAAAGAGCGTCAAAAAGAACTTGGTAACTTTTGTAGTTGACTGTACCGTACAAAGAACTAGTTTAAAAAAAGGGTGACTAAACGAGAATGGATGTATGAAGATCAAAATCTTGACCAATCGCCAACACTAGCGTTCAGTTGTTTTTAAAACTTTTGACATGTTGTCCCATCGGGAATGTGACATAACGGGAAGTAGCCAAAAAATCTTCCTAATATTATGACGTGGCGCTTTGGCAACAGACTAGTCTGTAGGTACCTAATCGTCTAGTCACCTATATAGTAAACCTAGGTCGCCTAGACGCAGAGAGCCGCGTGATCCGCTCTGCAAACATTTGCACTTCTCTTCATCGACTCGTTCCAACTTATATCAATGTCAGCGGGAAATTACTAACCTGAATGCACCGATGTGTTATCTAAGTTCGTTGAAGGTTAAGTTGACTTCTAAGATCAACTATATGTATCGAAGAATCCACACATCTATTGTTTCTTCAAACTATTTTAGACATTTTATTTAAGACCGCATACGCCGAACGGCATTTCATACAAATTTTCAAGTCGTTATTTTCCAAAATTACTGAACCGATTTTAATGAAACTTTATACACATAAACAGGATACATAGCTCTAAAAAGTTAGTTGAAAATTTGGATGTCGGAAATTATCCCAAGGGAAAATAATCCCGGGATAAAAAGTTGATTATGTTTTGCATTGCATTGCAAAAGTTTTGCGTAATGAAACCCTGGCACTTTATTATGTTAAAACCACATCAATGTCATGAATTTCAAAGACGTTTTTCTCACATAAAAATGTCCCAAACTTTTCAAACCTACACCAGCCACTCAGTCAGCAGTCAATCTTACAAACAGTGGCCACATAGATCCGTTTCATACATTTTAACCAGCTATCCACTCGGCCCTACCATTTGTCCGGTGTTAAAAGCATTGCCTCGTGTATATTTATAAGACGCAAGTAATGTCCGGACACCCCCAGACACTCCCGGGCTATCGGACACTCCACGTTTATACATGAATGCCAGATTTTCGTTTTAAATTGACTTTCGGAAACAATATGGGTAAGTGGTAGGTCTGTAGGCTTTTATGGTGGCATACATGCATAGATTTGCCAACGGGTTGACTGAGAATCGAACTGAGTCTAGAAATATCTGAAATCTTGTCGTGGAATACGGTTTGATTTATGTATGTGTGTATGGTGTCACGAAGCAGACGCGATTGTGACTTTCAAACGTTCATTAATTTATGAGTTACAAAAGAAAGGTACGGTCAAAGTGACATTTTGTTAGTGAATTCGACAGTCGAAAATCCAAACTAATATATAAAAGATTCACCTGGAAATTCTACAGCGTTTGTCAATGCCGTAATTGTGTCCTTCATGATTTGACAATAGGGTTATTTTACTAAAAAATGTCGAATTAATCCGTCTGATAAAAAATCTTAAAAAATCACACAGACACGCTATTTTTCTTTTTCCACGTAAAAAAAATGAAGTCGATACAGTCCGTTGGAAACTTGCGTGACGACACTACGTCATTACAATTTTTACTAGAGACGTAACGTCACCAGCTTTTGAACTTTGATGTGATTTATATTTTTGTTACTACCTATTTGACACGAGAAAAAAAAGGATCAATATTTTTTGAATATTTGGATATTCAAAAAATATTGATCCTTTTTTTTCTCGGACGGGTTAAATAGAATTATGTTTTTTATAACTAGTAAAATACCCAATTATTATTGCTACCACGCTACCGCTGACCGAATGTCACTTGTCCAAATCATTACATATGTATTATGAGAATGCTTTTCTTGCTCGACAATAGGGTAGTTGACTAAAAAAATCTAATTAGTCCGTCAGACAGATTTGTAAAAAAAAATTGGACACGTATTTTTTCTTTTTTTCACGTAAACGAAAAACGAAGACGATATAGTGCGTTGAAAACTCGTGTGAAGTCACTTCGTGCTACGATTTTTACCACGCCGTGACGTCACGAGCCCCCAGTCATGATTTTTGAAGCTATTTATCTTCGTCCATTTTTATAGATTTGATAGAGCAAAAAATACGTGTCCAATATTTTTCGATAAACTAACTGACGGACTAAATATAATCTTATTTTATTCCTCAGGAAACATCCCTATTTATTGCGAAACAAAATAAATCCAAAACTTTAACAGTTCGTTGAAAGTAACAGCAATTACTCTGGAAAGAGACACTCTTTACCTATAAAATAAATATAGCATAAAAATCAATTTTAATTTTTTTAAAGAAATAACAATCTATAGGTACGTAATAGCGGTTCATATACAAACAAGCTGTAAACAGCACTTTAGAACCTCAATACTGATTGTTGATCGGTGCTGCCCCCTGGGGACATCTCTCGACGGCTCTCAGTGTCTCCTGAACGGCATTGTTCCTTGGTAATATCTTTGATTGGTGCGGTTTATCTATTTACAATAGGGAGGTTTACGTATTCAAGAAGTTTATTGTCGTTGTTGATGCCGTTTGGCAAAAAAAAAAACAAAATGTGCCAATTCATTATCGCCCTTTGAAACGTTACATACCAGTGGCAGGTTGATTTTAGAATCTATACTTAAAATAAAGCTGAAGAGTTTGTTTGTTTGTTTGTTTGAACGCGCTAATCTCAGGACCTACTGGTTCGAATTGAAAAATTCTTTTTGGGTTGAATAGACCATTTATCGAGGAAGGCTTTAGGCTGTATATCATCACCCTTAAGCCAATAGGAGCGGAGCAGCATAAATAATGTTTTAAAATCGGGGATTCCACGGGGACGAAGTCACGGGCAGCAGCTAGTAAGAAATATTCACAGGAATTGTAATGATTGTATCATTATATCTAGCTTGAACAGTTCATGTTGAACTGTCCCACTGTTGGGCGAAGGTCTACGTCCATTCCTGCTATTATTCTCAGTTCTGTGCCACTTTTTGCATCCATGAATTCCTTTCTTTTACACCATTACATCAAGATACAAGATTATTTATTTTACTTCGTGGTCTGCCGCAGAGCCGTACTTTTCTAGACCAACTTTGCAAACACCTACCGCTACGAAAACTACTTCTTCTTTTGCGTGACCCAAGGGTTGCCTTTTACCTTGGACAAAGGATAAGCATTGCCATACAGCGTGGTAATGCTGCCAGCCTTTTAGGTACATTACCAGTGGCCAGCGATACGGAGGAATTTTTCGACGCCATCTTTTGACTAGTTTTAGTTAGTTAAGTGTATTTTTTTATGTATATATAGTAGTGATTCTTAGCTTAGATTTCTATTTAATCTAATCTAAATATATATAACTCAAAAGGGACTGACTGACTGACATAGTGATCTATCAACGCACAGCCCAAACCACTGAACGGTTCGGGCTGCAGGTAGATATTATGACGTAGGCATCCGTTAAGAAAGGATTTTTGAAAATTCGTCCCCTAAGGGGGTGAAAAAGGGGTTAAAATTTTGTATGGAACTCCACGCGAACGAAGTCGCGGGTATAAGCTAGTTAAATATATTATGTCAATATCTTCTTCTAGCATTATCCTTATGTTGTTAAGGAGTGATGAGGACTCACCCTTGAGCGCTGGACAGATCCTCTTCCACAGCGTCAGACAGCCGCAGCGGTGGTACTGCCCCAGCGCCAGCTCCATGAAGAAAAGAGGCATCCCGCCGAACAGCAACATCACGCAGTATGGGATGAGGAACGCACCTGGCGGGAATTATCAATCGTATCTTGCTGGCAAATTGACAGACCGCCAGAGTAACTTAGGATCCCAGATTGTTATATTAGATTCCCAGATATACCAGAGGTAGCAACAATAAGTTAAAAATAAAAAAAAATACATTTTTACAAGAAATAATACAAACCACTACAAATTAAGGTTAATTTTCGAAGTCGGTTTTTCGGGTGTGGTTTCTTCGATTTTTGAAACCGACCTCGAAGTCGGTTATATGGAAATAATTTTTTATTAATGAAACTTATTACGCAAGCGCAGGATAAGGTCTTAAAAGTCATACAAAGTCTTTTTCTAAAAAGAGTTCAGAGGGAGGTTCATATTTCAAAGAAGGACTAAAAAGTTTTAAAAAACATTGAGGACTAAATGCTTTTAATGTCATAAGGAATATGAATATGACATGAAATTCGTGTGATGTAATAAAAATTACGTCACACGAAGTTCATGATTTTTGTCCCGTCCCCCTTCCTTGTCACAGCCGGTCACATTTGTAAGACCGCCCTCTCTAGTGTGACATTACATATTTTACAATTTTATTCGTGTATTTGTTTGTGTTGTACTTAACTTTTGGATTAAAATAGTATATTATATATAGTAGTAATTTATGGATGGCCCCTAATGTGTGTGTAAATAAAATATGTCCTATCAGTAAGTACAAGTTCTGATAAAGGGGGAATATAAATGAGAATGTCTACTCACCACCGCCATTTTGGTAGCAGATGTAAGGGAACCGCCACACATTGCCTAGGTCAACCGCGAAGCCCACTACTGCTAGCAAGAACTCCGCCTTCTTGGCCCAGGTCTCCCTCTCTCGAGGTGGGGTCAGCGAAACCACGAGGGACCGACTCTTCTGCGGCGGCTGCTGCAAAATTACTGACGTTAGGAGCTGGAAGAAGAATCCAATGTTCTAGGACCTAGGTTTTTCAGCGTAGCATAATCAGCCTTTTAATGTTCCCACTGCTGGGACACAGGCCTCCTCTCTAGGAGAGGGAATGGGCCGTAATCCACCACGCGGGCCCAGTACGGGTTAGTGAATGTCATAAATGTCTGCGAATTTTTAGTTCTAGGACATGCCGGTTTCCTCACGATGTTTTTCCTTCACCGTTTTGAGAAAAGTGGTGATGAAATTAATTACACAAAGTAATGCGCCTGGCTGGGTTTGAATGCGCGACCTACTATTCGTAAGACGGGGCCGTTACCACTCGGCCACCACTGCTCTAGAATTTTCGAAACGTATTCAAATCAATATGTTTGTAGAACAAGGGTGGTTTTGGTATCTGGATGACGAATGGGCCTGTTTTTTTTTTCCTGTATAAATCTGTGCGACTGCCACAGAGACCCTCGGAGTAAGTCAGCCTCCAATCGTTTTCAAGTCCTTATCAAAATAACTATAAATTGAGATCTCTTTATTGCTGTCAGTTTTTATGATTTCCTGTGTTCCTAACGGGGATAAAAGTAGAGCGTTTTCTAGGCGACCTTGTGGTATATTCCCCCACAATTTATGACTAATTGGGTGGTTTCTTTCAGAATCTGTTAATAGTATAATACTTAGTTTTATTCGGGTGCATCGTCCTCACGTATAATCAATTGGTTAATGTATACAAAATATTGTAAAACTTACACATATTTGAAAAGAGTAACTATGGAGTTTCTTGTCCGTTCTTCTCCATAAGAATCTACTTTTTGCGAATGGACAACTGGAGTCACTATAATATTTTTATTTTCAAATGTTTTGACGTTCAAAAGTGCCGTTTCATGGTCTAGTTGAAATAAATGAATTGACTTTGACTTTGAATCACTTACGATGATGGTTGTGGTTGCTGGTGGTTCGGGAGGGGGCGCGGTGGGCGCGGGCGGCGCGTCCGAGGGCGGCATCTCTGGCGGCTCGCACTCGCCGTTGCGCCGCTCCGGCCCGGGGCTCTCGCCCTGCAACAGAACGGCTGCTGGTACTGCTTCTTGGACATGTGCATGATTTGTTTTTTTTGAAAAACGTTGCCCCACACTAGGATGTGCTCCTGTATCGTGGGTGCGTTCACAAACATGAATACTCACATACACAAGACACCCAGACCCGGAACAATTATCTGTAGTGGCGCATCCACACATGCTGAGCGACACGGCCGGCGGCCAACCCGGCAACCTGGCCGCCGGCACGCGCATCTTTTATATCAAGGCAGCCTGAAATCCGGCGGCAAACCCGGCGGCATAAGCCGGCGGCATGTGTGGATGCGCCATAGGCCATACAAACATTTGTTCCGTGCGGGGATCGACACGTAGCGCAGTAGCCGAATGCACAACCACTGCGCCATCCGTGTCGTCAATTATTGTTTTTTATTTTGTGTAAGGACATTGCTAGCTCAACAAATAGTCGATACGGTCGATTCTGGTCGGTTCTGGAGTGGGGACCGTGTAACAGATGACGCAGCGTTGGAAGGCCTCTTACAAGGTTGAATGATGACTTGGTGAAATGAAAATGAAATAATACAAACATAAAAAACAAAATTGTTTTTTTTTATAAATTTATTTGAAAGCTATTGGATGACAGACGCACGACTTGGGAGAGGTCTGTGTCCAGTAGTGGGTGGCTAAAATTAATATCTTGACAGATTCTGAAAAGCTATGGATGCTTTATTGAAACAGAGTTTTTTGTTTATGCAAATACTACTGGGCCAAGTACCAAATAGGTGATTGGTGATTCTTTTGAAATTAGACCGTGAAGAACTATAGCTACATTGTATCAAAAGCTCTACCGAAAGTTTCAAGTGCTTTCACAGCATGTTATGTGGTTCTTGTGTAAAAATATTTAAAAAATTAAAACAAGAGATATCCTACTTTCTCATTGCAATAAACAGACGGAAAACACTGAAAAATATTTCCCAATTAAAAACCGAAAGTCAAAATTATTTACCATCAGAATTTCATCTGCAAAATTCTCATTATTTTTGTTTAATTTAACGAACATCAAGACTCGAGGACTCGAGTACATGAGAGTTGTAAAGTACCAGTATTTATGTGTGTACGAACAATTTGTTGTATTTGCTGAGCAAGCGTCCGCAAACAGAGCGACCAACCAGATTGCTGGGCAAATAAAAATAATGAAAAGTGACCCTTGTTGGTGGAGGCACCGCGGCTCCTCCAAGACTTCATTATTGACGACGAAATAGAAGATTACGTTCGGTAAACAAGTGCTCCTGAAGTTAACTGGTGTATTTTGTTCAACATATTTAAGTGATTTTATGATTTTTTTTTAGGACGTCCTCAGGCACGGTGGAGTGACGATTTGCGCAGGACGGCTGGCAGAAACTGGATGCAAGGCCTAAAATAGATCTAAGTGGCGTGCAATTGGAGAGGCCTATGTCCAGCAGTGGACTGCAACAGGCTGTTGATGGTGATTTTTTTAAAATGTTTTTGCAGAACTTTGTCGTTGAATTTCAGTGCTGAAGTAGAAACTACAGTAAAAGTATCATAATTGTTTTCTCTCCGACACTTTCATCTTTCTTTAAACTTATATCGAGTTAAGTTTTTAATTAGCAAATTAACTTTCTGGGGTAGGGTATCCCTTTTTAAAGGCAAACTCGATGATATTATTTATAGTCGCTATATAATGGCCACTTTCAAGAAGTCCTCATAATTTTCGTATTAGAAATAATGTAGCAAAAAAGCTTTTTACAAAAAAATACAACCAACTTCTACACAAAAAAAAAACAAAAAGTACAAAATAACTTTAATTTCGGAACTCGGTGTTTGTGGTTGCTTTTTCGTTTTTTGAACACCGACTTCCCTTTTTTTTAATTTTTCACTTTATAGTGGTACACTCCCGCCCCACCTAAACGTATCAATCACTTTGGTGTAAACAATAAACAAACATGCGATTTCAGCTATCCCGAACGATTTGCTCTCATTTATTGAAGGGTTATGTTTCCTATCATTTCTGTTCTTCATCAGATCTTCACCAAACTAGAAAGGGACCACGTTGAAATACTAAGATGCTCTTCCAAACCATCGTACACAATTTTATTTTTTCATTTACATCGACAAGAGGGAATGAGAACGTCGTCAATGTAAACTAAGCCACGCAGTATTGGGGATAACTCAAATACTAGTCGTCAGATCTCAATTAAATGGGACCACACGACAAGCACCAGCTTTCGAATAAAAAAAGAATCATCAAAATCGGTACACCCAGTGCAAAGTTATGAGGAAACAAACATAAAAAGAGAAAAAAAAATACAGTTGAATTGAGAACCTCCTCCTTTTTTGGAAGTCGGTTGAAAAATGAAATTCAAGTCCGGTGGAGTTCCTTTCTGGATCTTTTAATCTTTATCCCTATCTGCTTTAGCACAAATCAACTTAATAACGAGCCAATATATACCACAGATACGATAGATTAAATCACCACATCTTCCCGTCAGGATCAATTTTCAATCTGCCTATTCTCATTACTCCGCCATTAGTAGCAAATAGACCAACAGTGGTGCCCTCGATCGACCGGCGGATGATTGTCGGAACTAATTAAGAGTAATCTTTTAACTCGACAGAGTGTTCCGATGTGTGAAATGTTTATTTGTTTAAGCGTTTCTTGAAGTAGTATCATTAATGGTGTTGTATGTGACTATGGACTTGATTTTGTAAAATAAAGGTTTAGTTTTGTAAAATAGATTTTAGTGGTAAAAAACTTGAGTATCGTTTTTTATTGATGCATCTACAATTTCAAAATGTATGAACTTTTTCGTCATAAACTGTAATTTTATGACGAAAATTTTCATATATTTAAATAAGCTTTTGACTATGGTCAAAAGCATATTTAGACCTTTTTGATCTTAGTCAAAAGCACAATTGTTGTACACACAAACAACAATAATGAACAGAAAAGTATTTACAAATGTGATGCTTATTTTCATTTGGGGAACTAAAAGTACAACAAAAGATTGACATCTTTGTACCGTCATTGGAAACTGTCGCAACTAAGACCGTCATCTTAAAAACTAATACATGTAAAAGGGCCGGTACTTAAAAATAAAATGCAAAACGTACACAAAGGGTCCTCAAACGGCGTCTTTATGAGGTATTCTAGGTTTATCGCCGATAAAATGGACGGTAGACACCATCATTCATTGTGAACGGCTTAAGAAGCTACACATTAATCTGCTGATGTGTAATTTGGGTGCCTCGGATGTGAATACACTTGGTTTTTATTGGTAATTCGGTTTTAAAGAGTGCTAAGAATTTCGGGGTGTTTTGTTTTTGAGTTTTTCTAGGTTGCTGTTTTCGCTGCTTGAATATAGAGTTGCTTCCTTCTAAATTGGTTAGAGAATAGTCATAATTTGATAGCGAAATACAAATCAGGAAAGAATCTATAATTTTCTGTTTTATGAGATGTTTCCTCGGCAAGAAGTTGCCCGTAAATTTGCAAAAACAATTGAGGAGAAAAAAATATGTAGTGGCCCTAAGGTACAAAGGTGTAGCGGAATTTGTTTGAAAAAGTCACGGTACAAAGGTGTTGCGAAATTTGAAAAAGTCACCGCGGCCCTGGAAGGCAGTAGGAGGTTATTCAGTAAGAGTCTAAGACTCTCCCTTTCGCTCCACCAAGAGTGGAAGAATTCTTAATAACGTTTCCAGTCCGTAAAAAAGTGTACAAATGTAGTTAGGAAAGACAGAAGCATGACAAGCTGAATAATTGCTTACAGAATGCTATCCATGTATCTGTGGGTAATGTTATTGATGTTGTTCCAACCGATAAAGTCTTGAAGTCGCGTTTTATGATTCAGACAGACATACATTGGGACTAGACTTTTGTCATAAGAAGAAGCGAACGACAAATCGGGAGGTTAATACATTTTTAAGGTATCCAAAGGTTCTTATGAAAAAAAAAACCAAATAACTAAAAAACACGCCTACAATACCACATACATTGATATCGGTTAAGCCATTAAGAAGTTATGTTGGAATAAAGAAACTCACAAATGTACATACATACATGAACCCTGAAAACATAACACTTCTTTTTTTGAGCAGTAGTGTAAAAAACGGAATCCTCACGTGTCTGTCTGTCTGTATGACCAATTCTCATAAACAATTCGTTGTAAATCTACTGGACCGATTCAATGCAATTTGGTATTTAGTTTAGTTTTTAGTTTCTTAAAATATATTTAATGACTTCAGATTTAATCATCCAAATTTTTATTATTACTATATATATGTACACTTAAAATAAAAAACTCAACAAACTAAAAAAAAAAACTAAAAAAATAAATAAAAAAAGATGGCATCGGAAAATTCCTCCGCATCGCTGGCCACTGGTAATGTACCCAAAAGGCTGGCAGCATTACCACACAGCATGACAATGCTTATCCTTTGTTGTCTTAAAATATTTTTTATTGATGATTTTATGAAAATAGATAGTTAATCTACCATTCGCCTTGGCGCACTTTTTATTTCCGGTTTTAATTATAGGTAAGATAAGATATATTTTATTTGCATAAAACATGTGTTACACCAAGTGTTATGTATACAAGGTGTAATACTCAACTGACAACTGTAGGAACCTAATAAGGTTCATATACTCCAAATGAACTCGAGCTATGAAAACATTTTATTACTTCAGTCTTCAGTGTATTCAGTTGGTAAAGGCAGATAGGAACCACGCAATAATTCGACAACGTTGCGGCAACCTCTTTCATAGAAATTGTTTTGAGAATAGCTATATGTTATCTGTAAATTTAAATGGGAACGAGTTCACTGTCTGTGGGTTTTAATTAGAAGAACATCAATACACTAAATATATAGAAGATAAGATATTTATTTTGTAAAACATGAGTACAGTATACAGGTCTTAAAATTAATATGAGGTCCCTAGATGTTTTGCCATTTATGGCGTACAAAATTAGTCATACTAGACAGATAATAGTAAAAAGAAAAAAATGAATTAATTACTATGTCAAAATCTGGATGAATATTTAAATACGATGCCAATGTGTGTTGTTGTCTATCTGGTTTATGTTGACTCAAGAATAAAACATAGAAGAGGAATGAAAAATTCGTGGGGCAATAATTATCATTTGTTAAGAATTCTTCTAATTCGCAACGTACTCACACACTGTCACAAACGGTCACAAACGGTCACAAACAGTCACAAACGGTCACAAACGGTCAGAAGCTGTCATTTATCTCCGGAAATTTTGGCATTAATTGTCGCTGATATTATATTATGGGTTGAATTTTACCACTTTTAAATACGAGAATTGATCTTTTGGTCGACCATCTGCCTGATTAAATAAAGAAAATCAAACAATTTTAATATAACAGATCAATGAATAAATCACTTTGAATATGTATGAATGGTATTTAATTAATAAAACAAAACGTCTTCTGTTTACTTGAGGTACTTTATGTAGATCGAGTTTCGTCGAATTTAGTCACTTTACGAGGTTTGCAATCACTTTCGAGTTAGAACAAATTTGTTTTGTGTGATTAACATTTAGAATTGTGATTGCAGACTTTCTGTTTTTGTTTTGGGAATTCGGTTACTGTGTAGGCAGAAACTGGGTGTAGAGGTAGGCTGATTAAAAAAACAATGAAAGTATGTGTTTTTCATTGTTTTTTTTTAATTTTTTGACAACGACTTCCGAAATTAAAGTTATTTTTTTTCGTGTTGTTTAATTCTATACTTCTTTTGTGTTTTTTATTAAGAAGTTTCTAATTTTCACTTTTTTTTAATGTTCTTAGCTAACAATGAGTGGTAGCGCTATTAACCGTTAAGGAGTTAATATGTTACTAATTTTATTTAATATGAATACGAATCCAGACCAGCTCATAGTTAAATATCTACTTTGCTTTGGGATTGACATAAACCTAAAAATATCTCACTTCATTAGATTTGATTGATTTTAAGTTGACGTGGTCTCTAGTTTATCTTTGATGTTCAAACATGGTTGACTAGTACACATCTGCGTACCCCGACACAGGGTACCGGCGTGATGTTATGTTATAAACTGGTGTGAACAAGAAACAGACGTGTGATTTTAGCAATCACTGAAGATTTGCTTCTCCGAAGTTTTTCATCGGATTTTCACCAAATTATGTGGGACTAGTCTGAAAAAATAACTATCCCAATCGGTTGATAATTGGCAAAAAATATCGCTGAACAAACATATAAAAAAAACAGACGATTTGAGTCACTTTTTGGGAACGATTATTGTAAAATATTATTATCAAATATAAAGTAATTGATTTAGAAAAGAGTGTTTCATTTTACCCCCGAAGAAGATTACGGGATGAGGTGAAAAAACAAATGACTAGCAGTCCACATTAGCCCTGGGTTTTAAAAGTTGGAAGTCATGGTGAGAGACTTTTGCCTTGCAGTAGGAGTGGCAGGTTAGCAGCGATTATCCTAGCCTTTTCCCAAAATTCAGCTGAGTACCAGTATTTTAAATGAACCTGCTGGTACCTCTTGGCAAGACTCACTCAATCAGATGTCATGGCTTCTGACAATCCGTAACGACTGCCAAAGATCTACGAGCGACAGCTGGAACCAACGGCTTAACGTGCTTTCCGAAGCACGCAAGAATCTCGATAGATGGTCACCCATGCATAGACTGACCTCGGCAAGCGGCGCTTAACCTTGAAGATCGACCCATATGGCTGGTTATGTTTAGCCACGAGCTCCTCCAAGCAGGTTCACAGAAATCAGTAATCTTCTAAATATATATAACTCAAAAGTGACTGACTGAGTGAAGGATCACGGGTGGGTTTTAGTCAGTAAGAGTCTGACACTCCCTTCCGCTCCGCCCAGAGCGGGAGAAGTTGTTTGATGATTTCCCAACCAGAAAAAAAAGTTTCGAGCAACACTTGGAAAAACTATTTCTCAAAGTTTGAGTCACTAGGTCATGCTGTCCGCATCAGCTTGAGTCTATATATATGGTCTATTTTTGTAGGCAAGTGAAAGAAACTGCTATAATATTTGTTCCAAAGCATTCTTTTGTTTTTTAATTGCTAAGGATGAACCTCTTTCAATAGATTTGTCTGCACACAGCTATAGTATTTAGATAAAACTGTACTAATGGTCGCTACCATTAGTACAGTTTTATCTAAAATACTATACGATTGCTGATGCTTCATAATGGTGGTTGCAAATGCTTTTCTACCTACACAGGCACTTAATTTAATATTTAATTTAATGTTAAACGTAGTGTTAGTAAATAGTTCATCGATTTTACATCTTGTACAACAACATACTCTATTGCCATCTGTGGAGGCTTGTAAATGGCTTGTTGTGAATTACCTTACTATTATTACTTGTATTAATAGCTGTAAGCCACCCAACATAATAAAATAAAATTGTTCATAATCTCTTCAAGTTCTTCACTTGAACCATCCCCCATGATGTACAAACGCGCGTCAGTTCATCTACTCCGTCTGTACTGGTTGGTTTCAGTCACTGGAATTTAGAGGTAATTGCTTCCCCACTTCGACTAATGTTTGTTAATGTTTTTTACTGTACAACGTTAAAGTTGGGTAAATTCAATGGTAGGATTGAATTGGATGGTCCGGTGTAGGTGATTGGCTTACGCGATTTTGAATTCAAATTTATAATCTACTAGCTGCTGCCCGTGGCTTCGTCCCCGTGAATGTCGGAAATTATCCCAAGGGGATATAATCCTGGGATGGAAAGTATCCTATGTGTTATTCCAGACTATGATCTATATCTGTACCAAATTTCATCAAGATCCATTCAGTAGTTTTTGCGTGAAACAGTAACAAACATCCATACTTACAAACTTTCGCGTTTATAATATTAGTAAGAAGTAAGATTCTAAAACAAACGATGTCGCTTCAAATCTAACTGGTCGCGGCAGATTACCTAATTGTGTTTAACATGGAACGAGCAACTATAGAGAGCGGTAATACGGTACCCCAAGCAACACTGCTTTCAGACTTTTTGTTTTTATCAGTAACAACTATCAAAGATTTACAAATAATAGCCGTGATCAAAGGCTTAACGTGCTTTCCCAGGTAGGAAATCCCCGTGTACAAAGATAAATAGACTCTTTAATCAGACATTGATATCATGAGACATGCATGTTGTATCTTCAAGTGATTTCAATCAAACTCAAAGCTCACTTTTGTACTGTCAAGGATTTGAAATCGGATTGATTTCAAATCCTTGATCTATAAATTCTATCTCGAACAAAGCGCAGATCACTTTCAATTGAATGTATAAGAAACTCCGATATGGACACTTACTCTAATTTAATTATGATATGTACATAGAAGAAGAAAAGAAAAGAAAGAAAATGTATTTAATTGCTACAAAACGACATACATTTATGGATTTTCCAGTAAGACCTAAACGATAGTATTAGGAGTACTTAGTACGTAAGTAAGTATTTTTTATTTATTTAAACACTAGCTTCTGCCAGCGACTTCGTCCGCGTGGAATAGTTACTTTACCCCCGATTTTGAAACTCTCAGCCCGATCGGTTTAAAATTGACAAAAGATAGACATGCTGTTTCGGGATGTTTTTTAGATATTTTTATGTAGATGACTTCTTCCGTTTTCCCAAAATTTTCCTTCACTGCTCTGCTCCTATTGATTGTAGCGTGATGAAAAGTATACTATAACCTGCCCAGGAGTATGAAGAATAATTGCACCAAGTTTCGTTAAAATCGGTCGAGTACTTTTTGTTTCTATAAAGAACATACAGACAGACAGACAGACAGACAGACAGACAGACAGAAAGACAGACAGACAGACAAAAATTTTACTGATTGCATTTTTGGCACCAGTATCGATCACTAATCACCCCCTGATAGTTATTTTGAAAATATATTCCTTGTACAGAATTGACCTCTCTACAGATTTATTATAAGTATAGATGGTGTACATGATACATAGCATGCAAGATAATAGTGAAATATAAAGTTCTAACATGTTCAGCCGCATATCGAGGCGTCAAAATTACATTGTTCATGACAAAATAGGTATATTACATTTCAAAATATTTATTAGATACAATTGATGAAAATGTCAAAATAGTCTATAAGTAAAATAATAAGTCAGTAAAATTATGAATTTCTGTCATTCAAATTTCTTACTTAAAAGAAGAACTAGAACTCGGAACCTAACCACCTACCTACCTTCTAGTACTTAGAAGTTCTAACATTCCTGCTTTAAGATTCCACGCGATTTTGTTTAAGTTCGACTTGCGTTCTACCGAAACTCCCTGACCTTTCATGCATCCAGTCAATCCCAGTCATGCAAGCCGGAACACGGCTCAAATGTGACAAGGGTTAAGATTTAAGCTAATCGCTTTTCTGATATTATCACAGAAATATAATACTATTTTATGGTTTCTAGAACAGAGTAGTATAAAAGAAGAAAATATTGTGTACATCTTATTAGTTACAAAAAAATAGATGCAGTGTGACACAATGGCTGGGCACGCCACTATTGCGGCTATAAGTCCCCTCTTTGAGGCGTGGCTGGAGAGACGTCACGGCGTCCTCACCTTCCGCCTGACGCAGGTGCTCACCGGACACGGCTGTTTCGGGAGGTACCTGTGTCGGATTCAGCGGGAGGACACGTCCGGGTGTCATCACTGTGTGGATCGCCCGGAGGACACGGTGGAGCATACGGTGGAGGTCTGCCCTGCTTGGGCGGAGCACCGGCGTGTCCTCGTCGAGGCGATTGGCGGCGGCGACCTCTCGCGTCCGGCCCTGGTTCAAGCCATGGTCCGGAGCGAGGAGGCATGGGAAGCGGTCGCCTCCTTCTGCGAAGCAGTAATGCTAGCGAAGGAGGAGGCGGAAAGCGTGCGAGAGAGGCAAACCTCACGCCCCAGCCGCCGCAACAGAAGAAGACGCCCCGGGCGTCGGGAAACGCAGCGCGATTCCCGGCCACCGTAGGCGCGGGCCTGCGGATGGCGAGCTATGGCTGGTTCGCCGTCCGATAGCAACCAGGCCCGAGTCGACGGCGCGTCGTGTTCCACGCGCGCCTCAAAGAGCCGTCAGCAACGTAGACGGGGCCCCATAGGGTCAGTGCCTGCTAGGGTTGCGGAATTTGTTTGAAAGAGTCACCGCAGCCCTAGCACGCAAAGGGCACAAGAAGGATCACGGTTGGGTTTTAGTCAGTAAGAGTCTGACACTCCCTTCCGCTCCGCCCAGAGCGGGAGAAGTTATTTGATGATATCCCATCCAGAAAAAAAAAAGGGTGACACAATGGTGGCTCGCTTTCCGATAGCAACCAGGCCCGAGTCGATGGCGCGTCGTGTTCCACGCGCACCTCAGAGAGCTTTCAGCAAAGAAGACCGGCCCGATAGGGTCAGTGCCTGCTAGGGTTGTGGAATTTGTTCGAAAGAGTCACCGCGGCCCTGGAACGCAAAGGGCGCTAGATCAAGGGCACAAGAAGGATCACGGGTGGGTTTCAGTCAGTAAGAGTCTGACACTCCCTTCCGCTCCGCCCAGAGCGGAAGAACTCATTTGATGATTTCCCATCCAGGAAAAATAAAGGTACCACAATGGGCGGCAAATTGCGTTTGTTATAAAGTCTTTTTAATTTTAAACATGATAAATGCACTTATGTGGCTAACTTAAATTCGTAGTTTTATTCATTTTCTTTAAAATAAAATTTTAAACAATAACAGATGACCAGACGGTCTAGAAAAATCGCTTCAAATGTTGGACATAATCAAAATCAATCTACCTGATTAAGATTGACTTTCACAAGTATATTGAGGCTAACTTCGTCTAGCCTAAAGCAGCGACTGCCAACTTAATTACCACCACGGCATAATATATTAATTTTTTGTAGAACTTCAATCTCTATACCGCCAGATCACCCCGCGATCAGTCAATACCTTGCCCCAAACACGACGTCGCCAACAATGCGCGACCCGAGCCGGTATGCGACATACCGGCCAGACTATGTCGCTTTGTCACACAACCCTAATCAACACAGCTATGCTGCTAACTAGTTTTTGCGTTCTTTGTCAAGGACGAGGTGGTGTCCTCGAACGGATTGCTAAGCGATTTTGTGGAAGTTTTCTGACTCGAAATTCTAGACATAGTGAGCTTCTATGGAGGTGAGTGGAACAGAGCGTAAAGTCCCGCAAACCTCCATTGGAAAGGAGGGATCTTCCAACCGGGCAGTTGTTGTGTCCGGTAGGCGACTGTCCGATAGTTGATATTCGTACTGTTGTATATGTAGAAATCACACGGAAAATTACCGACACGTAGCGCAGCAGCAAATGGCTCAACCACTGCGCTCAACATACATACAAGCCAATTATACTAGTATATATTTGTGATTCACAGTTCGTTACGTGACGTTTTTTGAGGTCGCGACTTACAAGGTGTCAATATTGTGATGACAAAGCTTCCTCTTCGAAACGTTTCCGGAAAAAATTGATTTGTATTAATTTTTTAAATGCTCTTATAAAGTCAAAGTCAAAACGTTGATTGCAAACTAAGTGTACAATGTTGCTGTTACATTAGGGTTAACCATTCGCCTGCCGTTTTTTTTATCCTAAATTAGCATGCATTAAACATATTATTACATAAGTAATCATTTGCTTTTATATTACTATAGAGGTAGGTAGTTTAAAAGTAGCGCCAGGGACGGATAAGTTGAAAGGGAACGGCTTGTCTTGGTATGGTCATGTGAAAAGGAGGGATGAAACACATGTAACTAAAAGTGTAATGAATATAAATGCGGATGGATGGAAAGGGAGAGGTAGGCCAAAGAAAAGATGGATGGATTGTGTGATGAGTGATATGAAAGAAAAGGGAGTTAGTGATAGCGAGACGGCTGACAGGACAGAATGGAAGGAAAAAACATGTTGTGCCGACCACAAGTAACATGGGATAAGGGCAGGAAGATGATGAAGATGATGATTACTACAATAGAGTAGTTGACTAAAAAATCTGATTAGTCCGTCTGATAGATTTCCAAAAAATATTGGACATGTATTTTTTCTTTTTTCACATGAACAAAAAATGAAGACGATACAGTGCGTAAAAAACTCGTGTGACATCACTACTCGCTACAATTTTTACCGGGCCGTGACGTCACACGCTCCCACTCCTGCCGTGCTATTCTGAAAAGTTTCATCATGAGAAACTCTTTAGTTCCACATGATTTCACTGCGGATTCAGAAGTGATTTCGCAAATAAACTTTTCAGAATAGCACGGCTGATCTTTGATACTTTTTATCTTCGTCAGTTTTTATAGATTTGATAAAGGAAAAAATACGTGTCCAATATTTTTCTATAATCTAACTGACGGACTAATCATAATCATATATTTTTTACTCAGGCAACATCACTATTGAATTGAGAAATTGTAGGTGGTATGCTATGTTGGTTACGTCTGGCTCGCTGGTTTATATGGTTACGTTTTATAATAGGCCACTTCCCTAAATATAGCATTTACCTCAAGTTTGAAGCCAATCCGCCAAACTTACCGGATTGCGATCTCCCAGTATCTTCACGCAAGTTGTTATCTAAACGAGGTTGGGAACTGTATCCAAGTTGCGATGAGTCTGTGTGACGCGGTCACCCTCCCATTTGCCTACCCGCTATGCTGGGGGGATTGACATTGACCTTCGCGGAGTTTACTTTGAGAAATATAGTAGTGAGTAGTGATGATGAATATAGTATGAGCAGCGGTAGACGAGTGGTAACGGCCCCGACTTACGAATTGTAAGTCGGGGGTTCAAACTCAGCCAGGCACATTACTTTGTGTAATTAATTTCGTCACCACTGCTCTCAAAACGGTGAAGGAAAACATCTTGAGGAAACTGGCATGTCCTAGAACCAACCCGCACTGGGCCCGCGTGGTGGATTACGGCCCATTCCCTCTCCTAGAGAGGAGGCCTGTGTGCCAGCAGTGGGAACATTAAAAGGCTGATTATGAGTAGTGATGGGGAAAATAAGACATCTGCTTTCCTACACTCACCATCTGTAGTTATTTATAGATTGGTGTTAATAATTTTTTTTTTTAAGTGAAAACTTCTATAGCTGCGTTGGGCACTTCTTGGTAGGAGAAAATCTTATGTGTTCGCGTCACCGACATGCTCATGACTCATGCGTAAAAGTGACATAGAATTGATTTAGGAAAAGTTCAATGTGTATATACTGTGCGTTGTTAAAATAGTGGTTTTGCTTGATTATTATTTAATTCTAACATTATATCTTATTTTATATATAAAATTCTCGTGTCTCGGTGTTTGTGGTTAAGTAGGATAGAATAGAATAGAAAACTTTTTATTCAGGACAGACACAGCACAACGGTTACAAACACAAATTACAGGAGAAGAAAAGTACAGAATGCGCCGAACGTGTCCGAACCGAAAGGGTTACCACCTCAGCATTTGCTCAAAATAAAATAAAAATTAGGAGTGGACCACCCGCTAATTTTTATTTTATTTTGCCCGGTCAGCTAGTAATATATATATATATATATTATGATTTTAAATGCTGTGTATATGTATTTACCTAGTCAAGTTTTCTTATATAAACGTTTCTTTACAAAATATGAAATAATTCTATATCTTTCCACTTAATATTACTAACGCAGCAAATATCTGTTTCATGTTTTTTTTATTACGATGTATTTTGATTTATTCTAAACGTGTTTTTAAGCCCTTGCCTAGTTCACTTGAATGTAAAACCATAGAAATTGCCGATGTTTTGTCCAGCTCAGAAACAATACAGACATCTTGAATAACTGTGTATACTTTTAAATATCGCAGCATATGCTGAGATAGGAACCTTTTTGGCCTCGCACATTTACATTTAGGTATAATTGATACCTACAGATTTTTTTTTAATTTATTTTTCTATTAGTTTTATTTTATTCTATTTTTTTGTTTACTATTTTGTTTGTTTTGTGCGAGTCCCAAATAAACATTTTTCTTTCTTTCTTTACTGTCTTTTAAACTGTACTATAAATAATTAAGAATTTACTACCAACCTTTATTTCCAGGAAGAGTGAGTTACGCCGTGGCAAATACCTTATATTAAAGTTCGTAGTTCGCGTGTCGTGTTTATAGTTTCGCGTGTTCCTCGGAAATGATTATAATTATGCAAACATGTGTTTTAGGAATTATAATTAAGTATGCCCTTGACGATCGATCAACTTTTTACAGGATTTTACTTTGTAGACCTATGCCACAGCATTACGAAAATGTGATGCTATTTATTAATTAATAGCAGCGCCCCACGGTTTCACCCGTGTAGTTTCCGTTTGCTTGGGAACACGAGGATAAAATATAGTCTGTCACCCGGGGATAGTGTAGCTTTGCAACAGTGAAATCGGTCCAGTAGTTTCGGAGCCTATTCAATACAAATGAACAATAAAATCTTTCCTCTTTTTAATATTAGTATAAATTGAAATAACTAAAGATATTGATTATGAAGGGACTTCTTTGAAAGTTTTTGTAGTGAAAGAGATTGCAATTTACTCCTTTATTTTCCTATTTTCATGTCTAATTCTCGATACATAATAACTGAAATCTTTTTGACTGAAATGATAAACTATTGTTACTTTAGTCTCTTTTGTACGGATTTGGATGGAGACAATTTTGAGAGGCCTCTAGGTTAACCTTGAGAATGTAAAGTCTGGAAGCTTGTTGCGGATTCCTTAAAGAGGTATATCTTAAAATTATTGAATTTGTTTGAAAGAGTCACCGCGGAACTTTATCACGGCGGCGGGCGGGCATTAGGAGGAACGCGGATGGGTTTTAGTCAGTAAGAGTCTGATACTCCCTTCCGCTCCGCCCAGAGTGGAAGAAGTCATTTGATGATTACCAATCCTAAAAAAAATCATACAATAGTTTATGCGATCCATTTTGTCGTTCTATTTACCTTAGTTTTCAAAGGTTTTCTAGATCTAAGAAACAAACAAAAAAGAAACAAGTTTTGTTGTTAATCACAAACTTCAATCGGCACTCTCACGAAATATTATAAGGATTCTTCTTAAGCAAAAATCCTTTAAAATAAACGACTGTCTTCAAGAAATCAAATCGTTTTCAATATATTATAACCGAGAGAGATAATCCCACTCAATGTTCTTGTTATTTGTATGTAGACATTGTTCACATAAGCAGATTAGAATATATCGCACGATGTTTTCAAGCAGAATTTGGTATTTTTTTCAGACGACTAAGTTTTTTTTACAAATGATTCATGGTGTCACTTTGACGAAATTTCCGATGATATTAGGGTATTGATATAAACTTATCTATTCTAATATTTTAAACAGGAAATATTTGATTGTTTGTTTGTATTGAAACCCATTCGTGATTCTTTGCGTTACAGGGTCGCGGTGATTCCTTCGAAAAAATTCCTGTACCCTAGCAGGCACTGACCCTATGGAGCACCGTCCTCTTTGCTGATATGTCTTTGATTCTACGACAACAATACAGGGCCCCAAGTCTGCTATTTTTATAAATTTTTCATTCCAACACGATTCTATTGTCATTTTGTTAAAAGTTCGTAATCTGCTAAATTCATAATGGTCGATCATTGGTCGGTCAATGGTCTCGTAATACTTTTTGATAATAGAGTTATTAAAAGAAATGACTGTACAATGACCTTCTAATGGTAGGTCACTGATCAAAGGAAGTGTCAAAATTTTAGCAGATTACCGCATACGTCATTCATTTGTCATTATGTACGAGATTACCATTCTATGCCATTTCTTTCAATGGAGTGTCAGTGGTTGGCCATTAGAAAGTCATAGTGTCGCTTTTATATTAGTAGATTACCAAACTTGTAAAAATCAACCATTATGAAATCAATGATAGACCATTCTGACACTATTGTAATAGCAGACTTGAGGCCCTGGTATACTGTTATGCTGAAAGCCAATCCTCAAATAAAACATAGTTGCAAAAAGCTTACGCAGATCACTTGCATGTTTGGTCTTCGATTTATTTTTTACTAGCGACCCGCCCCGGCTTCGCACGGGTGCAATGCTGATACTAAATCTCTACTATATTATGCATGTATAATACATATAAACCTCCCGCTTGGAACACTTTATCTATTTAAAAAAACCGCATCAAAATCCGTTGCGTAGTTTTAAAGATTTGCATAAGTAGGGACAGATAGTGGGAAGCGACTTTGTTTTGTACTATGTAGTGATTATTCAACATTTGCATTGTTAGTTTGTTAATTTTCATTAATTATCCTAAACACTATTTAGTTCTGTATTTATTTTTGGAACCTCAATTATTACACGCTACTTCCGAAAAACCATTGATACCTATAAACATCAATTAACAGAATTAATTGACCCAAAATATTGAGGTAAGTTACGCAATCAATACCAGTGAGATCAAGACGTATTCATAAAGACGTGGCTAGCTCCCAGAGTCCGGTTGACTAACTTGACGCCAACAGCAGATTCGACAGTTATTAAATAAGTAATTCTTATTGGTTACAGAAACTAAGCGAGGTAATAATGGAAATATCTCAGAACATATTTACAATGTCGTCGACAAATCAAAGTGATTCCTACTCCGATGACCTTTTACACTTGAAACCTGAACAAATCCAAAGGAAAATTGAGCAGGAAAGGGGCAATGAAACTCGGTAAACGGTAGCATGGCTTAGGTACAGTCATTAGCGTTTTTTAGTTTCTTTGAAACAGCCGTTTTATTAAAAGAGCTTCTTTGAAGTTGGGTTTGGCTTGGAATCATGAATTCAGACTAATTTTATAGTGATAGCATTCTTTTTTCGAAATCAGTTGGTTACATTATTTTTCTTGTTGCGATCCTCAAAACGGAATCCTTTCTTTTTTTGGATGGGAAATCATCAAATGACTTCTCCCGCTCTGGGCGGATCGAAAGGGAGTGTCAGACTCTTACTGACTAAAACCCACCCGTGATCCTTCTCGTGCCCGCCGCGTTCCAGGGCCACTACAGGATCACTCGATTGTGTGTCTGTCACAGCTGATTTTCCCCGAATCAACTTTTGCATGTCCTAGAACCAAAAATTCGAAGACATGTGACATTCACCAACCCGCACTGGGCCCGCGTGGTGGATTACGTCCCATTCCCTCTCCTAGAGAGGAGGCCTGTGTCCCAGCAGTGGGAACGTTAAAAGTCTGATTATGCTATTATGCTAATTACATTGTGGATGTCCCACCTATACGCACAACACGTTTTGAGAATGCTTTCATTGTGCTTACGGCTAAGGAAAATAATTATCTGCCAGGGTTTGTGTTTCTTGATGGTTAAAACACATAATCTTTAAGTCAAGAGTGGATGGTGGATAGGTTACTTTTAGGCACGCGTGCTTTATGGTCGGTTGTGGTCAAACTCGAATTACTACATAGTATAAAACAAAGTCGCTTTCTCTGTCCTATGTATGCTTAAATCTTTAAAACTACGCAACGGATTTTGATGTGGTTTTTTTAAAAGATAGAGAGGATCAAGAGGAAGGTTTATATGTATAATACATGCATATTATAGTAGAAAAACATTAGTATCTACATTGCATCCGTGCGAAGCCGGGGCGGGTCGCTAGTATAAAAATAATTTATATTTTTTCTGTATGTCATACATATTTATTAAATTAACTAACATAGTATTGAGTACTATACACCTTCTGTCGACCAAAAATTGTCTTTGTGTGAGTAAATATTATTTTTTATAATTAAAAAAACATAAATTTTGCGTAAGTGTAAGGTATTTATGCTGGTGACTGTACACAGTTTAGTGAAATTAAGCCAAAATAACTTGCTCAACAAAAGAACAAAGTAACAAAAGAATGGCGGCAATTCCGACATTCCCACTTTCAAACAAATATTTTCACAATTATTTTTCTTTTTTTCATGTTTTGTGGCTGTGAGCTTTGTTGTTTAAATGTTATAATATATCGTTGTGGCGCGACCTCAATAAATGTGGTTTGGACGAACTGGACGAGGAAGGCGTACTTATGTGGCGTAAAGAATCGCAGGGCCTTTGCGAAACACGTCGTTCGTTTATTAACTCAAAATTTAAGATTTATAACCTAAAAATACAGTCCTACTAAAAATCATGCGATATTTCTAATGAACATGGTAGCATAACATTATGACGTCTAATTGGCGGGGATTTGGGGTAGTATCTTCCGATTTAAAAACATTTACAACAGATTAAAATACCGATTTAAAAACTTGAAAATCGCTCTCCTGAAAAATAATTTTTTTTGAGTTCCTTTTTTGACTCCCTTTGCCTCTTATTAATTTAAAATAACCACTTTAGAATTTCGTAATACATTCATTCTTCATTAATACAGTCATTCAAATTTGACACTGTAGTAGAACTGAAGATTTTATACACGTATAAACATATTTTATAATATACCTTGGGAAATATTACGGTCTATGGATAATAATGAAATATTTCCTGTAAGTGCATACGTGTTTGTTTCAAAATCACAGCTTGGAAAAAAAATAACGCAGAAATTTTGGAACCGGACCGGACGAAACAAATTATTCAAGATTCAAAGCGTTTGTTTCAAATAAACAAATAACATGCACTTTTGGTCAGTCAGTCAAAAACGGGAAACTATTTGCACGTTCAAAAACGCAACTAAGTACGTGCAAGAAACTCCACGGACACTTTTAAATCGTGTTATGTATTACAAAAATCTTGGTTACATTGTACTTGTTGCTTCTATATGTGAAGACAATGCAACGAAAAAAAGGAACTGTTTAAAACAATTTTAAAGAATAAAATCAGCCAGTGGCAGTTACGAGATGACCAGTCTCAACTGTCGGCGCCCGTTCACGAACACGACGCGTGTATCGGCACCATTCAGCTCAACCATTTTGAAGGGAACTGAATGAACCATTACCCGCGCCACCATCAGCGAGACATTTGTGTGAGCGTGACAATAAGTAGAACTCTGAAAAACAGAGTGAAAAGTTTTCTTTACTTTGTTAGTTCTGATTAAAAACTTGGCTAAACTTACCATAGACAAGTACTCGTAAGTATTTGTACTTGGCCTAGTGGCCTTGACAAAGACATCGCACAACTATTCCCAAAGATTTTGAGTTTCAGAGCGAGTTATCGCGGCTTACTCGAAGTTTGTTATCTTAAGCTGGAATCTTTTTAATTATTTGCACGGAAACATTTAATTTAAAATAAAATGGAGTTCATGAAATAACTCATGACATATTTGGAATGATGCTACTTCTAATACCTTGATTTTTCTTCGGAATATTTTTGTTTGATTTTTCCATTTTCTAAATGGAAAAATCTTTATTCGACAAGTTTATTTGTGTATTTCACCCAACAGTAGGCCTAGACTGTATGTCTTTATTTGGCATGCCCTGTAGCCCGTACGTCTGTATCGATATTAACAATTGAGGTATTATTAGATTCGTTTGAAATGCAGTAGTGACATAGGCTGTATGAATTTTGAAAATGAAAGGGTAAAGGAGACGATTCAAAAATGTTACCCACTTAAATTGATGTGTATTTTTTAGATTCGAAGTCATAGTACAATCATATATATTGTAGTAAATTATCTAAAAATCTTGTGAAAATTGACATAGTCTATGTTACTCGCAGTATTTTACAAATCTTTTGATACCCCATTCATGTAAATCGGTTCAGTAATTTAGGCGCTACGGTGGAACATACAGCTAAAAACCATAACCCTCCCTTTTGGCTTTGCCGTAGTCGTGTAAAAATAGTGAAAACGAATCCTAGATAACTCTGCTACAAACATTTCTTACTAACTAAACTTTCAACTATTCTCGCTCTTAAAACCACCCGTGAATCTTGGCGTTTTAAATTATACTTTAAAATCAGCCTCCACAAGTCAAACAGCGCGAAAAATAAAGAATTTCAGCTGAAATTGACAAATAAAGTGAAAGCGGTTGCAGGCGAGCTGTTTGCCGAGCGACTGTGTCAAGTTGAGCTTCAAACTTCACAACTTTTTTATTATTTTTAATCGACTTCAAAAAAGGACGAGGTATTAAGTCGACTGTATTTTTTTTGTGTGTGTTACCTCATAAATTTTTACTGGGTGTACTGATTTTGATGATTCTTTTTATATACGGAAGCTGGTGCTTGTCATGTTATCCCATTTGCTGTCAAATTTGAGTGAGATTTGACGACAAGTATTTGAGTTATCGCTAATAATGCGTTGGCTGTTGGTTTCGACTACATTGATTCGAAGATAGGAAACGGAACTCTTCAATAAATGATAGCAAATCTTCTGGGATTGCTGAAGTCGCATGTCCGTTTATTGTTTACACCAGTTTATAACACGCTGGTACGCTGTGATGGGTACGTTTAACTGTGGGGTGTCACCACTAAAAAGTGAAAAATAAAAAAAAATACAAAAAAAAAATACTTTAAAAAATACGAACAAACAAACAAAAACACCGACTTCCGAACCCTAAACTAATCTTGATATCTTACTACTACTTTATAAATGCTAAAGTTTGGATGGATGGATGGATGGCTTTTCATCCCACGAGTATGTTTCGTTGGGCGCTTTCATGTCTAAATTGCTGAAGCGATTTTTGACGAATTTCGGAATCATACAAATAGATGTTACCTTTTCTTTATGGATGGGAAACCATTAAATAACTTCTTGGGAGTGTCGGACTGACTAAAGCCCTTCCGTGTTCCTCCTAATGCCTTTTGCGTTCTAGTGCCGCGGTGACTCTTTCGAACAAATTTCGCAACAGTAGGTTACAACAACAGTAAAGTGTTTGTAACCTACTTTTAAACGTGTATACTAACATTAGGTAATCCGCGGGCAATCTATATTTGTATCTTTTCTTATCCAATGCACAAGACTCGATAATCTGTCCGTTTGAAAATATAGTAAAACGTATTGTAGCAACAGAAATACACTTAATATAAAAGCATCTTCGAAGATAAGGACTTGCCTGCGGGTAAATGATTTGTATTTGAGAATTCGAGGGTTAGTGGTTTCAGACGCAACAAGTGATGGCTTTAGGAAGCTCGACTGTGCGAAGTGCTAATAAAATGTGCTGATATTTCTAATAAATGTTGTAGATGAGTTTTGGAACGGAAATATTGGTATGGTAAAGGCTTTTTTATTGTAAGATTGTCCTTTTATATTTTTATCTTTGTGTATATTTAAGTATTGAGCCAGTTTATTGAGTATGGGGAAGTTGTTGATGCTTATAAATGGGATTTGCGCTTTGTACATAGTTATTCAATTGTTTCTTTTAATGTCAGATAGCAGACCGGAATGTAATGACGTGCTTTTGGTCTAGAGCTACTTCATAGCCTGGTTTATTTTATACTTAGGCTGATACGATTTATTTGAAGAATAAAAATGGCAATTTGACCCGACTACGGTGACGCAAAAGGGTCCACAATTTTTACTATTTACCTAAAAGTTATCTGAATATTGGAAAATCGGCTCTTAAACAAAAGTTTATTCCGATTGCCATACAAGGGTGGTCATATACATTACAACTATAGAGAAATGTGCAGTACTTAATTTTTTAAGATTTTTTTAAGGATTGGGAATCATCGAATGACTTCTTCCGCTCTGGACGGAGAGGGTGGGAGTGTCAGACTCTTACTGACTAAAACCCACCAGCGTTCCTACTAAAGCCCTTTGCGTTCCAGAACCGCAGTGAATCTTTCGAATAAACTCCGCAAACCTGGTAGTCGCATTGCTTCTACAGTCTGCATTTATACGAACGAACTGTCAAAGCTTAAATGAGCTTATTTTTTCCTGGATGGGAAATCATCAAATCAATTCTCCCACTCTGGGCGGAGTGGACGGTAGTGTCAGACTCTTACTGACTAAAACCCACTCGTGACCCTTCTAGTGCCCTTTGCGTTCCAGGGCTGCGGTGACTCTTTCGAACAAATTCCGCAAACCTAGCAGGCACTGACCTTATGGAGCTCCGTCTTGTTTGCTGACAGCTCTTTAAGGCTTAAATAAGTTTTAGAAGTAAGAAGATTAGCTTTTTAATAAAAACTAGACTACTTAGCGATTCTAAAACTAATTTAAACCGTGTTTGAGGTACGTAAAAAGTGCTTTGTTTGCGTGGGTCTCGGAAACATGTTGATTCTAACGATTACGAGAGTAAATGTTTTTAGTGCAGTAGAGGCCACAGGTTGATAGTCAACAAGTCTTTTGACTTATTTAAATGTAGTTTAGAAGATACTGTGTACATATTGGTGAAGGATTTGCTTTTATATCTGCAAACGTGAATAAGTTAAGAGATGGTTTCTGAACTAGATTTAAATCAGGTTTGTTTGCAGTGGGAGTAATATGTGGTTTATTTGAAGAAGTTTAGTTATTTTCGTTTTAATAATCAGCCTTTTAATGTTCCCACTGTTGGGACACAGGCCTTCTCTCAGCGCGGGTTGGTGAATTTTCGTTTTAATTAAAAGTATATTCTGAAAAATTCTAAATGGAAACCGCGACAAGTGAGAGTCTGATTCGAAGAACGAGGGCTCCGTACAAACTCGTATGTAGCTAGTTCTGAGGTACGGAACCCTAACAATGGACTGTAAAGGTCGACCCGACCATAAATGGGATGAAGACCTACTAAGATGGTGGTGGTTCTGAAATATTGTATATGCCTAAATGGCTGTGGTCAAACGTTATCAATGGATTTCTAAATTGTTACTGGGGTTGTGATAGTATAAATAATTACAGCTTTTCTCTGGTAAAATGGACAAGGTGGCCATCTGTACAGGCTGTACAGGCTTTGCTTATAAATTTATCTGGCGAAAAAATCTGATCAGGAAAAAAACAATTTTTATAAATTATGTGGAGGCCAACTGGCCAGTGCCTATGATCAATGCCAAGATTTTCAAAGTTGTTCGCGAATATAATCAAGAAAAAAGTTTCCAACAAATTCAAACTCTCCGGAGCTTAAAAAATATCTTGAAAAAACTTTAAAAAGTCAATCCTTTCCAAGTTTCCACTCACCTTATGTTTAAGTAGACGTCAGCGCTCCGGCGAGAGGATCCTCATGTCGAACTTCCGGAGGGTAGCCATCACGTGTGCTCAGGTCCGCGTCTGCTGTGCCACTGAGGATGCCAGCAGCTCCAGCGTCGACGGCACGGTGGGCGGGCCGGGACACGCCCACTGCAACAAGTGGCCACCTACTGGTCGGCTGGTACAAGAATCAGCGATGCTAACTGTTTTTTTAGAAAGAGGGTTAAGGCTGGTGTACATGGATGGGAAGGTTCTGGGGGAAAATAGTTTTTCGGTTCTTATAGAATAAGCAGCGCGGATTCACACGCGTAGTTTCCATTCCCGTGGGAATATGGGGGTATAATATAGCCTATGTAAACCGGAGATAGTGTAGCTTCCGAGTAGTGAAAGAATTTTTCAAATCGGTCAAGTAGTTTCAGAGCTTATTTAATGCTGCAAACAAAAAAGCAATAAAATCTTTCCTCTTTATAATATTAGTGTAGATTGATATGAGTGCCAGATTGTATTGATCCATTTATGCGGCCTACCAAAATGTCCTTACTTTGGTATTGTTCGTCAAACCGTTGAGCTCCTTAAAGTTCTAAGTTTGAGCTACACGTTAACTGACAAATGCTTTCACTATCTGGACATGTCCACTCAAATCTGTGTGGCACTTTCCTCAAAAGGCCACCTCAGACTTTAACCTACATGGTTCTCATATGATTTGACCGGTACGGATTGTATGGACTTTAAAAGAGACTTTGACCTCTGAGTTTGTTTCGGTGTTTCTTCTCAGGGTAGTCAGCTAGGAAACACCGGCTTCATCTAGCTTAAAATGACCAGAAATTTTGGGCAGTATATAGGAGATACAATCTTCGGAAAAAGGTGAGAGCTTTTCTTCAATTTCAAACGTGTTGTATTTTCGTATTTAAAAAACACCTTTAATTGTCATTTTGTAATTTTTTGACATTGGCTGTCGCCGAAATGATATTGCGACTTCAATTTGAGCGCTTTTTAAGTGTGACAATTCGCCCTCAGGTATTTTAATAAGTTAAATGAACAAATTAAATTAATTTATTCGTAAATGTAGGTAATACAAGAGGATGTTCTAATAAGATGGTCAGTTCGCTACATTTTATTGGAGAGCATACAAATAATAATAAAATAAGTTTTTCGGAATACTGACTGTCAATGTCTCTCACTGGCACATTGAAAATGAATTAACTCAATTATAATATACTAATACAATTCCTTACATACTAACACACAATCAAATTCAAAATTATTTATTTTAGGACAACTAGATCCAGCGGTTAGTATACAAAAAAAATAGAAACTATTGTTAGTACCTTAAATACAATAACAAAGAACAACACTCATCATGGACATAACAATGACCGATGTTAAAATAATAATAATATAAATGTAATATTGTAAAAATCTAAATTTCGGGAGAGTCCTCCATCGGGCTTGCGGATGGCGAGCTATGGGTGGCAGTGGCAGTGGAGTCATCGTGGCCCTGAAATGCAAAGGGCACTAGGCGGAACACGGGTGGGTTTTCATCACTAAGACTCTGACACTCCTTTCCGCTCCGCTCAGAGTGGCAGAAGTCATTTGATGATTTCCTATCCACAAAAAAGGGTAGACTGTTTAATTGAAAGGCTCGCGTATAACCACAACCTCAACTAATGGAAAATGATGATGTGGTTTATGGAGCACGCTGTCCAAGAAGAAACCTATTCACTCATGACTTAAAGACCCCTAGGTGCTTGTACTACCTTAATGCCAAATGTTGAAAGATGGAATTACCCTACGGCTTCAAGTTCTGCTTACCTAACTTTCGTTGGGAATCCTTATGATACACGTGTACAGAAATACGTGTTTAGAACAGAAACTCAGTAAAGTTTGCGTTGCAACTTGAGAAACTTAAATGAAGGAATGTGTTGCGGAACTAATCTTGGGCACTTGTATGTGTTGGTTATTACTCAAAGGAGAGGATTCATTAAGTATGTATTTATTATTGAATAGCTTCTGCAAGTGGCTTGTCTCGATTTTCGCAAACAAAAGCCTTATAGGTTTCATCACGCCTTCAGGGTCCCATTTATCTCTGGGGCAAAATTAATCAAAATTGGTTCAGCGTTTTAGGTGTGGAAGCGTAGCGGCCTGCGTTTGATTAATATCTCACCTGATAATAAAGTTGTGGCAAAGATGGAGCACGCTTGTATGTACGTAAACGTGGCTGGTTTCCGCAACTCCACGAATAAGCGCGTATTTTGGGTGCAGGTGCGACAAATGTATATCCTGGAGGAAACGGTGGAGCATATGCTGGAGGTCTGCCCTGCTTGAGCGGAGCAACGCCGTGTCATCATCGAGGCGGTCGGCAGCGGCGACCTCTTGCGTCCAGACCTGGTTCAATCCATGGTCCGTTGCGAGGAGGCATAGGAAGCGATCACCTCTTTTTGCGAAGCAGTAATATTAGCGAAGGTGGTAGGAAGTAATATTAGAGAGGGAAACCTCACGCCTCAGCCGCCGTTACAGAAGAAGACGCCTCGGGCGTCGGGAAACGCAGGGCGATGCCCGGCCACCGTAGGTGCGGGCCTGCGGATGGCGAGCTATGGGTGTTCGTATTCCACGCGCGCCTCAGAGAGCTGGTCCTGCAAAGGGCACTATAAGGATCACGAGTGGGTTTTAGCCAGTAAGAGTCGGATACTCCCTTCCGCTCAACCCAAAGCGGGAGAAGTCATTTGATGATTTCCCACCCCGAAAAAAAGTTGGGACAAATGTTCAATTCATTCCACTCCAGATCCCCAAGCAAGACCAGCCTTGTTGTTACTAAAAAACTCACAGAAGGTACCTGGGTTTCCTTGTATTCAGCGACTACCGGGCAGTTTAGAAACAGATATGCTGCTGTCTCATCCTCCTCCATGCAGGCTCTGCAGAGTAGGCTGTCAGTTATGGGAGCACGCTTACTTAGAACCTAAACACTCTTCTTTTTTTTTTAAATTAAAGGCCGCTAGATTATCACTTATATATCAAGAAACACAGACTCCGGCAGAGAATTCCTGTATTGAGAACTCCATACAGTGCAAGTATTTCCAAAAAGTCTTGTGCGTTTGGGTGGGATGTCTACCATGTATCGGTGGCGCATCGTCCTGTGTCTTACAACTGATAAGCAATGATGTGGTGCAAGTTGGCTGACGGCTATGTTAAAGCAGTCAGAAATCACGGGTTTAGTTAAAAGTTTTGACCAGCTTTGGGGTCAGCAACAACACCCTCAACGTATGAGGGTTTTCAAAAAATATCAGGCCACTAGTTTGCGGCACATAGGCCTCTTACTTTGATAATGTAACATATGACGAGAAGGTGACGTTATTTCAACAAGTCTCAAAAACAAAGTATTTTGGCCGGTGCTTGGACCTGCCGCTTCAGTACCAACTGGTCTAGGTCATTTCAGAAGACCTAGTTTCTTAGAAGACTAGTTGTACGAAAGGGTTACTACTTATGGACTCGGTTTCTCGGTTCGGAAGCCGGTCTCTGAAGTTTAATTGACTATATGATGAAGCCTCTTAACCCGCGACTTCGTCCGCGTGGAATAGTTACTAACTCCCCGATTTTGAAGCATTCTTCATTGGTGCTCCTCTTATTGGTCTTAGCGTGATGATAAATATATAGCCTCTAGCCTTCCTTCCTTCCTTCCTTCGATTAATGGGCTATCTAACACAGACATATTTTTTTCAAATCGGACCGGTAGTTCCTGAGATTAGCGCGTTCAAACAAACAAACTCTTCAGCTTTATACGTTAGTATAGACATTTTGAAAATTCAATTCGCATGTGAAATGAAATGAAATTTTCGTTTTTCCTAAATGATCGCACTTTCAGTGTTAAGGTCGGTCTTCTGTCCGAATAATAATAATAATAATAATAATTTATTTAACAGAAAGTTGAGTACATTATCATCTATCCTATTCAAAACAATGTATCTAAAAACTGTTTTTTTTTTTCAATCAATACATTGTGTGCAGTACGTCGCCTAGTTAATAGACATCGTAGTCTTTTTAAGACCCCGTAATTCTTATTCAACGTATTTTATAATTTCGTGACTGTTCAGAGCATTAGCAATAGACAAACTCTTGTGTGTCAATACATATCGGTAGAGATAATGTTCGAATTTTCCGTCTAACGCGGTGTTTCCTAATTTTCCTTCGGCACTTCACAAGAACCCTTCCTATCCTGTCGAAGGCTGCTTAATGTAGTAGACCTCATAGTTGAGCTGAGCGGCATGCGTGTTTGCTGTCGTGTGGGTGGTCTTTGTGTGAACAACATCAGCTACGCGGACGATATGGTGCTGCTGAGCCCGACTGCGAGGACAATCAGAGAGATGCTGAACGTTTGTGAAAAGTACGACGCATTACATGGCCTTATCTATAATGTTACGAAGACTTAGGTCATGGTCTTCCAGGCCAAGTGCCCATTCCTTCAATTACTTTGAACGGCGCCAATATAAAGCCAATGAACCATATTTGTCGACGCCCTTAAATACTATGATGACGTGGAGAGGGAGAGCAGAGCGTTGGCTATTCGCGCTAACATGTTGGCACATAGATTTTTTCGTTGTACTAATCAGGTCAAGATAATTTTGATTAAAATGTACAATTGACTGAGTCAGGCGTTACTTTGCGGAAATCCATTTTTAATTTGAAATTGAAAACAATATATCTAGTTTTAATTTCCGCGAATATTAGTGGGTTGCAGGTATGCACCTCCCTCCCGCCCGCTATATTATGCACATGCAAGATTACAAGGCAAATGCAAGGATTTTATGCACTTGCAGGAAGGCAAAGCAAAACCCAACACCATTACCGACACGTGTTTCGCCTCTCCACGAGGCATCCTCAGGGGACGTGTTGACTCGCTGACCGTTGAGTTGTTTTCTCAATATTAACTCAATTGTTTTCAATAAAATGTATAGTTAAGGCTCCGCTGTTCAAGTCTGTGGTGCAGCTGTTCACCAGGGACTAAATGCCTTGCGCGTTCAATATAAAAATGCTTTCAAAATGATGCTGAAACTCCCTCGTTTCTGTAGTGCTTCGGTGATGATTGCCCAAGCGAGTACGATGATGTGAGATGACTTCTATGCTATAATCAGGTCAAAAAAGGTGGCATCGTTTGTGAGGAGGATTCAAGGGAGCAGCAATAGCATCCTGAAATATGTAATACATATAATAATTTAATACATATTGTGAATGTGAGGACCATGTAGATCGCCGTATTAGGGTCTTATTTCAGTTTGGCAGTTTGAGTAATTCTTGCGGCCTACCCAAATGTCCTTACTTTGGTATTGTTCGTCGGGTCGTTGAGCTCTTTATTATTTCTAAGTTGAGCTACTCGAATACTGACAAAGGCTTGCACTGAATGGCCAGGCCCACTTAAATCTATGTGGTTCTTTCCTCAAAAGACCATTTCAGACACAGATCTGCATGGTTCTCATATAACATATTTTGAATGTGAGGCTGAGGACTATGAAGATCACCGTATTTGTGTCTTATTTCAGTTTGTCTGGCAGTTTGAGTGATTCTTGCGGCCTACCTAGTCTAGTCCTTACTTTGGGATTGTTCGTCAAATCGTTGAGCTCCTTAAAGTTCTAAGTTTGAGCTACACGGTATCTGACAAATGCTTGCACTGTCTGGACGGTCCACTCAAATCTGTGTGGCACTTTCCTCAAAAGGCTACCTCAGACATTAACCAACATGGTTCTCATATGATTTGACCAGTACGGATTGTATGGACTTTAAAAGAGATTTTGATCTCTGAGTTTGTTTCGGTGTTTCTTCTTAGGGTAGTCGGCTAACGCGTTGCGTGTGGAGGCGCTAAGCCGGGGTGAAACGCTGCTGCCGCGGCAAATTGCTGCGCAGCGGACGGAGCTCCGGCGGGATCTCACGGAGGTTTGGAGACAGCGACTATCGCAACCCAGTGCTGGGCACGCCACTATTGTGGCGATAAGTCCCCTCTTTGAGGCGTGGCTGGAGAGACGTCACGGCGTTCTCACCTTCCGCCTGACACAGGTGCTCACCGGACACGGCTGCTTCGGGAGGTACCTGTGTCGGATCCAGCGGGAGGATACGGTGGAGGTCTGCCCTGCTTGGGCGGAGCACCGCCGTGTCCTCGTCGAGGCGATCGGCGGCGGCGACCTCTCGCGTCCGGCCCTGGTTCGGGCCATGGTCCGGAGCGAGGAGGCATGGGAAGCGGTCGCCTCCTTCTGCGAAGCAGTAATGCTAGCGAAGGAGGAGGCGGAGCGCGTGCGAGAGAGGGAAGCCCCTCGCTCCAGCCGCCGCAACAGAAGAAGACGCCCCGGGCGTCGGGAAACGCAGGGCGATTCCCGGCCACCGTAGGCGCGGGCCTGCGGATGGCGAGCTATGGGTGGCTCGCCGTCCGATAGCAACCAGGCCCGAGTCGACGGCGCGTCGTGTTCCACGCGCGCCTCAAAGAGCCGTCAGCAAAGAAGACGGGGCCCCATAGGGTCAGTGCCTGCTAGGGTTGCGGAATTTGTTCGAAAGAGTCACCGCAGCCCTGGAACGCAAAGGGCACAAGAAGGATCACGGGTGGGTTTTAGTCAGTAAGAGTCTGACACTCCCTTCCGCTCCGCCCAGAGCGGGAGAAGTCATTTGATGATTTCCCATCCAGGAAAAAAAAAAAAAAAAAAAAAAAAAAAGGGTAGTCGGCTAGGAAACACCGGCTTCATCTAGCTTAAAATGACAAGACATATTGGACGTGTAAAAGTGTTATGTTTAACCTACTTACAAAATTCATTTATCATTTTGAAAGTCGTGGCTGAGGACCCGAGAGTTTCTGTACTGAGGCATTTTATGTGGGATCATTGTCCGCATGAAATGCCTCATAAGTACATACATGACTCACTGACTTCTCTGCTTTTATTTATTTTGTTATAAATTTGTAGTGTGCATGTTGTTGTATCTAATAGTGTGTAGTAACAAAAATGGTTTTTATGTTCTTTCCTAATAAAACAATTGATATATATTTCACTTATAGCGGGCGTTTGTAAACTGACGACGCCGTTTGTAAAACGACGAATCATTTAATAAGCCTACGAAAGGGAGATATTTTACTTTGTTGATTAAACCTCCTTTTTGTTCGGTTCGTTACAATTCACATCATATTTGTATATTTTACAATTATATGTTAATTACTACAAATCATAAACTTCTATATATTAACAACAGTTAATTATAACTGTTATTTTATGTAGTGTTCTGACAGTGTGTGATATTATATTAGACACACTGTCACAAGACTAATACACACACACATGACATTCATACATGTACATGTCATAGGTATCCCACTGTTTTCTTTATCGCCTTTTTTAGATGACTAGTAGATTAGATCAGATTTAAATAGAGACTCGTTCGTGCCGTTTATAGATGGAGAAGGAGCCTGAAACTCATGACTCAGAATCCTAGTGTGAGTTTCAGGAAACAAAGCATTGAATGTAATTTCTTAAACAATAAAAATTATTCTTATCTAAAAGCCTACATGAAAACTATTCGATTCGTAAGACCACCAGCCTCTCCTCGTCCTAACATCTCACAATAGATAAATAAACATCTCGGACCCGCCCCTCTGTGCTCTTCACAGATTTGACCAATCAACCGTTCCTATCTGCTAGCCGGGCTCATCTCTAGCGCGAACTAGCGGATAAGTACGTTTTTCTCTCGTTGCTGATCGGGGAATAAAAGAATTGTGTCGGAATGTATTCTGTTACTGATTTACTTGGTAATGGATGGTGCTTAGGTGGCACGTTTAGCAATTGGGTTTGTTTCATGGTAGAGTATTATTTGGCTTGTTTGTGTGCCTAGTGGGAAATACTTTAAGTACTTAAGTATCACAATATAATGATATTATCTATCGTCTCACGACTGTATTCCTCAAACGATTCGGCAGAGGTCTAGGTCTATAATAACCACTGTTAAACTACTACAGGAAGCGAGCTATTGACAGCAACCGGGCACAAATTCAGACTTCAGACTGCTGAGAAATTCAGTAAGACTTTGCCTGACATAGGAATAGAACCTGCCCACGAACGTAAATGTGACCACTAGACTCACAAAGCGGTGAAGTAAATGCCGCATTGGAATGGGCTTATTAATTAAGAAGAGATGCTGCAGACACACACATACAAGTTAGACCATATCACCTCTGTTTAGGGTAATGTACGTTTGAATGAGAAAACGGAACCCTGCCGTGTCTGTTTGTTCGTCTGTCACAACCAATTTGCTCTTAATCTAATTTTTCACATGTGTATGAACTCTTGTGTTCCAAACACGGACGCTTAATGTTGACGGACACAAAACAAAGCTTCTGGGCAATGGCCCCCTTGGTCCAGAAGAATATGGGCCATGATCATCACAATGAAGATAAAACATATAAATGCTAACTGTTATAATGAGTAGTAGTTTGAACTACCCTCAGTAGATAACTGTCCAACTACCCGCATCTGCCGCAACCGCTGTTATCTGATAACAGCTCAAAGCGTGACCTGACGACATATGACACTGTATTATAATTATCACAATAGTCGTTGTAATGGGTGACTTGTAAAGGGTTGCAAACTCAAACTCAAACTCAAAACGTTTATTTCAATTAGGCCATTAACGGCACTTTTGAACGTCATCAATAAAAATTATCATAAATTAAGTGACTCTAGCGTCCATTCGCAAAGGTAGATTCTTATGGAGAAGAACGGACAAGAAACTCCATAGTTACTCTTTTCAAATCAATGTTTTACAATATTTGGTAATACAATAAATACTTCATATATGTGAGGACGATGCACCAAGTATACTAGTTATAGAGCAAAGTATTACCAGCAGAGGTAAACTTCTAAATATCTCATGCCCATGGTACTCACATATTTACAAATATTGAAACAATAAAAAGAAAAAAAAAAGTACAAGACACAAAAAAATGCATTCATAAATATAATTCACTCATAAATTATCAACCAGTTTGATTTTGTCTACACCCTTGATTGCCCTATGGAGCAAGACCAGCATGTTTCCAAGCATTCTTATCCTGAATGTAATCTTCTAATTTGTAATATGCTTGTTTACAAAGGGTGGTTTTAATAAAAGTTTTAAATTTTCTTTCATTTAATTCTAATATGTTACAAGGTATTTTGTTGTAACATTTAACACAGTACCCCATAAAAGATGTATGTACTTTAGCTAATCTATAAAATGGTTGGTCTAATTTGTCTTTATTTATGGCAAGGGACTGTCATAACATTGATCTTTTTAAAAATTTCTCTAAGAGAATCGCGGGGACGCAAATTATAAAGGGCCCTGACAGCTCTCTTTTGTAAAATAAATATGGATTCAATGTCAGCAGCCCGACCCCACAACAAAATACCGTATGACATAATGCTGTGAAAGTAACTAAAGTAGACCAAACGTGCGGTTTCTACGTCTGTTAACTGTCTTATCTTTCTAACAGCATAAGCGGCTGAGCTTAGACGACCAGCAAGAGATTTTATATGAGGTCCCCATTGTAATTTCTCATCTAAAGTAATTTTGTTGCAAAAGTTACTTTTGGTCATTGTCGGATTCCTAATTATGATAGTATAATTTGGCACAGTACCTTAAAACTAGGAAGAAATAAGTGTTTCTCTTTTTTCTTGAAGCTCGTTGCATAAGAGCGTGTACGCCGTATGGCATTTCATACAAATTTCAGTCATTTGATGATTTCCCATCCAGTAAAAAAGGCGCGGTATTACCCAAAATCACTAAAATAAATCAGGAAGTTCAAAAACTTGAGCGTGGATAGCATGAAACGATTTTTATTCCATTTTTATAGCGTGATTTTTCAGTGGTCGGGGTTCGATTCCATCCGGCTGCAGCAATTATATTCCGTGATTTGTTTTGGAAAAAAGTCCATTTATCATCATCTTATAACCCTGCCAAAACTGCCCAAATTTCGTAATCAATAGACAACTCATTTGAATAAATAAACAACAGAAACAACTGAAAATCAAATAAACTATCAATTCGAACTAAAACGTTAATACACATGTTTTAATGACAGACTACAGTTATACACATGTACTGTAATCGTTTACTGAAACCACAGGGTGACATGGATATAATGACATAATTATATTTGCGTTGTATCAACACTAAGGGAACTGATAATTATCGCTTTGGTGGCAGAGGTGAAGAACATTTGTATGTGACAAAAGAGTTTTCAGTAGTCGAGCTAAAACAATAGAAAGAAAGAAAGAAAGAAAACTCGTTTATTCCGCAATAGTTCGTTGCTAGACTTGAACTCCAACATGCTCCGTCAAATTTTAGTTTGGACAGCATACCTATCATGCTAACTGCAAACACATATTCAAAACTGTGAAACCCACTTTTTTTTTGTGTTACCTCATAACTTTGTCCCGATAATGATGATTTATTGTATTCGAAAGCTGGTGCTTGGAAAGCAAAACTTCAAAGAAAATGGAATCAAAATTTTCAAAAAAGATTTTAAATCAAATTTTATTTAAAATTGTTGCCAGCATTAGATGAATACTACAATTTTAAAAAGTTTAGATATCAAAGACTGTGTACACTCAATATTTTGCTACTTTCAATATGTAAATGTTTAATAAATTACACCTAAATGAAAAAAAACCTCGTGGCCCTTATTTTGTTTTGAGTAGTATATAAATCAATGGTCACGAAATTTATAAATACATATATGAGAACTATGTCCCTTACTAGCAAACTTATTAATTTTACCTCTGTTGGTATTACTTTGCTGTACCTACATATTAGTAGTATAGCACTTAGTGTTATTTTCGTGCATCGTCTTGAAATATAATCAATTGATTAATGTATACAAAATATTGTAAAACTTAAAAAAGACTTACTATGCAGTTTCTTGTCCGTTCATCTCCATAAGAATCTACTTTTTGCGAATGGACAACTAGAGTCACTGTAATATTTTTATTTTCAAATTTTTTGACGTCCAAAAGTGCCTTTTAATGGTCTGGTTGAAATAAATGAATTGACTTTGACTTTGAACTAATTTGGATGGCGACACTGGCAAACGGGTAGATCTTGTACTGGACTGGGATATGGGATACTTTTCATCTCGCGAGTATGTTCCCTTTGTTAATTTTTGATTTTATATCACTGGCAGAAACGACAAAACAGTAATAAAATAATGAGGTGCTATTTCGTTATAACATGAAGTCGATAGATGATTTCTTTTGAATAGAAAATGTAAGATTGACTTGGTGAAATGTAATTAATGGATATGTATTGTAAAAATAAATAGGATTTGTAAGAAATGGCATGCGCTACTGACTGTTATAAAATAAAGAAAGGATAAATTATTTTTATACTGTAAGTAGGTTAAACATAACACTTTTACACGCCCAATATTTTGGTCATTCTAAGCTAGATGAAGCCGGTGTTTCCTAGCTGACTACCCTGAAAAGAAACACCGAAACAAACTCAGAGGTCAAGGTCTCTTTTAAAGTCCATACAATCCGTACTAGTCAAGTCACATGAGAACCATGTAGGTTAATCTGAGGTGGCCTTTGAGGAAAGTGCCACACAGATTTGAGTGGACTCGTCTAGACATTTAGAACTTTAAGGAACTCAACGATTTGGAGAGAATACCAAAGTAAAGACATTTGGGTCGGTCGCATGAATAACTCAAACTGCCAGACTAACTGAAATGAGACCTTAATATGGCGATCTACATGATCCCCACATTAATAATTATTTTATTTGAAAACCATGAAGATCTGTGTCTGAAATGGTCGATAACATTAAAATTTCACACAGTTGGGACACATTATTTGAGGGTAGGGTTATTTAAAGGTAGTAGGGTTATTGTCGCGGATTTTTTTTCGAAAGAGTTACCGCGGCTCTAGAACGCGTAGGGTATTAGGAGGAAAGAAAGAAAGAAAAATTTGTTTAATTGGCATTATATAAAAAAAAAAACAGCTTATAATTAATCAGGAACACGGATGGGTTTTAGTCAGTAAGAGTCTGACACTTCCTTTCGCTCGGCCTAGAGCGGAAGGAATAATTTGATGATTTCCCATCGTAAAAAGAAGTATTGTTGTTTTATGGCCATAATTTATTTATATATGTTTTCTTTTATAAGGATTCAAATGAACCGCCACTCGTTCTTTGAAAGGTTCATTAGAAAACCAGCGTCAGACAGCATCAGTCTGTCTGACATATCGCTGAAATGGACCTATTCAGTGCAGCCGTGGGACACACACTTAGTATAGTTCTTGTCATACCTACCTTTTTTTTCTTTTTTACCCGCACTGGACCCGCGTGGTGGATTACGGTCCATTCCCTCTCCTAGAGAGGAGGCCTGTCTCCCAGCAGTGGGAATATTAAAAGGCTGATTATGCTTATGCTATGTTTACCATGTACCATGCGTATTTTATGTATGTGCTGAATAAATATTATTCATTCTTTCTTTCTTTCAATCTTAATGAAAAACGTGTCTATTGAACACAACAATGTTACGAACTACTGTCACCAGCAATTAAGAATTTAAAGCAATTCTGTCATTACTTTGATTCGAGCTTTCATTTTCTACAATCGACAGTCTTGTGGCACACAGTCTCGAATCAAGTCAGAATAATATTCAAGATGGGTATTTTGGTGAAAAATGCGACATTGTCAGTAAGCGTTTCGCTCACAATTCTTCAGATGGTGGGGTTCTGGGCTCCAGAATATCTGACGGCAACACATAAGCAACTGTATAGTTTCTATTCCGTTTTCTCTTTTATGTTCTTATTGGGTTGGTAATATTCTAGTAAATATAAAGTTATCTTGAACCTCATATGGGATTAGATATTTCATCGGAAAATTGCAGACTCCGTGTGTTTTATTTTTTAATTATAATTTCTCAATTTATTATGAACAACACATTTTGTACTAGCAGCGTCCCGTTTACCGCCTAGTTCCCATTCCCGTGGGAATACGGGGACAAAATATATCTAATCTTACTTGCTGATAACGGTGATGTAGCTTTCCATTGGTGACAAAACGGTCCAGCAGTTATTAAGCCTATTCAATACAAACAAACAATCAAAGCTTTTCTCTTTATAATATTAATATAGATAAAATAAATCCAATCCAAATTTAATAGTTTACATAAGTCCGTGTCTTTTTAAGAAATAATAGTTAACAATTTCGCGCGGTGTTAACAATGTTACGGCGTTTGCAATTTCCCGGTTACAGATATATGTATTTCTAAAAGTACTGGTAATGTGCGCAGGTTTTTTATCATAGAATATCCGCAAAGGCCAGATAAGGGTTTGAAAACAAAATAGATTGTACGAGCTTCTGGTTCGTACTTCGAACTTCGACTGCTTGGACTTCAGATAGGGATAAAAAGAGTTATATGTTACTCCAAAATAAAAACCATTTGTGTGCCGAATATTTAAGTTCGTTAACGACATTTTGTGTAAAAGAGAAACAAACATTCATCCATCCACACAAATTTTCACATTTAAAATAATTATTAGTAGGGTAGGGACCAAAGAAGTGGCTTATTGTTGGAAAACAGATAGCCATGACGCAAAAATCATCAAAAAAAAGTAGGATAGGATTCGAAACTGAATTAATTTAATAAAATGTTTCGTGTGTGATCTCAGGATTTTCATAGGTGCAAGTGTTTCTGAAAGAAAAGCTAATTTTTTAAACCTTCTACTTGTTATACTAACAATATAAATCTAAATATGTTTCGTGATGATTACAGCAATTTCCTTTTGAATCAGTTATAGAAACAAATCTTGAAAGTTCCTTCGCCAACATACACAATAAAAAAACAAATGATTAAAAAAAAACACGCCTGCCATGTCAAAAAGTGAACTAAAAAATTAAAAACAAGATAGATAACAATCTTTTTATTGCAGTCGGGGGACCTGTAAAGAACTGTTAAAAGAAACCGTCTGCGCGTATAATGGTAGACGTATTTTTTTTTAATTATTTGTTTTTTATTTCATACTTTTTTGAAAGATTTAGACGATGAAAATATATGTAGTCTAATTATCATGAACTAAAATATTTAGTTTTTTTTTTATTTGTCAACCATGGCTTACCCTTTTTTTTTAAATTTTCAGCTAGCCTATGTTATCCGGGATGGCTCAAAGCTTCTAACTATTCCATACATTGATATCGGTTAAACCGTTAAGAAGTTATGGTGGAATAAAGACACTCACAAACATACATACATACATACATAATGAACCCTGAAAACAAAACATAACACTCCTTTTTTTGGGGAGTCGTGTAAAAAGATGATTAAAACTATAATTATATAATTTCCTATAGGCACCTACTTAATCATCCAAGTAGTAGACCTCGTCCTGATCTGGGGCGACCTGGCGCTGATGACCGGCACAGCGTTCCTGCTGTTCACCAACATGGCGCAAGCTGCCAAGATCGTGAATATCCTGGGCAGGAAGCAGAGGATTCAGGACATTATCAACAATGGAGATAAAGTTCTGTCGGAAGTTCACACGAAAGAGGAACGAGATATTGTTAAAAGGTTCACCACTTTTTGGTATTACTTCGCTAAAACATTGCAAACGGCTCCATCAATCAGTCAGATAGGAATAAATTCGTTATCGGGACATTTAAGCTCATTTCGTAGAATATATTTGATCTTGAACATCCGTGTAAAAATTGTCCAAATCGGGATTTTTAACCGACTTCTAAAAAGGGAGGAGGTTCTCAATTCGGATGTTTGTATTTTTTTTTTTTTTATGTTTGTTCGCGCATAACTCCGTCGCTTGCCAACCGATTTGAAAAATTCTTTTTTTGTTGGAAAGGGTATACTTCCCGAATGGTCACATGAAAATTTTATCGAAATCGAACAAGCGGTTTTTGAAAAATCAACAAAAATAAAAAAAAAATATCTACATTGTCTACATTGACGACCTTTTAGTTTACTCTGCATTGGAGCAGTGCATTTTTTTACACCAATGTAATTGGTTCGTTTAGGTGGGGGAGGGGAGGGGGTGTAGGTACCACTAAAAAGTGAAAAATAAAAAAACTTTTTACAAAAAAATACAACCGACTTCCACAAAAAAGTACAAAATAACTTTAATTCGGAAGTCGGTGTTCAAAAAACGAAAAAGGAACCACAAACACCGAGTTCCGAATTAAAGTTATTTTGTACTTTTTTGATTTTTTGTGGAAGTCGGTTGTATTTTTTTGTAAAAAGTTTTTTTTAAAGTCAGCAGATTTAGTGAAGGTCCATAATTTATTTATTGAGTTCACTTATTTACTAAATTGCGTTAAATAAAAAAAGGTATACGCAATCAAAATAAAAAAATCAAAATCAAAAGTACCTAATTTATTCAAAATAGGCTGAAAGACAGCACTTTTTCAAAGTCAAATTTTACATAAAGACCGTCCCCCAAAACGCCCACCCGTCAGCGTCACAATCTAGTAAAAATGAACGGTTGTAAAGATCACGATTAAAAGTGTATTTTTTGGAAATCTGAAAGCGGGCTCCCGACCACAAGGCTTGGATCTCAAACTTTTAAGATATACTCTCGGGGTTCTCCCAGCAAGCCGCATGTACTTAAATATGAACTGTTTGCCCTGTACGAGTATGTGGTTGATCAAAAACCCTATCAGGTACCTGGATCAGAATCAATGTATCGCCGTCGCTTCTTGCCGTCGGCACAGATTACTAAATAGTTACTACGTAACCGTCGGCTTACGCGTAGGCTTACTCACAGAGATGTGTTTAGCGATTAAAAAAATGGTCTTAAAATCAATCAATCAACAGCCTGTTGCAGTCCACTGCTGGACATAGGCCTCTCCAATTGCACGCCACTTAGATCTATTTTCGGCTTCTCGTATCCAGTTTCTGCCAGCCGTCCTGCGCAAATCGTCACTCCACCGTGCCTGAGGACGTCCTACACTACGTTTGCCGAGACGCGGTCTCCACTCTAGAACTCGTTTAGGTAAAGGTTTAGTATCGTTTGGCAGGATTTGGGGGGAGAGAGGGGGAGGGGAGGGGAGAGGGGGGTGACCCTTCCCCCATGGCACCACTCCCGTAAAAAGGTAACGCACCGTTTCCGAGAAAATCTAATTTTAGTAACCTAACCTCAAAACACTTAAAGTGGCTTAAAAAGCGTGTCGGAGCCCCGCTTCGCGGGGCTCAAGGGTTAAAAATAAAAAAAACCACGAAGGAGTGGCGGAGTCTGCTCGCTCGCTTCGCTCGCTCACTAGACTCCGCCACTCCTTCTAACCTAACCTGTCCGAGTCGGGGTGCCCCATGTCCCGACCTCGCTTCGGTCGCTCTTGCATCCTAAATTCTCCTTGTAACACTAGTAAACTGTCTTTTGCACATACATACAATTTGGTATAAACACATCACATTAATTAAAGTTATTTATTTTATCCAAAATTTATCACTTTGATTACCTAATTCCTCAAAAGGATCACTTTTATTTCTTTCTACCAAGTTTGAAAAAAGTCACAATAATACTTCAAAACAAACAGAGAACATTCACGCAACTTGGGAAGAAACGGAACATAAACGGAATGTTGACATAGACACATGATTGAAATGTCTTTTTTACGTTCCGTTTTACCGATTTTGCACGATATTTACACCACAGACACTATATTGTGACAGATTTGGTTGTCAAACACCCATTTTAACGTTCCGTTTTCCACTTATTCAATTTGAGGTTAGTAACTTATTTTGTTAATTTCTCGATAAATATGCGTTACCTTTTAATAAGAGTGGTAGCGTTATAATCAGGGACTCCAGCTCTTCCAGATTCAATCGATTTTACATCCCAACTCCTGCCAAACGATACTAGACCCGACCCGAATCTAAATGTTCTCTTCTACTACTTGCTTGTACCTGTACCTGAAGAACCTTCTTTTCTTATCTTTTAGCTGCAACCGAGAGATGCTAGTCCTGCAGGTGCTGTACTTCTCCTTGACGCTGGTAACCAGTCTCGGCTGGGCCACCAGCGCTGAGAAGAACCAACTGCCTCTGAGAGCTTGGTGAGAACATATTTGATGACATTTTTTGGTTTTAAGCTGAACTAAGGCTGAACAGATTGCAAATAATGATAAACTGTATTTTGAACGACTCATAACTGTGGGAGGTAAAAACAAAAAACACACTTTTTATTTATTTATTTTCTTTTCTTCATCAGGTACCCATACGACACAACAAAGTCCCCAGCATACGAGCTGACCTATGTACACCAAGTCGGCGCACTCCTCATCGCCGCTTTCCTGAATGTAGCCAAGGATACGCTGGTGGCTGGCCTCATCGCCCAGTGCAGGTGTCGGCTGAAGCTGCTGGGGCATGCCCTGAAGACCTTGGCCAAGGGAATGGATATTGAAGATGAGGTAATTGAGAGTATCGTTACATCGTCATTTGTTATTGTCCTTTGTGAAAATATCATCTGCCTAGACTTTTTCCAAGTACATATATTGGGGCCGGCTTCCAGCCTAACCAAATTCAGCTGAATACCAGTATTTTTCTTAGAACGACAGACTATCTGACCTCCACAGCAGCACTTACCCAATGACTGGGTAACACGCCACTTCTTGGCAAGACTAGTGTCAAATTTCGGGCTTCTAGCAATCCGTAACAAAGATCTACAAAGGATCTTGAAATTCGTATCATCTACCTAGTCTTTTCCCGACTATTTTGGGGTCGGCTTCTAGTCAAACTGTTTTCCGATAAAAGCCGGGACCAGCGACTTAACGTGCTTTCCGAGGCAGAGAGGAATTTCGGTATGTTAAGATGGTCACCCATCCACATACCGACTGTGACCAAGCAAGCGTTACTTAACTTTCAAAATCGACCCGTGCTGTTACTATTTCGCCACGAAAATGAAGACCATTAAATAAAATAAACTTTGGCAATGATTTTACCCAACATCTTTGTTTTGTACTCTATACAGGGTTAATTGTAAAACACCAACAAACTCTTAAGAGGTCATTGTACTCATCATTATGAACAACTTTTACTTGGGACCAAACCTGAAATCGCGAAAAAAAATCAGCTGACCCCTTAAGAAGTTGTTGGTGTTTTACAAATAACCCTGTATAAGAATTTGATTTCATCGAAAATAAAATGTACACATTGTCGTGTTGATAGAGTTTAGATTTGCTTGTAAGAATGTAGTCATACCTAAAAAGGTGTTACTTAGTAGGGATTTATTTTCCTAGCTACTTGTTAATAACTAATACAGAGGTTTAAAATAACATTTCTAATACACACTTATATAGATAATAGGGTAGTTAACTAAAAAATTTAATTAATCCGTCAGATAGATTTCCAAAAAATATTAAACGAAGACGATACAGTGCGTTGAATACACGTGTCACGTCAATACTCGACATATTTTTTATCACGACGTGACGTCACAAGCCCTCACTCTTGATCTTTGATGCTTTTTATCTTCTTCATTTTTTATCTATACTAATATTATAAAGCTGAAGAGTTTGTTTGTTTGTTTGTTTGTTTGTTTGAACGCGCTAATCTCAGGAACTCCTGGTCCGATTTGAAAAAATCTTTCAGTGTTCGATAGCCCATTTATCGAGGAAGGCTATAGGCTATATATCATCACGCTAAGACCAATAGGAGCGGAGCAGCGATAAAGATTGTTTTAAAATCGGGGATTCCACGGGAACGAAGTCGCGGGCAGCAGCTAGTTTTAAATAAAAAATACGTGTCCAATATTTTTCGTTAATGTAATTGTGGGACACATTTGATTTTTTTAAGTCAACTTACTCTATTGCTGTTTGCAAAATATGAGCACATGGTGGAACCGGTGGGTCCAAATATGGATCACGTCTGGATTTTGAAGATAATAACTTTGATGAAGGGATGTCATCCATCTTAGTACTGACCGTGAACCTGATTAATTTCATAGAGCGAGAATCTCTAGACACTGATGATTCTGAAATACATAATAATATGTTATGGCGAAAAAACTACGTATTTTTCGAGGGTAGCAGGAGGGACACTTCAATCAAGCGCTGAGTGTTCAGAGTTCGAAAAATTTTAAGTTTGTAATTTTTGAAAACAACTAATTCATATCAGTGACAATAATCCATAATGAAAGCCGTGGTGACAGATACTTCCTCCGATATTGGCAATTTGTGAGAAGACGCATACCCTTATATTGCTTAGGTATATTGTGGTCACAGTTACCATTTTTCGGTATGTCCAGTTGGTGGTCTTCTCATTCATTTGTTTTTTGATTAAATCAGTAACAATAGTGTTTTAAGCAAATCTGTCAGTAACAGTTTATGGACTTTAGTTGTTCGGAATAAAATAATTTAATTTATTTATTTATAATTATCGGATCCTTATGGCCCATATTCCATTTTTGGTACCGTATTCCATACTCGGTTCCTCATTTGTTACTTTGATAAAATGGAGATATTATTTTGTTTATTTACATATGAGATTTGATTGAGAAAAGACATGAGAATATCGATAACCGACTTACAAGTAGATGACTGATTAGGATTACAATCAAACGCTTTTGATAGGTATGTGATTAATTTTTTTTTAAATATCCATTAAGTATATAAAATGGTACTTCATATTTTTTCCTTAATGTATGTCAACTACTACTACTACTTAACTATTCGAAGACATGTGACATTCACCAAGCCGCACTGGGCCCCCGTGGTAGATTACGGCCCATTCCTTCTCCTAGAGAGGGATATGTATATCAACTATTGCGGAATTTGTTCGAAAGAGTCACCGCGGCCCTGGAACCCAAAGGGCGTTAGTAAGACGGGTGGGTTTTAGTCAGTAAGAGTCTGACACTCCCTTCCGCTCCGCCCAGAGCGGGAGAAATCATTTGATGATTTCCCACGTGGTCATGATCATGTCGTGGTCATGAATATGACCACGCACTTCTAGAACACGCTGTACAGGTACTGTTCTGCTTATCCACTCATTACGACATTACCAGAGTCATCTATGCGCCTTACAAAAAATCCTTTTAGCAAACACAAAACGTAGTCCCTCGAAGTGGTATTTTCGTAGAGCGCCTACGAGGTGAACCACGATACGTGGTTAAGGCAATAAGTTTTTGAAAGTTATAAGAGATGGCGCTGTTTTTAGTTTTGGGTATTTGTCGTTTTATTTTCAATTAGGTTTCGTACTGTATAGTGCTAAGGTGTGTTGAGTAATATTAATGATTTGTTTAGAACTTAAATTCCAGTTATTTAAAAAGAAGTTTGGCCACATGATTATGTGTAGGAATATATCTAGCTATTTGATACTTGAACACCAAAGAATTTTGGCAACAAGTAACTATTTTTATATGACTGTGAACCATTTATTACTGGAACCTTATGTACCTATGTATATGCCACACGATTAAAATGTATAGTTAAGTAATATGTACAGATAAAAAAATAGCAGCGCAGCAGAAATAGCAGAAATACATGTAGATTTACCAGACAGCTTAATCGACTGTACATTTTGTCATCCCCAGTACATGTTAACTCCGGAACAAGAGCAGACAGTAAGACTTCGCCTGGGCTCGTGTGTGGTGAACCACCAGGAAACCCTGGAGGCAGCTAAGGAGCTGCAGGAGTGCTTCTCTGAGCCCACCTTCGCGCAGCTGACTGTGTCGCTGATCATCATCTGTGTCACTGCTTTTCAGTTATCGGTGAGTCATTAAAAAAAGAAAAGTGCGAGTCGACTCACGCAACGAGGGTTCCGTACGAGTCTTGATTTTTTCCGAGTAAACACTATCTACGGAAGTTCATCTATACTAATATTATAAAGAGGAACGATTTGATTGTTTATTTGTATTGAATATGCTCCGAAACCACTGAACCGATTTGAAAAATTATTTCACTGTTGGGAAGCTACACTATCCCCGGGTGACATAGGCTATATTTTATCCGAAGTTGAAACAACTTCGGCTTTAGCATCTGATTGTCATTATTCTGGCAACATTTAGTTTAAGAGATTTGTTACCAATGACATGTTTATTTCTCGATGGTAAATCACCAAATAACTTCTCCCGCTATGGGCTGAGCGGAAGGGAATGTCAGATTTTTATTGACCCGTGTTCTTTCTAGTGCCCTCTGCGTTCCAGGGCCGCGGGCACCCTTTCGAAGAAATTCCGCAACCCCAGCAGACATTGACCCTACAGGGACTCGTCTTCTTTGCTGAAATCTCTTTGAGGCGCGCGTAGAAGACTGGTTGCTATCGGACGGCGAGCCACCCATAGCTCGCCATCCGCAAGCCCGTGTGGTATCAATGATCTGTTTTCCTTTCCGTGGATCCGGTAACCAGGATGTTTGGCTAAAAAAAAAGTAACTTGGGCATTCCGTATTATAATGTTATATTAAGATATTCCGTTTCTTTGATGGGTAATGCAGTCTGTATGATTTAGATGGCACAAGCAGATAACATGGTGCGTCTGCTGTCGATGGGCACCTATCTACTGAACATGTGTTTCCAAGTGTTCATATACTGTTACCAGGGAAACCAGCTCTCGGAAGAAGTAAGTTGTAATTCAGTTGCTATCAATTTCATATTAACTTTTAGCTTTAGTTTACAGTCTAGTTAGTGCTGTAGATTTCTATCTTGTACACTTCAACGTTAGGTTCAGTTGAAAACCAGTGTCAGGCAGCTCCTAGTTGTCTGGCATTTTGCTAAACTAAGTTATATTTTTATTATTTTAAATTAAGTTTCCTTTTATTTGTATCTACATTATGTGTATCTGTACCTATGTGCCAAATAAATTTATTTTAGTTCTTTCTTCTTTTTTGCTTTAAAAAAAAGAAACTATTTTAGAGATGTGATCACAATATTTTTTATTTGATAAAAAGCTTTTTTATGATGCTGATTAGTACGCAAATCCTTTCTCAACACTCAAATGCGTATTTAGAAGTGCAAAATCGTGACCTTTGGAAGTAATAGACGGAAACTTTTGCCCAGCGGTAGGATAGTACCGGAGTATTATATATTATCTGTAGTACCGGCAAATAATCATAATAAATGTACATCTAAGTTCCTATTACCAAGCCGCAGGCTTAGGTTATGTCGCTCTTTGTAGAACCTTTGGTTGAAAAGCCTACTCAAACGATCCTATAAATTAAATCCTTATATTTATTAATAGAAAATTTATTATACATATATGTAATATCAAGCGCGTGGCGTACGAAAACAAAATCCGTGAGGAGAGAATCCGTGAAAAGAATTAATAATTGTGACAAATGGTGTCACAATTAACAAAAAAAAAAAAAAAAAAAATTAATAAATATTATGTTGATGAAATTATATTTATTTTATCGAGTAGGTAACTGCGTTGAAAAATGACGTTTGCGAGGTATTTGTCATTGCAGTCTTTCGGTTGCTTAGCGGCCTTGCCATCGGTTCGGGCGTCTTTTCTCTCTTGGCTGCAATAACAAAGTTTACTCCAGTGCAGCAAAACTTAGGTACAATTCTTACAGAGTTCAGAGATAGCGGGCGCTGCATACGAGACGCCGTGGTACAAGTACTCGCTGCGCGTGCGCCGCTCCCTGCTCATCGTGATGGTGCGCACGCGCCGCGCGGTCCGCCTCACTGCTGGCGGTTTCACCACGCTGTCACTGGCATCTTTTATGGCTGTAAGTGGCTTTTATTCGATATTTTAGTGACTATTATAGCCTATAAGGTTCTCCTGACTACTATAACCTTTACTACTATAACCTTCTCGGGGGCTAACTGTTCCGATTATTTGCGCACGTTGAGAAGCCACGTCTGCATTCCAGGATGAAGTGGGTGGCACATTCCTCGGTGTCAACTCAGACACTGCAGAATGGGTTATGGAGAAGACGATTATCAATTATCTTTTTGTTTTTGTTTTCCAGATCATCAAAGCCTCGTACTCACTCTTCACTCTACTGCAACAAGTTAATGAAGATTAAATATTGATTTTATAGTAAACGATTAGAAGTAGTTTTTTCTTTGAATAATATCTGTAATTCTTCTTTTAAATAATACCATAATTTAATGAAAATTTAGTGGTGAAAATAGTTGAACTGAATTATTTGTTTCATTTTGAAATTCCCAATCGTTTTTTTATTTAATATTTTGTTTTACCTATACCTACGGAATTTTTTCTACATTCTATTGCTTTATCTTTTTCCTTTAGGCCTTTATTTGTAATTATAGATGACCTCATCTTAAATGCCAGAACGTATGTAGCTTTTTTTCTGGATGGGAAATCATCAAATGACTTCTCCTGCTCTGGGCGGAACTGACTAAACACATCTGTGTTCCTCCTAGTGCCATTTGCGTCCCAGGGCCGCGGTGACTCTTTCGAACAAATACCGCAACCCTAGATGTAGCCTGTAGAATATTCTAAAAGTTAAACTCAACTCCATCGTAATATCAAACGTCAATAAAGCTTAAATTTTCGTGCTCGAAAGATTAGCACGCAAACGCGCTTGCTCAGCTAAAACTCATTGCTCGAGCACGAAAGCTTCAATCTATAACGCCAATTAGACAAGCTTTCACTGACGTTTTCGTGTTTATCTTGGAGTTTGTGTTGGATTTGCGTTTTGGAATATGGGCTACATATGTACATACATTTTTGGAATTTAAGACGAATGAAATGATACCTCAGTTTTCAAAATCAATCCAGTTTTGTTAGATAACAGGAATTTGCCGAAGAAATTGACAGAGGAGCATAAATATGTACCTGCATAGATACATACTCGTATATTATATACCTACTCTAGAAAATATTACCCTCTTTCTGAAGCAGTCGGGTAATAAAAAAATATATAGTTTGAGAAAAGAAGAAATAGAAGCAAGGCTAGGCCATAATCATTTTCAAAGAAATCAATATCAAACTAATTGTTATCTAAATAAAAACGTAATTTCTAGAACACTCGTTAAACTATATTAATTACACTACATAATAATCGTTTACTAAAAACACAGGGGCTACGTTATTCAACACAATGACATAATTCTATTTTGCCGTAATAAAAAGACAACTGATATAATATATTTTATTTTATCAACCGATATTGTCCCACAGCTGGGCAAAGCTCTCCTCCATAGCCTAGAGCTTCTTCTCTTCCTTTGTTTCTTCATGTTGTCTTCTCTGACCAGTCCGTCATGAATGCCTCCAAGTTGTCACGCCAGCGTTCTTAGGCATTCCTCTGCAGGCACGCCACGATTGCGGCGATAAGTCCCCTCTTTGAGGAGTGGTTGGTAAGACGCCACCAGCATCATCACCTTCTGCCTGACGCAGGTGCTTACCGGATTCAGCGGGAGGACACGTCCAGGTGTCAACTCTGTGTGGATCGCCCAGAAGACACGGTGGAGCATACGTAAGAGGTCTGCCCTGCTTGGGCGGAGCAACGCCGTGTCCTCGTCGAGGCGATTGGCGGTGGTGATCTCTCGCGTGCTGTCCTGGTTCAATCCATGGTCCAGAGCGTGAAAGCATCGGAAGCAGTCACCTCCTTCTGCGAAGCATTAATGCAAGTCAAGGAGGAGTCAGAACGCGTTCGGGAGAGGGAAACCTGACGCCCGGGCCGCCGCAAAAGAAGAAGACGCCTCGGGCGCCGGGAAACGCAGGGCGATTCGCGGCCACCGTAGGCGCGGGTCTGCGGATGGCGAGCTATGGGTGACTCGTCGTCAGAGAACAACGAAATCCGGGCGGACGGCGCGTCGTGTTCTCGTGTGCCTCAAAGAGATGTCAGCAAAAGTATGCCAAATTTTCGGCGTAATTTGCTTGGTCTATTTATGGAGGTCTAAAAAGTTATAGTGCAGAATTACTTTTGATATTTTTTTGTTTAAAAACACAAAACTCTCTTGCCGTTTACACACAGCCGACAGCCGACGGCAAGAGAAATCAAAAATCGATGCATCCTTCGATTGCTTTGCTCGTTCATCTAGCCCCCGTCATCCCCGTCGAACCTAACCTATCTTGTCCGAGCTGGCTTCGACTAATCCAATGCTATATGTATGTAAATGTGTTAAATTATGGATCAACTATAAAACATTGGTGGTGACATATAGATAATTGAAGATGGGCGGGACTAGAAAATATCAAACGTCACAACTAACTGTCACTGCACAGCCCCATATTTGTATTAGTAATTATTATCTATTGGAAATAATTGCGAAGGGGACATGGATATACAACAGTTTTCATTTGTTAAAACGCTTTTTATATAAAAGTTCCTACCTACGGAAGCTGCCACAAGCTTCATCATGATTAAGGTGCATTTTGACATGACAACGTCTAATAAATCGATGAACGCCGGCTGCACGCACGAAAAAGGATGACTCATTGTAACGTTACGATCGGAGCGAGAGCGCTGCACGAGCGAGCAAGAGGCACGATCATTTCATCAATGTTTTGTTATGTCGTTGCCACGTTAAACTATCGCCCGTAAACACTACAGACAACCAATTTTTATGATGAAAATGATACCATCCAGCCGATTTCTGCCACAGCAATCGCAATTTTTTGCTCCCCATTGTGGTTTCGGAATCAGATTTACTGCTCTGTCATGTGATCTCATGTATTACCCACCTTTGGCCGAAAAAATTCGAGCAGTTTCCAAAATTCTGGAAGCTTGTTAATGTAAAACCTTTGCCCAAAAGGGCGACCGTGCAGACCTTGCTTAGTACCGTCCGATCGCTATTACCTACATTCAGTGCATGGTTATGAAATGGGTACTGAACAGTTAGTTACTGACCTAACTAGGAGACTATGATCTTCTCAGCGACTGTTAATATGGCTTTTGCCGGGGACGGCCAGCTGGCGACCTTCTTGTGTATATCACGTACTGCTGCGACGAAGCTATCGATAGACACGGCGAAGACTTTACTGTATTGTTTGATATTTGGAAGGCCTTTGGCAGGGTCTGGCACGGAAGTCTACTTACTAAACTTGCTGCTTATGGTATCCCAGCTTTTTGTAGCTGGATATCAGATTTTCTTTGTGAACGGTCACTCCGAGTACTCATTGAAGGCTGCTCGTCTAACCTGATGGTTATTAATGTCGGAGTTCCTCAGGGGTCTGTTCTTGTGCGAACTTTTTTCCCGCTGCACATCAATGATGAAGTAAGTTCCTTTTCAGTGAGATACAAGTTCTTATTAAGTGGTTTTCACATGTTCTTCCAATAAATGGTTGAATCAAGTAGGGAACTATTATTTGAATCTAATCTAACGCATATAAAAATGTAATTAATTTATATTTGATGATAGTCATTGTTGTCACAAATGGTGACTTTAATTCCAAAGAAGTAGGTAGCTGATTATGAAAAAAAAAATGGAAGCTGGTAGTTATACCAGCTTCCATACAGAAATGTTCGAACCCCTTCTGTGTTTATTTTATAACATTTTTGAGAATGAAAGCGTTTAACTCAGACAAAATAAATCTATTTGGAACAATACCTATTTTATTTTTCCAGCTTGTAATAAATTAAAGATTTCCCTACCATAGCTTGTTTATGGTTTATTTTGTTTTAGTAGAAGAGTTGAAATCAAATGGAAGGGAAAAACAGTCTGGCCAACAATTTGTAAAATGGACATGAAAAAGTAAAAATGTTGAAAGAATTTAATGCAAAATGACTTAAAACAACGCCAACAAATGTATAATTTTGTCGTCATGAATGACAATTTCGGGTTTTTAATATTATATGGCAAAGGGGTTCGAAATCAAATTATATTTCTTGAGATTGGTATTTCATGAAAAATACGATAAACACGGAACCCTGAAATGTACGCGGCCAGACACACATTTGGCCGGTTTTTTATGTTTTAAAGTAGATACCAAACTGGCGATACCAAAGAAGTGACGATGTTTTGGGTCAATCCAATCTAAGTCACTGTCTTGATAGCAACACGTAAAAGAAGAAATACAATATGGCAACTTCAAATGTTTTCGAACCCTGCCTTTCCAAGCACCGTCAACAAAAACACCGCAATTTGCATTTACTAGATCAATTCAACAAACGATAGGTTCAGCAGCAGCAGGGCAGTAAACACTGGCTTGTCGTATATCCAATCATGGGAATCTTGGTAAAAAATGTCAATAAATCATTGCGTTTCTGCCTGACTGCACTCAAATTTGCTGGGTTTTTGACGACACATGAGCCGGGAAAAAGTAAAGGTTTCTTTTTATGGGTTTACTGTTTCTCTACTTTCATGTATTTGGTTGGTAAGTCAGGATTGTAAAGGTTTTTTTTTGGTTAAATGGAAATTATGAAGATCTAGGAATGTTAATACATTTCAAGTACGGTGTTTGGTCCTTTCGATTACATGGTCAGGTCACTACTAAAAATGGCTAATTTAAAGATGTCACATCTTTAAATTAGCTATTTCACATCATCCAGGGGAGATTTACCCTGAAAGTGGCACAGCACGGGGAAGATTTTTGCCCAGCAGTGGACCTCGAAAGTAATGGAGTCATTATTTATCATGTACATTTGTTTCTTTTTCTTCATGTATTTCTGTGCCCATTTCAGGAGGCATTGTAATTGCTCAAACGGGCGCCATGTTGGAAATATGGGGTGACGTGGCTCTCATGACCAGTGCATCTTTCCTCCTCTTCACCAACCTGGCTTTCGCGATGAAGATCATCAACGTGGTGGTGAGGAGCCGGCAGATCCAAGATATAATTGATGGAGCTGATGATGAGCTGATGGCTGAGGATAGGGAGCAAGCGATTGAAATTATTAAAAGGTAATTTCAATGCCTTGCTAATATCTACATTTAATAGAAAAACGGTTTATAGATGCGGTGCGTCCGTTGTGTATGTACGGATGTGGGGGCTTTTCCAGTCTTTAAAAAATATGGTAAATGATAAATGATTTAGAAGAAATAAAACTCGTCGATATAATACGAGGGGATGATTATTTCAAACAGTTTTATGTATGTTCATCCTCATCTGCTTAACCCTTTCCCAAATCTATTGGTGTCGGCTTCCAGTCATACTATATACATAGAAATATTTTATGAAAGGCACATTTGTATTTTCTTTCACTTCGTTTTTGCTTTGGATGATGCGACCTGCGTCGAGCGACCTGCGTTATTTTATATCGCATATTTGTTTTATCAAGTTAAGTATGTATGTATTTATATATTTTATTTACCCACGTCCGTGTGTCACTGCGGGGTGCCAACTGAAAACCAGCGCTGGGTGTTTGACGCGCAGCAAATGCTGAGATGGTAACCCTTTCGGTATGGGCACGCTCAGCACAATTTTAATCTGTATCATTGTTATGTTTTTTTCTTTTTTAATGTTATATTATTTTTTATTTTTTTTACTTTGTGTTTTGTTGCTGTTGTGTTGTGTCTTTGTCGAATAAATGTTTTCTATTCTATTCTATTCTATTTATACTGGATTCAGCTGAATACCAGTATTTAACGTGGAGCGGCTGCCTACCAGACCTCCAACCCATTAACTGGGTAACACGGTACTTTTTGGCATTATTGGAGTCAGATTTACTGGCTTCTGACAATCCGTAACGACTGCCAAAGATCTACAAATGGCAGCCGGGACTAACGGCTTAAAGTGCTTTCCGAGGCACGGAGGAAACTCGGAATGTTAAGATGGTCACCCATCCACAGACTAACCTTGAAGAGCGTTGCTTAACCTTGAAGATCGACCCGTGCGACTGTTATTCTTTAGCCACGAGCTCCTCAATAAAATTAATTATTTCAATTTATGTAATTGAACAGCCATGTGTACTCCAATCATTTTTAGTTGCGACCGAGAAACCACCTGGAGCATCTGCTTATACACTTTTCTGTCTGGAGTGACTGTGTTTGGCTGGGCAGCTAGTGCTGAGAAGGACCAACTGCCTCTAAGAGCTTGGTCAGTATCATATTGCAACTCCGCTCAAATAGTGCCATAAGTAAAAAAAAATACATGTGGCACTCGGGGACTGCCGCGGTAAAGCTATTGTATAGCATTTTTTATCAACTTATGCAATTATATATTTAGTACTCTGCGTCATTGTGATATGGTCTCGATTCGTTCACCTGGGTTACTGTACTAATGTAAATCACATACGTTTCACTTAACTTTGTCCCACCGATTGTTTCGAGCGACCATTATAAAAAGGCGGGGCCTAATCGAATGACGTAGCGGTGTTAGGTTATTTTCGTTACGGAATTTCTGCTATATATACGCTTAAGGCCCGCGATAGAAGCTATGCAATAGCTTCAAAATGAAAATTTCTTTTATTGAACTAATGGTGCCAGAAAACTTAAGTCTTTATCTCAAATACTGTTATGTTTAGCTACTTATGGCATGATATCATGCGTATTGTATAATATACATATATGAATTCTAACGCTTATTACTCGATAGTTTGCTTTTTTGATTTATATGACACTATTTGAGCGGAGGTGCGATATTATTGTCTAAAGTTATTAATGATTGGGCACAGGCCTGGTCCAAAAATTATATTGCTTTGTTTGTAGTGTAGTAAAAATGATAGTTACGTAATTGATATTTACCTTTTGGCTCTTTCTTGATAGATACTAATGATGTAACGAATGTCATATTTTGGACATTAGCGTATGCGAATGCGAATGCGAATGTCTGTTGCGAACATTCGCGAATGCGAATGCAAATATTCAGTTTTTTACGCTGGCGGCAGTCCCATTCCTTTTTGTTTTTTGTTTCGAGAATAGCCGAGTTAATACGTAAGCATCCGACTGAAGTGTCATTCCACTCGCGCCGGTGTTTTCGCACACAAAACAAGTGTATTTTGAGGTAATAGTGTGAAACCGAGCTGATGACACGCGGGGTTGCAATAGTCATTGAGAGGATCCGGCAACTGGTTCTCGAGGTAGCCCTGCATAAGTACAAGGTCATGTACTTTCATGGCTCTCGGAACAGGTCATCCCAGATAACGGTAAGAGGAGTTCCCGACGGCGGCGTGTCGACGATGAAGTAGGGGTCTCGTCCTCGACAGCCAGTTGAACTTTGCGTTTCAGACTTTTGGTTCCCAAACTGGGGAGGGCCGGGGCTGCTTTCAAGCGGCTCTTGCCCAATCTAGAGGGTCCAACGCTTCCTGACGGAGGCTGTATGATGCGGGGATAGTGCAGTCCATGGCCCTTTATGGGACAGCGGACAGAGCTTCGGCAGGATCTCGCGGAAGTATGGAGGCAGCGACTATTGAAACCCAGCGCTGGGCCAGCCACCATCGTGGCGATAAGTCCCGTCTTTGAGGAGTGGTTGGAGAGATGCCATCTTCACCTTCCGCATGACGAGGTGCTCACTGGACACGGCTGTTTCGGAAGGTACCTGTTTCACGTCCGGGTGTCAACACTGTGTGGATCGGCCGGAGGACACGGTGGAGGTCTGCCCTGCTTGGGCAGAGCAACGCCGTGCCCTCGTCGAGGCGATCGGCGGCGGTGACCTCTCACGTGTCCGGTCATGGTTCAATCCAGGGTCTGGAGCGAAGAGGCATGGGAAGTGAGCACCTCCTTCTGCGAAGCAGTAATGCTAGCGAAGGAGGAGGTGGACCGCTTTCGGGAGAGGGAAACCTCACGCTCTAGCCACCGCAACAGAAGAAGACACTGGGCACCGGGAAACGCAGGGCGATTCCCGGCCACCGTAGGCGAGGGTCTGCGGATGGCGAGCTATGGATGGCTCGCCTTCCGATAGCAATCAGGCCTGGGTCGACGGCGCGTCGTATTCCACGCGCGCCTCAACGAGCTGTCAGTAAAGAAAACGGGGCCCCATAGGGTCAGTGTCTGCTAGGGTTGCGGAATTTGTTCTAACGAGTCTATGCTCCGCCCAGGGCGGAAGGAGCCATTTGATGATTTCACATACAGAAAGAATAAAAGTTTACAGTATGAAAAGTGATTATAAACATGAGAAAATCAAATTCTAGTGAAATTATAATTAATGGATTAATTATTCACCAACTATTTTTTAATATCCGCAAAACTTTCATAGTAATTTCGCGAATGCGAATGCGAATATGCGAACATCCGCGAATGCCAATGCGAATATGCAAAAATATACGAATATCCGCGAATGCGAATGCGGATATTCGTTACATCACTAATAGATACATATGTTTTACGCTCAGAGACTAATTAGCTCACAATGTGGCCACATCGCAAACTGGTGTCGCTGCACTTCAAGAAATCGCCACAAAGTAAATTGGCCGTTATAGGGACTGTTCAACCTTGAACAGACAAGAGGAACACGCGCCACCAACATCATTTCAGCGTCAGCATTTAAGCGACATACAGTCGTTCCACGTGACGGCAACACCGGCACACCGTCAGCGCCAACGAGTGACCTACTAAGATCTTCGCTTCATCGGCATGATACACACACAACACACATGTAAATAGCTATCAATGTGTATTGACCACGAAAATTGTTTATAATTAAAGTAATAATTGTAATAAATTAGTCATCAAGCTGAAGTCGAGTTTGATTCACCTTCCGTAACTCCTCTCACTGTGGCCAAGACACCTTTAGCCATCATCGGTCCTATGGGGGATCGGCAGTGAGAAAACCATTTCCTGTGTACATTGCACGACGTACACAAAACCCTATTCCTCCCCAACTTCCGTCTGTTACCGTAGGTCTCTTGTAACAGACTTCCTGGACGTAAAACCAACGTAATCTGCGTTTGGTGTGGTTTGTATGTTAGGTTAGGGCGAGAGTGTACCGCATGGGAGGAGCAGCCCCGTGCCCTCGTATCCGAGGTAGGACTCGACTTGTCACTGCCGGCCGTTGCTCGTTCAATGGTCGGGAGCGCTGAGTCGTGGGAAGCGGTGATCTCCTTCTGTGAAGATGTCATTTCGCAGAAGGAGGCTGCGGAGAGGGAGAGGGAGGAAGTGACCTCTCTCCCGATCCGCAGCAGGCGAACCGGGCGTCGGCGGAGAGCAGACAACGCCCTCTTCCTGCCCCCATAAACGGTCCGGAGGGACGGCGAACTCGGGGTCGTTCGTCATCCCCCCATCCGAGGCGCCAGCGCGTCGTGTTCCACGTGCGCCCCCTTTTTGACGTGGCGGGGGGAGGACACCTCACTCTCCCCGCCAACCTGAGGTGGCTCGCAGAGGCGGGCCGGCATTAGCTGGATATCATGGAAGTCGCACTAGTTCCCCGGTGCAAGTGTGGGAAGGAACACATGGGTGGTTTTTAGTCAGTAAGAGTCTGACAGACCCCTTCGCCCGCCCCAGGCGAAGGACATCCATGAGTATTTTCCAACCCGGCGCCAAAAAAAAGAAAAGGCCGTTAGGGTAATTATAGGGCTAGGTTTATAGTCAGTAGGGTTTTAGGTAACTCATAGGTAGGTATCAGGCTCAACTGATTCAAACTTAGCCACACTGTACGCATTTGGAATAACGGCCGTACTAAGCTGTAAGTCCCAGTGCATACAGGGACTGTCGTTAGAAGTGAATTCAAAGTCGAATCATCAAACAAAAATATTATGTCAACTCGAGGGGCGGTTTTACTAATTTGGTATTGGGAGAGGTTTTATATATGTAACTGGAGGACCAGGAAAGATGACAAATTAGAAAGATAACCCTCGGGAGTAGAATGACACCCTGCCAAAAGTGAATCAGCAACTCAAAGCAAGGCCACCTCACTTCAACCGTTGACCGCGTGGCCTGGCTGGCTGGGGAATCACGTCCGGGCGTTTTTGAGGCTAGATGCTGCGATGACGATGGCTTGAAGGATGTCACACTAGTTTGTTTATGCGGTGAGTGTCTGATCTGCTTAGCTCAAAGCCGGTGCAGAAACTCCGCGACGGATACTTGAATAATTATAGCGGGGATGCGCGCGCGATCGAGGTAAGGATGGCACTGGTTTTTGAAGATTATGCGCGTGCAGGAAATGCGGAAGCGAGACGGCCAATTGCTTTGCCAGGTTGAAGCGAGAGGACGATATTCGGCCAGTAACCATCGCCATGAAGTGGCGCCAACATCAACAACACACAGTATATACACATTGAACTTTTCCTAAATCCATTCAATTTCACTTATACGCATGAGTCATGAGCATGTCGGTGACGCGAACACATAAGATTTTCCCCTACCAAGAAGGGCCCAACGCGGCTAAAGAAGTTTTCACTTCAAAATCTAATTAGTCCGTCAGATAGATTGTCAAAAAATATTGGACACGTGTTTTCGTGTGACTCGCTACAAAACGACGACGTGACGTCACAAGCCCCCACTCCTGATCTTTGATGCTTTTTATCTACACTAATATTATATAGAAGAAAGATTTGATTGTTTTTTGGTTGTTTGCATTGAATAGGCTCCGAAACCACTTGACTGATTTGAAAAATTATTTCACTGTTGAAAAGCTATACTATCCTTGGGTGACATAGGCTATATATTATCCCCATATTCCCACGGGAACGGGAACTACGCAGGTGTAACCGCGAGGCGCTGACAGTAGATTTGATAAAGCAAAAAATACGTGTCCAATATTTTTCGATAATCTAACTGGCGGAGTAAATAGAATCATATTGTTTTAATTCTGGAAACATCCTAATTCTTTGTCTATTCGCAGGTATCCATATGATGCCACCAAGTCACCTGCTTACGTACGCCAATCAGGTACATACCCCGTTTTCTTCAGTCCTTTATTACTTGTCTTTAAATTAAAATTGCTTGCATTTTACGTCGCTTCACTCCTGTGATAAATCCTGTAGAAACTTTTTTTCGCCATAAAGAGTAACCCATACCTGTTATAGTTTACTTTTTATGCCGAAAAAAAAGTTAGTTCCAGGGTTGTAGAATTTGGTCGAAAGAGTCACCGCGGCTCTGGAACGTAGACGCCGCAACAGAAGAAGACGCCCCGGGCGTCGGGAAACGTAGGGCGATTCCTGACCACCGTAGGCGCGGGCCTGCGGATGGCGAGCTATGGGTGGCTCTTCGTCCCATAGAAAACACGCGCGTCGTGTTCCACGTGCGCCTTAAAGAGCTGTCAGCAAAGAAGACGAGGCCAGATAGGGTCGGTGTCTGCTAGGGGTGCGGAATCTGTTTAAAAGAGTCACCGCGGCCCTGGAACACAAAGGGCACTAGAAGGATCACAGGTGGGTTTTAGTCAGTAAGATTCTGACACTCTCTTGCGCTCCGCCCAGAGCAGGAGGAGTCATTTGAAGATTTCCCATCCAAAAAAGAGGCCCTAGAAGGCAATGGGTATTTGAAGGAACACGGATGGGTCTTAGTCAGTAGGTCTGATACTCCCACTTCTCTTAGAGCGGGAAGAGTCAATTGTTGATTTCCCATCCTTAAAAAAGCCTATAACGTTAAGGATAGTGTAGTTTTCGTAATCGTATTAGTACTCCCACAGACTTATCCAGAGACCTTTTCCACAAACATTTAAATTTAGACTGCTGCTTCGTGTATAAACGTGGACAATAAGTCCACGTTTATACACGAAGCAGCTTGATAACTTTTTCAAGGTTGAAAGGTTATCTTATCTTATGTGTTGCAGAGCTCAGCAGTAACATTTGCAGCATTGGTGAACGTCTGCCTGGACATATTGGTGACGTCACTGATAGCAGTCTGTCGCTGTCGCTTGAGGCTTGTGGGCTTGTCTCTGAGGACTCTGAGCGAGGGGATCCAACTGCCTGAAAAGGTAAACAAACGCGCAGTAGTTGCGATTTACTTTGCGACCGCAGCAACCAACTTAGATGTCGCGCGTCACAAATATTACGCTATAATTATAGCTTTTCATGCAAGGAACATTGAGTCAGACATCAACTTTGGAACCAACCACATGTCAAGAGAAAGAATCGCTACCACTACCTAAACTTTTAATATAACTACAAACCTAACTTGTGGTTCTTTCTTTCTACTCCACAACTATATCAACATCAACAAAGTGATAGCGTACGGCGCCTACAACCATTGGCCCCTACATTAATATAATATAAAAGTAAAAGGGAAAAGGAACAATAACTTTTGCCTTATACGTAGGATGATACGAAAATTTTCTAACAAAAACTAGCTGCATTAATTGGTGTATAATTACTTTATTTTGATGCGAACGGGCAAACAGTTATTGCAGTCGACGCGGAAGAAGGAGGCCGCTATAGAACCGAAAGACTATACAGCGTCCTGTATCATACATGTCTTTCTACATCGTTCTAACATATAGGAAAAATCTCAAGAAGAACAATGTAATAAACCACAACTTTGTGATTTATTCACACATCCAATAGAACATAATCTTAGTATTTACAAAATACAACTAAAGAAGATATAGTATAGAAAATATATATATGTACAAGCGGAGTAAAAAGGAGAAAAGACTCATAGGGCATCAAAAACTCGTCCACATCGCTGTCAACGGGAAAAGTGCCCAGAACACTGGCCGCATTGCCACTTTGAATGGCAATGCTGATTCGTTGACCAAAGAAAAGGCCAGCCCTCTGGTCACTTTGTAATAATTGATTGATTTAAAAGAGTGTCCGTGGAGTTTCTTGCACGCTCTTTTCCATCGAGATCTATGCTTTGGAACGTGCAGCTAGCTTCACCTCTTTCGATTGACCGAACTTGACAGTTCAAAAGTGCCTGTAAAAGGTTTAATTGAAATAAATGCTTTGAATTTAAGTGACAAATGTGTATCAAACGACGTTTTTCAGCAAACCTATTTCAGCATCACCTGTCTTAGCAACACTTCATTTGTGAATCGTCAACTGTTACTTTCTGACCCTTGGGACCCCGGTCGTTAAGCTTGCTAGTAAGGAAAAACACTACCATGGAATTTCTTTGTCCCTCAGCATCTTCTGTCCGCTGAGCAAGAGAAGATAATATCTTCACGCCTACAGCAGTGCGTCGTCAGGCACGAGGCTGCGCTAGAGGCGGCCAGACAGATCCAGCAGTGTTTCTCTTACCCCATACTGGCGCAGTTCACTGTATCCGTCGTTATCATCTGCGTCACGGCTTATCAGCTCGCTATGGTGAGCATTTACGTAAAATATAATTTGCTCTTTAGACATAGAACAAATTTGCTTGAATTTTTTTTTTTTGGTGTGGGAAATCACCAAATGACTTCTTTGAGCGGAAGGGAGTGTCAGACTTACTGACTAAAACCCACCCGTGATCCTTCTTGTGCCCTTTGCGTTCCGCCGCGGTGACGATAGCGGGTAAGGCTAAAGGACAAATTTAACTGTGTTGTTGAACAAAATGTTCTCCTAGAAATCAATGTAATTTTTAAAAGAAAATGAAAGTTTGCAATCGCAAAAAAAATATTTTGATAAAACAGAAAAATCCCAATTGTAGACTTTAGATTGTTAGATCTATCTTCTTGCCAAAATTCATAGTTCTGGTTCAATGGAATGTACTCTATATATGTTTATTCCCTCTAGACTGACGATATATATACATACATACTTTTGTTGTGGCATAAACGGCCGTATCTTTTGTTTTACGATAACTTAGAAGTTTGATTTTTCATAGCTTCAAAGTAGCGGTGAGTCTTTCGAACAAATTCCGCAACCCTAGCAGGCACTCACCCTATCTGGCCCCGTCTTCTTTGCTGAAATTTCTTTAAGGCGTGCGTGGAACACGACGCGCCGTCGACCCGTGCCTGGTTGCTATCGGACGGCGAGCCACCCATTGCTCGCCATCCGCATCCGCAGGCCCGCGTAGTATCAATGACCTGTTTTCCTTTCCGAGTAGGTAACCAGGATGCGTCGCTAAAAATAAGTAATTTAGACATTCCGTTAAGATATGGGCTGGCCATATTAGTCGTAGAACCGACAACCGTTGGGGTAAACGAGTTCTAGAGTGGAGACCGCGTCTCGGCAAACGTAATGTAGGACGTCGTCAGGCACGGTGGAGTGACGATTTGCGCAGGACGGCTGGCAGAAACTGGATGCGAGAAGCCGAAAATAGATCTAAGTGGCGTGCAATTGGAGAAGCCTATGTCCAGCAGTGGACTGCAACAAGCTGTTGATGATTAAGATATTCCGATTCTTTTTATTGATAATTGAGTCTGTATGATTTAGACGGCACAAGCAGATAACATGGTGCGTCTTCTGTCGATGGGCACCTATCTACTGAACATGTGTTTCCAAGTGTTCATCTACTGTTACCAGGGAAACCAGATTACGGAAGAAGTAAGTTGTAATTCAGTTGCTATAAATTTCATATAAACTTTAAGCTTTAGTTTACAGTTTCTTCAGTTTAGTTAGAAAAAGCAAGGTAGATTGAGTCATATAAACGTAAACTACTGATGCATGCAGCACATTTTCATCTTGCTTTTCCAAAAAACAATTTTAGAGATGTGGTCACTATATTTTTCATTTATTTGATAAAAACCTTTTTAACCGACTTCTAAAAAAGGAGGAGGTTCTCAATTCGGATGTTTGTATTTTTTATGATGCAGATTAGTACGCTACGCAAGTCAAAAATCCATATCCACATAAAATGGGATTAACACTTTTTTGCACTCAAATGCGTATTTAGCAGAACAAAATTGTGGCCTTTGGAAGTAATAAATGGAAGCTTTTGCCCAGCGGTGGGATAGTACCGGAGTATTCCGCGGAGGATATTATCTGTGGTACTGGCAAAAAATAATAATAAATGTACTACTGAGCTCTTATTACCAGCCGCAGGCTTATCTTATGTTGCTCTTCGCAGAACCTTTGGTTAAAAAGCATACTCAAACGATCCAAGGAAAATTAAATCCTTATATTTTTTCATACACAATTTATTATATTTGTCCGTGAGGAATTTCACACAATTTTTATTTCTTTACTAAATATTAAGTTTATGAAATTGAATTTATTTTATCGAGTAATTGCATTGAAAAACGATATTCGATTGAAACACGTAGGTAAGCATTTGTAATTGCAGTCTCTGCATTGATTAGCGGCCTTGCCATCGGTTCGGGCGACTTTTCTCTCTTGGCTGCAATAACAAAGTTTACTCCAGTGCAGCAAAACTTAGGTACAATTCTTACAGAGTTCAGAGATAGCGGGCGCTGCGTACGAGACGCCGTGGTATCAGTACTCACTGCGCACGCGCCGTTCACTGCTCATAGTGATGGTGCGCACGCGCCACGTGGTCCGCCTCACTGCTGGTGGCTTCACCACGCTGTCACTGGCGTCTTTTATGGCTGTAAGTGGCTTTTATTAGGTATTTTAGTGAGAAATCTTTCATCATCTCAATGTTTTTTCTTCTTTAACTTCTGGGTTAGTAGCTACTAGCTTCAGCGTTGGTAACACACTTTTGTTGAAAAAATATTTGAATCGATAAGGGATAATAGCTTACTTCCTATGTGACCTCTCCGTGAAAAATCTACGCCACAGTATAAAATATTTGTAGTTGATTTACTGACCTGTTTGCCGTGTGCCTATAATAATAATAATAATAATAATAATAATAATAATAATAATAATAATAATATGTCATTTATTCTCTCTTCACAAAGCTGACTTAAAGTTAATGTGTACAAAAATGTCTCAACTGTATTCCACCTTTGTGAGAGACTGGTGCCTGATATAGGTTTTGGGAAAAAACCTGTGTTACAGGTCACCAGGCCCCTTTCACGGCTAGAAATAGCTTTAACAGAGATGCCTTGTAAGAGTCGACGTTGAATAATACGAATACTAGAAAACAAAACTAAGTAAGAGTTCAACAATACGGTTAACCCAAACAATGGAAGTAGTAACAACAATAATAAATAAAAAGAAAATTAACCTATAAATCTGCAGAAGTTATTGAGTCATGTCGTGTGAGTGAATGTTTGTCTTGTGCGAAGTGTTAGAATAGTAGGAAATGTATGTGAATAATTTGGAAGATCCCTATCTAGGACTACACTTGATTTTTATTTAACCCTTGATACATAAAAATCAGTTTTTTTTCGTGCCAGTAGTGGAGTAGGGAGGCTCCATTACCTGTACTCAGACTCTCATTTCGTGCGTTGTGCGTGGGGGGCTCCTTACTACTATAGCCAGCCTACCTTTGTCCAAAAGCACTGAAGGTTCTCGGGAGCTCGCTGTTCCGAGTATTTGCGCACGTTGAAAAGTCACGGCTGCATTGCCAGGGTCTCAAGTCTGCTATTACAATAGTGTCAGAATGGTCTATCATTGATTTCATAATGGTTGATTGAGTCAGGCGTTACTTTGCGGAAATCCATTTCAATTCAATCCATTCAATCCATCCATTCAATTCATTCAATCCATCCATCAATTCAATCCATTTCATTTCAATTTCATAATGGTTGGTTTTTACAAGTTTGGTAATCTACTAATATAAAAGCGTCACTATGACTTTCCCAGTGGTTAACCACTGACACTCCATTGAAAGAAATGGTAATCGCGTACATAATGACAAATGAATGCCAGACGTATGCGGTAATCTGCTAAAATGTTGACAGTTCCTTGATCAGTGACCTACCTTTAGAACGTCAGTGTGCAGTCATTGCTTTTAATAGCTCGGTTATCAAAAAGTATGACGAGGCCATTGAGCGACCAATGATCGACCATTATGAATTAAGCAGATTACTAACTTTTAGCAAAATGACAATGGGATCGTGTTGGAATGACAAGTTTATAAAAATAGCAGACTTGGGGCCCAGGATGAAGTGGGCGACAGATTCCTCGGTGCCAACTCAGACACTGCAGAATGGGTTATGGAGAAGATGATTTTTAATGATTTTTGTTTTTTCCAGATCATCAAAGCCTCGTACTCACTCTTCACTCTACTGCAACAAGTTAATGAAGATTAAATATTGATTTATTAGTAAACGATTAGAAGTAGTTTTTTCTTTGAACAATATCTGTAATTCTTCTTTAAATAATACCATAATTTCATGAAAATTTAGTGGTGAAAATAGTTGAACTGAATTATTTGTTTCATTTTGAAATTCCCAATCTTTTTTTTTTCATATTTTGTTTACAACTTTTTCTTAATTTTATTGCGTTATCTTTTTCCTTTAGCCCTTTATTTGTTATTTAAAATTACCGCATCTTAAATGCCAGAACGTATGTAGCTTTTTTTTCTGCTTCCTAGTGCGTTCCAGACCCGCGGTGACTCTTTTGAACAAATACCGCAAACCTAGATGTAGCCATTAGAATATATTAAAATGAATATATTAAAAGTTACACTGACCTCAATAAAGCTTGTCGTAAATTGAAGTTTTCGTGCTCGAGAGATGAGCACGACTCGAGCACGAAAGCTTCAATTTATAACGCCAATTAGACAAGCTTTCACTGACGTTTTCGTGTTTATATTGGAGTTTGCGTTTTGGAATATGGGCTACATACATACATTTTTGGCATTTAAGACGAATAAAATGATACCTCAGTTTTCAAAATCATTCCAGTTTTTTTTTAGATAACAGGAAGGTGCCGAAGAAATTGACAGACAAACATACATATGTATATAAAGAAAATAACGACTCTCATTTATATGAGACGTAATCATCTTTATGTTTGAATTTGCCGCGTTTCGCACAGAGTGATAGACTCGGGTTATCGATGGTAAAACATGAATACCCGATGGTCGATGGTCGGGATTCTAACCTAAAAATATCGAACATTGAAGATTTCAATTATTGGTTTAAAGGTTATTAATTTTAATAAGGAATAATAAGTAAATCACCTGGAGTAAAAACTTTTAATGTTGTTTTCTGTTTTTATTGCAGGTAAGACTATTTCTAACTGTCTTTTGTAATTTTATCTTGTAAACAGAAAATAAATAAATGAATCTGTTTTTATTGCAGAAACCCAACTGAGTTTTTATTTCGAGAAGGAGTGGTATATAATAGTGGTATATAAATAGAAGGAGTGGGGTGACGTTTTGACGTTTGTACTAGTGGGATCGGTGTCTTGTTCAATACGATTTAAAAATAAAAATACTACGACAAAGTGCATAAAAAGTCTTTAATATAGTGCGTAACATCATAGTACATTACATATAGTGTAGTGAAATCTCAAGATTGCTCCTAAAGTGTGTTAATCTGGTGAAAATAAACAGCTGATCACAGCCACACAATATTTAAATACCCACAAGTTTTTGAATAATTTGGAAACGATAGCTGTCAACGTCTGTCAGTATCTACTTTGACAGCGTCAATCTGACAATAGCTGTCAACGTCTGTCGGTATCTACTTTGACAGCGTCAATCTGACAGTGCAGTTTGTTGATATAAAGAAGTTCATTGACCTGTTGAAATCACAACATAAACAATGCCGCCAAAGTGTGGTGGATGCGGCAAGTTTGTGTCGGCAACTGATACAACAAAGTGCATGAAATGTGACGGCGTCTATCATCGAACGTGTGTCGGCCTCCCGCCGAAAGGTCCCACAACTACCATTGGGCAGTGCCCTGAGTGCAGGAAAAACGTCCGTAGGGACAATAAGGCTGAGACACCTGTGCGTGGGTTGGTTGCCGAGCTACAAAACAAGGAGGCCCCGGTTGAGCTTTTGTCAACGCCACCACCTATGACAGCGTTGGCGCCTGCGACTCCTGCGAGTGTAAAACAATTAGTGCATCCAAACACGTCTCCGTCGGCGGTAGCGTCGCTTCCCGATTTCCCGCAGGACGTGGCCTCTGCCTTGAAACTGGTGGGGGAGGAACTCCGTACCTTGCGGTTCGAGGTCTTGGAGCTTCGGAAAGACGTAGCCGAACTGAAGGCGTCCAACGACTTCTGTCACGTTCGTATGGACGGGATAGAGTCCAGGTTGGAGGAACTCGAAAAACGTCAGTGTGAAGGTTGCGTTCCGTCGGCAGATCCGGGCGTAGTGGAGAGCTTAGTTGAGCAGTTGAAGCGAGACCTGAATGACAGGGATCAGGAGCTGATGGCGAACGATTTGGTCATCGCAAACGTGCCGGAGACTCAAGGAGAAAGCCCCACGCATCTCGTCCAGCTAATTGCCACGAAGCTAGGAGTATCGCTAGATGATCGCGATATTGTGAGCGTGGAGCGTACAGGAGGCAGACGCATCAAAGCGACCAGCCCTACTGCGTCGACAGAGCCCCAGCCTCGTCCTATTATGGTGCGCCTTGCTCGACGTGACCAGCGTGACGCACTGTTGAATGGCGCCCGAGTGCGGCGTGGCGCTACAACGGAGAATCTTGGTCTCGCGGGGAAGCCTGTACGCTTCTATGTAAACGAGAGACTGACTAAACTGAACCTGCTGATATTTCGCAAAACAAGGGCTGCTGCGGGTATTCACGGCTGGCGATTCGTGTGGTCAAAACGTGGCCGTATCTTGGTCCGGAGCAAGCCTGGAGACCCCATTCACAGGATTGCATCTGAAGAAGACATTGAGAAGTTTATTGGACCTTACTCTGACACAAATAAATGATCCTTTGTTTGGTGCTGTTAACTTGATTATATTATTCAATTATAGTTATATTAGCTTAAGATTATGGTTTAAAGAGTTTGTGCGTCGTATCTGTCTTGATATAGGGAGGTGGGAATATGAAAGTGAGTACTTTACTGTAATGTCACAAAAAAATACTTTATTTACAAACACTAAAAATATACACAGAAAACATTTATATAAATTTACAACACATATACTACAATTTTATCAACAAAGTTCTATTTCTATTTTATACACTTATAAAATTCTTACACATTACATGAAATGATTAAGTCTAAATTTTTGAAGTTTGGTTTATTTAACGCTGGCTCACTTGCAACTAATCAGGATGAGTTTCTGATTGCCATGTCACAACACTCAGTGGATATAATGGCTATTAACGAGACGTGGCTAAGGCCTGGGGAGGAAGGTCGCGCGCCTAAAGTTCCGGGATATCGGCTGAAACATGTACCACGCCCTGCGAATATACGCGGGGGGCGAGGAGGGGGCGTTGCTTTTTATATTAAAACGGGAGTAAGGGTGCGCGTACGACCACATACAGAGCATTCCGATGTGGAACAGATGTGGTTGAACCTAACGATCAATGGTAAAAAGCTATTGATTGGTACTGCATATAGACCACCCTGGTTTGAGCTGAATAAATTTTTGGATGGGTTGACTGACAGTATTAGCGCACTAGCACCATATGATCATTTAGTGGTATTGGGGGATTTCAATGTTAATTTGCTGGATATAAGTGGTACAAAAATAAAGGATTTTACTGAATTCCTGAACTACACAGGTTTGACACAGGTAGTTCAGTCGCCAACCCATTTTGTAGGAGATAGCAGTTCATTGATAGATGTCATCTGTACTGATATAGGAGTATGTAATGTGCAGGTTAATCATATCAGTGAACTTGGCCATCACTCGTTTATTGTGTGCGATACTGTAATTAAGAAGGTCAAGACCAAACCTAGGCTAGTGGCATATCGACCTTTAAGGGATATTTTGGAAAACTATTTTGCAGCAGATTTGGAATCCATGCCATGGATGGAAATCAGCTCACTACCAGACGTAGATAGCATGGTGGAATGTTTCAACCTCCTTACAACCCAATTATTTGATTTACATGCACCAATAAAAAGTAGAATAGTTAGAGGCCGACCCACGCCTTGGATAACAGACAACATTAAATTAATGTTTAAGCTAAGAGACGAGGCAAAAAATAACTATAACAGGAACAAACAAGATATTACAAAAAAATATTATTTGGACTTAAAAAAACAAGCTTGTACTGCACTGATGCAGGAAAAAAAAGTGTACTTTGATGGGCACATTAATAGTCAGCTGAAGAACCCAAAAAAGCTTTGGAAAAATCTCAAGTCCGATGTTCTTTTAGATCATAGTGATAGCATGCTCCCAGGACAATTTAACGACCCAGATGAGATTAATCAAGCATTTCTAAATGTGCCAGGTTCAAACACTTTGTCCACATCACAACTGTTGTATTTTAGCTCTAACAGATTTGGGGATACACATTTCAAATTGCGAAATGTTAATGAGGAGGAAATTGCTAAAATTATTAAGAGCTTGGAAACAAATGCTAAGGGAATAGATGGACTGAGTCTAGATATGATCATGCTTACGTTACCAACCACCCTTCAGGCGATCACCACAATAGTAAACAAGTCAATTGATACAAACACTTTCCCTGATTTGTGGAAATGTGCTATAGTGCGTCCATTACCAAAAATCAGCAATCCAAGTACTTTTAAAGACCTACGCCCCATTAGCATTCTGCCTTGTTTGTCTAAAGTCTTAGAGAGAGTAGTTTACAACCAAATGCTGGAGTATTTGGAAGCTAACAACATACTCCCTGATTTTCAGTCCGGTTTTAGGAAGGGTCGTGGGACGGCCACAGCTCTTTCTGATGTAGTGGGGAATATCCTAGAGGCACGGGATAGGGGGGAGGGAACAATCCTTGCGCTTCTTGATTTTTCACGGGCCTTCGATGCAATTAACACCACTCTGTTACTTTCCAAGTTAGCCTATTATGGTTTTACTTCGGAAACAATAGAGTGGTTTGCAAGCTACTTACAGAATAGGTCACAGCTTGTGGAAATACAAAGGGATGATGGATCAAATATGTCATCCTCTCCTCGTCTGGTGTCACGGGGTGTGCCCCAGGGATCAATTTTGGGGCCCTTGCTGTATATCCTTTACAGTGCAGACATTGTTCAATCCTTCCATCATTGCAAATATCATATGTATGCAGATGACATTCAGCTATATATTTCTTTTAAGCCAGCGGACTTAAAAGAGGCACTGGATAAGATCAACGCAGATCTAGAAAGAGTAGTAGAATGGTCAGATGCTAACTCACTAGTTTTAAATCCATTGAAGTCTAAATTCATGGTTTTAGGAAGTCGGAAAATGATCAGTGCAATACTGTTGGGCAGCCCGGAAGTTCTTATCAAGGGGGTTAAAATAGACAGAGTAGAGACAGCAAGCAATCTGGGTCTGATCATAGACCCAGAACTGAGATTTGAGAAGCATATCAGCAATGCCATGAGAAATTGTTTCTACAGGTTAAAACTTTTATATACAATGAGAGCCCATCTGAGTGTTGATCTGCGCAAACAACTGGTGGACAGCCTAATTCTATCACGACTTAATTATTGTGATACGGTGTATGGACCATGCCTGTTAGCAAGAACGGAAAAGCTAATACAAAGGATACAAAATGCATGTGCTCGGTTTTGTGTAAACATACCGCGTAGGAGTCATGTCACTCCTTATATAAATGAAAACAATATATTAAAAATGGCAGCAAGACGAAAGTTGCATTTGGCTAGCTTACTGTTTGGAGTTGTCACAACACAGACACCACACTACTTATTTAATAAACTAAGTTGGAGACACAGCAAATATGAACCTCGTTTTTCCACATACCCACTTTGTACACCACATCACAGGACCGCAGCATTCAGGGGTAGTTTCAAATATGCCGCCACGCACTGTTGGAATGACCTTCCTCCACCAGTCAGAGTCCTGAAAACAAAAAAACACTTTATAAATATTCTAAAAAAATATTTCTTACAATTACAAAAAAGCACATAATTTATGTTGCAAATCAGATCAGTTTCAACTCAATTTAGCTTACCTATTTGGTCATGGCCTATGGGCAAGGAATATAGTCTCCATCAGTGCTGGTGGTCTCTGTTTTATTCCATCTTCCTGAAGGCGCGGTCGTCTTGTCCTCGAGGTGTGGGTCAGGCTCATGTCTGTTGAGCATAGTTGCTGGGTGTCCAATAATGTTCCAATATTACTTGCTTATGTTGGATGTAGGCGGGATGTGCATTTGGTGGGCGACGGATCCCTGCATGTCTATTATTATTGATCCGATCGAACCCCGATCCAGTGGGCCTCTAAAATTATATTGGAACTTTTGTAAAACTCGTGCCATACTATTCGCACGCGTATGTATAGATTTTTCCAATGGTTGTTATGGAATTCGCCGGTAAGACGTGTTTTTGCAGTCTGACGAGGTTGTTTGCCAAGCGAATATTATGCAAATGGCCGCCGCCCCATACTATGGTGCAGAGAATGGTATATTGACTACCATAAATGCAAAATGTTTTCTGCAAAGATTTAAAAGTTGTGATAATAATAAAAATTATTATTATTTTTGGATAGGTACTCATTGGTTAGTTTAATAAGTGTGTCTATTTTTGTATGTGATATCTTTTAATGTTTAGTTTTGTTTGAATGTTGGTATTTTGTAAGTTGTTGAATATTATAATTTTATGATTTCTTGTGCAAAATTGTTAGTTAATACTGTAAATTGTTTAGAAATATTATTGCTTTAAGTATTTATTTTTTTAGTAGTGTGATTTATATAATTTGAACTCACCTGACTTATTTATGTACTACAAGTTGTTTATATAGACTACATGTTTGATCACTTGGGGAGACGTCAAAATGTCACACGAACGGTGGTTGCTGAAAATCAGCGTCGTTGATTGTTGGACTTGTCCAGAATCGCGGCATATGCTGAGCAACAACCGATTCCTGCTTAGATGCGACGCACAAACCAGATTCATATACATATATTTTCAGGTGGACAGTCAGTAAACAGTCTACTTTCATTTGTTTGTTATTATGTTGTCACTGCTGTCAATGTCGGTGCCGGGTGTCACGCCATAGACAGAATTTTAAATGTGTTCTGTTTTGTCTGTGGTGTGACCAGAGACTCGTGGTAGTCGTGCCCGGTCCTGACATTGTTTTTAGTTTTATTAAGATGTTATTTTCGGTTTGTTTTTGAGTTTGTCTATTTTATTTTTTTTGTGCGTCATCTATGGCGGAATAAACGAGTTTTCTTTCTTTCTTTCTTCTTTCTTTCTTTCTAATAACCTTATTACAAAACAACATTATTGTGAATACTTCGTGAAAAATGGAGAAACTAAGGTTCGACTTTAAAATGCGAGGAGCGTCAGATGGGAAAACTACAATACTGTGCCTAACCTCAATCGGCACGCCGGATGGTCGTTCTTTTACAGTACCGGATGAATACCAGCCAACAAGTTTACACAAAGAATTGATAACGTCACAAGTGTATGGCAGAGTGAAAAACACGTTGGGAAAAAGAAATCAATTCAGGAAAGTTTGGATAACTTTAACTGAAAATATGAAAAAAGCTTACTTAGATGAGGAAGGTAACTTATTATTTGAAAATTTTTATTTAGAGGAGATTCCAGACAAGGTAGCTGAAATATCTACCACAAGCACGTCAGAGGACACAATAAAGAAGTTGCTAGAAAAAGTTCTAGAATCCAAAGAACAAACTTCTGAAGTTAAAAACTTAAACAAAATTGCTAAAGATTTCATGATTGAAAAATTTGATGAAAAAACGTCCAATGCCAGCCAATGGATTGAACAATTTGAAAAAGAATGTGTTCGCTGTGTAGTGGCAGAAGATAGGAAAAAAATTGAGATTTTGAAGTTTTTCCTTGAAAAAGGTAGTGCTGACTGGTACACTTGCATGATTTTAAAATACTCTATAGAATCAGAATGGAACAACTGGAAAAAAAATTTTATTGAAACTTTTGGGAACAAAGGTTGGTCTCCTATTAGATATGCTTTTAACTTCAAATATCAATTAGGTTCCTTGCTTGAATATGGCCTGAAAAAAGAGAAGTTACTACTTCAAATCAGAAAATCCATGGATACTGAAACATTGATTGATCTTATTGCTATCGGTTTACCAAATTATGTATCCGACAAGATTGACAGAGAAACACTTCAAGAAACTCAAGATCTTTATAATGAAATATCTAAATTAGAACACCTTGTGAAGAAAAATATACATGAAAAAAAAGGAAAACCTTTCTGGGATAACAAACAAAAGAAAAGCGAAGACAAAAATCCATGTGAAATATGTGAAAAGGCAAACAAAGGGAAGCGTTTTCATTCTGAATCAATTTGCTGGTTTAGAGAAAAAGAAGATAAAACCAAAAAAATAGGATCATTTAAATCAGTTAACAATTCAGAACTGGAGGTGGAATTAAATACAGAAGATCCAAAAAACTAAAAGCACCACCGTTAATAAAAATCAAGCTATTACTAAATGATACATTACAAATTTCTGGTATTTACGACTCAGGTTCAAACGTATCATTGATAAATGCAAAATTATTAAAAATTAAAGAAGAAAATATGGAAAATTCAAGAAAAATAAGCTTGAAAACTATTAACGGTGCAGGAAAAACAAAAGGTATGATAACCCTAAAAGTGAAAATTTACAATATTGAAAAAATGATAAATGTGTTTATTGTGGACAGTGAGAATTTCAGTTATGATTTTTTGGTTGGTTTAGACAGTATTGAAAATTTTAAATTAATCCAGACTGAAGATCTAAGGATTATTCAGAAAAAAGACTTACAAAAACAAGAAAATGAAATTTACTTAAATAAAGAAGCTAAGAATCACACAAATGTCAATATTCCGGCTTTGACAGGTGACATAAAAGAAAAAACATACAATCCAACAAAATATGAAATAAACTTCAACAATCATCTAAAAACTGATGAATTTGAGATAATTGTGAATCATTTGGATATGTATGAACAGTCAGAAATCGACAAGTTGTTAAATAAATATAAATCTGTATTCGCCAAAGATAAATATGACATTGGTAGTGTTAAGGACTATGAGGCTCATATTGACCTAATGGAAGAAAAATACTGTTTTAAACGACCTTACAGGTGCACATTCGAAGATAGGAAAGAGATAGAAAGTCAAGTAGCTATGTTATTGGAAAAAGGCCTTATTGAGGAGTCATACAGCCCTTTTGCTGCTCCAGTTACTCTAGCATTTAAGAAAGAAGAAAATAAAAAATCAAGAATGTGTATAGACTTCAGAGATTTAAATAAAATTATAACTCCTCAAGCACACCCATTTCCACTGATCGAAGATTTGATAGTAAAAAGTGTGAACTGCAAATATTTTACAACCTTGGATATAAATTCTGCATTTTGGTCAATTCCCCTAAGGATTCAAGACAAACCTAAAACCGCATTTGTAACACAGGAAGGACACTATCAGTGGACCTGCCTTCCTTTTGGATTGAAGACGGCACCTGCAATTTTTCAAAGGATACTGAATAATATATTAAGAAAATACAAACTTACAGATTTTGCAGTGTCTTTCATCGACGATATATTAATCTTCTCACAAAATTTTACACAGCATATACAACATCTTTCAAGACTATTGGAAGCAATTCACAAAGAGGGATTTAGATTGAAATTTTCAAAATGCTCATTTGCGAAGAATCATGCAAAATACTTAGGTCATATTATTGAAAAGAACTCAGTAAAACCACAGGAAGATTACTTAATTGCAGTGAGAAACTTCCCAGTTCCAGAAACAAGAACAAATGTAAGACAATTCCTTGGGAAAATAAATTACCACCATAAATTCATCCCACGCATGGCACAAATCTCAGACCCATTACATAATCTTCTGAGGAAAAATGTAAGATTTGTTTGGTCGAAGGAATGTCAAGATTCATTTGAGAAAATTAAAACATTGCTTTGTTCGGAACCGGTTCTAAAAATATTTGATCCAAATTCACCAATTAAAATTTATACTGATGCAAGTATCAAAGGAGTTGGAGCTGTGTTGAAGCAAGAAGATGAAAATAAAAATTATAAACCTGTAGCATATTTTTCAAAAAAATTGAATGAGGCACAAAAGAAAAAGAAAGCGATATACCTAGAATGTATAGCCATAAAAGAAGCAGTGAAATATTGGCAACACTGGCTGCTTGGGAAACAATTCACGGTATACACGGATCACAAACCTCTAGAAAACTTGAACATAAAATCTAGGACAGATGAGGAGTTAGGAGACTTAACATATTACTTATCTCAATATGATTTTACGATAAAATACAATCCTGGAAAATCAAATCAAGAAGCAGACTGCCTAAGCAGGAATCCTGTTTTAGAACCAAATGATAACACAGACGACATCCTGGAAGTCGTAAATCTAATAAGTCTCGAAGACATAAAAAAGGACCAGAATGAGAACATGTCCTTTAAAGAAAAGAAGAAAGACATTGTATTAAAAAATGGCATTTATTACAAAATGTTAAAAGGAAAAGACAAAATACTATTGTCTGAAAACCTCAGTAAAATATTGATAAAAGAAATACACGACACTTACTGTCATTTAGGAAGATCACAAATGATCAATAAGATAACTCCATTTTATTCAGCAACCAACATGATAATGAATATTAAAAAAAATTGCGATAATTGTTCTATATGTCAAAAAAACAAATCAAGAAAAAAATCAAAATATGGGTTCCTATCACATTTAGGCCCAGCTACCTACCCATTCGAAATTATGTCCATCGATACCATTGGTGGATTTGGGGGTTCGCGATCAACAAAAAAATATTTACACCTTTTGGTTGATCACTTTACTAGATACGCTTATATTTTAACGTCAAAAAACCAAAACGCAAATGACTTTATAAAATTAACAACGAAAGTGACAGAAAGTAACGATATAGGAACAATACTAACAGATCAATACCCTGGCATAAATTCAAAGGAATATAAAAATTTTTTAAAGCAGAAGAACATAAAAATGATTTTTACTGCCGTAGACGCCCCATTTTCAAATGGGCTTAATGAAAGGTTAAATCAAACTCTGGTAAATAAAATAAGATGCAAAATAAATGAAAACGAGAATAAAAATACATGGTCATCAATAGCTCAAGAATGTGTTAGAAGATACAATAAAACGGAACACACAGTTACTGGATTTGCGCCGAAATACTTAATGGAAGGTGAAAGTGTCAATATTTTGCCCCACGAATTGAAGACGAATTGTACAAAGGAAGATCTAGGAAGAGATCGACAATTGGCATATGAAAACACCAAAAAGTCCCACAATCAAAATGCAGAACGATACAACAAACACAGGAAAGAAATTACATTGGATGCCGGGGACTTGGTATATGTGGAAAATGGAAATCGCCTAAATAGGAAAAAGCTGGACGAAATAAGAATCGGACCATACAAAATACTAAAAAGAATCTCAAATTCAATCTATGAGGTTGATACCGGACACAAGAAAACAGAATCAAACCTTTTTCATATAACAAAAATAATTCCGGTGGCTGACGATACGACTTGACGAACAATCACATATATGTTATGTGATTGTTCTCCTTCGAGGGGGGGGAGATATAAAGAAAATAACGACTCTCATTTATATGAGACGTAATCATCTTTATGTTTGAATTTGCCGCGTTTCGCACAGAGTGATAGACTCGGGTTATCGATGGTAAAACATGAATACCCGATGGTCGATGGTCGGGATTCTAACCTAAAAATATCGAACATTGAAGATTTCAATTATTGGTTTAAAGGTTATTAATTTTAATAAGGAATAATAAGTAAATCACCTGGAGTAAAAACTTTTAATGTTGTTTTCTGTTTTTATTGCAGGTAAGACTATTTCTAACTGTCTTTTGTAATTTTATCTTGTAAACAGAAAATAAATAAATGAATCTGTTTTTATTGCAGAAACCCAACTGAGTTTTTATTTCGAGAAGGAGTGGTATATAATAACCTTATTACATGTATGTATCTGTATACATACATACTCGTATATTATATACTCTAGAACATGGGATATACGAGTATGGTTGGGGAAAAGAAGAGATACTAAAAGTAATAAAAGCAAGGCTAGGCCATAGTCATTTTCAAACCAATCAATATCAAACTAAGTGTTATCTAAACCAAAACATCATTTCTAGAACACTCGTTAAACTATGTACATTAATTGCACTTCATAATAATCGTTTACTGAAAACACACGTTATCCAACACAATGACATAATTCTATACTGTCATAACAAAATGACAACCGATATAATAATAGGGGTTAAAGTATGAAATTGCCGTTTTATTGTAATAGGTTTTTTGAATTGACATAGAATCAAATAATAATAGAGTTTTCGAAAGAAACATTTTTCACATGGTTTCTATGATGTTCTTCTTTTAAAAAATGTGAAATATTTGAATATCGAATCAAATGTTTCACATTTGAAAAAAAAATCATAAACAATTGAATATAACTTTCAATTGTTTTTGATGATGGATACTGCAAAAATTCCAGTGATTTTTGAATACGAGTTCCGACGCGGAAGTAACGCGGCAGAAACAGCCCGCAATATCAATGTTGCGTTTGGAGAGGGGTCTGCTAATGAACGCACCGTGCGATTTTGGTTTAAACCCTTTCGTGATGGAAACTTCGACTTGAAGAACGAGCCACGAGGAAGACCGCCCACACAGGTGAATAACGATGAATTAAGAGAGATGGTGGAAGCCGATCCCAGTCAAACTACCCAGGAATTAACGGCATGGTTTAACGTTACCTTACCCACAATATTGACTCATTTGCGTCAAATCAATAAAATAGAAAAAATACGAAAAATGGGCCTTATGATTTGACTGATCTGCAGAAAGAAACGCGTGTTGAAACTTGTGTTGCCTTGTTGAATCGGTACAGAAATGAAGGAATATTGGATCGAATTGTGACATGAAAAGTGGATTCTTTATAAAAAAAATAAAAAATAAAATAAAATAACTTTAATTCAGACCTTGATCCATATGATGTTAGTAATACACAGTACTTATATGCTATGTTAGTAACAAACGAGTAAAAGAAAAGGTTTAATTCATATATCTGCTGCACTCACCAGACGCACCGGGTACATGTACATGTACACGCACCCAATGCGCCAGAATGGTGCAGCACGGCTTATTACTAATGACCTTCAGAATGTCATTGTCGCTCCCACGCACTCTGCGCATCATCGAAGCAGTCTTCTTACGCAGAATGGTACTGAAACCGTCAGTACGTGCTTCCGCAAACATTCCTGACGCGCTACAGTAACGTGGGAGCCCCAATAACATCCTGAAGGTATTATTATACTGAATCTGAGGGCGTTGTATGCCTTCTACGTAAGTATATCGAACCCACAGAGTGCACGTGTACAATGATTGACAGAAAGCCTTGAAAAGAGTTATTTTTACTTCCGGTGTACAACGTGCAAACCTGCGGGCCAACATATTGCATCGGACAGCCAACGCCCTCCGTTCTCTTTCCATATCGGCATCGTCCTTCAAGTCCTCCGTAACTATGTGCCCCAAGTATTTAAAATCTAGCACTCTTTCAAGGGCCACCCCCCTTAACATAACTGGTGGCATATTATGTGCTGGCTTTTTATGCTTAGCTCTAAACACAAGCAGTTTCCTTTTTTGCACGTTGTATATAAGTCCGTGAGCTTCCGCATAGGCCTCACAGACCGCCAACAACTTCCTGAGTGCGCTAATTGACGGACTCAGCAGCACCATGTCGTCCGCGTAACTGATACTATTGACACACAGTCCGTCAATAGAACAACCAACAAAAGTGCTACTGAGCTCGACAATCAGTTGGTTAACATACAGGTTGAAAAGCGCTGGTGAGGTCAGTCCACCCTGTCTCACCCCGCATTCCAACCTGTACTCCTCAGACAACTCGTTGGCCCATCTAACTTGATTAGTTTGGTGGCCGTACCAATACTGAAACATATTTGTGATGGCGTCAGGCACTCCCGCTTCGCGCATCTTACACCACAAGACGTCGTACCTTACCAGGTCAAATGCCCTGGAAAGGTCTAAAAATGCCGCATATACAGGTGTACTTCTCTCTGTATAGTACCCAACAGTATGCTTGAGGGCCAAAACAGCACACTCAGTTGATAACTGTCGCCTAAAGCCGAACTGAGCATCGTGTATTTTAAGATGTTTACTAATTTGACTCTCAAACACACCGTCAAGTACTTTAGCTGTAATGGTCGCCAATGAAATCGGTCTGTAATTACCCTTGTCACTGGCGTCACCGGTTTTATTTTTCAATATTGGAACAACCACCGTTCTCATCAACGCATCGGGTAGGTATGAGAATGTAAACAATAACGCTAGCAGTCGTGGAAGATGCGGTCCGGCATTCTCAAGATGTTCTATGCTAAGGCTGTCGTGTCCCGGCGATTTGCCTCGTCTCATATTTTTAATTATCAATTTAATCTGCTTAGCCGTAATGCGAGCAGGCACATCTAACACAACAGCCCCGGCAACGACACCACTAACATACGACTTCGAAGGTTGTATTCTAAAATGTTCCTTAAACAGGTTTGCGATCCCCCCGGGCGTGCTTACACCGTCGACACTCACCGGAATCCCCGGCTTGGGATTTAACTTTTTTGTGTGTTTCCAAAACCCGCGAAAGTCTTTCTTTTTGTGTCTTGAAGCCAATATATCCATTTTAATTTGGTCTCGTTTATTCTGACAAAACTTCAGTCTCTGTTTAAAAATCTTGCGGGACTCAACCATATATTATAAATATATCCCGATCTTGGTTTACCATGCCAAACCCAATTTGTAAACTTTTGCCTGGAGTTCCAGTGAGCGTCCCTAACATTCTTATTCCACCCCAGGATAGGTCGACCCTTTACAAACCCCCCTCTACAGTGACTGACATAAGTAGCCTCAGCGGCCTCCCGTAAAGATAAAACAATATTATGATATAAATTATCAATTACTTCCCTATGCTCCATCTCATTACACATAGTATCACAACACTGAGTTAGATCACTAGGAAAATCAATTAGTCTTAATTTAGAGTTACATTCTTTGGTATACAATTCGATCTGATCAATATTCCGTTCACCCCACGTAACTTTATTTATTTGGAATTCGTGTAATGGAGTCGACTTTGGCCTGGCCCCCATCATATTACATTGCAGCTCTAACGGGAAGTGATCTGACCAGTAGCTATCATAATGTACCCTAACAGATGTTACAGATTTCCACGCAGCTACGGTTACCAAGCAATGGTCAAGCCAACGACGGCTACCATGCACATCACTTACATAGGTGTAAGAATCTACCCCCAGCTTAATTAAATCGGCACAGAACCAATTTTGTTCTGAACAAAACTTTAACATTTCCTTTCCAAATAGTTCCCCAGGATGTGCATTAAAATCCCCTAATATGTATACGTTTTCAGTATCGCTACTTTCTATTATGGCCACAATCTCGCTTAAACAATCCACAAATTCTACTAAATTATCAGGTGAATCAGTAGGCATATACACGTTAAAGATTAAGCTAGATCGGTCCAACACATTAACTTTAATAGCAACAACACGATCACTATTGCATGGAATCACAGTCACTGAATCAAATAGCGTATTCCGCCATAGTAGGGCTACGCCTCCGAACGGACGACCTTGTAACATTACACCTGTGTCCATTGCAGACTTACCAAAGAAACTGAAGTCCTTATTTACTTCCCCTAAGTACGGTATTTCACTAGGTTGTAACCATGTCTCTTGAAGTCCTATCACATCAGCATCACTACTTAATATCTTAACACACTCAAAACGACCTTTTAAAAGATTTACAATTGAAACTAATTAGTTTAGTTGAACTGAACTTGTCCTTTGTGTGCACATCCATTATTTTTGTTTAGAGTTAATAGCACTCGATTGGTGATTATCACCCTTATTCCAGGTTTTGTTGAACGTAACATATCTGCGAAAAGATATTCCACTCGGCCACAGATTTTCATCCATAAATATTGATAATTTATCCTTAGGAATCATGAATTTATACGCCTCATAATCCTTTTTTAGTTTCATGTTTATTTTATCTAATAATTTTACTTCTACCCCCGTTTTACATTTAATATATTCGGCTATATCATTCGAGGAGCAGTCCTTGCTTACATTATAAATGTAAAACGGTATGTTTATAGTAGCGGCCTTGAACTTACATTCAGTCATAACCTCAGCAGTCCCTTTCTTGCCAATGAATTTATTTTTGTTCCGCTTTCTTTGTACCAACGTCCATTCGTTATTATTAACATGCATTGAATCCTGTGTCGCTCCTAGAACGGCCGCCGCAGTCTCAGCATACGAATTTGTGTCATTCTGTTGCGTTACTCCCGTAGAAACCACCGTACCGGCCTCCCCTAGCTGGTTCCTCACCTCCACCAAACCAGTTTCGCCGGGCGCCCGCGTCACCGATAAGGATTGCGCAAGTGAGACGGTATTACGATGCTTTGTTGTAGGTCTGTGCGAAACAGATTTATTTGTGTACTGAGGTACCTGCGAGTTATTATTTGTTTAGTCCAATAATTCAACCAACTCATCCGATGAAATATGCGGCAATCCAATAGGTCCACTTTCGCAATCAAAACTCTCCATAAGTCCCGCTCCTCTTCGTCGGTTATTCACAAAATTTTTCACCTCCGGAGATGAGACTTTCAACATATCCTTGGTGACATAACTGTCTTTTATAACAGCTATATCATGCTGCAACAGTATGATATCTTTTAGCAGCCTCGACGCATCCAAATGGTCAAACGTGACCGGTGGTAGACGATGAAGGTCTCTTGCGACGAAGACTGGTAGGCACTCAGGGTCGGTTTCCTTGATAATACATAGGATGTCCTCCATGTCACGTTTTTCTTTACCATCTCCTTTACGGTTTATGTTGCGACTACCGGTTTGCACGGATTCAAAAAGTAACTTTTTAGCCGTTACAATTTCCTCACTTTTGAACGCCGTATTACATAAACGTATTATACTGTCTTCGTCCATCACGTCCGCCTTATTTTGCACAAAGGCGAGCAACTCCGAAATAACAATATTACAATTGCTACATTTAACAGTATTTAAAGCCATTATTACAGGCACTCGCTTCGTAACTACTAATTAATTCGTTAACGCATAGGTACGTCAAAGCGTCGCGCGTCGATCGCGACGCACCGCACGAAGTGTGATAACCGTAAAAGAAAAATGCAATGGCTGACCCCAGGTCAAACGCCACAACAGTGTCCTAAAGCAAAACTTACCAATAAAAAGGTAATGGTAACTGTTTGGTGGTCTCAGCATGGTGTTATTCACTATAGTTTTCTCCGATCTGGTCAAGCAATAACGGCAGATGTCTATTGTGCCGAACTCCGAACAATGTCGGTAAAACTAGCAGTAAAACAGCCCGACTCATGAATCGATCTTCACCATTATTGCTCCATGACAACGCGAGACCTCATACAGCACGAGAAACCGTTTTGACCTTTCAGGAACTGCAGTTAGAAACCATTCGTCATCCTCCGTATTCGCCAGATCTTGCTCCAACGGACTACCATTTTTTCCGTGATTTGGACAATTATCTACGTGACAAGAAGTTTTCTTCCCAGGAGGCAGTACAAAATGCTTTCACACAGTTTGTGCAGTCTATATACTCAGAGTTCTATCGCAAAGGCATAAATGATCTTTCTATTAGATGGCAGCAATGTAGATAATATTTTGATTTTTGATACATTTGTTAAAAATAAAAAATAAACAATTTAGATTTTCAGTACAAATCGGCTATTTCATACTTTAACCCCTAATATATTTTATTTTATCAACCGATATTGTCCCACAGCTGGGCAAACCTAGAGTTTCCTCTCTTCCCGTCGTGATGTTTTCTCCGACCAGTCCGTCATGAACGTTCAACGTCAACTTGGAGGAAATTGTCACGTTAGCGTTCTTAGGTCAAACGGTCAACATCAACTTGGAGGAAGTTGTCACGCTAGCGTTTTTAGGCCTTCCTTTGCAGAGAAATCATAAATTCAATAATATAAAAATAAATAAATATAATCATAAATCATAAAGCAATCGAAGAATGCGTCGATTTCGGTCGTCGGCGTGCGGTCAAACCTAACCTGTTCCTTGTCGTAGTGCCATAAGTTTCCGAGCTGGTTTCCCTCGCTCTTGGCTCTTTTTAATTCAATCTTGCTAGGGTACCCGCTCGATATTACCAACTCAACTAATCCGATGCTATATGTATGTGTTAAATGCTATAATGGTTCAACTATAAAACATTGGTGGTAACATATAGATTATTGAAGATGGGCGGGGCTAGAAACATCAAACGTCACAACTAACTGTCACTGCACAGCCCCATATTTGTATTAGTAATTAATATCTATTGGAAATATTTAATTACGAAGGCGACATGGATATACAACAGTTTTTGTTTGTTAACACGCTTTTTAATATAAAAGTAAAACCTACCTACGGAAGCATTTTGACGTGACAACTTCTAATAAATCGATGAATGCCGGCTGCACGCACGAAAAAGGATGTAATGTGTAACGATTGTAACGTTACGATCGGAGCGAGAGCGCTGCACGAGCGAGCGGGAGGCACAAGCATTTCATCAATGTTTTGTTATGACGTTGCCACGTTAAACTATCGTCCGTTAACTTTACAGACAACCACTTTTTACGATGAAAATGATACCATCTAGCCGATTTCAGCCACTGCAATCGCAATTTTTCAATTTTTGCTCCCCATTGTGGTTTCGGGCTCAGATTTAGCACCTTTGGCCGAAAAACTTCGAGCAGTTTCCAAAATTCTGGAAGCTTGCAAATGTACAAGCCTATCCGCCATCTTGGACGTTCGCCATATTGGATCTAAGTCACGTGACTATTTTTTTTCGTTTTCCTGGCAGCAAACCCCTTTCATTTGATATCCATATCATGAGGTTGGATTTCAAACAGCCAGTCCACCATCTTGAGGAGGCCGCGATATTGGATTTGTAATGACGTTTCTTAGCTAGTCATATATTGTCATCAGAACTCAGAGCGTGTGCAAAATTTCATCCTAATCGAAGACTGGGAAGTGGGTCAAATTAAACTTCCAAGATTTTCTTACATACATAGTTAGTTACAAGTGAAGCTAATAAAAGCGTGTTAAAAAGGCGAAGAACTTACTGTATCATTTGATATTTCGAAGGCCTTTGACACGGTCTGGCACGGAAGTCTACTAACTAAACTTGCTGCTTATGGTATCCCAGCTTTTTGTAGCTGGATATCAGACTTCCTTAGTGGACGGTCGCTCCGAGTAGTCATTGACGGCTGCACCTCTGACCTGATGGCTATGAATGCCGGAGTTCCTCAGGGGTCTATTCTCGTGCGAACTCTTTTCCCGCTGCACATCAATGATGAAGTAAGTACCTTTTCAGTGAGATACAAGTTCTTAATAAGTGGTTTTCGCTCGTTTATTTGAATTTAATCTAACGCATATAAAATATAATTAATTCATATCTGGTGATTGTTGTCACATGGTGATTTTACCTCCAAAGAAGTCGATAGCAAATTTCGAACGACGATGAAATGCTCGAAACCCTTCTGTATTTATTTTATAATATTTCTGAGGAATGAAAGCGTTTAACTCGGACAAAGTAAATCCATTTTACCTATTTTTTAAACATGGTATAAATATATAAAAAAGAGCTCACTTTATTTTCCGAGCTTTTAATAAATTATAGACGGTTTTCCTTTCTTTATCACAGCCTGTCTATGGTTTCTTTTGTGTTATTAGAAGAATTGAGATCAAATGCAGGATGGAAGGGAAAAAACAGTCTGGCCCACGACTTGTAAAATGGACATAAAAAAGTAAAAATATTGAAAAAAAATCATGGAAACTGACAAAAAACAACGCCAAAGAATTTGTAATTGTGTCGTCATGGATGGCTATTTCGGGTTTGTAATAACGAAAAGGGGCTCGAAATCTCATATTTCTTGACATTGGGTTTTCATGATTATGGGGGCAAATAAGGAACCCTGAAATGTACGCGGCCAGACACACATTTGGCCGGTTTTTTTAAAGTTCTAAAGTAGATACTGTTAATATAATTGCAGACCTTTTAGTTAATATGCTGTACATATCAATGTTTCTAACTGACAATTAAAACTTAACAACTCAATTAAAATACCAATGTAATATCACAGATTATACTATATTCTGTTTTATAAAACAGAAAGTCGTACGTCTATGGTACGCCCATTGTAAGGTGCTGCAAACATTTTGCCATAACAGTACAAAAGTTTCTGGGTGGTTTCGTTTAAAATAATAATATTTGGATTTTCGATTACATTAATCTATCTTATGGATTTATAATATTTTAAATCTGCTACTGTCAGGAATTGTATTGATCTACTCTTTGGAACGTTAGGGTCAGTATATTATTTAGTAAGAGCAGGAAGTATAAGTGTTCGATACTTGTCTTACTAAATAAAACTCTCATTTATGCTCTTGTAACCAGTAGGTACGGCAATACTAGTTTTGTCTGTTTGACGAACGGGCTGGGCCCCAAGTCTGCTATTTTCATAAATTTGTCATTCCGACACGATCTCATTGTCATTTTGCTAAAAGTTCGTAATCTGCTAAATTCATAATGGTCGATTTATGGTCGACCAATGGTCTCGTAGTAGTTTTTGATAACCGAGCTTTAAAAAGCAATGACTGCACAATGACGTTCTAATGGTAGGTCACTGATAAAAGGAATTGTCTAAATTTTAGCAGATTACTGCATACGTCTGTCATTCATTTGTCAATATGTACGAGATTATCATTCTCTGCCATTTCTTTCAATGGAGTGTCAATGAATGACCATTGGAAAGTCATAATGACGCTTTTATATTAGTAGATTACCAAACTTGTAAAAATCAACCATTATGAAATCAGTGATAGACCATTCTGACACTATTGTAATAGCAGACTTGAGGCTCTGGACATTTCAAAATTGCCTGCAAATCGTCTATTTGGTATATATAAAGGTTTTAGCTTTGCCAACGCCCTCACACATTAACTATCTTTCACCAAGCGAGCATTTACCCACAGGATTTAAACCTTCGTTGTCCAATTGGAGCTACCTATACCGCTTCAGCACCCAATCAGGAAGGTGTAACTATAATTTCGAAATTGTCGGATGCAAAAGCAGTGTGTAGAAGAGCAACAGAGTCACAAACTGTGCTCCACATTCAGTTATAGTGACCTATTCATTGCCACCAACGATATCAAAGAAGTGACGATCTTTTGGGTCAATCCAATCTAAGTCACGTAGTGTAGGATGTCCTCAGGCACGGTGGAGTGACGATTAGCGCAAGACGGCTGGCAGAAACTGGATGCGAGAAGCCGAAAATAGATCTAAGTGGCGTACAATTGGAGAGGCCTATGTCCAGCAGTAGACTGCAACAGGCTGTTGATGATGATGAATCTAAGACACTGCCTTGATAGCAACACGTAAAAGAAGAAATATAATATGGCAACTTCAAATGTTTTCGAACCCTGCTTTTCCAAGCACCGTCAACAAAAACACCGCAATTTGCATATATCAGATCAATTCAACAAACAATAGGGCAGTGAACACTGGCTTGTCGTATATCAATCATGGGAATCTTGGTAAAAAACGTCAATAAATCACTGCGTTTCTGCCTGACTGTACTCAAATTTGCTGGGTTTTTAACGACGCATGAGCCGGGAAAAAGTAAAGGTTTCCTTTTATGGGTTTACTGTTTCTCTACTTTCATGTATTTGGTTGGTAAGTCAGGATTGTAAAGGTTTGTTTTGGTTAAATGGAAATTATAAAGGTCTAGGAATGTTAATACATTTCAAGTACGGTTTTAGGTCCTTTCGATTACATGATAGGGTCACTATGTCATCAGCACGTTTGGGGGTTAGTTGTAAATGGCTAATTTAAAAATGTGACTGTGGGGAGATTTATCCTGAAAGTGGCACAGCACGGGGAAGACTTTTGTCCAGCAGTGGACCTCGAAAGTAAGAGTCATTATTTATCACCTACTTTTGTTTCTTTTTCTTCATGTATTTCTGTGCCCATTTCAGGAGGAATTCTAATTGCTCAAACGGGCGCCATGTTTGAAATATGGGGTGACCTGGTTCTCATGACCAGTGCATCTTTTCTCCTCTTCACCAACCTGGCTTTCGCGATGAAGATCATCAACGTGGTGGTGAGGAGCCGGCAGATCCAAGAGATTATTGATGGAGCTGATGATGAGCTGATGGCTGAGGATAGGGAGGCAGCGATTGAAATTATTAAAAGGTAATTTCAATACCTTGCTAATATCTATATTTAGTAGTGTACGACGTAGTGTAGGACGTCCTCAGGCACGGTGGAGTGACGATTTGCGCAGGACGGCTGGCAGAAACTGGATGCGAGAAGCCGAAAATAGACCTAAGTGGCGTGCAATTGGAGAGGCCTATGTCCAGCAGTGGATTGCAACAGGCTGTTGATATATTTAATAGAAAAACGGTTTGAAGTGCGTGTGCGTCGGTTGTGTATGTACAGATGTGGGGGCTCTGGTAGTCGTTACAAAAATATGGTGAAGAGCATTTAGAAGAAAATAAACTCGTCGATATATTAGGAGGGAATGATTAGTTCAAACTGTTTTGTATAAGTTCATCCTCATCTGCTTAGCCCTTTCCCAACTCTATTGGTGTCGGCTTCCAGTCATACCGGATTCAGCTGAATACCCGTATTTAACGTGGAGCGGCTGCCTACCAGACGTCTACAACCCATTAACTGGCTAACATGGTAGTTTTTGGCATGACTGGAGTCAGATTTACTGGCTTCTGACAATCCGTAACGACTGCCAAAGATTTACAAATTATGTTAAGATGGTCACCCATCCACAGACCAACCTTGGCCAGCGTTGCTTAACCTTGAAGATCGACCTGTGCGCCTGTTACTCTGACCTGTTATTCTTTAGCCACGAGCTCCTCAATATAAGTTTATCCTGTTGTTTAGAAAATCTGGAAGATTGGCTTTGGAGATTCTTTAATGATTTTAATTTATGTAATTGAATAGCAATGTGTAATCCAATCATTTTTAGTTGCGACCGAGAAACCACCAGGAGCATCTGCTTATACACTTTGCTGTCTGGAGTGACTGTGTTTGGCTGGGCAGCTAGCGCTGAGAAGGACCAACTGCCTCTGAGAGCTTGGTCAGTATCATATTATTGTCTAAAGTTATTAATGATAGGCCTGGTCCAAAAATTAAATTCCTTTGTTTGTAGCGTAGTAAAAATGGTAGGTACTATACCATCGGGGTAACTATACCATCACCGATGGTAACTTTACCATCGGGGGCCCGTGGCAAATTCTTTTGATGGGGACTTCTCAGTTTTATTTTCAAGAGCATGAGTTTATACATGTCACCGGAAAATGGCAAACTCCGAAAGATTATAAAATATCTTGACAGATTGTGAACTCTCGATAAATTGTCCGCTGAACATTTGGAAGACTTTTTTAAGTATCAAAATTTGATAGTCTATAATCTCTCAAAGTCATTCCGAGAAATTCCACCGGGTCTTGGAGACACTCATCTCCGGCAGGGCCATCTCGGGTCGGGGGCCCTCTCGGGTTGGGGGCCCTCTCGGGTCGGTGCCCGTGGCATTTTGCCAGCCCTGTCACCCTTTAGTTACGCCACTGCCTTGTGTGCTCTTTCTTGATAGATACATATGAGTTACGCTCAGAGACTAAAAATTAGTTCATAACCCGTTGTGGCCAAATCGCAAACTGGCGTCGGTACACTTCAAGGATCGTTACAAAGTAAATGTAGGTCTTTACGATAGGGTAATTGACTAAAAATAATTGGCAGTTATAGGGACTGCCGTTAGAAGTGAATTCAAATTTGAATTATCAAACAAAATAATATGTCAGCAATGTACAGTATATACACATAAAACTTATCCTAAATCCATTCAATGTCACTTATACGCATGAGTCATGAGCATGTCGGTGACGCGAAAACATCTGATTTTCCCCTACCAAGAAGTGCCCAACGCGGCTAAAGAAGTTTTCACTTCAAAATCTCATTAGTCCGTCAGATAGATTTTCAAAAAAATATTTGACACTTTATTTTTTATTTTTTCCCGAAATAAAAACAAAGACGATACAGTGCGTTCAATACTCGCGTGACGTCACTACTCGCTACAAAACAACGGCGTGACGTCACAAGCCCCTACTCCTGATCTTTGATGCTTTTTATCTTAGTCAACTTTTATCTACATTAATATTGTATAGAGGAAAAATTTGTTTGTTTGCATTGAATAGGCTCCGAAACTGCTTGACCGATTTGAAAAATTCTTTCACTGTTGGAAAGCTAGACTATCCTCGGGTGACATAGGCTATGTTTTATCCCCATATTCCCATGGGAACGGGAACTACGCGAGTTAAACCGCGGGGCGCTGCTAGTAGATTTGATAAAGCAAAAAAATACGTGTCCAACATTTTTCAATAATCTAACTGGCGGAGTAAATAGAATCATATTGTTATAAAACAGAAAACATCCTAATTCTTTGTCTATTCGCAGGTATCCATATGATGCCACCAAGTCACCTGCTTACGAACTTACGTACGCCAATCAGGTACATACCCCGTTTTCTCTAGTCCTTTATTACCTACTTGTCTTTAACTTTAAATTGCTTGCATTTTACGTCGCTTCACTCGTGTGACAAATCCTGTAGAAACTTTTTTTCGGTATAAAAAGTAACCTTTACCTGTTATAAGGTTACTTTTTATGCCCAAAAAAAAGTTAGCTCCAGGGTTGCAGAATTTGGTCGAAAGAGTCACCGTGGCCCTGGAATGCAGACGGCGCAACAGAAGAAGATGCCTCGGGCGTCGGGAAACGCAGGGCGATTACTAGCCACTGTAGGCGTGGGCCTGCGGATGGCGAGCTATGCCCCGTAGAAACCAGGCGCGTCGTGTTCCACGCGCGCCTCAAAGAGCTCCCAGCAAAGAAAACGGGACCAGCTAGGGTCAGTGCGTGCTAGGGGTGCTGAATTTGTTCGAAAGACTCACCGCGGCCCTGGAACATAAAGGGCACTAGACGGATCACGGATGGGTTTTAGTCTGACACTCCCTTCTGCTCCACCCGGAGCGGGAGGAGTCATTTGATGATTTCTCATCCAGAAAAAAAAGTCCCTGGAACGCAATGGGCATTCGGAGGAACACGGATGGGTCTTAGTCAGTAAGAGACTGACACTCCCTGTCGCTCCTCCTAGAGCGGGAGGAGTCATTTGATGGTTTTCTATCCTTAAAAAAGCCTATCAGTTAAAGATGGTTAATTTAGTGTAGTTTTATCGTATTAGTACTCCTACAGACTTCTCCAGAGACCTTTTCCACGAACATTTAAATTTAGACTTCGGCTTCGTGTACAAACGTGGACTTATTGCTTGATAAATTTTTCAAGGTTGAAAGGTTATCGTATCTTATGTGTTGCAGAGCTCAGCAGTAACATTTGCAGCATTGGTGAACGTCTGCCTGGACATGTTGGTGACGTCACTGATAGCAGTCTGTCGCTGCCGCTTGAGGCTTGTGGGCTTGTCTCTGAGGACTCTGAGCGAGGGGATCCAACTGCCTGAAAAGGTAAACGCGTAGTTATAATGTAAACGTGCTAAAATATAGTTTACCCACAGTCGAAACTTTTATATTGCAAATGTACAGTCTCATCAACCGTACAATTACAATATAAAAGTTGCGATTTACTTTGCGATCGCAGCAAGATGTCGTGTGTCACAAATATTACGCTATAAGTATTCATACATCATCATCATCATCAACAGCCTGTTGCAGTCCACTGCTGGACATAGGCCTCTCCAATTGCACGCCACTTAGATTTATTTTCGGCTTCTCGAATCCAGTTTCTGCCAGCCGTCCTGCGCAAATCGTCACTGCACCGTGCCTGAGGACGTCCTACACTACGTTTGCCGAGACGCAGTCTCCACTCCAGAACTCGTTTACCCCAACGGTTGTCGGTTCTACGACTAATATGGCCAGCCCACTGCCACTTCAGCTTACTAATCCGGTGGGCTATATCAATTACCTTGCTTCTCTGACGGATCACCTCATTTCTGATGCGATCCCTCAGAGACACACCGAGCATAGCCCTTTCCATAGCCCGCTGAGCGACTTTGAGCTTATGGACCATACGAGCCGTCAGTGTCCACGTTTCGGCTCCGTATGCCATGACGGGTAGGACGCACTGATTGAAGACTTTCGTCTTTAGGCACTGTGGGATCGACGATGTAAAGACTCGACGTAGCTTCCCAAATGCTGCCCAACCCAACTGAATTCTTCTGTTCACCTCGCCCTCAAAGTTGTTTCTACCTAACTGCAATGACTGCCCAAGGTACACATATTTTTGTACAACTTCGAGAACGGCACCGTGAATCGCAATCGGTTCCGGTAGAACATGTTCGTTGAACATGACCTTGGTTTTATCCAAGTTCATCCGTAGGCCGATGCGTACAGAAGAGTCAGCCAGGTCATTCAGCATCTGTTGTAGGTCCTGCAGCGTTTCTGCCATAATGACGATGTCGTCTGCAAATCGCAAGTGAGAGATGTACTCGCCATTGATGTTAATGCCACGTTCTTTCCAGTTCAGCGTCTTGAACATATCCTCCATTGCATTAGTGAACAATTTCGGGGAAATAACATCCCCTTGTCTCACTCCTCGATGTAACGGTATGGGACTTGTTTGCTGATTCTGTACTTGAACGGACATGGTGGCGGCCTCGTAGAGACATCTCATCACTTGGATGTATCGCCAGTCTACTTGGCAGCGCTGCAGGGACTCCAGAACAGACCAGATCTCAACCGAGTCAAAGGCCTTTTCATAGTCCACAAATGCTAGACACAGGGGCTGATTATACTCTTCGGTCTTCTGTATAATCTGCCGCACTGTGTGGATGTGGTCTATGGTGCCGTATCCGCTCCGAAATCCAGCCTGCTCCGGTGGTTGGAATTCGTCGAGTCTTCGCGCAAGACAGTTCGTGATCACTCTTGAGAACAGCTTATAGACGTGGCTTAGAAGGGATATGGGTCGATAGTTCTTCAACAGGGTCTTGTCTCCTTTTTTGAAGAACAAGTTGACCACACTTCTACTCCACGCCTCTGGAGTTCTCCCTTCAAAAAGGACAGCGTTGAACAGCTTCTGGAGCTCCCTCAGTACGGGGTTCATACATTATTCATACATACATTCGAAAAATTTTCTGACAAAAACTAGCTGCATGAATTGGTTTATAATTACTTTATTTTGATGCATGTGGGCAAATATAGCCATTGTAGTCGAGGCGGAAGAAGGCGAAGCCGTCATAGAGCTGAGAGACTGGAACATCCTGTATCATAAACGTCTTTCTACATCGTTCTCACATATAGGAACAATTTCAAGAAGAACAATGTATCCACAACTTTGTAACAATTTATTGATTTAATAAACATCCTGTATCATAAACGTCTTTCTACATCGTTCTCACATATAGGAACAATTTCAAGAAGAACAATGTATCCACAACTTTGTAACAATTTATTGATTTAATAAACATCCTGTATCATAAACGTCTTTCTACATCGTTCTCACATATAGGAACAATTTCAAGAAGAACAATGTATCCACAACTTTGTAACAATTTATTGATTTAATAAACATCCTGTATCATAAACGTCTTTTTACATCGTTCTCACATATAGGAACAATTTCAAGAAGAACAATGTATCCACAACTTTGTAACAATTTATTGATTTAATAAACATCCTGTATCATAAACGTCTTTCTACATCGTTCTCACATATAGGAACAATTTCAAGAAGAACAATGTATCCACAACTTTGTAACAATTTATTGATTTAAAAGAGTGTCCGTAGAGTTTCTTGCACGTTCTTGTCCATAGAGATCTACGCTTTGGAACGAGCATATAGTTTCACCTCTTTCAACTGACCTACCTAGACAATTCAAAACTGCCTTGTAAAGGGTTTAATTGAAATAAATGCTTTGAGTTTGAGTGACAAATGTGTATCAAACGACGTTTTTCAACAAACCCATTTCAGCATCACCTGTCTTAACAACGTTTGATTTGTGAATCCACAACTGTTACTTTCCGGCCTTTGGGACCCCGGTCGTTAAGCTTGCTGGTAAGGAAAAACACTACCATGGAATTTCTTTGACCCTCAGCATCTTCTGTCCGCTGAGCAAGAGAAGATAATATCTTCACGCCTGCAGCAGTGCGTCGTCAGGCACGAGGCTGCGTTAGAGGCGGCCAGACAGATCCAGCAGTGTTTCTCCTACCCCATACTGGCGCAGTTCACTGTATCCGTCGTTATCATTTGCGTCACGGCTTATCAGCTCGCTATGGTGAGCATTTACGTAAAATATAATTTGCTTTTTAGACATAGAATAAATTTGCTTGAATTTTTTTTTATATCGGAAATTTCCAAATGACTTCTTCCGTTCTGGGCGGAGCGGAAGGGAGTGTCAGACTCTTACTGACTAAAACCCACTCGTGATCCTACTTGTGCCCTTTGCGTTCCAGGGCCGCGGTGACTCTTTCGAACAAATTCCGCAACCCTAGCAGGCACTGACCCTATGGGGCCTTGTCTTCGTTGCTGACGGCTCTTTGAAATACCTAATGCGATTGATCGTATCAGTGAAAAATATTCTAATAAATTTATTTTACATGCGTGCCTAATTTTATGTGTTATAATTCACTTTTTACCATACCAAGTTCTCAAACCAGAACAATCTAGATGACCATGTAACGTTTCATTAGATACGCTTTTTCATTTTCCATGACAAAATGTCGATGTATAAAAGGATTCATTAAAAATAATGTTCTTGTTAAAATATAGGTGTACGGACCAATACAACTTTAAAATATATTTTCTTTTTTTATAGTTACTTTATTCAGACTTCGCATTTTTTTTTAAGAACAGGGCCCCAAGTCTGCTATTTTTGTAACTTCGTCATTCCAACACGATTCCATTGTCATTTTGCTAAAAAATCGTAATCTGTTAAATTCACTATGTAGGTATACATATATAATGGTAGGTCACTGATCAAAGGAACTGTCAAAATGTTAGCAGATTACTGCATACGTCTGTCATTCATTTGTCATTATGTACGAGATTACCATTCTATGCCATTTCTCTCAATGGAGTGTCAGTGGTTGTCCATTGGAAAGTCATAGTGACGCTTTTATATTAGTAGATTACCAAACTTGTAAAAATCAATCATTAGAAAATCAATGATAGACCATTCTGACACTATTGTAAGAGCAGACTTGAGGCCCTGGGCCCCAAGTCTGCTATTACAATAATACACTAAGTAGTGTATTACAATAGTATACTAACTAGTAACTAATATAATAGTTTTGACAGTTCCTTTGATCAGTGACCTACCATTAGAACGTTGTTGTGCAGTAATTGCTTTTAATAGCTCGGTTATCAAAAAGTATTACGAGACCATTGGCCGACCAATGATCGACCATTATGAATTTAGCAGATTACGAACTTTTAACAAAATGATAGCGTGTTGGAATGACAAATTTATAAAAATAGCAGACTTGGGGCCCCTGTCGTGTCATCATTTCAGTGTTCCCATAAGTCGGAATTTTGTCGTGTTTGTTTATTTGTTAGGTATCCTAATAACAAATTAGCTCAACTGCCCGATACATTTCTTTAAATAATCTCACACAAATTGAGGAAGAAGCTCAATTGATCCATAAGATACGTTGCAGTAGTTGTTGACAAAAAACTTGGTTGTCTTCTAATCCACGTTACATTTTATATCTAATAAAATTAATGCATGATCTTAAAAACAAAACCTCTTTTATCAAAACAGCAGCCCTACCATGACGTCTTAAATCCATCATGATTCCTGTTTACGCGATATGATTTGCAAATTTTGAGAACGGAGGTAGGTACGCACCGCGTGGAAAAGATACGAGAAAGAAAGCGGTTTGTACGATAAAGGAGGGTTGCACAATACCTTTCTTGAAGCCGGCGATCCCTGGAGCGACGACAGGTAGGTTTGAAGAGGTTCCTCAGGGTTTTTCTGATGTTAAAACACACTGAGATGCACACGCGACACGACACGAATTGCCCGGGACGCCATCTTGTCCTTTTCGAAACGAAGACACTTGAGTAGATCGCCAACCGATGTTGCCGTCTCACTCACACGCGGACGAAAGTAAAGCGCGGGAGGGGAATGGAGATATAGGAAGTTGCAAATCATTCAATTTATCGATATAATATTGCCAACGTACAAAAAAAAAGGTGAAATATAGAATTATTGTGATGGTAGTCGAAATCAGCGCAAACTATTCCTGTGTCAGAGAGAGACGGAGTTACACAAGACGAATAGCACTATCCCTTTCCCTCACACTGAATCATGATAGCATTGGCACTTCGTAGTACGGCCACAGGACACCGGTAAATGGCAATTTCATTCAAACGTGTTAAAAAATGTGGCATGCTTCTGAGTGTAACAAATAGTTAAAAAATCATATAAGTAGTAATAAATAAATGTTATCACAAAAGTTTTTATTAAACGAGTCTACAAACACGCTGGAATTTTCAAAAGTCTTTCCTTATAAAAAAACTCCTGCGTAAGTCCTACTCCTAGTTTCCTAATAAAATCGAACGATCCAAAAAAAATTGGATTCGTATTGTATATATATATTATATTTAAATATTCTTTGGCCTGTTTATATAAACAGGCCAAAGAAATCCTGGCTACACGATTTGGACTCGTTCCTGATTGACGGAAAGGCAAAAGGCAGGGAGTGTAGGAAACCTATAGAGAGATCTTTGCCCACCGCTGCGATGATGTAATAGAAGAAGATTATTACCATTGAACCTTCATTTGTGAAATAATGATGATCTTCTCTACCTGTTCTACTAAAAACTTTTTTGTTTTACAGGAATTAAATAACAGGAACTGGGTCCGATGTATTCCGATGGTGTCGTACCTCTTATGCATGGCGTTGCAGGTGTTCTTCTACTGCTACCAAGGCAACCAGCTCTCAGAAGAGGTAACGATACGAGTATAAAAACTTTTTACAAAAAAATGCAACCGACTTTTACACAAAAAATCAAAAAAGTGCAAAATAACTTTAATTTCGGAAGTCGGTGTTCAAAAAACGAAAAAGCAACCACCAACACCGACTTCCGAAATTAAAGTTATTTTGCACTTTTTTGATTTTTAGTGTAAAAGTCGGTTGTATTTTTTTGTAAAAAGTTTTTTATTTTTCACTTTTTAGTGGTACCTACATCCCCTCCCCTCCCCCCACCTAAACAAACCAATCACATTGGTGTAAAAAAAACGCACTGCTCCTTTGCAGAGTAAACTAAGAAATCGTCAATGTAGACAATGTAGATATTTTTTTTAGATTTTTCAAAAACCGCTTGGTCGATTTAGATAAAATTTTCATGGGACCATTTGGGAAGTATACCCTTTCCAACAAAAAAAGAATTTTTCAAATCGGTTGACAAGCGACGGAGTTATGCGCGAACAAACATAAAAAAAAAATACAAACATCCGAATTGAGAACCTCCTCCTTTTTTAGAAGTCGGTTAATAACAGAGGGCGTTCCCTTAAACTCGTTAATCTATATCATTAATAGATTAAAATAAAAATATCACCATAGAAAAATAAGCATAAAATAATCCGAAATAAAAAAAAATATTGACAATAAATTCGAAACATCCTGTTTAAAATCAAAATAGTAGCGCGGAATAGCACTTGTAGTAGCAATGCCCAAACCGGCAAGTACGCGTGTACACAGTGTTTCTTTAACGTATCAATTTAACATTTTAGTGAATATTTTAAAATTATAAAAAAATAAAAACATTTTGTTTTCGAATGGTAATATTTTTTTTTATCATATATGGATGCTACACTATTGCGGGTTAAAGGGAACGCCCTCTGTTAGTTAACATACTGTATACATCCCTAGTTTTTAATTAGTACAAAAAAAAACAGGGCTCTGTCCGCACCCGTTACTGATCATATTTGTGTAGTCAAAAGTAAAAAAATAAAAACCTAAAATTGTCCACGGAGTTTTTTAATAATTGGTAAATTCATGATAGAATCAACATTCATACCTAACAATTGCTACTAGAAAATACTATGCGCAGTGTTTTTCCATTTTAATCGTCATTCATAAATCAATAGCCTGTACAATATTTTTATAAGTTAAGTGACATTTTAGTATATAAAAACGCTAATAACTTTGCTGTTTATGAACATATTTTTTTGAGACTTTTCTTAAATAATAACAAGACCTTTTCTAATAAGCCCTTAAAGTATTTGTACTAATTAAAAATTAGGGGTGTATAAATAATTACATAAAAAAACAAACAACAACAAAACAAACAACTAACAATTTATTTTTATGTATTTTATTACATTTTTAAAATTTCAATAAATTGTCAGTTAATATTCAAACTAAAATATGGCAATGCCGCCAGTATCTTGGGCATATTACCAGCTGACATCTTTGAAGACGAATTTTTTGCATCCTTAGTGGCCTCGCCATCGCTTCGCGCGTCTTCTCTCTCTGGGCTCCAATAGCAAAGTTCACTCATATGTAGCAATATGTACTATTCTTACAGAGTTCAGAGATAGCGGGCGCTGCGTACGAGACGCCGTGGTACCAGTACTCGTTGCGCGCGCGCCGCTCACTGCTCATCGTGATGGTGCGCACGCGCCGCACGGTCCGCCTCACTGCCTGCGGCTTCACCACGCTGTCACTGGCATGCTTTACATCCGTGAGTCATTTACTGCTCAAACATAATAACTTAAAGTTCATAATATCCTTATTGATCGTTTTATTGATCTTCTTATCATAAATTTAAATATTTGTATCATATCATAAATAGAACTACTGAACACGCATGCAATTGCCATGCTCGGACGTAAGATTAGCTGTTCCATAGATACTTATAATAATACAACCTGGACACTTTTTTTTTTAATTTGAACTTTGAACTTTTTCAATTTTAATGGATTAACCTTTATTACGAGTATTAGCAAATTCAAAGAGCCCTTTGAGTTAAGAGTGAATAGGTTCTTTTAAGCGAGCGTGCTCCATCGTTAACTGTATTATCGCTTCCCATAAGATGTGGAACAACCAAAAAGGTGTGAAAACTTGAACTATGCGGGTGAAACTGCGGGGTGCTTTTATATCAAATAATACTAATATACCCTATTCAGATTGGTAGAATAGTCCAGATTCAATGTTTTGGCAATTTCTGTTTCGACGATCTTAATTCTGACTTTCAGAAATTGCAGTGTTTGACAATAGTGTGGCGGTCTTATACAACAGGTCTATTGTTATCAATTTATTGCTGCCCTAATCCAAAGTAATTGCATGTAATCATATCAAACCATAAACGGTTGTGGAACACGCAGTCGGCCACACGCGTCATGGATGTTGCACTGGGAAATTAGTCGTATCACTTTAGTCACGTAGCCACGCCCATTTCTGCAGTGCGATAAAGAAAGAAAGAAAAATGTTTATTTAGGACTCGCACAAAACAAACAAAAAATAAAACTACTAAAAAAAAAAATTAAAGCTGTACATTTCAGTTATACCTTGTATTTGTGCGAGGCCAAAAAGGTTCCTATCTCAGCATATGCTGCGAAATTTCTAAAATTCTGATAGGTCCTATACAGATTACCTTTTATGACTTGAATGAAATTATGCCACGGATATACACATACTAAAATGAAATATATAAATCCATAAAGAATTCATAAATACATTTAGCATGCTCTTGGTCTATATCGTCTACATGTAGACTAATATGTCCAATTCAATTCAAAAAAGTGTCCAAGTCAAGGTCATCGATATAGCCCACCGGATTAGTAAGCTGAATTTTACTTTGTGCAATTAATTTCATCACCACTGCTCTCAAAACGGTGAAGGAAAACTTTCATGTCCTAGAACAAAAAGTTCGAAGACATGTGACATTCACCAACCCTGCACTGGACCCGCGTGGTGGATTACGGCCCATTCCCTCTCCTAGAGAGGAGGTCTATATCCCAGCAGTGGGAACATTAAAAGGCTGACTATGTTAGAAATGTTGTATTATGAGAAGAAAATCTAGCATATCCGAGACAAGCCACTAGATTTTTCGTTGCCTTTTTTAACGCCTTATCGGCGCCCACGTACCTTTGTCTTGTTGATGGTTATTGTGCTATTCAGATACTAGGTTGCGGATATCAGTCAAGAAATCGCTCAATTTAAAATACTGGTAGTTGGAGGCGTTGCATCCCGTTAGGCTGGAAGTTCTTCCCAGCATATGTGAACTGGGGCGAAGCAGATAGAGATAGTAACCGGTTAAATTCAGGCCCTGGATATTATACCGGGTGCTACACAGTACTAGTTCACTACAAACTTGATAGCAGAATCGCCAAATACCTTCTGGAGAAATCTCACATTTTTTTCTCTTTCGTTACTAAGTTAGTATTTCTGATATTTCATAATGAACTAATCCGCAAAGTTTCTTGTTTCAGATCATAAAAGCATCGTACACTTTCTTCACGGTGCTGAAGCAAGTTGAAGACAGAAAGTAAAAATAATGAAGCATAAAGGGTTCACTAGCATCCAGGATGCACCAGCATTCGAGCTGCATCAGCATTAAGGCTTTGCCAGCAGCTAGGCTGCACCACCATTAAGGCTTCGTCAGTATTCGGGCTGCACCAGCATTTGGGCTACATCAGCATTAAGGCTTCACCAATATCCAGACTGCACCAGTGAATCTAATCAGCTGTGCCTCATGTTCTAAAAGTTTGTTCGCAAAATTGACAATTGTAATTAATGACGAAATAAATACAAACCTATTTGCTATTAACAACTATCTTTGTACTTAATTCATGTACCATGCTAAGTGTATTTTTTTATTTCCAACTAGCTGCTGCCCGCGACTTCGTCCCCGTGGAATCCCCGATTTTAAAACATTCTTTATCGCTGCTCCGCTCCTATTGGCTTAAGCGGGATGATATATAGCCTTAAGCAGCCAGAACCAGTAGTTCCTGAGATTAGCGTATTTCCAATTTACGTACACTCGGAAACAGAAGCAGAAATAACATATTAAATTAAAAATCCGTTCAAAAGTTCTGCTTATTTGTATCGAGTTTTCTTATTTTTTTATTTATTTAAACTTTATGTACAATAGTTGGTAAATGGGCGGACTTATTGCAACAAGGCATCTCTACAGTCAACCTTTGGGTTAAAAAGACAACACTGTGGTAGATAAACAACAGTAGACCTTTTTTTTTTTTTTTTTTTACAGTAGACCTGCGAAAGGAGATATGAAAAAGAAGTACTTTAGTGTGTAAGAAAAAACAAAAGAAAAACATAAGCCATAAACTAAAGTATCAAATAAACCTTCATAAACAATGTAAATAATAATTTATGAAGTACTTTATAAAAAAGATCCTAAAATACATATTAGGTATACATAGAAAAAAAATATCATCACTATCAGAATAATTTATTCGTACACAAAAAATAATCTTGAATGCGATTGTGAGCGGAAGAGACTTGAGTGGCCGCAGTCCTACTGCATGGATAGGGTGAGAGAAGGGATAGTAGCTGGGTTTGTGAGGGTAGATGGGTTCTAAGTAGGAAGTGTGATCTGCAGGCATCACTAGGAACACTAGTAATACATGCACTTAAAAAAAATCAAGTAGTTCAAAAAAAAAACACGGCAGCCATTTCAAAAGTGATGTTTAGTTCACTTTTAACATGGCCGCAGATATTCATTGGAGGCGGGGGACGTTTCCTTTGAATAGTTCTTTACAGGTTCCTTCTTAGGTCCCAATTTTACTAAATTATTTTGTTTGTTTCATAACTTTTTTGCTATGTTCCCAAATCTAAAGAAAATCAATATTTCGCGACCCAAAAAGGAAGGCTGTATCCACCACTTTTTTGCGAATATCATACCAATCGAATGAGGACGAAAAACCAAATATGAACTCTTTAAAATTTAATTTTGGCCAAAATGGCGTTAACGTCCTTTGAGCCTAAAGGTATCGACGTGTTAATCAAATAAATCCCTCTTTTTAATCATTTCAAAATAAAACAACAATTTATAGTTAAATAGATTTTGAGCACGTGTAGCGTGGTTACATTGTAGTTGCACAATGTTCGCTTTGGTGATAAATTAATAGAAATAAACGATGCCACCACGAAACGTGTGCTGTTTTCATTTGTAACTAAATTCTTAGGGTATGCACACATGTCGCCTCCTTCTGCGAAGGAGTAATTCTAGCGAAGGAGAAGGCGGAACGCGTGCGAGAGAGGGAAACCTCACGCCCCAGCCGCCGCAACAGAAGAAGACGCCCCGGGCGTCGGGATAGGGCGATTCCCGGCCACCGTAGGCGCGAGCCTGCGGATTGCGAGCTATGGGTGGGTGTGGGTGGGTTGTGGGTGGTGAGCCATCCGATAGCAACCAGGCCCGAGTCAACGGCGCGTAGTGTTCCACGCGCGCCTCAAAGAGCCGTCAGCAACGAAGACCCCATAGGGTCAGTGCCTGCTAGAGTCACCGCGGCCCTGGAACGCAAAGGGCACAAGAAGGATCTCGGGTGGGTTTTAGTCAGTAAGAGTATGACACTCCCTTCCGCTCCGCCCAGAGCGGGGGAAGTCATTTGATGATTTCACATCCAAAGAAAAAGGGTATGGACACATCATCAATCATCAACAGTCTATTGCAGTCCACTGCTGGACATAGGCCTCTCCAATTGCACGCCACTTAGATCTATTTTCGGCTTCTCGCATCCAGTTTCCGCCAGCCGTCCTGCGCAAATCGTCACTCCACCGTGCCTGAGGACGTCCTACACTACGTTTACCGAGACGCGGTCTCCACTCTAGAACTCGTTCAACTCAACGGTTGTCGGTTCTACGACTATTATGGCCAGCCTTTCAGACCTTGACTTGGACACTTTTTTGAATTAAATTGGACACATTAGTCTATATATAGACCAAGAGCATGCTAAATGCATTTAATCAGCCATATAACCTGTAACTAGTTTGAAGAGCTCGTGGCTAAATAGTGACAGGCACACGGGTCGATCTTCCAGGTTCAGCAACGCTTGCTGAAGTCAGTCTGTGGGTGACCATCTTAACATATCCAGATTCCTGCTTCGGTTGCTATTCAGCACTTGGTTGTTACGTATTTTCAGAAACTAGGAAATCTTAAGCCGAAATAAGGAATACCGTGCTACCCAGCCACGTAAAATACTGGTATTCAGCTGAATCTAGTTTGACTGGAATTCGTCTCTTAAGGCTGGACAGATGGCTGCGGAATTTGGTTGAAAGAGTCACCGCGGCCCTGGAACGCAAAGGGCAATAGGAGGAACAAGGGTGGGGTTTAATCAGTAAGAGTCTGACGCTCCCTTCCGCTCCGCCCAGAGCGGGACAAGTCATTTGATGATATTCCATCCAGAAAAAAAAAGGTAGGTACCAACTTGGTGGCTAATATAGGTGACTGTAAATATACAATTTATTGAACGTCATAAAAACAATCCTTTTTTACTAATCTGTTCACACCTCACACATATCTAGTATCATATTTATTTTTAGAGAGTACACAAATTGTTATTTACAGATAGGTAAATTCAGACTAATAAATTACTTAGTATCATGAGTGTAGATTGTGTACTGATAGAAATAGACTTCGGCCGCTACCAATAAAATTATTATGATTTAAGAAGAATGTATATACTGCATGCCGATTATAATTTACAACTAGCGACCCGCCCCGGCTTCGCACGGGTGCAATGTAGATACTAATGTTTTCTCTACTATAATATGCATGTATTATACATATAAACCTTCCTCTTCAATCACTCTATCTATTAAAAAAACTGCATCAAAATCCGTTGCGTAGTTTTAAAGATTTAAGCATATATAGGGATAAAGGGACAGAGAAAGCGACTTTGTTTTATACTAATTAGTGATAATTTACCATATACAGTGAAATCCGTTTATAATGACGCCGCTTATAATGATCAACCGGTTAATATGAAGTAAAACAGAGCTCATTTTGGTTTTCATATCAAATTATTTAAAAAAAGTGCGGATATAATGACTTCGTTTATTGACATATCGCTTATTATGACCTATTTTTCAGAAATTATGTTTGGTCATTACTATAACCAAACATAATTGGGGACGTGATACCGAGTTTGTTCCTGACTTTGTTTTGATTTATCTACGACTATCAATATACAATTTTTTGTTTATCTACTTATTAGAAAAAATACCTAACAAAGATGGGAATTAGTTTAGTTCCTAAGATTACGCTTTTTATGACGTCCGCTTAGTATGACGTATTTTTCACTTCCCTTCGATGTCATTATAAGCGGATCCAACTGTAGTTTTGAAAACTTCTAACTCTGAGTTTTTCTGCATGCCATTTTTGTAATAAATGTACCGTGCGTGTTTCATGTATGTGCTAAATAAATATTATTCTTTCTTTCTTCCTACTTTCTTTCTTTTGATAATATTTAAAAAAACACTCTTCAAACTATTGCTTTGTAATATATTATAACAGTAAGGACTATTTAGAAGACAAATCAACAGAATCTGCTATCTGTAATCTATAATAATTGACATCGCTAATTGTGGAGGCATTTTCACGCCAAACTATGGCAGGATATGAGGAAACAAACTTACTGGAACACCTTATACAACATATTTTAGCAAATAAATATTTTTGATTTTGATTTGGCAATCTAGTTTTTTGCTGTGGAACAGATTGTTATGCACTATCAATGGCCGACGAGAGCCGCAGAGCAGTGGTGGCCGAGTGGTAACGGCCCCGACTTACGAATTGTAGGTCGCGGTTTCAAACCCAGCTAGGTGCATTACTTTGTGTAATTAATTTCATCACCACTGCTCTCAAAACGGTGAAGGAAAACATCGTGAGGAAACCGGCATGTCCTAGAACCAAAAATTCGAAGACATGTGACATTCACCAACCCGCACTGGGCCCGCGTGGTGGATTACGGCCCATACCCTATCCTAGAGAGGAGGCCTGTGTCCCAGCAATGCGAACGTGAAAAGGCTGATTATGGTTATGGTAAACTGGACCCAAGACACACGATGTCGGCCAACATCGTGTGTCTTGGGTCCAGTTCACAGTGAGGGCAACAGATCAACACAGGCAGGCAGGGGTAACGGTTCAGAGGAGCCCTGGGGCTGATGGGCCGCTGGTTAGGTATGAAAGGAGGAGGACACTGCGAAATACAGCTAACCCATGGCAAAAACACCTTTATTCCTGCGTAGGCGACGCTGGTCGGCCACCGCTGCTGACTATAGGTCACATAAATTCAAAGTTATCATACTAATATTTAGTTAATTTTACAATTTATTAATCAGGCATGCACGTTATTCCCGCGACCTAAGACACTGCTTTATCCAGTATATTTATTTATGCTTTTATACAGGGTTATTTGAAAAAAGTCAGCTGTTCCCTACATTTTGTAATAAATAAATGTAGGGAACAGCTGATTTTTTTTTCACGATTTCAGATTTGTTCCCATAGTACCTAAAAGTTGTTCATAATGATGAGTACTACAATGACTTCTTAAGAGGTTGTTCGAGTTTTTCAAATAACCCTGTATATCTACTATTTCACACAACCGGTTTGAAAACTAACATTATGGTAACCTAAACTAAGTCAATAGGACTCGATGCTGGGTCGGGGGTGTACCTACCCGTATTGCTGCCGGTTGTAACCGGCCAATAATATTGTATGTGTGTTGCAGAATTTGGCCCTGGAACGCAAATGGCATTAGGAGGAGCACGGGAGGGTTTTAGTCAGTAAGAGTCTGACTCTCCCTTCCGCTCCGCCCAGAGCGGGAGAAGTCATTTGATGATTTTCCATCCTTAACACAAACACATTTTATTTAACGATTTCTCACCCTGAAAAAATGGTTAAGTTTGCATTACGTATAATTTGTCATTTTCGCTTGAAAAATATTAATGTAGAAGCTGAATAAAAAGGAGGAGTGGAAGCAAAAAAAAAAAATGAAACAAAAAAAGTATATATTATATTATATTATTATGATTATTAAGTCTTTGGGCATCAAAAAACTTGAACCCCGCCTGTCAGCAGGAAAAGTGCCCAAAACCACTGACAGCATTTTCCGTTTTACGCTATTTAAAGGAACTAGCCGTGAGCAATCGTTTTTTCCTTCAATTATGCTTATTGGTTTACAGTTGCTCGTAAATCTTATTACAAACACATGGTCTGGAGGCGTGGACATCATGACATGGCCCGGCCATGATAATGTCAATTGCATCCATATAGTAACGGTAGATTAGATTAAACTTAGAGATTATTTCAAACACGTCTATTGGATTGTAAAGGCGCGACATGATGGGGCCGGGTCGAGCCTTTTTTTATTGTATTGAAACCGCAAATAATTAAAGTCTTGCTGCTTTAGTTCAACTACCTAGGATTTCAGAATGAAGGGGCATTGGATTTCGTTTTCATCGACAATGGCTATAGAACTTTACTAAATAATCGGTATACAAAACATTAGACCACATGCATTTTTGATATGCTGTTTGAAGTGTTAATATTTCCATTAAGAAAACATATGATGTGCTATTCACTCGACTTCTTACGAAATGTAGTTTTTTGCAATAATTAACAAAACGAACGAATAAGACTTCTCATAACCTGCGATGTTATCATTATGTTCTAGATGACCTGGGAACACCTAGTTCCAAACAAAATACACAAGAATAAGTTCCGTTATTCTGAACGAGTTTAATTGAGGTCATATAAAGACAGAGTTACTAGTGAAATAACACTGCATGTGTCAGTTAAAAGTCGCATTCGAATTTTTGAATTTGGAATTCTTATTTTTTTGACATGATATGTCAACTGATTTCACGTCAAGTCTATTCGAAATTTAAAAAGAAATCGAAATAAAAAAGAACACAAAAAATATGAATAATTTACGAGTGCACGGTGCGTAACTGTGCCTGCACCTTTAGCCAGTGTATCGCTACCGTAGTGGGGACAATATAGGAAGCTGACGCGCCTCATCCAACACAATCGGACGTCGTCGGGCCGCAGTAAAGATGTCAAAACTACTACTAGTTGTACTATGCGTCGTGTATGTGCGTGGCTGTTATTGGAACGCGCCGTGCTCCTACCAATTGTTTGGCTCGAAGACACCTTACGACACCGTCAGGGGAGATATACGAGACTATTCGACGCCGGCAAGTGAGTTTGTTGTGTTTTATTGTAATGTACTTTTTCTTGTTTTGTAACTGCCTTTAAATGGTAAGCAGAAAGCTATTAGATATTTTGAAAAACTGCAAACTCACGCGCAAACTGTTCCGAACGAATCATTTTTAATTATATCATGTTATCAAAAAAAAAAAAATGCAAACGTTTATAGGTTTTTCTGTGATCTTTAAGCGAAGAAATCTTTTCAGTAATTTTATTCAATTTTTAGGCTCAGTAGTTTCAGAGGTTTAAGCGGTTGAAATGATTACTATACATAATTTTTCATAAATACCTTTAAAATTATTTATTTATTTATTACAATAAATACTCCTTTTATCCTTTTTGAAACCCCAACAATGTATCATTTTATTCGATATTAAAAAAAAAAACTTTAAATCTCATTAAATTTTTTTAATTTATTTCCGAAAGTGAGCCCAAACTCAAAATTTAGTATTTACGTTATTTGTCCGTGTTCCATAGTACATTACGTGGACCACTGAATCGGTTCAGTAGAAGTGGCATGACAGAGAGACAGACACCAGTGATTCTATAACGGTAAAGTTTATTCCTACGGACTTTCGGAACTCCAAACGTACTCGTTCATCTCGATTCAATATCAAGATCTTGAGCTTGTCAAGATGTAAGCGAACCAGAGGTGTATTTTAACTACAAGAATCGTGGATCTGATTAATAGATTCTTCAACCTATATTGTTCCACTGCTGGGCAAATGTCTCCCCAATAGCATTCCACTGTTCCTGGTGCGTTGATCTCTCCAACCAATCCGTCATGAACGCCTCCAAGTCGCCACGCCAGCGTTTCTCAGGCCTTCCTCGGCGACGACGCCCGTCCTCTGGCTCCCACTGCGTGACGACTCTGGCTCATCAGTCCTGAAGAATCCTAGATAATTATGTGAACATCAAAGTTAGTGGAACAGAATATGCAATTACATTAATCATAATATATCATTTATTTCGGGTAACAAAGACCCATAGTATAGCATCCATATATGATAAAAAAATATTACCGTTCAAAAACAAAATGTTTTTTTTTTTTGTTAATATTAAAATATTCACTAAAAATGTTAAATTGATACGTTAAAGAAACACTCTGTACACGCGTACTTGCCGGTTTGGGTATTGCTACTACGAGTAGGTACTGTTCCGCGCTGTTATTTTGATTTTAAACAGGATTTTTTGAATTTATTGTCAATTTTGTTTTAATTCGGATTATTTTATGCTTATTTTTCTATTCTGATATTTTTATTTTAATCTATTAATGGTATAGATTAACGAATTTAAGGGAAAGCCCTCTGTTATTTAACATACTGTATACCTTACAGACTATTATACATATTTATAAAAACTACAAAAATACACTATTGAACACGAAGTGTCAGCGTCGTGTTGCGCTGCGCGGTGTTACGTAACCTTTCGCAGAATCGCCGATATACGACACCCATCGGCCAAAACTCTTCCTTGAGGAAGGTCTCAATATGATGAGTCGGAACTCGCACCACGAACGACTTGAAATTCGTGTTATGGCGCGGCTCCAACTTCTCAACCCTCAAGGTCCAGCTGGTCTTCGCTCGAACATACTCCACGATCTCCACACACCACAACATACACAATACATACTATCTAATAAAATAAATGCAAAAGTCTCTCTAACTATCTGCCTCTCTGTCACCTGTTTACGTACTAACAGTTGAACGGATAAGGATGAAACTGGACCACGAGTAGACCATGTCCTTGAGGGACATAGCATACTTTTGATCTATGTTTCTTTGGGATAATTTACGACTTACACGCGGGCAATTTCTGAAAGAAAGAAACGCATAAAATTATTGTTATTTCTTAATTATCATTCCAAATTAGCATACTAATGGCTAGGGTAGAATAATTATAAATTAATGAGGTTTGTTCTCCAAACCATTTTCATGATATGAAACTACGTTTTGTAAGAACAATATTTAAAGTAATGAAAACTAGTGACCCGCCCCGGCTTCGCACGGGTTCAATGAAGCGGGAAGCGACATTGTTTTATACTATGTAGTGATGTCTGTATGATGTTCAGATATTAAACATGTCTGTTAATCAATCACACCAAGACGGCTAAACAGATTTGGACCACAGGTAGACTATAGCCCAGTGGTGACCTCTCGCGTCCGGCCCTGGTTCAAGCCATGGTCCGGAGCGAGGAGGTGGGAAGCGGTCGCCTCTTTCTGCGGACCAGTAATGCTAGCGAAGGAGGAAGCGGAACGCGTGCGAGAGAGGGAAACCTCACGCCCCAGCCGCCGCAACAGAAGAGGACGCCCCGGGCGTCGGGAAACGCAGGGCATTCTCGGCCACCGTAGGCGCGGGCCTGCGGATGGCGAGCTATGGGTGGCTCGCCGTCCGATAGCAACCAGGCCCGAGTCGAAGGCGCGTCGTATTCCACGCGCGCCTCAAAGAGCCGTCAGCAAAGAAGACGGGACCCCATAGGGTCAGTACCTGCTAGGGTTGCGGAATTTGTTCGAAAGAGTCACCGCGGCCCTGGAACGCAAAGGGCACAAGAAGGATCACGGGTGGTTTTAGTCAATAAGAGTCTGACACTCCCTTCCACTCCGCCCAGAGCGGGAGAAGTCATTTTTCATGATTTCCCATTTAAAAAAAAAGGTAGACTATAGCCCGGATGTGAATATGCTTATCAATAAATATTACTATTATTTACATCGTGTAAACATTTGTTCATGCGTAGAGTGTATTTCGGTGAAAGCAGCTTCAAATTATCTCATGACATTATTGTCCAGTTGTCTTAAGAAATTCCTAATTGAGCATTGTTTTCAGGCTGTACGCTCAATAAGTTTTTGGAATATTATTGTGCGTACATTAAAGGCGAGGCAATGTGTGTCTGTGTGTCGTCTTGGGAGGTTTTCTTCTTTGTTTATAAGAGTGAATAGGTTATTTACGTGTAGGTACATCATCGCTTAGGTACCATCGGGTAAAATAGTGAAAACATCATATTCATTACTTTATTCTCATTTTTTCATTTTAAATACATATTCGTTACATTTTTAAAGTGTACCACTAAAAAGTTAAAAAAACTTTTTCCAAAAAAGCAACCGACTTCTAAACCAAAAAAAAAGTATAAAATAACTTTAATTTCGGAAGTCGTTCAAAATACGAAGAAACAAACCGAGTTCCGAAACTAAACGTAAAACGTAAAAAGTTTTTTATGCAACAAAACAAGAGCGATATTTAAAAAAATATATGTAACTGGTCTGAACACAACACTCTTTTTTAAAAGAATCTTTGCTGGCCGTCTCTTAGCATAAACGTGGAATCAGACTGTGAATCAATCTAAGCGCATTGAATTGATTATAAATTATATTATTTATTTGTATAATGCATTCCTTACTATGTTGTGCTGCACATATTGTACCCAGTGCGATATTACGTACCTGCGTTATGGATCACTTCTACACAAATATTATAAAGAGGAAATATTTGTATTTTTGTGTGATGTATGTTTGTGATGAATAAACTCATAAACTATCGTGCCGATTTCAAAAATTCTTTCGAAAAAATTCCGCAACTCATCGGTCCCCCTTGTGGGAGGCGCTTCCAACGCTGCCTTTTTTTTTTGGATGGGACTTCATCAAATGACCCCTCCCGCCCTGGGTGGAGCGGTAGGGAGTGTCAGACTTTTACTGACTAAAACCCACCCTTGATCCTTCTTGTGCCCTATGCGTTCCAGGGCCGCGGTAACTCTTTCGAACAAATTCCGCAACCCTAGCAGGCACCGGCCCTATGGGGCCCCGTCCTCGGTGCTGACGGCTCCTTGAGGCGCGCGTGGAACACAACGCATCGTCGACTCAACCTGGTATCGGACGGCGACCCACCCACGCTCACCGTCCCCAGGCATCAGCCACTGCGCAATAGCACAGCGACCGATTTGTCTCTGGAGGAGGCCGCAATGGGACCATTACTGGCACTCCATTTCAGCCCCCTCCCGAGTACCGGGAGTCGTAGCACCCGCAGCAGAAGCGGCAGTCGCGGCGACGGAAGCCGCGGCGGTGGCAGAGGCGGCGGCGGCGGCGGACCTCTTGCCCCTGGTCGGGGCGGATGGCGCGCAGGCCCTTCCCCCAGCCCAGTGCTCGGCCGGCTTGCCAACAGCCGCACATGCAACGCAGTGCGGCGTGGCCTCGCACGAGCCGGCCTTATGACCGGGCTGACCACAACGGAAACAGAGTCCGCTGCGGTCGACCTCCAAGGGGCACATAGCTCCCGTGTGGTTACCCACATGGCAGCGGTAGCACCTCAGAGGTCTGGGTTCCAGCAGTTTTACCCGCGCAGACACCCATCCCACCTTCCAACGCTGCCTGCGTTTGCGCTGCGTTTGGTACTCGGTTGTCACTTCAGAACAATTGTTTACAAGAAGCTGTTGGTTCAAGAAGAATGTTGGTCGACCGATTCTGATGCTTTTGTTACTATTATTCTTATGTAATGCTGTATACAGAAGCTGTTGGTTTGCCTTTTAATAAATAAAGAAGCATATAAGTGATATTGATCACAGGTATTGTCACTTAAAATTTAGGGACAAAAACATTCTAATACTTATATATAAGCTAGCTTCCGCCAACGTACGTACGTATGTACGCGCGTGCAAGTAGAAAATTATCGCTTAAAATACCATACCCCCAAGCTGATAAGTTGATGAAGATCTCCTATTTAAGAACATTGTCTTCCCACGTGCTAAGTTTCATCCAAATCTGTTCAGACGTTTGGAGTGGTGGCCGAGTGGTAACAGCCCCGACTTACGAATTGTAGGTCGCGGGTTCAAACCCAGCCAGGCGCATTACTTTGTGTAATTAACTTCATCACCACTGCTCTCAAAACGGTGAATGAAAACATCGTGAGGAAACCGGCATGTCCTAGAACCAAAAATTCGAAGACATGTGAAATTCACCAACCCGCGTGGTAGATTACGGCCCATTCCCTCTCCTAGAGAGGAGGCCTGTGTCCCAGCAGTGTGATTATACTGTTCAGACGTTTCGATGTGAAGTGGTACCAGACACATACACAAACGCACTTTCGCAATCGCATATAATATTAGTTTTAAATTTATGGTTTAAAATAAACTCTCGCAAAAAACTTAATATTGCTCGACCTTTTTCGTGTTCATTAAAACTACACTCCAATAAATTTAAGATGAACCGCTTCACCGGATCATCTTTTTTAGGGATCCATACCTCAAAAGAATAAACTGTTTTGGTTGTTTAATACTGTGACCAGTTTGAGTTCAAGGTAAACTCAAAAACGAATGGAACGATTTCCGAAATCCTTTCACCATTAGAAGGAATGGTACGTTATCCCTGAGTAACATAAGCTAATTTGAAAAAAATGACAACGCGTGCGAAGCCGAGACAAACCGCTTGTTTTTGTATGGTCAATGAATTTACATTTATAAAGTGTTTTTTTTTTATATTTTATTTTATTTAATAATTTGGGAAAACAAACAATTACACACTAGGAATAAACATAACAGTAGACATTTACATATAATAAGTGTGTAACTCACTACGTTATCCACAGTTTATATATGTCATACAATTTAGGGAACGTCTACAAGTGAGACACAATTTCAGTTTCTTAATAACTAATTAAACAAGTCTTTGATTTTGTTGTTCAGAGTATTTAGAAATTTACTAGCAGATAGAGAGAATATGTCTACATCTGAGAAGTATATGTTATAATTTTGAGCCAAGCGACGAAGAGGTGCGCGGACACCAGCGTTTGTGCGACAAGAAGACACTGCAAACAGGGGTCGCTCGCGCACCTTTCGAAACGTTTTTTATTTGAACGAAAATTTCAGACAGACGGATAGACCGAAACTATAAGGGTTTCTTGAACTTTCTTGTTGACTACGGAACCCTGAAAAAACGGAGTCCTTATTTTAGTCCGTTTATCAAGACCCCTTATCTCGGGAATGCGCGGAGGTATCAAGTTGAAATTAAAACCATATTATACTCAGGTCGGCAGTCCCTTGAAGCTGTGGAAAAATTCTAAGTTAAGGTAAAAACAAGATACGGCCATTTATGCTGCACGGAACGTATATTTCGATGCGCTCTCAAGATAATCAAAATGTATGGAATAATTGCAGTTGCAGCATTTTTTCAACAAAAAAGTTAAGTTTTTATAATCGGAAAAAATCAAGACTCGATTGGAACCTTTGTTGCGAGAGTCATAAAAAATATGCAAATGACTTCTCCCGCTCTGTGCGGAGCGGAAGGGAGTGTCAGACACTTACTGACTAAAACGCACCCGTGATCCTCCCTCTGCGTTCCAGGGCCGTGGTGATTCTTTCGAACAAATTCCGCAACCCTAGCAGGCACTGACCCTTCGGGGCCCCGTCTTCTTTGCTGACATCTTGCTTTGGGGCGTCCGTCGACCCGGCACTGGTTGCTGTCGGACGGCGAGCCACCCATAGGTCGCCAATCACAGGCCCGCGCCTATGGTTGCCGGGAATCCGCAATCTTGGGATCTGATCATCTAAGATTACGCATACTAGAAAAAAGAAAATAGAATAAATATGTTGAAATTGTAATGACGTTGATTTTTATCTTGTCGTTTGATTTCGATGACCGTTGATTGGCATGACATTTCAAACACAAGACCTCTTTACTACTTACTTAACTTTGTCATGAGGGAATCTACATTTCGTTTTTCCTTTCTTTTTTAGAAGTCGGTTAAACTGTTTTCCGTAATAAATGTAAATGGTTGATCTATGCAGTCGTCTTGAATTGGTCAACATCATTTTGTGATGTTTTTCGTTCGTTTGAATTTGTGTTTTTTTATTTTACCAAAATTGCTTTAACTTCTACAAATTCACTCTGAATGTGTATCAGTGATTACAGTCTTATCTCTGTTTAAAAACTACATACATTCTTGGATTCGTGAAGACGTGGCTTTTTGCTATTAAGATTGTTTATATTTCCAAATATAACCTCTCAAAAACAAATAAAACCCTTTTTAGCTACAATATTTTTTTTTTTGTGTAAACCGAATAAGCTCCAAAACTACGAGACTGATTTTAACTATTTTTTCACCAATGGAAAGCTACATTATTAGCGGGTGACATAGGCTATATTTTATCCCCAAATTCCCACGAGAGCGGGAACTACGTGGGTTAAACCACGAGGCGGTGCTTGTAGTAATACTTACATAGATTCACACCACTTTGCGTACGTTCGCAGAAACATACTTAGAGTGAAGAGGTTTTTTTTTTGGGTATTTCTTATGGTTGTACTAAAGTTCGCAATTATTTCGAAATAACGTATTTTTTGCTGTAATCAGTTCTTACTGTTGTTTCCTTAACTATTGTGTGAATGAGAATGTAGTTTACATGGATCGGGAATTCCCTGTAAATATTTATGTTATTTTGTATTCTAATAATACGGCCACGAAAAGTGTATGTATATTTGTCGCACGTGGGTTTGATGAGATTTTTTATATGTATTCATTGAGATTACTACATACGATAAATTCAGAAACCCACACTTTTTATTGTCCCTAACTATTTTTTTAAAATAAACACATCAAAAGTATCTAGGGATCAACATATATTTTTGCAATAACTTTTCTCCTGATTGATATTAATTAAAATTTTCTTTAAGGATTCATCAAATAAAGTGTTTTCGTTTGTCACAGTAACGATAAACCAAGTCACCTTTGCATTAATAAAGAAATTTGCCATTTTCCTAATAAAGGGATTTTTGACATTTGAACCACTAACATTAAAGTTCGAAAAAAAGACTGAAATAACAGTTTTCTTTAAAATTTTATTGGGTAACTTAAACAATTAATAATCCGTGTTTCTACCGCGAACACTAACAACACAAGAACATCGGTGTGGCATACTCAAAATGAGTTCATCCAAATCACGCTGTGGAATGGCCGCCCATGTTCGTTGCAACAACAAAAAAAGGTCTTCTTGCGACTGGATACCCTCCATATTCGGCAGAGCTCTTCTCTGTAGCATATCCCATGCATGCTCAATCGGGTTCAAGTCTGGCGACTGAGCAGGCCAGGGCAGGACATTGATGTTAGCTGCGGCGAGAGTCTGTCTTACAACTCTTGCGGTGTGCGGTCGTGCATTATCATGCATTAACTGAAATAAGGGACCGATTTGCACTTGTAGAGGAACGATGACGTCTGATACAATCGTCTCAGCATAAATTTGAGCGTTGAGGTTGCCTCTGATCCAAATCAACTCAGTTCTTCCGCCGATCCAAATACCCGCCCATACTATGATGGTTCCACCACTATAAGGATGGACTTCCTGGCAGGATTTTAATCGCTGTTGGCGTCCAGGGGTTCTCCAGTGTCGTATACGTCTTGTATCCGGTCTCATACCAAAACGAGACTCATCAGAAAAGCACACGAAACGCCATTGTTCTTCTGCCCAATTTCTGTGTTCAAGAGCCCATTGATATCGAATCCTACGATTGTGCATTGCTATAGGTGGTACCCGTAGCGGTCTTCGGGAATGAAGGTTCACTTCATGCAAGCGGTTTCTGACTGTTTGGTCGCTAATTAAGTTCCCTGAAGAGTGATGAAGCCTCACGGCTAACATCATGGCGGTTATTGTTGGAGCTCTTCGAGTTAAGATTTGAATGTATCGGTCTTGTCTCCGTGTGGTGCAGCGATACCGTCCTCCATGGCGCTCAGCCAAGGTAAGCGAAGAGCTCTGCCGAATATGGAGGGTATCCAGTCGCAAGAAGACCTTTTTTTGTTGTTGCAACGAACATGGGCGGCCATTCCACAGCGTGATTTGGATGAACTCATTTTGAGTATGCCAAACCGATGTTCTTGTGTTGTTAGTGTTCGCGGTAGAAACACGGATTATTAATTGTTTAAGTTACCCAATAAAATTTTAAAGAAAACTGTTATTTCAGTCTTTTTTTCGAACTTTAATGTTAGTGGTTCAAATGTCAAAAATCCCTTTATTAGGAAAATGGCAAATTTCTTTATTAATGCAAAGGTGACTTGGTTTATCGTTACTGTGACAAACGAAAACACTTTATTTGATGAATCCTTAAAGAAAATTTTAATTAATATCAATCAGGAGGAAAGTTATTGCAAAAATATATGTTGATCCCTAGATACTATTGATGTGTTTATTTAAATGAAATTTTGCCTTCCTACATTTTGTACAATCTATCTAAAACAGTCAATTTTAACACAGTACTACCACGGTTTATTCATTTCAACTTTGAGATTTGGCATTATATTCTGGGGTAATAGTAGCGAAAGAGAAAGCATTTTTAAAGCCCACAAGAGATGTATAAGATCAATTTTCAATTTAAAAGTTATTGACAGTTGTCTTCCGATGTTCAAATCGCATAAGTTATTAATATTTCCCTGCTTGTACATTCAGGAAGTGGCTATTTTTGTAAAAAACAACAAACATCTCTTTCCTTCACTGATTGAAACTAGAACTAGAACCTGCTGTATGAGATCTCAGTAACAAAGTTTATTATGTAAGGGTGGTTACAACACAACATTACTAAAAAAAGTATCCTATACATGGCTCCTAAAATATTTAATAAGTTACCCATTATCTTAAAAGAGCAACCTATAAGGATATTTAAAAAACGGTTCACTGAATTATTGGTTCAAAAATGTTATTATGCGGTAAATGATTTTTTAAACGATAATCATTTGTGATATTTTATTATTTTGGAGCTTTGAGGATGTAATCCAAATATTTATTCATCACGAATTTATTTGCGTAGCATAAGTGATTGTTTTCATAACAATTAATTTTGTATGCCGAAAGGCAGAATGTACAAGGATTCCAAAACTTCGTAACGAAATACCTCAACTGTATTAACTACATTCGATACAAATAAAGTCTTCTATTCTATTTTATTCTTACGTCATGTTACACGGTCCATAACAATGAATCGACTCAGTAATTTAGACTCGACGGTGGAACATAACTAATTAGGTATGTAAATGTTCACGTGGATAGACTGCTTAAATCATAATCTTTCTTCAATATTCTGGCGTAGTCGGATAAAACAACAGATCTCGTAAAACAAAAATGTTTAGATCTTGACTGATAAATCCACAAACAGCTGACCGATACATGAAAACAATAGCAAAGGTTAAATCATAATAATAATGACCGCTAACGATAGAATAAATATGCCATTCTCACGATTGTGTAAATGAAAATGAATAAATAAACGTGTCGTAAGGTGTGGCGCATACCGAGCAACGTCTAGCAACTGTGGCGCCACTTTCAGTTTCTAAAGACGTGGTGCCAGTTATGACATTTCTCACATACATACATATGTATGTAGGTTTTTGTGAAGGTAGTCAATTAATAAGAAAACGGTTAATCATCTTTTATGTAAATTGCATTGCATTTTAGAAAATCTATTTATAAGTCCGGCTTTTGTAAACTGAAAGTAAGTTAGCAAAATATGTGGAAGCATTTATACATTAGCCTATTTAGATAGATACATAAAACATTTATTTGATGCAACACAATAAAAACAAAACATTTATAATAAAAATAAAATACACAAACGCTTAATGATGACAACCGAAAAAAAGGTATTATTATATATTTTTTTACTTATAAACACTTATAAAAAAAATACTTATTTAAAAAAAATCTTGCACTATTAGACCGGAACATTATCCCTGAGTAACATAGGCTATAATAAAATAAATACATATACACACGTGCGAAGCTGGGACGTGTAATATTTACATATGTACTTACCACATTTTATGTAAAACTAGCTGCTGCCCGCGACTTCGTCCCCGTGGAATCCCCGATATTAAAACATTATTTATCGCTGCTCCGCTTCTATTAGCTTAAGCGTGATGATATATAACCTAAAGCCTTCCTCGATAAATGGTCTATTCAACCCAAAAAGATTTTTCAATTCGAACCAGTAGTTCCTGAGATTAGCGCGTTCAAACAAACAAACAAACTCTTCAGCTTTATAATATTAGTATAGACTAGCTGCTGCCCGCGACTTCGTCCCCGTGGCATCCCCGATTTTAAAACATTCTTGATCGCTGCTCCGCTCCTATTGGCTTAAGCGTGATGATATATAGCCTAAAGCCTTCCTCGATAAATGGTCTATTCAACCCAAAAAGAATTTTTCAATTCGAACCAGTAGTTCCTGAGATTAGCGCGTTCAAACAAACAAACAAACAAACAACCAAACAACCAAACAACCAAACAAACAAACTCTTCAGCTTTATAATATTAGTATAGATAAGCAGATCCAGATTTAAAAAAAAAATGTCTGTTATGCTCACACAAAAAGAAAAATGGAAAAATGAGCCCTGCTTTCTTTTGAACGTCTTGTAGGGGGCTCTACCATTGCCTTTATGGAAATCATCAAATCGCTCTGGGCGAGTTTTAAAGTTTTAAAGATCTAAACATACATAGAGACAGACAGCCAGCGGGAAGCGACTTTGAATTGTACCATATTTGTACGAAATATTAATGTAACGACATTCTATTTTTTTCTGGATGGAAAATCATCAAATGACTTCTCCCGCTCTGGGCGGAGCGGAAGGGAGTGTCAGACTCTTACTGACTAAAACCCACCCGTGATCCTTCTTGTGCCCTTTGCGTTCCAGGGCTGCGGTGACTCTTTCGAACAAAATCCGCAACCCTAGCAGGCACTGACCCTATGGGGCCCCGTCTACGTTGCTGACGGCTCTTTGAGGCGCGCGTGGAACACGACGCGCCGTCGACTCGGGCCTGGTTGCTATCGGACGGCGAGCCACCCATAGCTCGCCATCCGCAGGCCCGCGCCTACGGTGGCCGGGAATCGCCCTGCGTTTCCCGACGCCCGGGGCGTCTTCTTCTGTTGCGGCGGCTGGGGCGTGAGGTTTCCCTCTCACGCACGCGTTCCGCCTCCTCCTTCGCTAGCATTACTGCTTCACAGAAGGAGGCGATCGCTTCCCATGCCTCCTCGCACTATAGTGACCCTAGATTTCGAAAAATGCGCTGTTTATCTATGCTTTAGTGCATGACATGGATTTTTTTGTTTTGTAAATATTTTCGGCGTCCATAAACACGTGTTGATCAAGAGGGGTCACGGGCTGAGGTAGCGTTCGAAGTACAGTGCCCGACTTTAACTTCTCAAGGTTTGGTAGATTCATACAAAAAGTAGTTGAAGATGTGTTGACGTACATAACAGTCATTTTAACAGTAAGTACCTACTCTAACCAAAGTTGACTGTTGACAAATAACTGTCCATTAAGAAATACAAAAACCACATCAATAGGCAGAACTAAACATTTGTTCATTACATCATCTTATAGTCTCGTACGCATAGTTAAACATTAATGTGTGTTTGTTTTGTGTTATATTACATTTAATTTAATATTTACCTGTTAAATAAAGAATAGGTTTCTTTAGTCCATAGTCCAGTGGTTACACGCTCGTATCGTTGACGGTTTGATTCCAAGGTTTAAGGCCAGTTTCTGACTTGAGAATTTAGAGTTATATGTAAATGTGTCACTCTTACTGCCAAAGTTTGGTTTTCGGAATAGGTTGCCTCTGAAAATACTCAATTGAATAAATATTCAGAACTATCTATTGCCTGCGACTTCGTTCACGAGTAGGTACTGCGTCGGAAAATAAAATGACGACGCTAGATGCAATGGCTTTATTTTTTTATGGATGGGAAATCACCAAATGACTTCTCCCGCTCTGGGTGGAGCGGAAGGGAGTGTCAGACTCTTACTGACTAAAACCCACCCGTGATCCTTCTTGTGCCCTTTGCGTTCCAGGGCTGCGGTGACTCTTTCGAACAAATTCCGTACATCGCCCTCTACGGAAGATGAAGTTGAACTATCAACATATCAGTTTAGTGTTCGTTTTTTATATTTATAACAGGAATTATTATCAATACATTTTTTAAAAGAAGTGTTAAATGTTCCATTAATAAATAACAAAACTGTTTTTTTTTTCGTGCAGTCTATGCTACTTTTTCGGTCATTAAATGGTATTCGGGTATATGCGTTACGTATCTAATAATTGATTACTTCTTGAATATAGCCACAATGCCTACAATATTAAATGAATGTGTGAAAGTTACGTACATTGGTATTGTACTTTTTGCGTGGTGCAAACTACACAGATAAACAGACAATATATTCTGTTAGTTATCCCTTAGCGCCCTGGCTATTCGTTTGTACAGAAACGACTCCTCAGCGGATTTATTACTTATAAGTATAGATGAATGCTCAAATTGAAACAAATAAAACAACGACATGCCAGGCGCTTCCGTCACGAAAATTTTAGCTCCGTGTAATAAAATACTTATAAAAAAAGTGCAAATGCAACTAACTTATAAAAACAAAGCTATTGATACACTCGGACGATATTTATGTTCCACATTGTATTCACAGCAACATTGGATAACACATTCAAAAATGGAAGCAGTGCCTAATGTACCTTAGTGCGTTGAACTTCGAGTGGTCACGTCAAAAAAACAAAAAACCATCTTATTTATTTAATGGACTTATAAATGTTTATTACTCACTTGAAGTGCCTTTTGTCGTTTAGTTTTTATTTTTATAAATTACGATCCGCCCCGGCTTTGCGCGAGTACAATTCTGATACTAAATCTCTACTATATTATGCATGTATTATACATTTATGTATAAACCTTTCTCTTGGGTGACTCAATCTATTAAAAAAACGCATCAAAATCCGTTGCGTTTTTTTAAAGATCTAAGTATATACATAGGGACAGACAGACAGTGGGAAACAGTAGTGGGAAGAAGTATATGGGATGGGAAATCATCAAATGACTTTCTCTGCTCTGGGTGGAGCGGAAGGGAGTGTCAGACTCTTACTGACTAAAACTCACACGTGTTCCTCCTAAAGCCCTTTACGTTCCGGGGCCGCGGTGACTCGAACAAATTCCGCAACAATATTGTGACATCCTGCATACTTAATTGCATGTTTTGACAGCTAAAACTATTTTCATCTTTAACTTTTAATTTATAAGGAACTAGCGACCCGCCCGGCTTCGCACGGATGCAATGTAGATACTTATGTTTCCTCTACTATAATAATATGCATGTATTATACATATAAAACTTCCTCTTCAATCACTCTAAAATCCGTTGCGTATTTTTAAAGATCTAAACATACATAGGGATATAGGGACAGAGAAAGCGACTTTGTTTTATACTATGTAGTGATTAAGGAATAAAAAATAAAAAACTTATAGTTGAAAAAAGAATCTTGACAGCTGGGATTAGCTCATATACTATGTCTTTTGAGAGTCAGTCTTTAAACCCTCAGTCTACGAGTAGCGTTGACACTATGTTTAAATGGCCAGTGTTATTTATGATTGTCATGATAATTTCCTGCCATCACTGCAATCATCTCCAAGATTAGACCCATAAGTGTGATATTTTGAGGTTTCTTAAAACAACTCCCGATTACTACAGAAAAAAATTGTTAAAGAAAATTACCACATTAAAATGTTTATGTTATTTTAAGTGCACAAAAACACATTTTATTATTATTTTGGTAATATTGTCTTGTGAGCATACAAACAAAAGATAAAAATATAAAAATAATTACTTTAGTTGGGGATTAAACCATCGGCAAATGGTAGTTTAAAACAGACATAATTGATTATTGCTAATCTTCCATAAGCATGATAATATAAATTTATAACTTGACCGTACTTATAAGGATTATTCATGCAGATATTTGAACGAAATCTTTCCGAACGAAATATTTTCGATAGCTTTCCAAAAGATATTGGACAACAATTTTTTATTTTTTCACGTAAATAAAAAACGAACACGATACAGTACGTTGAATACTCGTGTGACGTCACTATTCGCTACAATTTGTACCACGATCGCGACATGACGTCACAAGCCCCACACTCTTGATCTTTGAAACTTTTTATCTTCGTCTTTTTACTGATTTGATAAAGCAACAAAAAAATGTGTCAAATATTTATCGATAATCTAACTGATATATAATAGTTCCTGTTACCGTGGAAACATGGGGATAAAATATAGCCTATGTCACCCGGAGATAGTGTAGCTTCCCAACAGTGAAAGAATTATTCAAATCGGTTCAGTGGTTTCGGAGCCCATTCAATACAAATAAACAATCAAATCTTTCCTCTTTATATCATCATTATAATATATAATATAAATATGTCATATATGTGTATCTAGTATAGATACATATGTCACCGGATTATTGTAAAATGCGTAAGATTATCTTACGCAGATTATAAACTCTTGATAAATTCGCAACTGAACATTTTCTCGAGACATCACACAGAAATGATTTCGAGAGATTATAGACTATCAAATTCTGATTCGTAGAAAAGATAACCCAATGATGTGGCACTGGATGACTGGATGACGACACACCGTGCGTCATTCAGTTACATTAAATAAGTAGTTTGAGTATTCATATATTTTGTTATATTTCTGATTGTTTGTATTTATGTGTGTGTTTATGAAATTTTAAGCTATGGACTCTAGTCTGAAAATAAATTATTACTGTTATAAAATTGAGCTGACAATGTATTGAAAGTTAACCATCTCTTATTTCTCTATATTTTATAATCTTACGTAGTTTGCCATTTTCTGGTGACATATATGTATTTTATTGTATATTTAAAAAAAAGAATCTGAAAATAAATTATTACTGTTATAAAATTGAGCTGACAATGTATTGAAAGTTAACCATCTCTTATTTCTCTATATTTTATAATCTTACGTAGTTTGCCATTTTCTGGTGACATATATGTATTTTATTGTATATTTAAAAAAAAGAAACGTTGCCTTACATTAGGAGGTTCTCTCTATATAGTGGGTGCGTTTATAAACATACCAATTCACATACACAAACAGCCAGATCCCGTACAACTATCTGTAGGCCATACAAATATTTGTTCCGTGCGAGAATCGAATCCGCGACACGCAGCACAGCAGTCAAACGGCTCAACCACTGCGCCAACCGTGTCGTGTCGATTTATTTATTATGTATTTATTGTATACTAGCAGCGCCCCACGGTTTTACCCGTGTAGTTCCCGTTCTTGTGGGAATATGGGGATAAAATATAACCTATGTTACTCAGGGTGAATGTAGCTTTCTAATGGTGAAAGAATTTTTGAAATCGGTCCAGTAGTTTTTGAGTATATTCGTTAAATACAAAAATACAAATCTTTCCTCTTTATAATATTAGTATAAATATAAATAGTACACCTAAGACTACCTACAGTACTGTCTTTCCTTCTGTCTTTAAATTATCGCTTTAATAGATAAGGCCGCTCATTGTGTCACCCTATGTAATGTTATCTTCATCTATGTTTTCTGTAACTTATATGGATTACATAATAAAGAGTAGTATTTGATTCTAATGACGCTGTTTTTTGTTCCCAGATTGCGAAGCGGTGTCAATATGGACGCTGAACCGCCATGGAAACCGGAACCCTGGCTCCAGCGACACTGTGGGTATGAAAGAGGTTGCTGGGCTGAAGGATGAGATTGTGAACAGCTGGACTGTAGGCACCAGTAAACTTTGCGCTCAGGTAATTAGAGTCGGTGGAGGTCTACCTTGCTTAGGCGGAGCAGAACGTCGTGTCCTCGTCGAGGCGATTGGCGGTGGCGACCTCTCACATCCTACTCTGGTTCAATCCATGGTCCGGAGCGAAGGGGCATGGGAAGCGGTCGCCTCCTTCTGCGAAGCAGTTCCATGGTCCGGAGCGAGGAGGCATGGGAAGCGGTCGCCTCCTTCTGCGAAGCAGTAATGTTAGCAAAGGAGGAGGCAGACTAGGTGCGGGAGAGCGAAACCTCTCGCCCCAGCCTCCGCAACAGAGGAAGACGCCCCGGGCGTAGGGAAACGCAGGGCGATTCCTGGCCACCGTAGGCGCGGGCTTGTGGTTGGCAAGCTATGGGTGGCTCACCGTCCGATAGCAACCAGGCCCGGGTCGACGGCGCGTCGTGTTTCACGCGCGCCTCACAGAGCAGTCAACAAAGAAGACGGGGCCCCATAGGGTCAGTGCTTGTTAGGGTTGCGAAATTTGTTGAAAGAGTCGCCGCGGCCCTGAAACGCAAAGGGCACTAGAAGGATCACGGGTGTTGCTGTCAATGTTGTGTTTACCCATAATTGGCATATATATTAGAATATTACCGTATGACTACACACATACATATAATAATATGTGGGTGAACCTTAAGTAAATAAATAAATTCGCATGGCGTGACTGCATCCTCCACAACCCGATTGTAACTTAGCGATACGGTACCTCCTGGCAAGACTGGCGTTAAATTATCTGGATTTTGATTATCCGATGATATTCCTGAAAGTAACTAGGGGCCATCGATAAATAACGTCACACGTCAAGGGAGTGGGAGGGGCTCTAAATTTCGCGACGTCACGTCACACAATCTAAGTATTAAGTAAAACTCGAACAAATACACGAATAAAATTGTAAAATATGACTGAGACGTCACACTGAGTTACCGCGGCCCTGGAACGCATAGGGCACAAGAAGGATCACGGATGGGTTTTAGTCAGTAAAAGTCTGACACTCCCTACCGCTCCACCCAGGGCGGGAGGGGTCATTTGATGATTTCCCATCCAAAAAAAAAGGGGGGGGGGTCTCACAAATGTGACCAGCTGAGACAAGGAAGGGGGGGGGTTGCTTGTCAAGAGTTTATGGATGGCTCCCTATCTGAAAATCCTATAATTAACTACTAACTTTTTTTTTATTCCAGGACATCGAAGCTTTCAAAAAGTTCCGATGGAACGACACCATGGACGTCTCCGCTTCCTACCTCACAGGCACTGGCTATGATGAGCTCTATGGCATCGGGCAGAGACTCAGGGAGAAGTACCCTCATCTGCTCAGCGGCCAGGCTGAGAAGTTCTACTTCAGACCGACCAATGAGCAGCGAACCATCACCAGCTGTGTGGCGTTCATCCACGGGTTGACTGATGGCACCAACTTGAATGTGACTATGGAACAAGCAAGGCAAAGGGATGATGTTATTAGGGTGAGTTTTTGAACAAGAAATGAAACCCGGTTAATACGATTTTTTGCATACTACGACATTTTTCATCAGCCTCTATAACTTGACTCATGTTTTCGTGCATTTTAACACGCTTAATACTATTCGAAAGTCTGTTTTGCACCTTCAGAATTAAAGGGACCTAACTCGAAAATGGATTTTTTTTTGGGAAATGAGCAAGAATTAAAATCTTTAAAAAGTGTTGGGTAAAGAAAACAAATATCTCCCGAAACCTATGTATAAACTGCCCCTTTCCCAGTCATATTGCGGAATCTTTTTCATCACTGGCTTTTAGAGTATCTATCTTACGTACCATTATATAGCTACATTATAAGTAACAGGAGTTTTGAGTTAAGCCCCTTTAATTCTGAGAGTGCGGTTTGTTTGTGAGTTTCGCTGTTTGGCTAATTAGATCATATCAATATTTTTTTAACAGTTTTCGACTTCAATCAGAATTTGGTGATGGGAATCAAAATATAACTCTTTGAATAAAAAAATGTCGAAGATAATTTTCACTTTTTTTCAATCTTTTTAATCAGTGTTTACAAAATAATGGTTACATTAGTTTTGAAATAATTAATGCGTGAAATTACACATACATACAATGCGAATGAACTGGCAGTAATGAATTTGTCATGTGGATAGACCATAGACTGGGATTAGAACGTACCTACGATACGTAGGCACGTCCTATCGAATTCAATCTAGAAAATAATGTCTTTATATGCCCTCTGGTTCTGAACTGACTGATACATCATTTGATCTGTCAAATGATGTATCAGTCAGTTCAGATAGAAAGGGCAATGAAACCTTATAATCTAAGGATGATTGATGATTGGCGGCATGATATGGGTATATGATATCATACACGTAAGTTACCAGAGATATCAGCACTCAGAATTATCTTCAGATTTTGTAAAAATTCACACGCACTTCCGCGGGGCGCAGTTAAAATACTATACAGGGTTATTTGAAAAACACCAACAGCCTCTTAAGAGGTCATTGTACTCATCATTATGAGCAACTTTTACCATGGGAACAAACCTGAAATCGCGAAAAAGAAAAGTCTGCTGTTTCCTACATTTTGATGAGTTATACGAACATAAATGTAGGGAACAGCTGTTTTTTTTCTTCCCGATTTCAGGTTTGGTCCCATAGTAGTAGTAACCCTGTATATTTAAGAGATTAATATTATGACTGTGCCTTCCCAGTATATCTATGAAAACCTCTTGTATGCACATAAAAATATTAATCTGTTTAAAAAATACAGTGATATCCATAGCATAAATACTAGGAACAAACACAATTATGTCGTTCCTAAAACCAGGCTCAAAAAAATAGGTGGTTCGTTTCGATGTCAATGTATACATTTTTATAATAAACTTCCTAGCCCTATTCAAGAACTAAGCAGAAATAAATTCAAATCATTTATAAAACGTAAGCTATGCCAGAAAGCTTTTTATACAGTTAAAGATTATCTTGAGGACAAGAAGGCTTGGGATTGAGCTGCTTCAGTTTTGTACACGGCCCAATGTTTTAATGTTTTTGTTTTGTTCTCTTTTGTGCGCTTTTTGTTTATATTTATACAGTTTGACATTTTCATTTACTTTTGACATGAATGTTTACTTTTTAAAGTATTCTTTTTATTTTATTACAATTTCTTATTTTGACATGAATACTTACTTTGTAAAGTATCATATTTTTTTTATTATTTTATATCAATATCTCATTTTGACATGAATACTTACTTTGTAAAGTATTATATTTTTAAATTTTAATTTTATTCCCTATTGTGAATGTGAGGACTATGTGGGTTATTATTAGCTTTTTCCTCTTCAAGTATATTTTTTTTTAACGTTGTCTGGCTGTTTGAGTATTTTTGTGGCCTACCCAAATGTCCTTTCATTGGCATTGTTCGTCGAGTTGTTGAGCTCCTTATTGATTCTAAGTTGAGCTAATCGACTCTGACCAAGGCTTGCACTGACTGGACAGGTCCACTCAAAACTGTGTGGTTCCTTCTTAAAAAGACCACTTCAGACACTGATCTGCATGGTCCTCATATAACGTATTATGAATATGGGGATCATTTAGATCGCTACGTCAGGGGTTCATTCATGTTAGTCTGGCGGTTTGAGTTCTTTAGGTGGCCTACCCAAATGTCCTTACTTTGGTATTGTTCGTCAAATCGTTGAGCTCCTTAAAGTTCTAAGTTTGAGCTACACGATAACTGACAAATGCTTGCACTGTTTGGACAGGTCCACTCAAATCTGTGTGGTACTTTCCTCAAAAGACCACTTCAGACACCAACCTACATGGTTCTCATATGATTTGACCAGTTCAATTGTATGGACTTCAAAAGAGACCTTGACCTCTGAGTTTGTTTCGGTGTTTCTTCTCAGGGTAGTCAGCTAGGAAACACCGGCCTCATCTAGTTTTAAAACGGCTAAAAAAAAAAAGATTGACGTGTAAAAGTGTTTTTTACAACCTACTTACAAAAATAAATCATTTATCATTTATCATTTATCATTTATCATTTATCATTATCATTATTAATATTATGAAGCTAGAGTTTTTTCGTTTGGTTGAACGCGCTAATCCCAGGAACTACTCGCTCCGTTTGTTGAAGGAAGCTATAGGCCATCACGCTACTACCAATAGCAGCGGAGCAGCAATGAAAAATGTAGTAGTCGAAGTAACGCGGTTCAGCTAGTTTGTCAAGTCAAACAATACACTGTCGATTTCAATATTCTGAACTATAGTTACATCGTTGTAGTGTTTCGAACAAACGCTACATCCACCTATAATGTTTCGGTCTAACAAGTTTCACATTAACGTAGTTTCGAACTATTGTTCCGACTGATGAACATCGAACAAACGAGTTTCGAACTGACATAGGGCAGTTCGAAAATCATTTGTTCGATTTCCATTGCACCCCATTTGTGCCTCTAATAAAATTTAGAGAAAGTTCAAAGACCCAGTTAAAAAGCATTCCCTTTCGCTATGACATAATATTCGTAGATATGTATATATATTTTAATATTATATGTATGATAAGATCCTATGGTAAACGTTGTATTGTAAAATTTGTGCTTTGTGCTCTGGTGCGTCTATGCTGAACTCTCTCTATCACTCAAAGGTTTGCTGGGAGGAAACTCAACTTTGAGTTAAGCTCGCTTTTGTACATTCACTTTATTATGTCCAATATAAGTTGTTTTTTTTGGTGTACAATAAAGAATTAAGACCCATCATTTAAAAGTTCATCAAGACTATTCTTCAGCATAGAGCATTGAACTGGGAGGGAGGCCAAAAATGTCGGTGTACCTATAATTAATTGTTATCTATGTTTTTTTCAGCCGTATGAGAACTGTGATCGTTATCAGCAGGAAGTGAGAGGTGGATACACTCTAGCTCACCAAATGGATACATTTTTCGCTTCCCCGCAGTATGTTGCTGTAAGTGAAACAAATGTTTTAGTAAATTGCATTGGCACATACACAGTTGGCCAAGAGAATCCTCTGGATGTGGACGCACAGAATAGGTCATTTTGACGAGTTTTAGGGAAGCCCTATGTCCAGCAGTGGACGTCTTTCCGCTGGCATGATGATGATGATGATCAATACGAAATGATACTGATATTAGTTAAAATTCAAAATTTCTGTACTCTATTCCGCAACATAGATTTTGAGGATCGTATAGTTTCAGAAATATCATAAATACAAACATAATTATGTATAGTTTTCCTCAATCTACAGTACAATATACACTTAAATAAAAAAGCTCTTAACTACCGCACATAAATAGACTAAAAGACGGCGACGAAAAATTCTTCCGTATCGTTGGCCATCTGTAATGTACCCAAAAGGCTCACCACGTTGCCACGCTGTATGGCAATACTTATCCTTTGTCCAAGGTAAAAACCAGCCGTTGGGTCACGCGAAATGTCAACTAAGCAGATGTTTAAACAAGTTATGAGCACTAACGCCCCACGACCCGAGAGTACTTATCAACCCCAAATTGCTCGAAAATATAACTACCAACGAGATTATTAAATTTCCACCACTTGACGTTATCTGCAGCCGCAACCGCAGTTTAATCACCGTTGACCATAATAGAAATCTTATAATGATTGAAAATGAGTGTTTTAAGTTTGATCGCTTACGATCAAATTTAAAACACTCATTTTCAATCATTTCATTAATTATTCACAGGTCCAAAACGCCGTCCAGTACCGCTTAGGCATCAACACCCAGCTGAATGCGTCCATGGTCTTATCCATGTACGAGATGTGCCGTTTCTTCCGCTCCTGGGAGCCTGATCACAGGAGCCCCTGGTGTGCTGTCTTCTCTGAGGAAGAACTCCTCGTGATGGAGTACTATGATGACATCAGGCATTATTATAGGAATGGATATGGGTCTTGGGTGAGTTTGATTACAATAAATATTATAACAGAATAAACTGAAAACCTGAAAAGAGGTACTCGGTGGAGGTCTGCCCTGCTTGGATGGAGCAACGCCTCGTCGAGGCGACCGGCGGCGGCAACCTCTCGCGTCCGGCCCTGGTTCAATCCATGTTCTGGAGCGAGGAGGCATGGGAAGCGGACATCTCCTATTGCGAAGCAGTACTGCTCAGGAAACGTAGGGCCATTCCCGGCCACCGTAGGCGCGGTCCTGCGGATGGCGAGCTATGGGTGGCTCGCCGTCCGATAGCAATCAGGCCCGCGTCGAAAGCGCGTCGTGTTCCACGCGTGCCTCAAAGAGCTGTCAGCAAAGAAGACGAGGCCTTATAGGGTCAGTGCCTGCTAGGGTTGCAGAATTTGTTCGAAACGGTCACCGCGGCTCTGGTTCGCAAAGGGTCACGGGCGGGTTTTAGTTAGTAAGAGTCTGACAGTCCCTTCCGTTCCGCCCAGAGCGGAAGAATTCATTAGATGATTTCCCATCCGGTACGATAAAAAGTGGATCCTGCACGACAACCGGTGTTCGTCTCAGTGGGTGGACCCGGGTACAGCACTTCATCAGTGCGCTGACAAAAGATTACTCACAGGAGTGTTGCGGAATTTGTTCGAAAGAGTCACCGCGGCCCTGAAACGCAAAGGGCACAAGAAGGATCACGGGTGGGTTTTAGTCAGTAAGAGTCTGACACTCCCTTCCGCTCCACCCAGAGCGGGAGAAGTCATTTGATGATTTCCCATCCAAAAAAAAGGGGTAATCTTTTTTACCGCACATGTACATCACAGCTTCTTATCGAATGCTATAACAGTGACGGCAGATGTCTATTGCCAAAAATTGCAAACAATGATGGAGTAGCTAGCAACAACCAAGATCAGTCGCTCTTACCCATTACTTCTCCACGACGACAAACTCTTATTTTCAGGTCAACGAGTACTTAGGCCGCTTACCAATGAAGGACTTGTACGACAGCCTCATGGACTTCATCGCAGGAGGCGGTCGGAAGGTCAGCGGGCACTTCACTCATGACACTATGCTGGAGATGTCCTTCCTTGCTCTTGGGCTCTACAAGGGGGATGCTCCTCTGCAGGCTCTGCACATGGACCCCACCAGGGTTTGGAGGTCCAGTTACTTCGGCGCCTTCTCGACAAATATTATTGCTGTGCTTAATAGGTAAACACTTTTGATAGCGACATACTATACTTCTCCATATACTAACACTAGCTAACCCGCGTAACTTTGAGCTTTGTTTGTGTGACTTTTTCCAAGACTGCTCTGCTCCTATTGGTTATAGCGTAATAATATATAGCCTTCCTCGATGAATGGGCTATCTAACACTGAAGGAATTTTTCAAATCGGACGAAGCAAACAAACAAACTCTTCATCTTTATATATTTATCCTTACTAATATTATAAATGTGAAAGCGTGGATGTTTGTTACGCTTTCACGCAAAAACTACTTGACGAATCATTATGAAACTTTGTACACATATTCTGGGAGGTACTAGAAGTAACATAGGATATTTTTTATCCCGGGATTATGTTCCCTTGGGATAATTTCCGACATTCATTCATAGATTATAAACGTAAAAGTAAGTGTGTGTGTACCTGAACGGATTTGATGAAACGATTTTAAGGTCACATCATGTCTTAGAATAGGATGCAGAATAATTTTTATTCCGGGATTATGTTTCCTATAGATAATTTCCAATTATTCCCGAAGCTACTGACAGAAGTCGGTTTAAAAAAAGTGTTTGGCTTCTAATTAAATTATCTGTACGCCTATTGAACTCGTACGTTTACCTTTGCAAGCAGGTGTATTCAGGTCATTGTCCATACATGTGGTTATTTCTGTCTGTTTTTATCTGGGGGCACGGTAGTGCCACCGCCAAGACAAGCCAAGCGAAGCGCAAGGGCACTACCTGCCTTTTCTCGAAACGCTTCGTCGTTTTTTTTAACTCTCATAAATTTGAAATTGATTGAGTCAGGCGTTACTTTGCGGGCGGGAGGGAGGTGTATACCTGCAACCCACTAATATTCGCGGAAATTAAAACTAGATATATTGTTTTCATTTTCAAATTTCTCATAAATTTGCTTTGGATGATGCTAACAGTTAAAATTTTCAGGATAGAATGCCATCAGTACAATCATTAAAAATCCAATTTTGATATGATAAAGATAATGTCGTAGCTATTATACTTTAGATTTTATAAATACCTCAAAACCCTCGATTTCGTCATTGACTCACTTACTCACTGACTCACTGATCATCAAAATTGTTAGGGTATTTCCTGAAGTTCTAGAAAGCTGAAATTTGATATGTAAGTTAATATTACTACAAAGGAATAGGAGGTGGAAGCTTGTATGAGACTTGCACTACAGTTTGTGCTTATACAAAATCCATTAACCAACTTACAAAAATAAATGAAATCCCACCAAACACATTTTCATGTAAAAATGTTGCCAAGATGAATCTACGTAGATTACCCTGTGAAAAAGTTATCAGATCTCGTATAAAGCCAAGCTCTAAAAACTGCACGCTCTTAACCTACAAGCTAAGTATAGTCAAAACGTGTGGCTTGGCCGTTTTGCTATCATCACGAAGATTTCATAGGCATTCGTTCATTGGGTGTGAAATAAAAGGGCCAAGTCACAAGTTGAAAAGACATTTAAATGTTTTTGGTGGGTTACTTTTACGTTATTTAGTTTATCTTCAAATTGCTCAACAATTCAAATTATATTTAGGATTTATTAGTATTAGCCTTTTAATATAGGCAATCGGTTGGATTAATCATCATCATGCAGGAGACTATGTATATTTTTTATTACTGATTATTTAAACTGTGTTATCAGCGATCAAATAAATTTTATCATTTTCGAGTACTTTATCAGCTGTTACATATGTAGGATGTATTCTGTCGATTGATTTTTGTTATCTACGCACGCAATTGTCATTCATTGACGAGTTGATATTTATTGTCAAAGCGTCCTTCCCTATCTTGAGTCCACCTATCTAAACTACTGTTTTATGAGTACTTCAAAGTCTAATAATATCACCTTCCTATTTATTTATTATGACGTCTCGTTATCTACTTGTAGTAAATTATTTGGCTTGTCAATCATTCTTTGTACGGCCTCGTTGTCGTGTTTTCAAAACATATTATCATTTTAAATAGTATCAGTGGCTTTCCTGTTTTACTATTGCTGTACTATAAGTATTAATCTTAATCTTTAATCCAGAGATTTGATGATTTAGAGCAGTGGTGGCCGAGTGGTAACGGCCCCGACTTACGAATTGTAAGTCGCGGATTCAAACCCTGCCAGGTGCATTACTTTGAGTAATTAATTTCATCACCACTGCTCTCAAAACTTTGAAGGAAAACATCGTGAAGCAACCGGCATATCCTAGAACCAAAAATACGACGACATGTGACATTCACCAACCCGTACTGGGCCCGCGTGATGGATTACGGCCCATTCCCTCTCTTAGAGAGGAGTCCTGTGTCCCAGCAGTGGGCAAATTAAAAGGCTGATTATGCTTATGCTTTAATCCAATCAACCTTTTTTAATCTGGCCTTCTTGTTTGAAGAAAAAATTCACATCACACAACCCCATTCTTCCAGGTGTGACGAGATCGCGAGCCGTACTGCCAACCAGTACTACCGAGTCCAACTCTTCATCAACGAGCGGCAGACCCCCCTCTGCCCCCTAGAGGGGTGCACCATGCAAGAATTCCAGGAAAAATTTAAGCCTTTCACTGACGCTAACTTAGATTTCTGCAGCATGTCGTACACCCCCGACGAGAATGAACCCTCCACGAATAGCGCATCATCTGCAAATTCATTTTGGAGATTTTCATAGTAGTTCAACATTGTGAATTGATGAACTGTTTTAAGTAATAAAGGAAGTGTTAAATTATTAATATTGGAACCTACAGCAGTATTTAAGATGTACAATTTAATTTAGTCCCAATTTCTATTTCTAAACGATAGTTTTTTGTTTACAGCACATTCTGCATTGACTCCTTTACTATCCATGTTTTAGAATACATACGATTTTGTTTAAAGTTCCTGTATATAATATTAGTCAGAAAAGCGGTATTTTTATCTGAGTGACCATTCTCTCATTTGATGAAACTTACGCTTTCGCATTGCAGTCGAAAACTGACAAAAATACGTCTAATTTTCATTGTATCTGAGATGGTATTGCAACTGAACGTTTATAAGTAGAGAAATGGTGATCTGATTCATTATTTTGCACCAAAAGAAGTAGCGTTGTTAGAAATAAGGTGTTTGTTATGAATTCCGATTCTTCGCAAATCATCACACGGTCAATATCATGCATGAATCTTCTATTATTTTCTTTTATATTTCCAACTGTTTGTTTAATACCGCAAAGATGACATGTATAGCTTATAGATATTTGATATGACAATAAATAAATGAAACGTTGTCTAATCGCGCCGCTTGTCGTGTGTTTTATTTCCTCACGGAACAAATATTTTTATGTCCTACTGATAGTTGTTTCGGGTTTGTATAAATGTGAGTTTAAATGTTTGTAACAGCACCACGTTACAGGATGAATTCCTAATGTGTTGTAACGAAAAACAGTTATTGTACCTACTTAATGATATTCCATTAATTACAAAAGTAGATACAAGAGAAGTGATAATGTGTGTTCTTAATCTGCTCATTTCACAATAAATAATTTTGCGTGTACTTGAGAACGTCAGTTCAGAAAAATACTGACAAAACCATCCAGTTTTGTGAGTTGTAAAAATAAATATAAGACATTCTTGTTTTGAGACGGTAACGAACTTTATATTTTGTGAAATAAATATTTAAGTGGGTGTATGTGTGTATTTTTATACCCTCAATGATTTCTCAGGCTTTTTATATCTTCTACAAAATATGGCAGAGTATCCAGTTTCAGTATGTGTAGGCCTGAAATATTATTGGTTGTTTGAGTGGGCTCTTTTTCATTGATTCCCAGGAATAATGAGTGTAGTCGAGTCCTGTTTTGAAACAATTCTTTCTGAAATATTATTTTTAAGCTTTATTTTTGTGTGCAGGTAGGTGGTTGCTATACCACTGTTGGTACGTACTCGAAATTAGGCCTTCTCTTTGGCTACGAAAATAGAGTCTTACTTTCATGTAGATCTGAGTCATTTAGCAAACACGTGTGCACGCTATTTCTGTGTATAAGGATAGTAGATAAGATATTTATGATATTGGGATTGATATAAATAAAAGTCGAGTAATAGTATTTTATGACAACGATATCGCTTTATTAGATGTCAAAATGAGGCTGGCGAGAGAGGCGCGCGCGCAGGCGGCGGTGAGGGGGTGGGGGGCGTGTCTCGGACGAGCAAGCGCACGCGCCGCTCACGCGCTTCTCTCGGGGCCTCGCACTCTCGATACATACTCCACGGTAATAAATAATATAAATAAATATCAACAAGTTACAAAATAGCCTTTGGTAAAAAGATTAGATCACTAAAGTGTATATTTTTTTTTTGTTTGGCTTACAAAATTTTTTTTTACAGTTTTTCGTTTCACGCATCCGTAACTTTCAACTGCTATGTATAAAAAAAATTAGTTACATTTCAACGAAAAATCTGTACAGTCCGTTTTTTTTCTGTAGTGGAACGTTTAGAAATCTTCGGGCGCCAGGTCGAACCTAGGTGGGAAGGTGCCGAAACCGTCAGCGAAGCCGGGACGCGAGCGCTGGGGCTGTGGAGGAAACACACATTAATATCTCACTCAACGTCACCAGTCGGAATAAAAGACATGCAGGACCTGGATATTCGTACATGCCTAGGAGTCTAAGATGCAAGACAATAATAAAATACATGTATATAGATGTATGGTATATGGGGACAACTTCCACAGGTACTAGATCTACTTCAAGGGGCTGCACTGCTCATAGTGCTGTATGTGGCGTGCAATATATTGCCAACTTACATATTACTCTCCAGTGCTGAATTAGGGACGCCCTTTAACGGACGCCTGAATCAGAGAATGATGCTTAGTATCTCGAATTAGTATTGACGGTTTGGTAAAGACTTAGTGAAGGAAACTCACCGCCGGACTGACTCCTCTTGCGGCGGAACCCGCGCGTCCCTTGCCACGGAATTTGCTGATGGCCTGCTCGGCAAGGTCTGCCCTTTCTTCGGCTTCCTCCAACTCCTGCTGTGCCTTGCGGAACTTAGCCAAGTTGAGGGCGGCGATTTCTTCGGCCTCCTCGATCTGCCTCTTGTAGGTCTTGATCTTCTGTTGCAGTTTGTCGACCAAGTCTTGCATGCGCTCGTGGTTCTTGCGGTCCTCTTCGGCCTGGAAGGTGAGCTCCTTGATGCGCCTCTCGGACTTGCGCAGGTTCTTCTGTGCGTCGGCGTGTCTCCTCTGTTCACCGTCAAGCTCGTTCTCGAGCTCCCTGACCCTCTGTTCCAGCTTCTGGATGGCCTTCTTGCCTCCCTTAAGGGCGTTGGCTTCAGCCTCATCAAGCCTGACTTGCAGTTCCTTGATCTGTTGTTCAAGGGCCTTGCGGAGTTTCTCCTGGGTCTGAGCGTGGTCCTGTTCGGCGCGCAGCTCGTCGGCCAGACGGGCAGCGTCAACCATGGCCTTCTTGGCCTTCTCCTCAGAGTTCTTAGCCTCGTTGAGGAGCTCGTCGAGGTCGGAGTGCAGGGTCTGCAGCTCGGACTCGAGTTTCCTCTTGGCAGCGGACAGGGAGGCGCTCTGGGCGGACAGTTCGTTGAGCTGTTCGTGAGCGTCGCCGAGTTCCTGCTCGGCCTGGCGGCGGGCGCGGTCGGCCTGTTCCAGCAGAGTGCGAGACTCTTCGAGCTCGTTCTGGAGGGCATTGGCACGACGCTCGGCAATACCACACTGTTCGCGGGCATCGTCGCGGGCGCGCTGTTCCTCTTCCAGGGCGGTCTGGAGGTCCTTGATCTGGGCCTGGTAGCGCTTGATGTTCTTCTGGGCCTCAGCGTTAGCCTTGTTGGCGTGGTCAAGAGCGATCTCAAGCTCGTTGATGTCAGCCTCAAGCTTCTTCTTCATGCGCAGGGCCTCAGCCTTGCCCTTAGCCTCGGCTTCGAGGGAAGCCTGCATGGAGTCGAGGGCACGCTGGTGGTTCTTGCGGGTGTTCTCGAATTCCTCCTCCTTCTCTTGGATGCGCCTGTCGATCTCCTGCCTGACCTGAGACAGCTCAAGTTGAGCACGGAGGACCTTGTTCTCCTCCTGTTCGAGGGCAGACTCAGCCTCCTCGAGGGCGGCCTGGAGCTCGTCCTTCTCGGCTTCAAGGCGCTTCCTTGCCTTCTCGATCTCGTGGATGTTGCGGCCACCTTCACCGATCTGGTCAAGCAGATCCTTGACTTCGTCGGCGAGGTTCTTGTTTTCGCGGCGGACAGCCTCGAGTTGTTCCTGGCCTTCCTCGTAGGCACCCTTGAGGCGGAACAGTTCGGTGGAGTAGTTGCGGCACTCCTTCTGGCTGGCGTCAAGCTCGGCGGCGAGGTCGTCGACCTTGAGCTTCCATTCTCCGATGATCTTGTCGAAGGCCTTCTGCTTCTTCTCGGCAGCGTTGGCGATGGCGGTGGCACGGTCGACCTCGAGCTGCAGGTCCTCGACCTCAGTGGCGAGGCGCTGCTTGGTCTTCTCGAGAGCGACAACCTTCTGGTTGAGGGACTCAATGGTCTCCTCGGCTTCGGCGAGGCGGGCCTGGAGCTTGCGCTTGGCCTCCTCGAGTTCCTCGGAGCGGGCAACACCCTCGGACTCGTACTTGGAGCGCCAGAGCTGAGCTTCGGCGTTGGCCTTGGAAAGCTGGCGTTGAAGATCAGCCTTGCCTTCGGCCTCCTCCTCGACCTGTTCGCGGATGTTGTCCAGGTCGTGCTCCAGGTTGCGGAACTTGCCAAGAAGTGTGGCGCGTTCCTGTGAAGAGAAGTATACGATTAGTTCTTGTTCAAATAAAAGTGAATATTATCGAAGAGTCTTAAGGTTGAGTACATACCCTGGCCTCCTCGTCGGCGAGCCTCTTGGTGTCCTCGAGCTGGGTGGTAAGGGACACCTTGATCTTGGACAGCTGAGACACCTGGGACTCGGCCTCCTCCAGTTGGCGGAGCAGGTCGGAGTTCTCGATGGACAGCTTCTTCTTGGCGGCATCCAGGTCGTTGAGGGTGCGGTTGGCTTCATCAGCCTTGCTCTGGGTCTCGTTGAGCTGGTGCTGCAGCTGCTTGACGATCTTCTCTTGGGCAGCCTGGAGTATAAGCGTGTTTTAGAATGCATGTATTGATGATTTGCTATGTTAGTTCATTTGCAAAAGTAAAGTTTCAACTATTGGATTACTTGGCTTTATTTGTTATAAAGATGATTTATGTTAATAATGATTAGTATAATTCATGATTTAATTTAATACTACAATTACTTTATTCCTTAGGTAATCAAACATTTTTGCACATTCTATAGTCTATTATTAAACTTCCATGCTTTGTTATTGTTTCTTTTTTGGGATGTTATCGTTATAGAAGGGAGTTCACTCAAACGTTGAGGCGATTTTAGCTTCCATGCTACACCTAATCAAATGTAATCATTAGTGTTTTATGCTGAATCATTGTAATGGGATGGATTATGTGTTTTCATGTGTGGTGTTTCGACATTTTTTTTCTCCTTAGATTTAATAAGCTGCAAAGCGAAGCCCTGTAACGGCAAAGGCCAACAAAATTTTCTTTTCATCCTTTGTACCTTTTCGTTGGACACATGGTCGAGTCCGGCACGAAGGTCATTGACTTCGCTAAAGTACTGAGAGCGCTCTTTCTCAGCCCTGGATGGATAAATAATGACAACAATTTTAATACTATGTCAACAACCGTCTAACACGGTCGAGGAATGAACAGAGAACTATCGATCGTATCACAATGCCATGTGATGTGTAATGTGGGTCGTAAGGTTCCATGCAGGGTTCACCCCAGGCGGTACACATGCCTCTACGGACGACATGTTACCTTTTCTCTCGCTACTTGATCGACAGCCGCGCGAGTGTTGTTAAGCTCGTTGTAGCAAGACGCACGGTCATGCTCAGCCCTGGATGTTGCATTATAATTCAGTAAATGTAATCTCTATATTTAATTCGGACATAAATCTATCAATCCCACATGTATCCGTCGACCGATTTTGATGATTCACGCGTAGGCGTTGATACATCACATTTATTTTATGGGCTATTTTTATGGTAGGGTAAAAATATACTCACTTGGCCTTGAGCTTGTTGAGCTGGTCGAGCTGCTCACCCATCTCCGAGACGGCATCGTTGTGCTTCTTGCGGAGGTTGGCGAGGGTGGACTCGTGCTGGATGTTGGCCTCCTCGAGGTCGCGGCGCAGCTTGCTGAGCTCGGCCTCGCGCTTCTTGTTCAGCTCAATCTGAGCGGAGGTGGCGCCACCGGCTTCCTCAAGGCGCTCACCCAGCTCCTCGAGCTCGCGGGCGAGGTCGGCACGCTGCTTCTCGGCCTTAGCGCGAGCTTGGCGTTCGGATTCGACCTCCTCCTCGAGCTCTTCGATGCGGGCTTGCAGTTCCTTGATCTGTTTCTGGTTCTTGCTGACAAGGGACTGCTCGTCCTCCAGCTTGGCGGTGAGGGATGAGATTTCCTTGTCCTTGCGCTGGATGGTCTGCTCGAGCTCCTTCTTGTTGCGCTCGAGGTCGGCGACGGCCTCTTGAGTAAGCTTGAGGTCACCCTCAACCTTCCTCCTCTGCTTCTCAACGTCGGCGCGCAGCTTCTTCTCACGCTCCAGAGAGTCCTCGAGCTCGTCGAGGGTCTGCTCGAGCTTCTGCTTGACCTTGTTGAGGTGGTTGACCTTGTCCTCGGCGGCCTGGAGCTCCTCAGCGGTCTTCTGGGTGGACTCTCCCTGGAGCTTCTTCTCCTTGTTCAACTTGTTGATGAGCTCGTCCTGGTGGGCGATCTCGTCGTTCAAGTTGCGGATCTGGTGGTCCTTGGTGGCCTTGTCCTGCTCGGACTTCTGGACGGAGAGTTCCAAGTCCTCAACATCCTTCTTCAGGCCGGCGACTTCCTGTTCCAACTTCTTCTTAGCCTGGAAGAGCTGGTTGCGGGCATCCTCTTCCTGGGTAAGGCGGTCCTGGGTGTCCTACAATATAAAATGTTCGAGTCAGTTTCGTGAATCAGCTTGTGTTTATAATTAGTAGGTAGTAAAAAGAAGCAGATGCGTTAGGTAATGCTAACGCGTCTGTTTCTTTTCAATTAACACTTCTTAGAACGAGGCAATGAAAATTTCGCAATAAAATCCTGTAGGGTGCAGACGTGCAGTTATTTTGATCACGATCGAACTATTTCCCGTGTAAACAAACCTGGAGTTTATTTAAAGAATCACGTTAAGCAAACTAGCGCTGAGTTAACTCGCTACACTGTATAACTCTACATATTTGGTTTGTAACGCTGACTGATGTTTATCAACCGCAGGAAACTTCACTAATTTTAATTAGATTAATTAGCTGTACACTTTCATCGCGTCAACTCTTAACGACCTAAATTCTACTTGCTATATCAGTTTCGGTAGCAAAATTTAAAATATCTTCTCGCTAGTTTATCACTGCATCTAATTTAATTAACGATAAGTGCACTTGTTCATTAGTAATAATATAAAGGATATGTGAAGTACTCACCCTGAGCTGGAGCTCGAGGTCGGCCTTCTGCGCGTTGAGCTTAGCGGCGCGCTCCTGCACCTCGGAGAGGTTGCCCTCCTTGCCCTCGATGGAGGCAAGCAGAGCGGTCTTCTCCTCGAGGAGCTTGGCGTTGAGGCCCTCCAGCTCTTTGCGGAGCTTCTCTTCCTTCTCGAAAGCCTCCTGGGCCTTTTGGGCCTTCTCCTCAAGTTTCTGTAAATCGTTGACACCTTTAGTTTCCCCGTTCCATTCCGATAAGTGAACCGCAGCCGCCATTGTTTATTATTAATTTATTATTAATTAAAACATCAATAAAAAAATAAATAGGAATGCAAATGTGTTAGGTTCGTTCGTAAGTATAGGGTAGGGTTGGTGGTGCGCGCGCCGCCGACCACTCCGCTACTGAGCGGCGCTGGAGTTCTCCAGCGGGTTGAATATCGCCCACGCGCAACATTGTGAGCATGGAGAAAAGCGAGCGGCGGGGGCGCGGGCGCGGGGCGCGGGGCGCGGTTCCAGAAATGGCCGCAGCACCTGCTGCGGTGTCGCGTAACCAACAGGTGGGCGCGGTCCGTGCTATTTGCGGTTCCTTGAATCACGCGTCCTATATCCGTGTATAGCGGGTCAGAGTGTACCATCTCATTAATTACGATGATTGATGCTTACCGCGAGCTCATCCTCGACGCGGGTGACGTTGAGGAGGGGCTTGACCTTCTGCCACAGTTTCCACCAGGGCCAGGTGCGGAGTTGCAGGTACTTGCGCAAGTTGCGCTGGACAACTTGGAGAGCCAACCTTTGGAAAAAACAATCATTATGTTATGTCGTACACTTCCAAATATGGCGCTATGTCCAAGTGTCAATGTCAAATATGCGTACCTCTGTTCCTGCAGCTTCTTGTACTCCTTACGGGACAGGTAACCACGGATGTAGGCCTGGAGCCAGGAGACGATCTTGGACAGCCTGTCGTCACGCAACTCTTCCATCTGACCCAGGACACCGGCGCGGAAGAATACCTGCTCGTACATGGCAAGTGTTAGGGGAGGAGCACGGCATGGCGTCAAGGTAAGCAATATATTACAGTGATTGCAATAAATATCAATAATATTGAATTTACCTCTTACGGTGCTTTCAACATTTTAAAATGTGAAATTTATTTATAGTCGTAATAAAAAAAAAGATCAAATCTTGTGTTAGTCATTTCTTCATATGAGTCATCAGCAAAGAATTCACTAAAACAGTAAAGTGGCACAAAACAGACCGATAGAAGAGATAAAGATAGGGTTATTTTAGTTACTGCGTCATGCAATGAGGATATAGAGGGAAAATTAGTATCGTGTAGGCTGTTCGTGGCATGCTTTAGTTCTACCTTCGTCTTTCCGAGCCTGAAAGACTCCGAATCCAATCCGGTATGCTCGAGAATTTTCTTAGTAGCAATCTCAGGTGTAATTGGTTCTTTGATGAGGTTCGGGCACAGAATTTTGTATCTGCGTTATAGGAGTACATACAATATGATAAAGTGTTTATTATGTACGTGTAGGGTAAGGAAGGATAGGGGAGCACAAACAGGAGCCTTAGTAGCTTGGACTCCGGGGTGAGCACATAAAGTAAGGTCAAATTATGACACCAGTCTCATGAGGTGTTGAATTCGACAAAGCACATTTAAGCCTCGCGGTCCGCGTGTTTGGGGGTTTTGGACCGCTCTTCTCAAATAGCTAACTACTTTCAGGGGTTTAAAGACATGCCTTGGTGTGACCCAGACGGTAGGACTCCACGTCTAAGCCAGTCGCCTCCAGGATGACTTGAGCGATTTTCTTAGGATCGGATTCCTTTTCCACAGCTTGAGGGGCCAGGATCTTGTAGCTACATTATCAAAATATATGGGCACACAATGAGGGAATGTACTGATAATATGTTCATGAGTATACCAATACATAGATACAACGTCCTTGGTATCTTAGGGGCAATGGGGGTGGATCAAGGGGTAAACCAGAACTTTCCATAACAGCGTTTACGTTCTGGAAACTTCTCAACGGGGTCAAAGGGTATGGCTAGATGACTACATCTAGATTACAGGTGAATTCTACAGGTGCATAATTCATGACAACTAGGTATGATACATACTCGGTAGGAGGCAAAACATGTCTGGGTAGGATCTAAAAACCAAATCTAGTTTCTTATAGATTTTCAAAAATCTATATACTATCACATGCTATCTCCATTCTAGAATGGTATCAATCTCTGTCTTGCCTTTGTGTGGCCAATACGATAGCTTTCGGGGTCGAGACCCACTTCCTCCAAACACTTCCTAGCGGCCTCTTTAGGATCTTTTTCTGCTGTCATGGCGACTGGTGCAAGAATCATGTAACTGTTCATTAAATAACAAGTTAATTTAGTTCATCATCATAAAATATGAGTAGCTACATTATTAATAACACTTCGCACGTTGATCAAAAATATAAAGGTGCGAGTGAGTGGAGAGTCATCAAAATAATTTTAGATGTTATTAGTCACGCCTGCACGAATGCCTGATGACGTCAAACGCCAGTCAGCTGCAGTACCAGAATAAAATCGTGTCGAATATACCAGAGTCCAAAGAATTTGTTTAGACTCGCCAACCAAAATTATGTGAGTGTCTCAATAAATTTAATCTCATATATGAAAATAAAATAAAGTTATTTGATGATGACTGGAGATTCCAGAAATATTTTCCGAATGGACACTTAAGACTGAAATAGATTTGGATGGTATCCTTGAGGTTGGAATCTTACCGGAGCTTGAAGTCAGGGTAGACCATCCTGTTGGGGAAACCTTTACGGCAAATACGGATGCCTTCAAGCACACCGTTACAGGTCAGCTGGTGCATGACAAGGTGAGAGTCGATGAGACCTGAGGGATAAAGAAACACACTCAAGACAGATGTTACACATTTTTCTACGGCACCTAGAGGAAATTCCAAGTGACTCTTTAGCTAAAAATTCTGCTGAATATTTTAACGAACTTTAAGTTTCTAGTAAAATGTTCAACAGATGTAAAAGTTTAAGGAATCAAGATGATTACTCACCAGCCTGCTTCAACTCGTTGGGGATAATACAACGTACGAAGTGAGGCTGGGTAGACCTCAGGGTGGTCATCAGGTTGTTAAGTTGTTCCTATAAACACAACACCTATTAGAATTCATAATAATGGTCCTAAGATTTACACAAAAAACAATTTTCCACTCAAAAATTGCAAGAACAAATTTTCTTATAAGCTTAAGGAAGATCATTTCTGTAGTCAGTGGGCAGAAATTATCTTCGAAACATAGAAAAGCAACATTCAAATGTAACGCACATCCAGAAGTATATTTTGATGGAAAAGTGCATGAACATAGAATCACACATTTTGGTTAAAACATGAAAAAACACAACAACATTAGTTTCACATTCAGCAGCAAGTAGCCTGGTAATGTTTTTTAAGTATCTACTTTGCAGCTAATTGATTACACATAAGACACACTTTTGTATGTAAAGTGCGTCTACAATGGATGATGGTGAATTATACATACCTTACATGTATCAATACAATACATGTAGGTGTGGAAATGAGATGATTCTAAATTACCTTTCAGTCAATCCAGGTATCGAACTACAATAAACTCAAAATCCGAAGCAGATCTACATCCAAGTAGTTGCTTCTGCCTCGGCGGTGATAAAAAAGAAACAAAAAAAAAAAAAACAAATTCAACTAAATAATTTGAAACATTTAAATACCCTGTAAGCGGAGGAGACAGTAGCGAAACCACCGCCCTTCTTACCGCGACCGCCTATGGACGTACATTAACAAGCAACTATTAGTACCAGGACATTCACAATGACGCCACTTAGGACACTACAATACTCGTAGACGAGACACCTGCGGGACTGCGTAGACATGAGCTGTGTTTATAGACATGGACAGACAAGATTATAGTGATAGCGTGCAAGGCTAGCCCTATCGTCCTGGAATCGATTAACTAAAAGATTAAAAATGAACTTAGATACATTTTGTGAATGATTCCATAGAACGGGAGCCAGCCTTAAGCGTGGAGATAGACGAAGACAGTAAAGCACGTAGGAGTCACAGAAGCAAATCGCGATGATTGTATGTTCCGTTTTACCCTGTATAGTGATGATACAGTCTGGAAGGCAGAACCCTTAGCGCGCTTGCCACCAGCGCCTAGTTTATTGAAAACAAGTGTCAGAATAAAGTAAAAGCTGCAGAACTAACCTCTGACGTTTGTAGTCAGTGTTAGTCCCAGAAAGATGCTGTATTGGTATAGAAAGAATGAAATGGACAAAGTATTGAAGTATACAATCTTGGTGTTGGTATCGGTGTGAAGTTCTGATGTATGATAATATTGATGTGTAGACTAAAGGGAGGTGATGTGTGCACGAGCTCATGGTACCTGTCACCTTCAATATAATTATTATAATATAAAGTAATCATCATTATAGTATTTGGTTCAAAATTTTCATTATGTTCAAGTGTTGAAATGATACGTACCCTTGCCACCACCGCCACCACTGGCATCACCAGACTGTCCAGGATGATCAGCAAAGATCTCAATAAGCAGTTTGTTCTGTCCCTTCTTGAACTGGTCGACAACGGTGTCGTTAAGGGGGTCCTTGTTCTTCTCAAGCCATCCAGAGATGTTGTAGCCGACCTGTTCCATGATAAGTTGAAAGAGTTAGATCAGGAATTAAGGGACGTTGAAAGTCCCAAAGGTGATGGTGAGGAAGGTGATGTGTTGCATGTGTTTGAGATACTTACGTTACCGGCGTAATGGCCAATGGCGAAGTGGGCGGCCTGGCAACCGGGCTTGGGGGGCTTCGGCTTCAGGTAAGGAGCAGACTTGCCCAAGTGGTTGTTGTTCAACTTCTCAACGAAGGTCTGATCGGTGGCTTTGGGGAACATAGACTCTTCCTCAAGGATGGAGAGGATACCCATGGGCTGTAAACGTACCAAGAAGATTAGAACACGAAGCAGGCACGGGTGACGCGAAGAAATGTCTCATATCTGTAACTTTAAGGGAGGAAGGGGTGCATTAGGTATATATTAGCAAGGATTAAAATAATTTATCTGAAATCATAGAAATGCCAATATTTTATATGATTAAATATGTTTTTTTTAAGATACTACTGAATCAAAAGGAAAATGAGATATTATAGCTAAACAAAAGGAACTTTTAAAATGAGACATTATAGCTTAAAACTAAGTATACCTATAGGGTAGTAAAAAGCATCATGCAGGTAATATATAATAAAATAAGAAAGTGTTATGATAGTGAATGTTACATAATATCGTGAAAAAGTGTATTGTGGTAAAAAGCTCTACCTCAATGTGTCGTACCAAAAGTGCTCATTAAATAATTACACTATAGTAGGTATACAGGCAAATTAATTTTGAAAAAGAACACTAAATAAATTAGAAATCGCGGGCTGTGCATTCATTTTATTACAATAAATACTATTAATCAAAGAATATTATTATAAATTAACTACTTTTCGCGTGCGATCCTGAGAGCGGTGTACTTATTTGACTTGGGGCGCGGTAGCTAGATGCAGTATAATATTTCATGGGTTCTGCAGTTACTTCGCTTGCATATTTGTGTGCGTGTGTGGAACAAGCGGATACTGTCATATCACTGCCTAGTGATACCGTGGCACAGGGGTCAGCCAGCAGTTTGCACTTGCAGGCGAAGGCTCGCAGCTAAAGCTTCGCGGCCCTACTTCCTCAAGCTATGCACTTATAACCTCTAATACCTTCTCTATTAAATCAATTGTCGCTTGGAGGTCCATACCAAAATCTATGAAGGTCCATTTGATCCCTTCTCTTTCATATTCCTCTTGTTCTAGGACGAACATGAAATGGTTAAAGTACTGTTGCAATTTCTCATTGGTAAAATTAACACAGAGCTGATTAAATCCGTTCATCTGGATCGCGGTGCGACATGGAAAAAACGATCGAAATACTGTTATTATAGTTAACTGATTATTTGTAAGAGTAGTGTGTTGCGTGTTCCTGAAGATTTTAGGAATGTAACATTTAATACTAAAAAAGAAAAAGACACACAGAAGAAGTCACACAGAAAAAACACAAGAGCAAACAGCATTGATGAGGTCGCTCGAGTAACACCAGTTTACACGAGGACCTCTGTGGCGTGAGCAAGCTTTCATTGTTGCGTTGACGCCAACTACCTTTTCAATAAGGTCAATGCAATTTTGCAGATCCATGCCAAAGTCAATGAATGTCCATTCGATGCCTTCGCGCTGGTACTCTTCTTGCTCCAAAACGAACATGTGATGGTTAAAGAACTGCTGAAGTTTCTCGTTGGTGAAGTTAATGCAGAGTTGTTCAAAACCGTTGAACTGCAGGGAGATAAGTAATGTGGAGGGTTAAGTAGGGGGTTTAGGTAATACGCTACGGATCTCATTCCGCAGTTGTTTTATGGCGTGATGTCGACCTGAGTGAAGAGAAGTACGGCCAAGCCAGTCTCACGTGGCTTGGCATGTTAATGTTACACGTTATCCCGTCAAGTTGCTTCCAGCGCCGACGGGTTACGACGAGACTCAACGACTATTACCTTTTCGATAAGATCGATACAAGCGAGCAAGTCCATTCCGAAATCGATGAAGGCCCAGTTGATACCCTCCTTCTTGTACTCTTCTTGTTCGAGTACGAACATGTGGTGGTTAAAGAACTGCTGCAGCTTCTCATTGGTGAAGTTAATGCAGAGTTGCTCGAAACCGTTGAACTTTTGATAACATTATGAAGGGGGAATTACACACACACACTTTAAGCATATGACTATTCTATATCGCTATAATATATGAGCGAGCAGGGGATCCTATATATAGCTGAAAACTGAACACAAAATGGATAACAATCCAGCCCAACCGAGGATATGCACACTCGGTGTACCTTTTCAATAAGATCTATGCAGGCGAGCAAGTCCATTCCAAAGTCAATGAACTCCCAGTGAATGCCTTCCTTAGTATACTCTTCTTGCTCCAATACAAACATGTGATGGTTGAAGAATTGTTGGAGTTTCTCATTTGTGAAGTTAATGCAAAGTTGTTCAAACCCATTGTACTAAGAAATAAATCTGCATTAATATCTTACGAAATTAATAGTTTCATTTCTTCATCTATTTTACTATTCTACTACTACTTATTATCTTAATATTGTCCAATTTAGAGGATCTTTTGATTCTAACAGCCTTAGCCTTTGCGGCCGGCTCAAGTAATTATACTCACGTCGAAGATCTCGAAACCAGCGATATCCAGTACACCGATGAAGTGCTGCCTCTTCTGCTTGGTGTCTAGGGTCTCGTTACACTTCTTCACGAGCCACTTGAAGAGACGATCGAACATGCCCTTGCAGAGAGCACCGACGGAGTTGGTGACCTGGTCCTTGTTACGACCCTGGGTGACGAACTCGTTTCCGACCTTGATGCGGGGCTTCAACAAGTTCTTGTACAGGTCCTGCATCTCAACACCGAGAAGCTTGGCGACCTTCTCACCATCCTGTAAACAGAGGAAACAACTGGCGTTAGAAAACTGAGGAGACGATAAATTTGGGCGTTTGATTTACTTCTATTGATTTGATTTACTAATTTTGACAAAATTCAATTTGTGTTGATTTTTCTATATTTCATCAAAGACTGAAAGTGTAGGATTTTCTATGGAATAAACTATGTAGACGATACTGACCTCAGTGCCGTCGGCCTCAGCCTGTTCCTCGCGACCCCTCTGCTTGAACTGCATGCGACCCATGTGCATGACAGCGGCAGTGATCTTGTATACGTTGTCCTTCTCCTCTTGAGTGAAACCAAGGACGTCCATGGCTTGCTATATTACAAAATACAAATTAGTATGAGGTAAGAGATGGCCCATGTTCAGCTGAACGTTTGCGGGCTGGTTGGAAGAAAGAAATTATGTCATTAGAAAATGTTGTGAAATGAAAAGGTTACAGAAAATTCAATTTTGATTTTTAATTTTCGGATACGTTAATTTTTCTTTTACTGAGAAGCGGTATACATCAAGTTAAATTATACGTGTAAGTTGCAAATAAAGGGGCCGAATAATATTTAATTAAAGAAAAATAGTTAAAAGAATAAAACAACAGCTTATTTCTAGGAAGTACTTACCATGTTAGGAATGTTAGTTATATGTAAAAGAGAAGCGTTAGCAAAATTAGGCTTTCGTGGTAACAGTTCGTAACATAGGAGTTGGTGCACAGGGTAGTAACTTTATTTTAACGTGGGCGTTGAGGGACGGAATTACTATACAAAATTGATACACATCATGTGTAGTTCCAAAGTGTAGAGCATCGGAGTGACATAACAATTCGTAGGGTTTCCTAAACTACAAAATTTCCATTAGCGTCAATGTTAATGGTGTTTTTGTCACATTTTCGATTCTCAGTATCTTATACAAATCTTTTGTGTCTCGTGGCTACGTCAATGGGATCATTTTTTTTTCATTCTCATTCCACTTACGTCCGTCAACAGCGATTCTTCTCCGTCATCGATGTTGGGGATAGTAATCTTACCCTGGGCGACGGTATTGTAATCGTATATGTCGTTAGACAACATACACATATCTGTCGATTAGATCATAAAGTAACTATTAAAATCCAGTTAAAGCCACCAATACGAAGATTTTTTCCCTGGAAATGTTGTCCAAATCCTAACCGTCCCTGTCGTGTCTTTAAACATATTAGTTTGTGTGGTTGTGCTTGTGCTGGATCGGATATGGTGTCACCGTGATCAATAAAAACCTGTGCATAAAGCCCTTTTGAACTCTTGCAGGGAGCGGGCAGCATGTGTTTGTCAGAAATTTTGTAACCGACAGTCGACTACACAACGAAGACGGTCATATATTCTCAACATGTAACTTGTTGATAACGTTCATGGACATCCATCTCCAGAGAACACTTAAGATGGACATCCATAGTCAAAATTCTAAAAGTATAACCATGTCATTCGTTGTGGAATCGGTCTAGTCATCTGAAACGGACCCAATACACGGATATCTGCATCAAGACGCACGCTCCATGCGCAGGTCCAAACTTACGATCGTGAGATCGCACTCTTCCGCGTCGTTGATCCCAGGTATTCGTGTCTTCCCTTGACTTATGAGGGGATAGTCCGAGATGCGGTTGCTTAGCATCGTTATTTCTGTAAACACCAAAATAACTGACATACACATGCGAAAACCGAGCGCCGACTCAGAAGTAAGCAAAGCAAGCAGCACTTCGATAGATGAACACGAGAGTAAGGACAGAATGTGATGAGCCAGTAGTCAGTTCTGGACTCACGTCGGTAAGCATTCCTTCCTCGCCGTCGTCAACGCCAGGAATACTAGTCTTGCCTTGCGACACGATGTTGTAGTCATTGACGTCGTTCGATAGTAAACACATTGCTAAAAATGACACCAATCATAGTCATGAGTGGAAGGTGTCCAAACTAAAGGTACAAAGGGTCACTCCACAGTCTCAGAGTTTGTGATGGAACTTATACTAATCTACAGGTAGGTATCTCGTGGTAGTGTTCAGACGAGATACGCCGACCACTAGTCGGTAACATGCGGTCGGCATCACACAGGGCACGCTCTAACGACCTTCTGCTATACAGAGGCCGGACTTACGTCAGTCAATTGACACTCCTCGCCATCATCTACGTTGGGGATGGTAGTTTTTCCTTGCGAGATGATGTTATAGTCATATACGTCGTTTGTCAGCAAACACATGTCTAAATTTCAAATAAACAAATTTATTATCACAACATGAACAGTATGTATGTACACGTTGTTCGTCCAACGGTTTTTATGTCGAAATGTGTAATTGTGTTGCTGACCCAGGCTTTGCTAAATGGAATAGGGGAATAAAATTAATACATCCTGACATCGAAACTAGGATATTAATTGGAATAATTGTAAAAAATTAATTTGTCTTTGATATCAAGTCTAAAAAGTTTTTAATCTGATATATCAATTTGGAAAATAGTTTCGATTCCGTATTATATTTTATTTAAAAGGTAGTGTCAAGGGTCTTTCATTTGATTTTACTGCCATCTATTTTTCCTTCAAATTATTGTTTATTTTTAATCTCATCTCAGTTTATGTCGAAACTAAATATTATCCAAGTTTTGAAGAAAATTTGAAAGTCCCGTGACCCTAATAGGCTTTGACCCTACCAGAGTCCATACGCACCCTTAAGTCCTGGTACGGAGCCAGACATCATCTGGTAGAAGATGTGGTAAGAACGCTCAAGGGCCTGCTGGGAGATGACACGGGCCTTCTCAAGCAGATCTGGCAAAAACAAGAACCATTAGGACCAAGAAAGAAGGACCAGAAAAAGAATTTCATAGGACCAGAGTATGAGGAATACTTACAGGTCTCGATATCAGCTCCAGCCAGTTTACCGGAGGGTCCGAAGTGGATACGGATGAATTTACCCTGGGCGAGGAAGAAAAAAGGTTTTAGTGTAAAGAAAAAGCAAGTCCAAACGAAACGTGAATGATAAGGGGTATCATTCTAGGAGCCTATAGTTAAAAAAATATTTAAAGGACATTCTTTCTTTTTTTGTTTAGTTTTAGGTAAGACAAGTTTTTTGTAAATTGATCTCTAAGTATTGTGTAAAGTTTTCTATACTTACGAAACGAGACGAGTTGTCGTTACGGACGGTCTTGGCGTTACCGAAGGCTTCAAGCACAGGGTTAGTTTGTACGACCTGGTCTTCAAGGGAGCCCTTCTTCTCAAGGCTGGGGTCCTTCTTCTGGGAGGCACCGACGGTGGCGAAGTACGCAATTACCTTCTTCGTGTTCTCAGTCTTTCCGGCACCAGACTCACCGCTGTTGGTTTAAAGGGTTTCTTTTTTAGTTTCCGTGGCGAGACATACGTTTTCTGAACGAGGGTTTGACTTTGGAAAAAAGCAACGCCCCCGACAATTACTCTCGGGCTTGTTACTTTCTTAATTTTGATGTTTTTACTTTTGATTTTTTTGTCATTGTATTTTTTAGTATTGAAGATGTTCAAAATAGACTTTTGGGGTGTTGTCTCGACAGTTGGATAATATAACAAAAATCAGAACTTACGTAATCAACATAGATTGATTCTCGTGGTTGGTCAACATGTTGACGTAGGCACCGTCGGAAATGGCGAAGATGTGGGGAGGCACTTCCGAACGACGCTTGCCACGGTAGAGCTTGGCACATCGTGTAGTGTACACGGGGAATCTCTTGTAGGGGTTGATAGCCACACAGAAGAGACCCGAGTACGTCTGTGGTGATGATGAGGAGATTAGATATGCTGTTGATAATGGAGGCAATTGTGATGAAACTGAGGTTGGTGATATGGAGGATAAGGAAGAAGAGGGTGACAAAAAGTATCGCATTGAGGGGAATGCTTATTCTGTCGATACGGGTTAAGCAGATTAACTCGGAGCAATTTTACTTGGTAATTAATGGGATTGAGAAAATAAGGACGAAACTATTCTCCAAGAAGTATGTTTTGAGAAGGTTTTTAGGAATTACATTTCTGCAAATTTTGACTGAAATGAGCTATACTGGTAACAGAGAAGTCACAGCCCAGGAAATTTTGTCAGAAGTTAACAGAAATTAGATTGTGGTGGGCACCAAAATAGGAATCGTAATAACGTAAGGAAAAATAGGTGCACAACTTTGGGAAAATAAAGGTAATAAAGATAAGAACAGGAAAGGTAGAATATGACACACAGTTTTAACAATAAAAATAAAGCTAAATCTAAAGAAAACACAAAACAAAGACGGGTACTGTCCATGTACTTTACGTCTCAGTTCATGAAAAAAACCTTGAACGATGCAGGATTCTCTATAACTTTCATATACTACAAGTAACATTTTGTACGAAAGATTCGTGTTGAAAATATGGCTATGGGTATTTTTATAGAGAATCCTGCTAATTCTAAAGCTAACACGTTTCGTTAAAGGGACGTCACTATGTCCTGTAAAACAAATAATGGAAAAAGTGCAGAGCGAGGGTACAGTAATGATACCTTTCCGCTCCGCGTAAAGAGAGATAGAACCACTCCCGACGTCAGTGACGCGGGAGTTCAAACACAACACAAAACTATTCTAGACAACAATGTTCTCTATTCTAGTAAAAGAGATACTAAAAACGTAGAAAAACAATCACAAGAAGATCCTCCGGACGCTGTCGAGTCCTTTTACACCGACTTGTAAACAAGCGCGGCCCAGGAAGTGTTTAGTTACAAAATGGGTCAAGATTTGGCTATGTAGACACATTTACTGCGATTAAGAACTCTAATGTAGTAGGAATACAGATTATAAAGCTATAGCGGAAGCTTCTGAAATTAATTTACAAACAATCTATTTTGAGAAGCTTCGGCAGTGTTTTTCTTTCTGCATTCTTTATACTTTAGTCGTGTATGGAATAAGTTATTATTAGTTATAACTTGTGTATCATTTTGTTAATTACTTTTTTCTACTTATAATTATAATGGAAATTATTTATCTTCTGTGCAATAATAATTAGCAATCTTGTATTCGAACGCCAAAATAATAGCTTCGAACGAGAGAGAAACTTTTCTATCGGGACAGAAATATCTAGATGCTAAATAAAATGTACTGAAATAGCATCAGCTGGCATGTCTCTACTTCTATTTATATACCAAATTGAGACATCAATCCAAGATTAATTGCGCCGTTCATGGACATCTATCGCACTTTAAAACTTGGTATCAATCCAATACTATCGAGAAATGTGTCTACGGTGATGAAAGATAGTAGAGGTGAAGTGCATGCACACTGCAAGGCTGGAACTCCTGACCGCTCCCTCGACTTACGTAAATAAGTTTATGGTAATATCTCTGCTTCAAGTTATACAAAACAGAAGCGTCGTTGAGGTATGTCAAGTTTGACATGTCCTCGCATTTCTCGTACTTAGGTGGGTTGACTTGAGCAACAAGATCTTTCTTGAAGTCTTTGGTCTGTGGGATAAATTGTTACATTAGTTTAAGGTAATGGTAAAGGCGCTAAGAGCGCCTACTTACATAGATCAGTTTCGCATAGTATCGTTGTCGTAGATTGTGAAGCACAGCCGCATCGTTAAGATAAGTCAAGTCAGCCATGTCCTCGACTTTCTCGAACTTCGGCGGGTTAACTTGTGAGAGGAGTTCCTTTTTTATCGTCTTTTCCTGCTCATTTAATGTTATGTTTAGTAAACCATTAAAACAATTAACAAGAGTGAAGCTTTCCTCTTCCTCAATGATTGAAGTTTGTTTTTCTTTAAAGGGTCTCTCTTGCCCCTCGCTGGGACCATAGCGAAGCTCATGTTTATGTTTACAAAACTTGTAACTTTTCAGTTACTATCCCAATTCCCAAAAGCTACTTAAAGTTATATATAATGTCTACTTTAAGTTAAATATTTAAAACTGCATAATGTACATCTTATTCATCATTCTGCGAACCTAATCCGTATTCCGAAATAATAATTTCGGTGATCTGGGTTCCACTTAAAGTGCATCAGATCCTCGTTCTAAGTCTCAAAGGATATGCAAAACTGTATAATTACCTCGCCACCGGGCAGGTTGACGGTCACGAGGTCACCCTTGGTGGCCTTGATCTCGCCCTGCAAGAAGCCCTCCTTTTCGTCAGGCACCCAGCATGCCTTTTTGCCATCGTACGGTTTGCTCTGGTCGATACGCTTCTGTTCCAGAGAAACGAACAGGAACGGAGTCGGATCGGGGTCCTCGCCCTCTTGGACAATTGGCTTCGGCATTTTCGGAGGGCTAACGAGACTTTTGGGCTAGTCGAGACACGAGAACGTTGCCCTGGAGCCTTCCTGTAACACACGCGGCACGTTAGTGAACCGAGCCGACTTTATCGACGGAGATAAAGCGGCCGAGAGGCGCGTGCGGCTATTTGTGGCTGTAACCCGATAGTGGCCGCGCGGGAACCGTGCCAGCTCGCTGTTTGCGTAACACCGACTTTTATGCTCGCGTTTTTTATTAGCTTACACCGTACGGCCCTTCGCGGATGTTACGTCACAGGTATGCGTTCCTGGAGGCACGCCAACCGATTTATCCGTCAGTGGATTGTTTATTGTCTTTTATGGTGATGGCTGATGGGTCACTGTTCACAACACGTGGTGGATCATTGTATCGATTGCGCTGTTTTATCGATTATGACACTCGATTGATTGATTTCTGTTTTCAGTTTATCACTTCCGTCTATTTCATTGACCCTGTTTGCGTCAATGTTAAATAGAAGAGCGTCAACGGAAATTAGTTAATCACTTTCTTTTTAAAGTTTATCATCAAAACATTGTTTATCCAAATAATTTGTTACATTCAGGACAACAAAGTGTTTATCAAAATCAATTAATCACTTGAAATGAAAAAAAAAAAAAGTGCTTGATTTATTTCGTCATCAATTTCTAAAAAGCTATTCAATAAACAAAAAATCGATACGGTATCATAAAATTCATGTCAGATAGTAAATAAATGCACTGAATTTCAATATACCCTCAATAATCCCGAGGTGTCGAGTGAACACAAACCGATCAGCACAAGGTACAGCTACCACTGAACACAATCAATCCAATGCACGCGATAGATCAGCTGTCGTCCAGTCCTGTACGTCACTGAGCTCTAGCACTGGCACTCGCGAGGCCACTCGGTTGCACTCACTACACGCACGCCGCGTGCGTCGGTACTCACGTTAGAAGCCGTTCTGACCGGCGGCGGGGAGCTCCAATGCTTTTTATACGCGCAACACGATACCATCGCGCGCGATCACCCCATTTTAGGCGGATACCAGGCTGGGCTTCAGCTACGCTTTCAGACGAGCTTAGCTTTCACTTGGGCAGCGACGCGCGCCACGCTTCCCGCTGCCGACCACGGAATATTCTCACAAATAAATTATTGATTTCTGTTAATGAATGTTTTTTTTTATGTTTATTGAACAGCGTTCCAGCAGATGACCGGTGGATGGAGTAATTGGAAACAGACGTATAGTTTACACTGTATTTAGGTACTGGTAAATATAAACATTGCAGCGTTAAACGTTTGATAGGGACGGTAACTGTGTCGATGAGCGGGTTCAATGGATTGTCGTTAATTTAATTAGATTCAATAAAATAAAATATTTCTCATTACTGTGTCATTGACTTCTGGGTGGCCACTGCTGTTTTTTTTTGTTGTTATATTTTCGTTATATTTCATCATAATTATTGTTTATTAGTCGTGTGATAGCACATATTTCAGAATAGAAATATTTCAGTGACAGCTGTACTGTGAAAGCTTACTACCATTCGTACTGGAATTAAATCTACGATCCCTACTCTCATATCCGGAATCACCAATTTATTTAGTCAAGTAGTATTAGAGTTCATAATTATAAACGTCGAATAGATCATCATCACTAAAAATGACGATGACGACGAATGAACGATTTGTAAAGTTCATCTTTCAGTTTGTGTCATGTTTCTGAATAAGGTACAGATTGATCACCATTATCATTCCTTCGCCTTTAGGGTGGCTCGTAGTCTGGGTCTGATAGGTACAGTGCCTGCCAGATTTGCGAAATATATATATATATATATATATCAAAAGAGTCATTGCACCCCTGGAACGCAAAGGGCATTAGGAAGAACACGGGTGGGTTTTAGTCAGTACGAGTCTGACACTCCCTTCCACCCGCCCAGAGCGGAATATGTCATTTGATGATTTCCCACCCGTAAAAAAGGGTGGCTCGTAAGTATTTTTAAAGAGCATTCGTATCTCAATCGGAAAATGTCAAACACCAAATTTCTCTGGTCTTCCCAAGTTTTTGACATGGATCGTCGCTGAATGGGAAATTAAGGGTTCAAACCAAGGGATTAGCCGGAAAAAACAGACAGACAGACAAAAATTGTAAAAAATGTTATTTTGATTTATGTATATATTCTTGTGTACATATATATTCTTAAGCATATAGTAAAAAGCGGTTATTTAAATATTAAACACAGACGCTCCAATTTCATTTATATGTATAGATTGATAGGATAACGAGTCCAATCATGTTTCCTGTTTGAAAGATGAGGTACATGTTGATACTGTCGCCAAATTGTTCCTCATTTAATTTAAAATTTTAATATTTTTTGAGCTATTATTTTAACAGTTAAACAGATATTTAACACAATAATTAACGATAGTGAGTATTTATAATAGAGCTTGTCGCCAATAATATACTAATAATTTATAAAGAGGAAAGATTAGATTGATTTTTTGTTTGTTTGCATTGAATAGGTTCCAAAACTACTGAACCGATTTAAAAAAATCTTTCATTGCTAGAAAGCTACACTATCCCCGAGAAACATAGGCTATATTTTATCCCCGTTTTCCCTTGGGAACGGGAATTACACGGGTGAAACCGCGGAGTGCTGCTAGTAATAAATATAATATTATAAAGAGGAAAGATTTGTATTTTTTTTATGTAACGTATAAACTCTAAAACTACTGGACTGATTTCTAAAATTCTTTCACCATTAGAAAGCTCCATTCAGCTTGAGTAACGTAGGCTATATTTTATCCCCGTATTTCCACGGAAACGGGAATTACGCGGGTGAAATCGCGGGGCGCTGTTAGTAATAAATAAAAGAAAATTATGTTAATTGTTTCTTTTTGGATTGTATAGGTAATTCTCGGTCTATTCTAGTTTGAAATGAATCTAACAATAATTTTAAATGTTCCATGCATTCTAGGCATAAAATAACTTGGATTTCGCAGGCTAATCATCTAATTAACCTGCCAGATCGCAACGTTATAGGTAATTTGCTTGTTATCATCTGCCGACCCCAATATTGTTGGGAAAAGGCTACTCTTCCCAACAATATTGGGGTCGCCTAAAAATACTGGGGTGGCTTGGTGACAAAAGGACAGACAGATGGTCGGACAGACAGCGTAGTCTTATTAATAGGGTTCGGTTTTACCGTTTAAGTACGGAACCCTGAAAATCCATATATTTGAAAACACATCGAAATATTTAGACAGCTGTAATGAAAATATAGATCTAGTTTACTAAATAAAATTCAAGAAATAAAGTAGATATATGAGATCAATCGGGTTTGTTTGTCTGTCCTAGTTTCTGTTACCTGCAACCAACGTGCAATCTTCAAAGTTTAGTCTACACGATGTACATATTTACCTTTTAAACAGATTTTCGTATGAAATACACCAGGAAAAACTATTTACAATACACAAGTAAACAATACACACGTTATGTTAACCGGTCTTTCAGTTTTCAGCAGTTAGTAATACATTAGATAATCTTTATAAACTAAACGATATTAGAAAAGGTTTTGATTGAATATGTAACTTCTAGATAATCCTAAACTATTCATAAAAAATCATCTCTAAGAAACAGCCGATATCGTACTCGAACACAATCAGCAAACTGGTGGCAGCAAACTGGCGACAGCAAACTGGTGGCAGCAAACTGATGGCAGCAAACTAGTGGCAGCGAACTGGTGGCAGCGAACTGGCGGCAGCAAACTGGTGGCAGCAAACTGGTGGCAGCAAACTGGCGACAGCAAACTGGTGGCAGCAAACTGATGGCAGCAAACTAGTGGCAGCGAACTGGTGGCAGCGAACTGGCGGCAGCAAACTGGTGGCAGCAAACTGGTGGCAATGAACTGGTGGCAGCAAACTGGTGGCAGTAAACAGGTGACAGCTAACTGGTGGCAGCAAACTGGTGGCAGCAAATTGGTAACAGCAAATTGGTGATAGCATACTGGTGGCATCAAACTGGTGGCAGTGAACTGGTGGCAGCAAACTGGTGGCAGCAATCTGGTGGCAGCAAGCTGGTGGCAGCAAACTGGCGACAGCAAATTGGTAACAGCAAATTGGTGGAAGCAAACTAGTGGCATCAAACTGGTGGCAGTGAACTGGTGGTAGCAAACTGGTGGCAGCAAGCTGGTGGCAGCAAGCTGGTGGCAGCAAACTGGCGACAGCAAATTGGCGACAGCCAACTGGTGACAGATAACTGTTTGCAGCAAACTGGTGACAGATAACTAGTTGCAGCAAACTGGTGACAGATAACTGGTTGCAGCTTGATGGCTGTAGTAAACTGGCTGCAGTTGATACCAGTATTTTCAAATAAGAACTTGGAAAGAAAAGTCGTATGGTACTAATGTTTTCCAAGTGGAAAAATCTTAAAATTTACCTTTGCGTTCAGAGGGACAGAACAAGCTGAAAACATAAATATTATCCAGAGATGCTGTGCATGTTGATCAGTAGTATTATTCAATAAGCTAGTATAATGCATCCGGCCTTGCCTGTTAGGTAATAACTCTCCGTTCTCACCCTGTTAATATACGTCGACGCTTAGAATATACGAGTATTATTAGTTCCCGATCTGGGAATTAATCGGTTCAATAATATTTCATGGGATTAGGCAATCGTATAGTGGTTTGTTTATAAGCGAGTTTTCTACCAACCAAAATTGGATATGTGTAGGTTTGGCAATGATAAAATCACCTTCAACGTTATTATTTCAGCTGGACGATTTTCACAGCTGCATATAGACCTCACCCATGCCTTACATCAATTGGTCCTAGTTTCTCTTATTAAGCGGATTCCCACGACAAGGATAAAAATGTAAATCAATATGTTGACATTTAAGTTTGAACCTCAGGATAATTCTTGTATTTTTATGTAGCGTTTGTTACAAACTGACACAAAAAGTCACAAACTGACACAAATTGTCACAAACGTCAAAAACACACACCTGAGATGTTAATGTGACTTGTATTTAAATCCTTTTCAAGAACGAGAATTAGCTAGCTGATATGTATTTACATATCTTTTAAACTCTTTTCTTCAATATATTTTGAAATAAAATTGCACGTCTTTTCAGTAGCTTAATTGCATGAGTTTTCTCTTATGTTAATGTATAAAAATAACAATCTGACGTCATCCAGAAAAAACTTAACACTACATTTCTGTCAAACAAAATTGAAAAACTTATTCAAATTTGCCAGGAATTCCGGCTATAGACTTTTAATGAGACAATTTGCTGATATATCAGATTCCCAGCAGAGTTAAGATTAGAAAAACAAAAGAAAAGCGTTTGGATAACGTTGCCAATACAAAATAAACATATGTAAATATAATGTCATGCGGCGGTCGATGATGCTGCTCGATCAAAACTAATGAGTATCAGTGAATCTGCGCCCACGACACACCTCTATAATCTGGTCCAAATGGCTAGTTGAAGAATTCATGAGGAGGTAATTATGCAGTGGTTGAATCGATGAGCTGGCTAGTGAAAGGTCGTGAATTAGAGTTATTCGAAAATGATTACGCGCGATAATAGTTTTTATTTGTTTATTTTAAGGTAAATAATCAAATAAGTAAGCAGTGTTACAGGGCAGTGTTAGCAGTGTTAAACAATAAACTTTTATATATTTACTAGCTGCTGCCCGCGGCTTCACCCGCGTAAATGTTGGAAATCATCGCAAGGGAACATAATCCCGGGATAAAAAGTATCCTATGTTACTTCTAGTACCTCCCAGAATATGTGTACAAAGTTTCATGATGATTCGTCAATTAGTTTTTGCGTGAAAGCGTTACAAACATCCACGCTTTCACATTTATAATATTAGTAAGGATAGAAGTTTTGACTTCATCATATCAGGCAATTGCCGTCCACTGCTGAACGAAAACCTCCCCAAAGAGCACCAACCATGAGGTCTTCAGCAGTCCGCATCCATCAGCTGCCAGTCATCTTCTTCAAATCATCGATCCATCGTCCCTCACTACGTTTGCCCATACGTGGTCTCCACTTTAACACCTGTCCGCTCCATTGACCGTCTCTCTGTCTACAGACATGGCCGGCCCACTTCCACTTCACCATGCTGAATCTACGCGCAATGTCAGTGACTTTAGTTCTCTGGCCAATGACTTTTTTTCTGGATGGGAAATCATCAAATGACTTCTCCCGCGCTGGGTGGAGCGGAAGGGAGTGACAGACTCTTACTGACTAAAACACACCCGTGATCCTTCTTGTGCCCTTTACGTTCCAGGGCCGCGGTGACTCATTCGAACAAATTCCACAGGCCTAGCAGGCACTGACCCTATGGGGCCCCGTCTTCGTTGCTGACAGCTCTCTGAGGCGCGCGTGGAACACGATGCGCCGTCGACCCGGGCCTGGATGCTATCGGATGACAAGCCAATCATAGCTCGCCGTCCGCAGGCTCGCGCCTAATCTTTCTACCAGAGAAACACCGAGCATTGCTCTCTGCATTGAAAGCTGGCAACCTTTAATTTGTGGACCAGGTCTACGTCAGGTGTCCATGTTTCGGCCTCACAAAGAGCTTTGACCTAATGAAAGAGTTTTCTCTTACATGCCATCTCACTACATGTTTAAAATATGCTGCAAATGGACCATTTGGACGAGATTGCCAAAATATATTTGCATTAGGTTTGATGGAAATATTGATATCATCATCATAAGCATGCAATAAGGTAGCCGACCGGTATTTACATTTCTCACAAACAACTGTTTTAAAAATTTACTAAAATCTTAAAAAAAAAAACATTATTTTGAGGGTTTTAAATCTATAACAAACACTAATTGCATGTAACATCATTTGTAAGTCACGCCCTAGCGCAAACAAAATAGAAGAATAACTTCAGAAGGGTACCTAATTTCTGTATTCAATTACTTTTTCACAAATTATATATTTTAGTTACACCTTTGAATTAAGTATTGGTTATAGTAGATTTTGACAAAACTCTTATACTATTACGACTAGCCTATTTACTGGCTTACAAAATCTTTCCCAACTCAAGACTACCTCGTAAAATCATAGTTGTTATCGTGTAACCAGAAAGCACGTGTGTGCAATATTTTCATTAGGATCCGTCCCCTGTCATAACACGTCAGATAATTTAGTTTTGATGTTCCTAGTAGTAAACTGAGACAAAAATATGACACATTGGTAGTGTGTTTTGATAGTATCGTAGATTACACGAGGATTCAGGGAGCCTTTTCTGAATGAATGCCTACAATCTAAGCATACGTATTTGCTATGATGTGTTGCTTCTACCTACTATCTAAGCATACGTATTTGCTATGATCCTACTATCTAAACATACGTATGTGTTGCTTGAGATTTTGTTGCGCTTGACCTTCTTCATTGATTACATTGCATCCACCAATGAATTGTAACGAACTCACTCGCCGCGGGAGGAAGACCTGGAGTCCTGAAATACAGGATTACCCTAGTTTAGGCTCCACTCCACTCCATTTATTATACTGTCTGTACTGTGTTACATCAATGTGGAAAAAAAATAAATGAATTTATCTTCTTTCCTGCTGAAACATTAGGAAGTTTTGAGAACTATCGTTACGTAATTTTTTGACCTTCAAATATTGCAGATTCTCAGCCTAGTTTAAATAAATGACTTGAATTTGATATGCAGCAGTTATCTCTTTCATAGTAGATAAGAAGTACCAATCAAACTAGATATTTGTGAAACAGACAATCCCAGGCCAATAACAGGTTGGGTGCGGAATTTGTTCGAAATAGTCACCGCAGCCCTGGAACTCATAGGGCACTAGGAGGTACACGAGTGTATTTTAGTCAATAAGAGTCTGACACTCTCTTCCTCACTCTCTCCCCAAAAAAAAAACTTTCCTGGGGCCGTATTATGACATCTTAAAACCATCATGTTTTCTGTGTGAGAAAAGGATAGTGCTATTCGTCCTGTATAGCTCCGTCTCTTTTAACTGCGCGAGGCCAAAAAAGGTCCCTAGACCTTTTTTGGCCTCGCGCAGTTTAAAATTAATAATTAGCTTTTAATTTTTTTTTTCTTGTGTGTATCCTAAATAAACATTTATCTTTCTTTCTTTCAAGGAAACAAAAGAAATCTCATCAACATACTTTTCCTTTTTCACAAATCCAGTCTTAGTTTTACTTATACATCGAAATCTACAACGTACATGTGATAATTTTTAACAATGATTCACTAATTGGATATCATAAACAATATTAGTCCGTACTCAATCTGATTAATTGGGTGTTGACACACACATTAGGCAAGATCTGGCATCTTATACAACTCTGAAACACAAGAGATAATTTACTTTGCATGCCGGGAATATTGCTGAATGTTTTTTTTTGGTTGTTCCGTACTTAAAGGGTATCCAACGGGCCACATTTACTAAGGTTCTACCTATTCGTCTGCCCAAAAGACTAGTGCAAAAGTAGCAAAGAAAACCTTAGGTCCCATAGTGTCAGTGCCTGCTAGGTTTGCGGAGTTTTTCGAAAGTGTCACCGCGGCCCTGGAACGCAAAGGGTATCAGGAGGCACACGGGTGTGTTTTAGTTAGTAAGAGTGATACTCCTTTCTGCTTCGCCTAGAGCATAAGAATTCATTTGAGGATTTCCAATCCAAAAAAATAACTTGATTTCCGAGTCTCGGAGGAACCTCACTATTATCGGATCCATGGATTGACATAGGCAAGCGTGTTTTACCAAATTCAACCCTTGCGGTTGATATTATTTAAGCATGAGCTCTTAAAGCAGTTTATAGAATGAGATCGAAAAATCTCATTCTATTATCTGGTTTCCAAAAATACCTCTACCAGAAGAAGACACCCTTTCAGAGATCAGAATGGAATATCCGACAGCGTTCCATCAAACAATCACTTCAGATAAAAGCTCTTGTACTGAGTACACCATTCCTAATTCAAATATAAAAGAGCTATTGTACTAAGTAGGTACACAATTCCTAATTCAAATATAAAAGAGCTATTGTACTAAGTAGGTACACCATTCCTAATTCAAATATTCCAGTAGCGTCCAGACCAGATTACCCAATTACGAAGTTCACATAAATATCTTCGACGACTGTAATGCGAATGACACATACTTTATTTCTTACCACGGCGGTACAGTCTGTTGCAGCTATTGCGCAATACTTTGTTTTGATGCAATGCACTTTTATTTTTGTACTGTATCTTATCGGGATCTTTCTTCGCCATTTTTGGGATATGTGGGTCATTGTAATTTTTAAATTTAAATTGTTTTGGGGTGTTTGTTGTTTGATCAAAAAATGTTTTTCTTGGGTCCCTAATTATATCTTTACTTCTTTGTTCAGAGCAATGGTGTCCATATAGTGCACTGTACTACACTTGTCTAAGGCTGGACCCTTTTTTTTTTTTTTTCTTTTTTTTGGATGGGAAATCATCAAATGACCCCTCCCGCCCTGGGTGGAGCGGTAGGGAGTGTCAGACTTTTACTGACTAAAACCCACCCGTGCTCCTCCATGTGCCCTTTGCGTTCCAGGGCCGCGACCCTAGCAGGCACCGACCCTATGGGGCCCCGTCTCTGGTGCTGACGGCTCCTTGAGGCGCGCGTGAAGCACAACGCGTCGTCGACTCAGCCTGGTATCGGACGGCGAGCCACCCACGCTCACCGTCCACAGGCATCAGCCACTGCGCAATAGCACAGCGGCCGACTTGTCTCTGGAGGAAGCCGAAATGGGACCATTACTGGCACTCCATTTCAGCCCCCTCCCGAGTACCGGGAGTCGCAGCACCCACAGCAGAAGCGGCAGAAGCGGCGACGGAAGCCGCGGCGGCGGCAGAGGCGGCGGACCTCTTGCCCTTGGTCGGGGCGGATGGCGCGCAGGCCCTTCCCCCAGCCCAGTGCTCGGCCGGCTTGCCAACAGCCGCACATGCACTGCAGTGCGGCGTGGCCTCGCACGAGCCGGCCCGAAGGCTGGACCCTAAAAAGGTGTCTGATCCATCAAAAAAACAATAGTTAATTTCATAAAAACTCAGTCATACGCAGACATTCATTTGTTTATTGGTATAAAGATGAACTCACAAACAATCATGCATCTCTTTCCCACACGAGAAAATCTGACAGTTTAAAACCACAAACAAATTCCTTCTCCATTGACGTCTTGAATATTGATGTTTAGGTGATCTGATAACACACACCCGCCCTTCAGTGATGGTACAATAATATTCCCTCTTTTCCCTCTACCACTACATAGTATAAAACAAAGTCGCTTTCTCTGTCCCTATATCCCTATGTACGCTTAAATCTTTAAAACTACGCAACGGATTTTGATGCAGTTTTTTTAATAGATAGAGTGATTGAAGAGGAAAGTTTATATGTATAATACATGCATATTATAGTAGAATACAGTAGAATACAATATAGTAGGAAACATAAGTATCTACATTGCACCCGTGCAAAGCCGGGGCGGGTCGCTAGTCTATACTTATAATAAATCTGTAGAGAGGTCAATTCTGTACAAGGAATATATTTTCAAAATAACTATCAGGGGGTGATTAGTGATCGATACTGGTGCCAAAAATGCAATCAGTAAAATTTTTGTCTGTCTGTCTGTCTTTCTGTCTGTCTGTCTGTCTGTCTGTCTGTCTGTATGTTCTTTATAGAAACAAAAACTACTCGACTGATTTTAACGAAACTTGGTGCAATTATTCTTCATGCTCCTGGACAGGTTATAGTATACTTTTCATCACGCTACAATCAATAGGAGCAGAGCAGTGAAGGAAAATGTTGGGAAAACGGAAGAAGTTACTCCATTTTTTAAGCTTCCGCGTGTGTAGCCTTAATGGTTAAAGTTACATAGAAATCATGTATTACGGAAATGTTCTACATAAAATTATCTAAAAAATATCCCGAAACAGCATGTCTATCTTTTGTCAATTTTAAACCGATCGGGCTGAGAGTTTCAAAATCGGGGGTAAAGTAACTATTCCACGCGGACGAAGTCGCTGGCAGAAGCTAGTAATACAATAAAATACAGTCCACTACCCCCGTGAGTCACTGCAGTTATGCCTTTAAATTTGTTGGTCTGACTCATGTTCATTGTTTTCAGCTAATAATAAGCAGTTAATTATTTACGTTTGTTTCTCACTGTTACATCGAGCATCTTGGATTGTTAGGCAAAGAGTAAAAGTATTGTTATAACAGACAAACATACGGGAACATTTTTTCCTAATTCCCAGCCATTGCAACTCCTGAAAGTCAGAATGAACAGTGGCGCTAATGGCAGAGCTAGGCTAAATACCCAACCAGCAAAAACTAGGCTTAAAACAATCTCTAGACTACTGTTTTGTTGCTCTTAAATCACTCCTATATAATGATATAAGCCCGGATTTGGGCACCAATTATAAGCTTATTTAGTTTAATATCGTTCTAATATCAGTCTAATTGAATGCTGTTTGCACTTACTGAAATCTAGCCAAAGTTAATTTAAGCCGACTTAGGCTAATATTGCTTTTACGTAAGTATCATGTAAGCCTGCATAGGCTTATATTGGTCTAAGGTTAGAATATTTTGAGAATTTTTCATCAGATCCAACTTAAAAGTTTGTGTGAGTGTTGGCTTGAAATTAAATGAAACAAATTAAAGTTAATATTGTGTGAAGTTAATGTTTATACTTTGTGGTACGCCACTTTAGTACCTATAAAAGTAGTTATACGGTAAGTAATCGTATTGGAATTTATTATTTACTGTTAAATAGACCTCGTTTTACGCTTCAAAATTCATGCGCCTTGTTAAATAAGGTATTTCCTGTTCTCGTTTAATTATTTTATTTGTTAATTTGTATTGATAGTGTCGCCATTAGTATAGCTGCATTTTACAAGCGCACTATTAAACTAATGTAAGATTGTTTACTCTAATATTAGCATTCGGTATACTAAAGATAACTCCATATTGGAATAAATTAGGGTTCCTCGCAATTTTACTTAAAACCTTAAATCGACAGAGAGAAAAACAAGACACGAAGTCGGCGCGGGTGGCGGGGGCGATACGTTAGGCAATTCAAATATATTACACAATATGGGCCATAGTTGTTGTCTTGAACTATTAGATACTGGCAGTCCGTCTATATTGATATTCAAATGAATAATATCTGGAGTGCACGATAAACGTCCTAAAATATCAATGAGTCTTTTAATCAAGCCACTGTGCCAATACATTCCTGGAGCCGAATTACTAATGTGTACTATCTCTTTGTTTGTTTCAAGTAGTGTTCGCGAGTCTTTGGGTAGAACATCATTTAGATTCTTGTTTAAAATAAATAATAATTAATTTAGTGCTGCATGTGATAATGTGATATGTCAAGATATGGGCGTTGAAATTTAACATTTCAACGCCCATATCTTGACATCATTTTTTAACACGAAAGTTTTTTCATACTTGGTTTCGTCCTCGCTCGGAGATTCATCTTCACTGAAATCGTTTATCATAAAATTCTCGTCGTTATTATCGACCTCTTCTAAGAAAGTAAAACCTGCAGAACCCTCACTGATATTTTTCTCAACACTACTTTGTCCTGGCAGCGGTATATTTGTTTGTGTTTTTAACATTTCATTGTACTTCTTTACAATTTTCCTCCTGTAGCCACCAGTTTTCTTCAACCTTTTCCAGTTTTTGTAATCCATTATAACAATTAAATTTAAAAACTTAAAATAAAATATGGCCAGCAAAATTACTCTTAAAACTATTTAAATTAGTTATTCCCAAAATCGATCTAAGATCAAACGCTCTTATATGGGTCTTGTCTTTTATATTGTAAATATGTTGAACCCAAATCACTCTAATATCATACTTAACCAGTGGTATTGATCTTAGATTAGTTTCAAATAAGATCAGAAATGCACGTACTCACAGTACTCTTAAGCTATGCTGATATTAGTCTGACATCTTACAATAGCATTTAGCAAGTCTAATATAAAATCAAACGAGCTTAGAAAATACCCATATAAGAGCAAGTTTTTCTCAAGTGCAACTAGTCTTAGTAAATGCTCTTATATACATATATGAGACTTGGTTATGAGACTGACCATTCTTGAGGCCATACCGGCTTGTCTAAAAGTAATATAGGATCCATGGTATGTTCTAAAACAAATATAAGAGCGCTTTAAGCCTACTACTCTTAAAAAGTGCGAGTTCTGAGACTGTTTTGCTGGTTGGGTAGGTACCAAGAAGCATAATATGCCACTGAGTTTAAGCTTAGCTTTTTTACTATTGAAAGGCACGCATTTGACCACTATCTCACCTGATGGTAAGCGATGATGTGGTCGAAGATTTCTTTTTCTTTCTTTTTTTTTTTTAAAACGTTGTCCCGCACTAAGAATTTCTCCTGTGTCGTGGGTGCGTTTATAAACATACAATCTCACATATACAAAAATAAATTTCCAAATCTGACTAGAGAGATTGCGTTTAAACAAACTCTTTCGCTATCTTTTCTTATACTAGCAACACCGCGGTTTCACCCGCGTAGTTCCCGTTCCCGTGGGAACACGGGGATAGTGTTGGTTCTCAACAGTGAAAGATTTTTTCAAATCGGTTCAGTAGTTTCGGAACCTATTCAATGCACACAAACAATCAAATCTTTCCTCTTTATAATATTATAGCAGCGATACGTGGTTTCACCTGCATAGTTCCCATTCCCGTAGGAATACGGGGATAAAATATAGCCTATGTTACTCAGGGTGAATGTAGCTTTCTAATAGTGAAAGAATTTTTGAAATCGGCACAGTAATTTTTGAGTTTATTCATTACAAACATACACCTACACACACACATACAAATCTTTCCTCTTTGTAATATTATTGTAAATTATACATATGTATAAATATATTATAGATTTCCACACAGTCAGAACTTTGGGTTTAAATATTACATATGATAAAAAACAACAATTTCCATAGCCAACTAAAATAATACACTAAAAAAGATCAATGAATGTAGACAAAATACCAAGGTATGCGAGGACGGCTAAAATTACGACTCGCTGACGTCACTGGCTTTAATACCAATCCCACAATACGGCATTGATGTCTTGAATCCCGAATATGAATCAGGTTCCTGGCTATCAACATTCAGGTCGGTGAAATGCTGAACATTAGCTGAAGCTGACTAAAAAAAAACTTATAAGTCTGTTAGATAGATTTGTTTGGAAAATATATTGACACGTATTTTTTCCTTTTTCACGTAAATAACAAAACAAAGACGATACAGCGCGTTGAATACTCGTGTGACGTCACTACTCGCTACAATTTGTACCGTAACGTCACAAGCCCCCACTCCTGATCTTTGATGCTTTTTGTCTTTGTCAATTTTTATAGATTTGATAAAGGAAAAATACGTGTCTAATATTTTTCGATAATCTAACTGATGAGATTTTTTCTATTCAGGAAACGTTCCTATTATAGATTTTAACATTTGAAAGGATTTGAACATGAACCATAGTAATTACGGTTCGAGTTCTTATGATAATGGGCATCTATTAGGTCTTAAACCCATGAATTTGTTGCGTTTTTGGCTACTTTGAACTTCAAATAACTGATTTTGATAAATTCAAACAAACTTTAAATCATAAGCGTGATAAATTGTTTCATTGGGTTTTGCTCCCTTATCCCATTTTGTATAAACAGTTAGTAAATTAATTGAATTTTTTAATATGAATTCCAACTTGGAAGTGTGGTAATATTATATTAAATATTATAGTGAAAACAAAAACAAATAACTGATTTTGAAAAGGGAACATAACTAAAATATTTTATTTGAATTTCACGAAGTCAAACAGAAATTATAATTTCAAATTGGCCCTTAGTTCTGTCTCATATTAGGTAGAAGACTTTGTCCGGGACAGTTCTTCCACATACATTTTTGTGTTGCATATTGAATTTTCTGGACTGCACTATTATTATAATGAGGTATAGGCTTTGAGCTACGGCGTTCTGTTTAGTTAATGGAATACGATACCTTTGATAAGTTCATAGACAGCTACGACCACTTACCTTCGTTATAAATGCGTGTCTTTAAGTGTAAACTATATTGAATGGATAATAAGCCGTATGAGATCCATCCACACATAAAAGCTAAGGAAATTATACATCTCGACCAACTATTAGTCAGGGTAACAAACGCAGAGCTCTATAAAACAATGTGTTAGTTAATTTTCCATAATTATTACTCAGTAATGACATTCTAAGGAAAGGCATAAAATCTAAATCGGTACCTAACTATTATGAAAACCTTAATGTGTGTACATTTTAAAGTAATTTACTTCCAATAAAAAGCAAAAATTATTAAACTATCAAGAAAATACATAGCTTTAAATGTATTGAGTTTTCAAAATGTCAACTAATCTGTTTCGATGGATTAGTATTTGCAAGATTAGAGTCTCGACTTTGGAAAGTGGACATTCTTAGTCCAGATTTGAGAATTTAGGACTGAATGTGACAGCAAGCTCGCATATAAATGGGTTTGGCATTTACACATTTAATTTTGTAGTCATTTTGATCACATTAGCTCCCACTGTACCCAATATTTGTACCTTTAATAGATTTTACCTTTTTTGTTACTTACCGGATATTTGTAATTTCATTATGTTTTCTTTTTAACTTTAATTAGATTATTTGTATTTTTGTCGCAATTCCTTTGTTAAGATTTTAATAGCTAATAAATTATTCAGTGTTATTTTACTCACTTAGAATGTTGGTCGACCTATTATTGGCGACTGTATAAGTCTGATGCTTTTGTTACTTATACAGCATTACATAATAATAATTTCTTATGTAATGTTGTATACAGAAGCTGTTGGTTTGCCTTTAATAAATAAATAAATACACATAACGTCGCACACTTATCTACAGTCTTGGATTAGAATCCCAGGTCAGGCTAAAGTAAACTTTATTAGGTTTTTACATTTGTAATTTCTGAGTACATGCTCGAGGCAATTTGAGCCCGGTTAATAGTAATTAGCTTTTTTTTTTTTTCCGGATTTGAAATCATCAAATGACTTCTCCCGCTCTGGGCGGAGCGGAAGGGAGTGTCAGACTCTTACTGACTAAAACCCACCCATGATCCTTCTTGTGCCCTTTGCGTTCCAGGGCTGCGGTGACTCTTTCGAACAAATTCCGCAACCCTAGCAGGCACTGACCCTATGGGGCCCCGTCTTCTTTGCTGACGGCTCTTTGAGGCGCGCGTGGAACACGACGCGCCGTCGACTCGGGCCTGGTTGCTATCGGACGGCGAGCTACCCATAGCTCGCCATCCGCAGGCCCGCGCCTACGGTGGCCGGGAATCGCCCTGCGTTTCCCGACGCCCGGGGCGTCTTCTTCTGTTGCGGCGCCTGGAGCGAGGGGCTTCCCTCTCTCGCACGCGCTCCGCCTCCTCCTTCGCTAGCATTACTGCTTCGCAGAAGGAGGCGACCGCTTCCCATGCCTCCTCGCTCCGGACCATGGCCCGAACCAGGGCCGGACGCGAGAGGTCGCCGCCGCCGATCGCCTCGACGAGGACACGGCGGTGCTCCGCCCAAGCAGGGCAGACCTCCACCGTATGCTCCACCGTGTCCTCCGGACGATCCACACAGTGATGACACCCGGACGTGTCCTCCCGCTGGATCCGACACAGGTACCTCCCGAAACAGCCGTGTCCGGTGAGCACCTGCGTCAGGCGGAAGGTGAGGACGCCGTGACGTCTCTCCAGCCACGCCTCAAAGAGGGGACTTATCGCCACAATAGTGGCGTGCCCAGAATAGTAATTAGCTGACTTGAACAAATTCGTCTGCATCACATAAAAGAGAGAAAAAAGTACTCCGTTTTTTTAAACATTTCTCATTGATACTCCGCTCCTATTGGACGTAGCATACTATATAGCCGTCCTCGATAAATGGGCTATCTAACACTGAAAGAATTTATCAAATTGGACCAGTAGTTCCTGAGATTAGCACGTTCAACCAAACAATCGAACAAACTTTTCAGCGTTATAATATTAACTAGCAACGCCCCGCAGTTTCACCCGCGTAGATCCCGTTCCCGTGGTAATACGGGGATAAAATATAGCCTATGTTACTCAGGGTGAATGTAGCTTTCTAATGGTGTAAGAATTTTTGAAATCAGTCCAGTAGTTTTTGAGTTTATTCGTTACATACAAAAATATAAAAATACAAATCTTTCCTCTTTATAATATCAGTATAGATTAGTATAGATAATAAACATTATGTAAAGTTTAGATAGGCCACTGTATACTTCTGCCTTACCCTTTAAGAAATTCAGACATGATGTTATATTTTTATTAAGCTTCGCTTTTCTCATGGATTTGGGTGAATGAGGTGACTCAATTGAATCTGGGTGAGGATAAATAGGATTATTCATTTCCGTTCTAATTTGGGAATGAAAGAAACACTGTTTATATCTCGAAGAGATGGCTGGACTGGTCAGGATTTATACAGTTTTGTGGGTTATTTTATTTTTGCTTTTGTTATTTATAGGTACTTGCTTTTTTTGCTTGCTGTCCCACTGGTACTCACCTACTCAGTTACTGGGTTTGGAGGTAAGATAGACTGTATGTAGCTATGTTTTCCTGTACCCTGGGTGCGTTTACAAACCGATTCCATATAAGGACATACAAAATATTTGTTACGTGCGGGAATCGAACCCACGACACGCAGCGCAGCAGCCAATTGTTCAACCACTGCGCCAGTCGTCCTGTTTTAAAATGCTTTTGCTTATTTTCGATTACATTCACAACTCAATTTACTTTGTCCGATCAGTATATGTTGCTAAGTGGACAGCTCTATCAACTGCCACGTTCAGACCTTGGAAAAAGCGGGTAGTTGAGCATAAATGGAGTTGGAGCATAACATTCGAACGAGCTCCACACTGGTACTCTGAAAGAATCTATCATACTGCATCTGACCAGAGCTCCAAGTCTGCTATTTTTATAAATTTGTCATTCCAACACGATCCCATTATCATTTTGCTAAAAGTTCGTAATCTGCTAAATTCATAATGGTCGACCATTGTTCGGTCAATGGTCTCGAAATACTTTTTCCTAACCGAGCTATTAAAAGAAATGACTGCACAATGACGTTCTAATGGTAGGTTACTGATCAAAGGAACTCAAAATTTTAGTAGATTACTGCATACGTCTATCATTCATTTGTCATTATGTACGAGATTACCATTCTATGCCTTTTCTTTCAATGGACTGTCAGTGGTTAACCTTTGGAAAGTCATAATGACGCTTTTATATTAGTAGATTACCAAACATGTCAAAATCAATAATTACGAAATCAATGATAGACCATTCTGACACTATTGTAATAGCAGACTTGGGGCCTAGGCTGTTTTTACAGCAGCAATCGAAAAAGATTTATGATCAATGCAATACCAATAAAACTAATTCATTCTGCCAATAAAAAAAAACATCCGATTCCAATTTTAATTAAAACATAAAATCTCTAATAAAATCAGCAAACATCTAATGCAATTAATGAGATAGCCCATTAGTACTCAATCGTGCGGCGTCCTGTCATTACGGCAGATGTTGGCTGAAATTATTCTAACTAAACATCTTTAGTGGCTCATCCTCACAGCATCCGATGATACACGTCACTACGGAGATGTGGCACTACACTTTATATAATAATTCGTGTACTTATTTACGTGTATGGACATCGATTTTGTGAAAAGGCTAATAATGGTAACGGCCCCGACTTATGAATTGTAGGTCGCGGGTTCAAACCCAGCCAGGCGCATTACTTTGTGTAATTAATTTTATCACCACTGCTCTCAAAACGGTGAAGGAAAACATCATGAGGAAACCGGCATGTCCTAGAAGCAAATATTCGAAGACATGTGACATTCACCAAGCTGCACTGGGCCCGTGTGGTGGATTACGGCTCATTCCCTCCCCTAGAGAGGAGACCTGTGTCCCAGCAGTGGGAACATTAAAAGGCCGATTATGCTAATAATGCTAGAAAAATCCGTCTCAATAAAAACTCGTAGACGTGCTACGTGTATGGACGGGGCCTCTACGAGGCTACGGCGTAGCTCCCTCGTAGCACTTTTTAAGGAGCAATTCAGACGTTCATTTGACGTATAGCATAAATATTATTATGTTACTTAATAGTTAATAATTATAATTATATATATTACTTTATAGAATTAATTAATTCATAAAAACAAAAGAGTTAATTCTTTTGTTTCAAATAACATGGGATATACATACATAAAGATTAGTTAATTTTGAGGCTTAGAATATATGTATGTATGTATGTATGTATATAGATAGTCTCCATCTTGTCAGATGTAGTGTCCTCCATTTCTGTCAGAGTTGCGCGAGTAACCGCGGCCCTGGAGGAGAAACACGGGTGGGTTTAAATCAGTAAGAGTCTGACACTCTGCCGCGCTTATGATAATTACAGTAAGTCACATTTTGTTCGATATTGAGTTAAGTATATATTTGAAATGTAGAGATTAAGACCTACATTTCTGTATATTTAAAATTTGAAAATGTGGTATAGAAAAACAAATAAGCTTAAGCATAATTACAGTAAGACACGTTTCGCGCCAAGGCATACTTATTATGATTGCAGTATTGGCACATACGGTTGATTTTTTCATAAAAATATAACCATTTACCCGGTATTCCTACAGTAAGTACCACTTGCTATTATTATATTAAGAGTTGCAAATAAAACATTTGTATACTACTCCTTAACATATCTACAGTAAGCGTATATACTATATTAATGCTTAAGAGTTTCGCATGGTATTATTGTATTATCTTAGCATAAGTACAGTAAGTAGATCTTACTGTGTATATGATAAGTCTGCGAATTAAAAAAACAAATTATATGTGTAGACGTAATAACAGCAAGATTCAGTACAGTAATTATGTTTAGGAATATTTCATTTTATGCGAAGACTTGCCTGGAACAAATTCAGTAAACACGTTACTTACTGCAAATATTCTAAGGCGTTTAGGGTCGAATGGGTTGTGCGGGGTGGGGCAAGTGCGCAAGACATACCTTTATGCAGCTGATTATTTTGTTAAGAAAATAAAAGTAAGTTGAGAAAATGTTAGGTAAAAATAAAGTGTATGATTTCGATGATTATGTCCAAAGAGTAAAAATGACAAATAATCGCAAATGTTTTGTCAAATCATTTGATGTTTCAGACTTTTATTTATATGAAGACTTATCGTCACAATATAAACTGAGAAACATGGAACACAGGATTTACCTTAAGGATATCATGGTAGTTAAAGTTGAAAGGGATTCGTACTTATGTATAAAACGGGTCATAATGAAATGTTTCAATCATAGGACTTCCTACAAGCTAAAATTGTAAAGACCCAAAAGTTCCCTGAGGTGAAGTCTAAAAATATTCCAAGAGGAATTACTGCAGATCGTAAAGCAGAGATTATACAGAAACTTGTACCTCTGATGCCTGAGAATAGAAGGGGTTTTTAACCGACTTCTAAAAAAGGAGGAGGTTCTCAATTCGGATGTTTGTATGTTTTTTTATTTTTATTATTTGTTCGCGCATAACTCCGTCGTTTGCCAACCGATTTGAAAAATTCTTTTTTTGTTGGAAAGGGTGTACTTCCCAAATGGTCCCATGAAAATTTTATCGAAATCGAATAAGCGGTTTTTTTTGTTAATTTCAATAAATGATAGCAAATCTGTCGGGATAGCTGAAATCGCTTTGTTCGTTTATTGTTTACACCAATTTATACCTCGTCCACTGTGATGGGTATGTTTAGCTGGGAGTGAACCACTAAAAAGTGAAAAATAAAAAACTTTTTACAAAAAATAAAACCGACTTCTAAACAAAAAAACCAAAAAGTATAATATAAAATAACTTTAATTTCGGAACTCGGTGTTTTTGGTTGCTTTTTTGTTGTTGAACACACCGACTTCCGAAATTAAAGTTATTTTATATTATACTTTTTGGTTTTTTTGTTTAGAAGTCGGTTTTATTTTTTGTAAAAGTTTTTTGGTTAAATATTCCGGTTTCAAATTCTGCAACCAATCTATTAGCCGAAGAGTTTTAAGAACACATTTTTAATATTATATTTATGTAAGCCTTCATTTTACTAGTCAGTTAAACGACATTTTACTATCTTACCATAATCTGAAGACTAATTTTAAAACTAAGACTGATTTCACTAAGTTCGTATAGCGAGGATCTCATAATTTATAATTATAGTAATAAAGTGTTACTTGTCGTCCAAAGAGGTTAAATGACTTATAACGAATTTAAAGTGCCTAAAAAGATTATTTTTATAATGAAAAAGTCCAAAGAGACTGTCTTATTTTTGGAAAAGAAGTGTTTACCTATTTTAGATGTTTTTTTTTGCTTTTTTATTTTGTAAGAAAGAAGTACAACACACACAAATAGTAAAAAAGAAATACTGTAAACGTGTGATTTTTTTAGAAACAATGCTTTGTTTTTCTTTCAATTTTTCTTGTACGAAGCAAGTTGCATCAGCACGAATTGTGATTTTTTTTAGTTCGTTTTAAGTATGATTCTAAATGCTTCAAAAAATACAATAATAAGAACTGAGTTTTCAATTTTCTAGTATTTATAAAGCTGTGTACTTTTCTGTTAAACTATTTTATAAGATCTCTTTTGTTTCATTCATATACCAATAATGTCGAGGAAGAGCAATTAATAATTATGGTTCAGGGTAGATGCCACGATTTTACATATTGCTCCTAGCTATAATTACAGCAAGTGGTTAAGAAACATTAGGCAAATTGTGTAATTTTTGTTATTCTATTTTAATATTTACCTCATTTCGTAATCATTGTTGCAGTATATACTTCAAAGTAAAGATTGTTACAGTAAGTCACACACTTACTGTACCAATACTAAAAAAAGTTTATTTTTTAATTATTAATTCCTTAACATACATATTTTTTCAAGCTTTACAATTTAAATATTAATACTAAATAAAAATAAAAATATACAAATTGTTAAACAAACACATGTTTATCTAAAACATTTTAGAAAACTTTGGTTTAATTTATACTTCGGGAGAAACGTCAAAATAAAAATAAAAAACTTTAACCGCCTTTTTCTCGAAAGTGTCTCCATGTCACTTACTGTATATATAACAAGCACGGCAGCACTCCCCTCCGCTCCGCCCAGAGCGGAAGAAGTCATTTGAGGATTACCCATCCTTAAAAAGAAAAGAAAATGTCCTCCGCTTTGTATAAACCTCACCAAATATGGTCTAGCAAGTTTTTATTTTGCACTAGTAGCGCCCCGCGGTTTCACCCGCGTTGTTCCCGTTCCCGTGGCAATAGGGGGATAAAATATATGACAGTCCCCAATAACGTAGCTTTCTATTCGTGAAATAATTTTGAAAATCGGTTCAGTAGATCCAGAGATTACCCCTTACAACGTCACAAACTCACAACCACACAAACGTTTCACCTCTTTATAATATTAGTATAGATTGGTTAATGAGTTGATTTGTAACATCACCTGTTCTCAGTTTAACAAACTCAACTCGATTAGCAAAAGTTGGTTCAGTATTGGTTATTATTAAATCACCTGTAATATTTTACCAAGCATAAGGTTTTATATTTTTATATATTTAAGACAGTTCATGCAAAAAATAACTCCCAAAAAAAAGCTGTTTCAGCAGGATTTTCCGAAATTTGCGAGCAAAACTTTCTTGAACAGTAGATTTTTATTTCTTTTGGATCTAAAATATGTACAATCTTACTACAAAAAATGCGAAAGTAAGAATGGATGAACGGATGATAGCACATAGGTCACTTATTAGGGTTCCGTACCCAAAGGGTAAAACGGAACCCTATTACTAAGACTCCGCTGTCCGTCCGACTATCCTTCTATCACCAGGCTGTATCTCATGAACTGTGATAATTGTATTATAGATACAGTTGTCATTTTTACCGATGATGTATTTGTGTTGCCGCTATAACAAAAAATATTTAAAACCGAATAAAATAAGGAGGCTCGCACAAACAGACGTGACTTTTTGCCGTTTTTATAGATAATAGTGCGGAACCCTAAATGCAATAGATTGACTCGCACTTGGCTGGCTTTTTATATAATCAGATAATTTCACTTACTTTTTATACAAACAGATAACTTCACTTACTTTTTATATACTAGTCCTGTGGTAACACTACAGCTAACAGCTGTTTGATAGTAGTCCTTTGAAATTTTAATTTTAAAAATTTAATTCCTTTCTTTGTAAGGCTTATTTCCATTTGTTTTTCAAGTTAATAGAATATTAATGTGCATTTCGTGTTAGATTTGTATAACTTTTTGCAAAAAAGTGTTAAAATAGTAGTGTAGTAGTGTTGTTTCCGACGTACGCGAGAAACTAGTATGCCATAACTGCACCTATCGTTCCATCTCCAATCACATCTGCCTTCCCTAATCTATGCTGGCTGCATGACACACCAGCAGCTGCTGGCGCGTCGCCAGGCCGTCTCCACTCCTCAGTCGAGGCTCACTCATTATTCGCCTTTAATCGGCCATTTGGGCACTTGAACGCAAACAGTTTGTGCTGGAAATAGAGACTTCTTACAAGTGAATTTAAATGAAAGTTATTACGCTTGCTAAGTTGTTTTAATATGGATGGACGCTGGGTTTTAATCGTAGCTGACTGTAAGGCTGATGTTTGAAATTCGGGTTTGAGTCAGAGACAGTAAAAATAAGGTTCTCAGAGGATTTTTTAAAGTCCTTAACGTACAAACGAAAAACAAACCTTTCTTGGTGACGCGCGATACAAAAATACAAATCTTTGCTCTTTATAATATTAGTATAGAAAACTTTATGCACTAGTATAAAAACTGTACAAAGGCGGACTTAATGCCATAGGCATTTTCTACCAGTCGACCTTAGGGTAGTGCAGAGACAACACGGCAGGTGCAACTTAAATGAAAGACAAACGGAGAGGGAAAATATACAATCATAAGTACATAGATACATACGTACAAAATAATTAACAAAGGCGTTGATAAAAACGAATCCAACGAATTAACGCTGTGATGATTCTTCCAACTTCTTGCGAATGTGCTCACGCGCCTTCACTTTAAAGGACAACCGACTGGTTGCAGTCCTGATGCTCAGAGGTTAGGAGTCTAATTATGTTTCCATAAGTTTAAGCAGAATGATTTAATTTTACTGCTGCTGTAGTATTTTCACTTCTGAAACTTAAATTTATATATCTGTCACCGGAAAATAGAAAACTTCCTAAGATTATAAAATATCTTGAGAGATTGTAAAATTTCGATGAATTTATCAACTGAACATTTGGAACACTTTTATATATACAGTAATAGAAGTAAATAAATGGTACTCTTTTAATATCTAAGCGTATGAATCTCGTCTCATTATCTGAGTAAGTCTAATCTACTGAGTGAAGATTCACTGTTAGATATTCTCTCAACACAAGTACACTCAGTATAATCACATGCACTACACGTAATTCCCTTCCAACCAAATTCCTGACTGCATCGTTTACACACACAATGCCGGTTACCGACCGTATTACTAAATGCTTGACGTCGAGTGCCGTATACAATGTAGTTTAGTACTGCCATCGAATAATAAGCTACTTTGTGCTCTGATGTGTAGGGTTTGTCACTGAAGACGTGGGATGGATGAACATTGATTTGCCAACACGATTTATGGAATTCTCACTCTGTTTATATTTGTATTGAAGTTTCAAATCGCGCCAGTATTCGTTGGAAAGGTGCGTAGAGGAGTATAAAATACTTAAACAACCCACATTGTTATAAGCCCAGCTAAAAACTCACCCATTTATAGAAAAAGAAACAATAATGCGACAGTCGCTATACAATAGCAAATTAAAAAAGATAGAAACGTTTGCTGAGCAGGGTCAGACACCCAGCGCTGGTTTTCAGATGGATCCCGGCAGTGATACATTGTATCATACATATTTATATAAATAAGTGTTAGAAATTATGTCATCACTAAAACTCTTGTGACAATGATTATATCGATTTGTATCAGACAGTTTCCATTGCACTTTTATTAGGGATGGGAAATAATCATATGATTTCTTCCGCTCTGGGCGGAGCTGAAGGGAGTGTCAGACTCTTACTGACTAAAATCCATCCGTGTTCCTCCTAGTGCCTTTTGCATTCTAGGGCCGCGGCGACTCTTTCAAACAAATTCCACAACGCCTTCAGAGGGCCTAGCACGAATGTTTTTGTGACATTTTATTTTAAGTGTAATACTTGTTTCGCACATAATATTTATTTGAGATATATCCAGTGAGATATATTAACGCCGCTTGAGTTTATATTGATTGTCTTATATTGATGATAAGTAGTTCATTTGTGCCGCACCTGACTCGACCTATAAACTTGATTAATATACTCTCCATTGTACCTATATTGAGAACTGAACGTTTAACGATCATTTAACTGTTTACAGCAAACGCTTACTTTGTGATTTACCTCGTAAGTCGTAAACGAACGGCTTCTGTGCCAGATTTGGAATCTATTCTGATGAAATATACATAGAATCGCCTTCTTGTATCTGAGCACAACTTTGTTAACCACTAGTAATAAGCCACTAGTGCTAATTACTAGTAGCGCCCCGCGGTTTCACCCTCTTAGATCCCGTTCCCGTGGAATTACGGGGATTAAATATAGCCTGAGAGATTTGCTGATAAGCTTTCCATTGGTGAAATAATGGTTAAAATCGATCCAGTAGTTTCGGAGCTTATTCAGTGCAAACAAAGAAAAAATCTTTCCTATTTATAATATTAGTATAGAATATTTACTTTCTCATTTGCCTAGCATTTTACCTACCATATTGGGGTCGGCTTTCAAAGCGAATTCAGCTAAATATCAGTATCTGAAATGTACAGACCAGTAACTGGGTAACACGGTGCCTCTTGGCAAGACTGGAGTCTGATTTTCTGGCGTCTGTGAATCTGTACCGGCTGCTTTAGCAAAAATCTACAAATATGTATGCCAGCCGAGACCAGCGGGTTAGCGTGTTTTCCGAGGCTTGGAGAATCTCGAGTATGTTAAGATGTTTACCCATCTACAGAACGACCTCGGCAAGAGTTGCTTAACCTTGAAGATCGATCCATGTGACTGTCAATATTTTGCTACGAGCTCATGCCTATTATATAGTATACAGGGTTATTTGAAAAAAAAAAAACCAACAACCTCTTAAGAGGTCACTGTAACGAAAAAAAATCAGCTGTTGCCTACATTTATGTTCGTATAACTCATCAAAATGTCATCATTTCTCGCAATTTCAGGTTTGTTCCTATAGCAAAAGTTGTTCATAATGATGAGTGCAATAACCTCTTAAGAGGTTGTTGGTGTTTTTCTAATAACCCTGTATATAGCACCAAAAACTAAACAATATTACCAACTCGAATTCTAAAATGCATGTGACTGAAATACAGACACCGGAGTCACACCATCAACTTTCAACTTTTTTATGCTTTTGGCAGAGGATACGAGAAGACATTATCCTTTTTTTTTTTTTTTTTTTTGGATGCGAAATCATCAAATGACTTCTCCCGCTCTGGGCGGAGCGGAAGGGAGTGTCAGACTCTTACTGACTAAAACCCACCCGTGTTCCTGCTTGTGCCCTTTGCGTTCCAGGGCCGCGGTGACTCTTTCGAACAAATTCCGCAACCCTAGCAGGCACTGACCCTATGGGGCCCCGTTTTCTTTGCTGACGGCTCTTTGAGGCGCGCGTGGAACACGACGCGCCGTCGACTCGGGCCTGGTTGCTATCGGACGGCGAGCCACCCATAGCTCGCCATCCGCAGGCCCGCGCCTACGGTGGCCGGGAATCGCCCTGCGTTTCCCGACGCCCGGGGCGTCTTCTCCTGTTGCGGCGGCTGGATAGAGGGGCTTCCCTCTCTCGCACGCGCTCCGCCTCCTCCTTCGCTAGCATTACTGCTTCGCAGAAGGAGGCGGCCGCCTCCTATGCCTCCTCGCTCCCGACCATGGCTTGAACCAGGGCCGGACGCGAGAGGTCGCCGCCGCCGATCGCCTCGATGAGGACACGGCGGTGCTCCGCCCAGGCAGGGCAGACCTCCACCGTGTGCTCCACCGTGTCCTCCGGGCGATCCACACAGTGATGACACCCGGAGAAGACATTATCCTACATTTGTGCCATATTCTAGAAATCACCACACTACAAAAAATCAGTAAGTGTGAACCTAATATATAAATGTAAAAGTAGGTGTTTTATACTTGTTTAATTTATTTCATTTTGTCCAGCACCGGTCAGCTGCCCCGCTTTGATGTTACACAATATAATTATTTTGTTTATTATTTTATATTTATGGGCATTTTGTAATCTCTTTTTTTTTGTTATATTGAAATTGGGAGATGCAACCTTTTTTTTTACATTTGTAACAAGTATTATTTGACTTTATAATAATTATGTGTGTTTACGATTTCGAGCGAACCTATAGCAGTTGTGGATTGCAGCTGAAAAACAGCGTCAGGTGGTACTACACCTTGTGTTGCCATCTGGCATTATGCTGAGCTGAGGCTCTTTTGGCATTAATAGTTCTGTTTATATATTATGTTGTTTAATTTTAAGGTGTTTTTCTTTTTTTTTATAATGCCAATAAAGATTGATAAACTTAAATAGGTACTATAAGATTTATTTTTTGTATTTAATATTATTGAGAGGCAATACAATAATATTCGCACAGGTCAATTTTCAAGGATAGGCAACGCTTATTGTGGTCGTTGATGGGAGACCAAAAAAGGACTCCACCGCGCTCGAGCGCATGCGCAGGTCCCAGCTGTCATTTAATATGTAGTCCCTCCATGTTCTCCATGTTGACTGAAAGCTGGCTGGCATGATTCGGAAAATTTTGACAGATATTTTGGAAATATGATCACAGAATTTTGAACTCAATAAGTATCTGGAATAGGCTCCATTCTTTGTTGAGTATGTGCATCACTTATTCCTTTTACATTGACGTTATTTGCAGTATGCATAGTGGTGGCCGAGTGGTAATTAACGGCCTCGACTTACAAATTGTAGGTTGCGGATTCAAAACTTCAAACTCAACCCAGGCGCACACTTTGTGTAATTTATTTCATCACCACTGCTCTCAAAACGGTGAAGGAAAACATCGTGAGGAAACCGGTATGTCCTAGAACCAAAAATTCGAAGACATGTGACATTCACCAACCCGCACTGGGCCCACGTGGTGGATTACGGCCCATTCCCTCTTCTAGAGAGGAGGCCTGTGTCCCAGCAGTGGGAACATTCAAAGGCTGATTATGCTTATGCAGTACGATGTTCGTAAATCGAAAACAATACAGTCAGCAACAAAAGCCAGTACCTATGATTGACGTGCAAACGTTCGTCGTGTATAGAATTCTGTGAAGCACGTTGCCAAGAATGTACGCTAGTCGCCATGTTATTTCTGTTTAATGGAAAAATAAAATTGTTTGTTGCCAGCTATTTTATTGTTGCTGAGTCGTCACTAATCGTTATTTTGTCCCCAGCAGACTTTTATTGGGTTGATAAATTTATTTTTAGGCTTTAATTGCGACTAGGTATATTATTCTTGAGCTATTAAATGTCCTGGTTACTAGCTGTAGGTATTTTTGTTTTTTTTCTACTAAAAACTTGGTTTTACTGGCGACTATACTTATCTTACAATGACGAGAGATTGCCATCATGCATCGGTATTGAACAAGAGATAATGCTATTCATCCGTATGTGTCTATCTCACAATGGAATCATGATCATCATCTGCCTAGCCTTTTCTCAACCATGTTGGAGTCGGATTTCAGTCAAATTGGATTCAGCTGAATACCAGTAGTTTACTTGGAGCGGCTGCCTACCAGATCTTACTGAGTACCTTTTATCTAATACCAGCTGTCCGCACAACTTCGTTTGTGTCACATTTTTCATGACTGCTCCGCTCCTATTGGTCTTAGCGTGATGATATATAGCCTATAGTCTTCCTCGATAAATGGGCTATCTAACACTGAAAGATTTTTTCAAATCGGAGCAGTAGTTCCTGAGATTAGCGCGTTCAAACAAACAAACAAACAAACTCTTCAGCTTTATAATATTAGTATAGATAAGCGTGCACTGTCTAAAATATCGGGATTTTAAATAATATTGCTAAGTTTGTTAACGAGAATACCAACTACAGATATCCAGTGGCTGAATGACGTGCTTACTTAATTTTTTTTTACAAAAATGGACTTTCATCATTATAGCTTCAGTAAAGAAACAATATAATATCAAAAATAAAAATGTACTGTAACAAATAATGTATTGTGTTCATACCTTTAAACACGACTTTCCTGTTCCCATTAATACAATTGAAACGCAATTATCTCAAAACGAGGTAACGAGGACATTTATCGTTATTGCAGTGGACCCTTCATATGCAAGTTTTTTCCATGGAATGTTCTATAGAAAAAGTTCCATAAATGTTCTCTGTCTACATGAACGGAAGCCATCAGTCAAGAGACGCATAGGAAGACATCAATCCGTGGTGAGCTGTTGGGGAAGCTGTATCACAGCGTGCGCGGTGCTTGTTTTACGATGGCTGAATTTAACATTATAGTAATGGCTGATTCGTTGAGCATGAGAATAACATGTCTACAAGGACGTAAAGGACATTTCTTCTAGTTGAAAAAGCAGATTTTTGCCGCAATAAGGATGTTACCTGAATAATAAATATGATACTATTTAGTCCGTCAGTTAGATTGTCGAAAAATATTGGACACGTATTTTTTTGCTTTATCGAATCTATAAAAATTGACGAAGATAAGAATAATCAAAGTCAATATCAAAAGTCAAAGTCAAAACGGCACTTTTGAACGTCATCATTGAAGTTATCATAATTAATTGACTCTAGCGTCCATTTGCAAAGGTAGATTTGTATGGAGAAGAACGGACAAGAAACTGATCCATAGCTTTACTCTTTTCAAATAAATGTTTTACAATATTTGGTATAAAAATACTTCATATACTCGTATGTGAGGACGATGCACCAAGATACTAGTTATAGAACCACGTATTACCTACTAGCAGCGCCTCGCGGTTTCACCCGCGTAGTTCCCGTTCCCGTGGGAATATGGGGATCAAATATAGCCTATAGCCTTCCTCGATAAATGGGCTATCTAACACTGAAAGATTTTTTCAAATCGGACCAGTAGTTCCTGAGATTAGCGCGTTCAAACAAACAAACAAACAAACAAACAAACAAACTCTTCAGCTTTATAATATTAGTATAGAAGTATAGATTAGTATAAAGATCAGAAGTGGGGGCTTGTGACGTAAAAATTGTAGCGAGTGACGTCACACGAGTATTCAACGTACTTTATCGTCTTGGTTTTTTATTCAAGTGAAAAAAAAAACAATATTTTTTGGAAATCTATCTGATGGACTAAAAAGATTTTTTAATTTCATTTGAAATACGTTTTAGGAAAGGATTTGTAGTTAGATCACTACAATCTTGTTTTAAATGATTTGTTGAGTTTTGCACACGAACTGAATAGGTATTTCCAAATGTATAATTTCTTAAAATAAAACAACGATGGGTATTAAAAAATATAAAACTACCTGTTAAAAAACCATGGCCTTGTGGTACGGTATATAAACTTATTTTTTTTAAACTAAAATTAAAACTGTTTTATAGACATTCATCACAAATCTCTTTTCTGAAATGGCTGGAATTAAAAGATATATGTTTTTTTTTACGTTTAATTGCCGTTTATTTAATGATAGGAAAGTTCTCTCTCAGAATTCAAAGATCTTGATTTAACATTTGTCATTCAATGAACAGTAAGAACACAACAGGTAATGTTTTCAAAATGCTGAAAACAACTAATGAATGATGGGACTCAGAAGAAGTTTCACAAGAGATTTCATAAGATTATAATCGTAACATTCGTCTGCCGGTGCGTCTGTCTGTCACTGTTTAATCTTTATATCAGTAACCTTAGTCAACAAACGGCCTTGTTAACACGATTTAAGATATGGAAAATATGGAACTACACTTCGTTCATTAAACTTTTGCAGTATTTCAGGAATCAGCATCATTTTTAAACAAGTTTAATAAGAAATTGCAATTACCAGATTTTCACACATTCGCCATACCATTCAGTCTCCTTTCATCTCTCGCACTGAAACACATGAATCTCTTCAGCCTCCGCACTCGGAACTTCCAGGAATACTAAATATCAACGCAATTATTCATTTTATTTATACATACAGCTATTTTCTACCACAAACACATTCGAAAAAAACTCAACCGTGTCACTCCCATCACTACTTCCACCTAGAAAGATTCAAAAATGGAATCTAAATTCAAAAATGAAAAAAAAAAAAACAAACTGAAGTTACCCATCGTTTCGAAATTGGAACTGTCATTTGTTTCAATTGAGCAAACGTCCGTTAAAATTTTAGTTGGCGCTTGAATTATGCAAGGTGTGCACATGCGGATCGTGAATCTAAGAAAAAGGTATCTCGACCCACATTGCGCCGCGATCTTTGTCGTGTTATTTTTAGCCCAGCTGAAATAGCCGTCAGGGCACACGACCGATTTAGATCGCGTTTCGTTTGTTCTACGATTGTCACTAACGGGGGCGCCTTACCGTTGCTATGATGTTTCAACTGAGTCGGATGTGTGATGCAAAAATTCACGTAATGTTCTCATTAGTGGGCCGTTAGTCCTTAAACCCTATCTGGTTTAGGTTAGTCCGATTTTAATTTTTATCTGATGTGATATTTTTTTATAAGGATAAACATACGTGCCGCTTTTATTTAGGAAGTTTGCAGATATTCTTTTTGGCCAGCTTCAATCCATATGTTTCTTATTTATCAAACTTATGAACTGCCACTGACTTGTTTTAATCTTTATACTTTGAATTGTTTTTATAGTTTCCTTTAATTTTTCTTTGCATTGTCCTCACATAGAAGCGACCAAGGATGTAACCAAGGTTATGTAATACAGAACATGATTTAAAAGTGTGTCCGTGGAGTTTCTTGCACGTTCTTCTCTATAGAGATGTACGCTTTGGAACGTGCAGATAGCTTCACCTCTTTCGACTTGACAATTGAAAAGTGCCTGTAAAGGGTTTAATTGAAATAAATGCTTTGAATCTTGAATCTTGAACATATTTTTACCTGATAATCAATAATAGTTTTAAGAAAACTGTCATTACACAAGATTTTGTAAATTTTTAATACAGCTGAGCCAACATTCCGTAGTCAAAAATAGAGAGGTTGCCTATACAGAAGAATAACGACATTGTGTTACTGAGTATAGAGTAGAAAACATCTCGGATTCATCTCTGAACGCTTTCTGTATTATTTAATTTTATGAATCGATAATTTTAATAAATTACTGTTTTAATTTTTTTTTTCACTGAGAATTGTCTTTTATGATGTTTAAGTTTAGAAAATTAGAAGAAAAAGAGCATTTAAAACGGCTTTAATGGAGGTTGTACCAACCCATTTTCATTCCAGTTGACAATAGCTTTACTATTCAAATATGCGATATCTTGAAAAAATAATGTATAATTTATCAAAAAATCAAAAATGCGATTCGCACTCCTCACCTATGTATATACATATATTCAAAGCAAAAATAACAAAAATAACCAGCCAATCCTTTCAAAATCTCCACCTATACATACATACATACACATATTGATAAATCATAAATCTATTTCCATATTTTTCCGTCTCGCTTCGTTTTTGTGCGAACGTTGGCAGCGCTTACGCGGAAGTTCCACAAACTAATGAGGTCACACTGTTCAACGTTTTGGGGAAAATAGCACTGGCAGTTTTTATGTTCACTTTTATTGAAAACGTTGGAAGAAGTAAAGAAAAGTTGGGGGCAATAGCAGGTCATTTATTTGTGACCAGCGACCCGCCCCGGCTTCGCACCGGTGCAATGCTGATACTAAATTTATTACAGAATGTCTTTGTATACAACAATCACAGCTTCTTATGAATAAAATGAATTGGAAATCTTTAAAATTATCAGTGTTTCTCTACTAAGGTATGCATGTATTATACATATAAACCTTCCTCTTGAATCACTATATGTATAGTTTATGAACTTCCGTAAGTAATGTATACTCGTTAAACATCAAGACTCGTACGGAACCCTCGGCACGAATCTGATTCGAACTTGTGTCCGGTTTTTTTATTTCTAAATGTTAACCATTCAAAAACCTAATATTTGTCTTTACTTATAACATTGACTGTGCACTTATAAGAATGTGTCAGTTAACTATATCTTACGTAAAGGCACTAAAGATCTCGAATTAAATAGAATATAATTACATAATATTTTGGCTGTGTTAGTATTATGCCATATGATCTATTTAATCACACTGAATTACATACTCTCTCCATAATTTACCAAAGCAGGAGTTAAAACAAGCCAAATGAACATTTAATACCAAAGCACCTTTGGATCATTTGCTATTATAAAGACATTAACTTGTGATTATTTGATGGAAATGATTATGTATCTGAGGTAAATACTCTAAGGAAGCTTAAGGGTTCTTTGGTCTCCATTCTATTGTTGTTCTTAGGCAAGTATCTCCTCTGCCAGGGTTGCGGAATTTGTTCGGAAGAGTCACCGCGGCCCTGGAATGCAAAGGGCACTAGTAGGAACACAGATGGGTTTTAGTCACAAAGAGTCTGATACTCCCTTCCGCTCTGCCCAGAGCGGGAGAAGTCATTTGATGATTTCATATACGGAAAAAAAACTTTTTACAAAAAATAAAACCGACTTCTAAACAAAAAAACAAAAAGTATAAAATAACTTTAATTTCGGAACTCGGTGTTTTTGGTTGCTTTTTTGTTGTTGAACACACCGACTCCCGAAATTAAAGTTATTTTATACTTTTTGGTTTTTTTGTTTAGAAGTCGGTTTTATTTTTTGTAAAAAGTTTTTTTATTTTTCACTTTTTAGTGGTTCACTTCCAGCTAAACATACCCATCACAGCGTACGTGGTATAAATTTGTGTAAACAATAAACAAACATGCGATTTCAGCTATCCCGACAGATTTGCTATTATTTATTGAAATTAACAAAAAAACCGCTTGTTCGATTTCGATAAAATTTTCATGGGACCATTTGAGAAGGAATTAGTATGTGAATTATACCTTTTTTAACCGACTTCTAAAAAAGGAGGAGGTTCTCAATTCGTATGTTTGTATTTTTTTAATGTTTGTTCGCGCATAACTCCGTCGCTTGCCAACTGATTTGAAAAATTCTTTCACCATTAGAAAGCTACATTCACCCTGAGTAACATAAGCTATATTTTATCCCCGTATTCCCGCGGGAACGGGAACTACGCGGGTGAAACCGCGGGGCGCTGCTAGTATTAATATAGATTTACAAATTAAGTGTGGAGACACTTTAACACCTGTTCTTGTTGTCGCTGGGTTCTGCCAACAACCTAGAGTGGCATAACCGTGTTAATGGTGTTTTACATGAAATACAGCTCGATATTGATAACTCAAAAACGAGACATGACAGTGCCTGCTAGGGTTGCGGAATTTGTTCTAAAGAGTCACCGCGGCCCTGGAACGCAAAGGGCACAAGAAGGATCACGGGTGGGTTTTAGTCAGTAAGAGTCTGACACTCCCTTCCGTTCCACCCAGAGGGAGAGAAGTCATTTGATGATTTCCCATCCAGAAAAAAAAAAGAAACAAGACATGAGGATAGTATTCATGCAATAGTGTGAAGTTTAAAACAAGATTTGTATCAATTCAATTTGTATCTAAATATGGCTCATGTCACTGTTTCAAAGAAAATACACCTTAAAATCCATTGAGCATAGATTATTCTTAGTACGATTCTTTTTTTCATTAATTTAAATAATTGTCTTTTGTCCTTTTCAATATAAATATCGGATAATTGGTTTACGATTTCCCGGAATGACATCGAGAGATTATAGACTATCAAATTTTTATGCGTAAAGACGTGTTCCAAATGCCCAGGTGGTAATTTCGCGAGAGTTTACAATCTCTCAAGATATTTTATAATCTTACAGAGTTTGTGTGTAAAACGCCGTTAGTATATAAATAAACGCGTGAAATTGTAAAAAAAAATATTTTCATATGAAGACATATAGAATTTGGATGGGATTTATTTTATACAAAACGATTTATTTATTATATAGCGAGAAATAATAAATCACCATTACTACATAGTACAAAACAAAGTCGCTTCCCGCTGTCTGTCTGTTTCTATGTTTGCTGAGATCTTTAAAACTTGGCAACGGATTTTGATGCGGTTTTTAATAGATAGAGTGATTCAAGAGGAAGGTTTATATGTATTATATAATACATGCATATTTTAGTAGATAAATACTGATAATTTTAGAGGCATGTCGTAAATATTCACACGTTTATATTGCAAACGCTGGCTGAACCCTACGAGATAAATCAAAATAATATACTACAATATTGTACACTTTAAAAAGGTCTACAAAAAGTCCGCGATGGTATATGTTAGGGATAGGATAGCCAAAAGTAAAGGATAAGACATGGTTATGTTTTATGCTTTACTTTTTACAGCATTGAGAAGTCGCTTTCCTCGTTCAATCCAAAATTCCCAACCTCCCCCCCCGGGTTGGGAATTTTGGATTAAACGAGGAAAGCAATTGGTCGAGATGGTGATAAGGAGAATTTCAAATGTTGAAGGTAAGTTTACGTTTTAGAATATGGAACTAATAATAATAATATAGCCTTTTATTCAGATCTTAAATGTTTACAATAAATTTATATCTAAAACTCTTAAACTAAATAAACTACTTAAACTAATATCTGTTCTTTTGTTATCATCGCTAGATCTGTTTGCCAGTCGGCAAAGGCCTCCTCCAACCTTTTCCATTCTAATCTTTCTTGAGCCACTCTGTTCCACATTACTCCTGCCACTTGTCTGATATCGTCAACCCATCTTTTTTGAGGTCTATATGGAACTAATGGTCATAGGTTATCTATGGTGATTTGCATCAAGCAAACCGTTTTACCAGTGTTTTATAAACATAATGGGAATTAAACACTAAAATTCTAGATGTTTGTCAATGCTCTGCCCATAAATTTATATAGAAAAAATATTTGGCAAAAAGAACATGTTGACGCTTAGGAAAGCCATATGTTTATAAGAATGTGGCACATATGTACGTAAAGCTTATGTACGTGGGCAAAACGTCAATAGTTTGAGTTGAGGTTATCGCTCTAAAAATATAGGTAAAACGTCTTGTTTTTGAAAGCTGCTACCGAAGGCGATAAATGAGAAAGGAATAGAGAACACAAAAGTACATTACTTTCTGTCTTATACTTGGATAACTTGAGGTAATAAAGAGAAATAAAACGCGATTTTAGGAAAAACGTGTTCTCCACTTACAGAAATAGAGAGAGAATAGACAAAACAAAAGGTAAATACTATTAAAACCACAACAATAAAAGCGTTATCAATTCAAAACAAAATAGTATGAACAAATGCAGTTAATGATAGTGTCTCACATGACCGTTTGGATTAGGAGAGAAGAAGAGAACATGGGATAAGGGCAGGCAAATCATGATAGATTGACAAGTTCTGAAGGACGGCAAATCACATATGGCGTGGTATATGTATCTTACAAATAGGGATGTTGCCAGAGTAAAAAATATATGATTATGTTTCGTCCGTCAGTTAGATTATAGAAAAATATTGGACACGTATTTTTTCCTTTATCAAATCTATAAAAAACTGACGAAGATAAAAAGCATCAAAGATCAGGAGTGTGTGTGATCAGTAGTGACGTCACACGAGTTTTCAACGCACTGTATCGTCTTCATTTTTTGTTTATGTGTAAAAAGAAAAAATACGTCTCCAATATTTTTTGGAAATCTATCTGACGGACTAATCAGATTTTTTTAGTTAACTACCCTATTAAGAAGAAAAACTTCACCAGAATCTAGTGAACAGACTGGTGTGTTGATCAAAGCTTGTACTTGGTTTATTTGAGTGATACCTTCGCTGTGCAGCAGTAAAATGCCTTTTTTATAAATGGGAAATCATCAAATGACTTCTCCCACTCTGGGCAGGATGGAAGGAAATGTCAGACTCTTACTGACTAAAACCCATGCGTGATCTGTTTTATTCAGTAAGAGTCTGACACTCTCTTCCGCTCCGCTCAGAGCGGGAGAAGTCATCCGATGATTTCCCATCCAGAAAATAGGCAGCATAATTAGTATATAGTTGTCTAGATATATATAGAGCAGTGCTTGACAATATAGCGAGAACTGTATGTTAGTACCACAATAACACATTTACTGGGAATGTTGGCAGCCATCGAGAAACGACCAGCTGATGATTTTCTTTTGTTTTAGTTTGATTTAAAATTGACAAACGAAAATGAAGTTATATTGGAAAATTAATGACCCAAATCTTTAGAACGATAGGCAACTTGAAATTATATTCATGTTTATGAAAGTTTTTACTTTCTCTAATGAATGATGCTGACTGACGAAAATCTGATGATGCTGAACTGGGTCTGTGGCAGAAAATACGTTTTCTTTTCCTTGTACGTGTCTTAATTATATGTATAGATAAGTATAATTCTCCAAAGTTCATTGAAAGATTGATTTTTTAAGAAATATCGACCGGTGCGATACATGACTGCCTGAGCCAAAAATATTCTACTTTTTTTTAAATCAGCTGTTTTTTTTAATTGTAGACACTATTTGGTTACATTTAGTGTAAAATCTACTTTTTTCCAGAGAAAAAAGAGAGAGAGTTATTACCAGAACTTTGAAAACTTTGTGCGAACTATGTATGTTGAAGTTCAGAACCATTTTTCAATTTGTTTGTAGGTACCATGAAGTTCGCTGCATCGAGGTGAAGCGGGAAAAGTGTTTCTGGTGGGACTTGGGGGTAAATCTTGGCACAGGGCTATTATTCGCTCTGTCATACCAAGACACATAGATAATTAAAAACTCTTTATCAATTGCTTCATATTTATTTCCTTAAATTTCAAGGGAATGTTCATAAAATTTATGATCACAATCGTCATCACAATTCTACATATTATTATAGCAAGAAAAACAAGTCGTCAGCAACTATAAATTCTTATCACCCTATATTTAAGCAAAAAAAAACAAACAATTTATAAATCTCATTTCATAATTTATCATGAACATATCTCGTATCCTCCCATATCAATTCATATAATCTCTCGCAATGACAATAAATTATTTTCTGAAGCCAATCAGAATAAAGATCCGCTTTCAGAAGACAGGTCTAGTTAGCCGACTTGTCAGATGGTGAGTCAGAGCCAGCCTACGTCAGAGATCCTATAACCACCTCACAGCCTGCTCCCTGCCAATTCTATTCTTAATAACAGGTAACGACAATACCAGACGAAATTAAACTACAAATTGAAGAAGCTAAAACTTCTTTTCTCTTGGCACGATCCCCAAAATTTTCTGCTTTCGGATTTCGGATTCTGATTCTGAGATGCAGAGTTGGAATTTGATTGCTGCTGTCATCTGCATAGTTTAATCTAATCATGTATCGCCAAACGTCATTTTATAAAGTGTACCTACCGTAATTGAAAATGTCTGGAATGTTCCACGTTGTGTAGTATTAAAGCAGAAAAACAATGAAGGTTATGTCATAATCGGTCCTGAAATAGCCAGGCGAGGTGACGAGGAACTCGATCTTGCTATTTAAATAAACGCAAGCTGTTAGCCGTCAATAGAATGTGACGTCATGACGGTAAACGTGTCACTACGGAACTTAGGATCAACCCAACAGATTTGATTGAACGAGGTGGTGAGATGCATGAACGCCAAGGTCCATTCAGGGTCGATGGTAGCTTAAAATTCTTCATATAAAACATAATCAGCCTTTGGTGTTCCCACTGCTGGGACTCCTCTCAAGGAGAGGGAATGGGCCATAATCCACCTAGCAGGCCCAGTGCGGGTTGGTGAATGACACATGTCTTCGAATTTTTGGTTCTAGGACATGCCGGTTTCCTCACGATGTTTTCCTTCACCGTTTTCAGAGCAATGGTGATGAAATCAATTACACATAAATGCGCCTAGCTGGGTTTGAATCTGCGACCTACAATCTGTAAGTCGGGACCGTTACCACTCGGCCACCACTGCTCTCCACACATAGTATTCACGATTCACATGTTCCATTAACTTAATTATTAATAACATAGAAAAGCTCTTCCTATTCACACAATACCTCGACTGTCAAAACGTCTCTACTCGAAATGTACCACACACATTATTCGTAAGTCGGGGCCGTTACCACTCGGCAACCACTGCTAAATTCTATGCCTAACTGTAATCTAAAAGGTATTCCAACCCAAAATACTAATCCTAATCAATTCGCCTAGTTTACTGACTTACTTATGATTGACAAACCTTTTATTCACTCGGTTAGTGTTATATAATACATAAATAAATGTAGTATAGTACAGTACAAAGATTTTTTTCAACTTTGGACATTTTTCTGTAAAAAAAGTACGAAAACGTAATCATCTAGAGACTGATGATTGAAATTCTTCTTATTTTCAAAACTACATGTGGATGTGCATAATAATATGCATTATTTTTGTGGATGAGTCCTGAAATGACTTCTCCCGCTCTGGGCAGAGCAGAAAAGATTTTCAGACTCTTACTGACTAAAACCCAGCCGTGTTCCTCCTAGAGCCCTTTGCGTTCCAGGACCGCGGTGCCTTTTTCGCACAAATTCCACAACATTTGCTAGGGTTGCAAAATTTGTACGAAAGAGTCACTGACCCAATGAGGCCCCGACATGGGAATATCCTACAATTTGTCTTTTGTGCTCCTACAGTTTAAATATTAACTTCTAGTAATACCTTTATGTCATTTTTACGATTGACCTTCATAAACCACAACCGATCTAAAACTTCCACCCTAAGGTAACAGCAAACATTAATATTCCCTGAATGTTTACTAGAATTTGCAATTTCATAATTAGTATCACGCCCATTATATGTACAGATTAATTAGAAGATGTACATGCATCATTTGCGCTTTAATCAACGTGTGAATAGCATTTGCCAAAGGTCTTTAACTTTCTCGAAGTATTGCTTTACTTTCAACTTTATTTGATTAGTAGGTACTTACGCTTTTTAATCTTGGAATGATATTATTCTTTGTCGTTTTTCGAAGTAAATTTTTATCACTCGTTTGTCTGTCTATCACCCTATTTGAAATTCAGTAGATAAATAAACTACTGTGATTCAAAGATTATCTTTTTCTGTACTTTTTTTTATAATGTGTGGCTCGCTTAGACCTGCATTGCTTTCAGTCACAATTTCACGATGATAACTTAGGTGAATTTAGCTATCATCATCATCATCAACAGGCTGTTGCAGTCCACTGCTGGACATTGGCCTCTCCAATCGCACGCCACTTAGATCTATATTCGGCTTCTCGCATCCAGTGTACTTTCTATCACCGTGCTTTTACATCGTGAATTTAGCTATCAATCCCTAGTAGCAATTAGAATTTCAGATCACTCAATGCAGCAGTTAGCACCTTAGTTTCCACAACGGAAGCTTTTGCTTAGTTTTAGGCTGACGGTAAGTGAGGTTACTTCTTTGGTCGACCCCCACGTTTTAGCTAGCCTGAAATGTTCCACTGCTGGGCAAAGGCCTCCCTCCATCCTTCTATTGTTTCCGATCTTGTGCAACATCCCGCCAAGTCGTCCCGCCCATCTCCTTCGTGGTCTATCACGGCCCCGTCTGGCGATTTACCATTTAAAATATTTTTTCTTTTGGTATACTTTATGACTTGTAGTGTATCTGCAATACAGTGGCGGCTTTCTTTAGTCATAACTAGCGACCCGCGCCGGCTTCGCACGGGTGCAATGTAGATACGAATGTTTCCTCTACTATAATATGCATGTATTATACATATCAAACTTCCTTAAGAATCAGTCTATCTATTAAAAAAAACCGCATCAAAATCCGTTGCGTAGTTTTAAAGATCTAAGCATACATAGGGACAGACGGATAGCGACTTTGTTTTATACTATGTAGTGATGTTGTGTGTCTGAGGATTTCCCAAAATTCTTCACTGATTCGGTTTTATTACGTTTTATATTTTTGTGATACGATACTTTGACTTGTGGAAGAGTACATACCTCACTTTTTAGTCCACATTCCGTTAACACAGCATAGAACCGCTTAATACTTTACTACAGTACCTAATGATGTAGATCAGACTATGTGGTAAGCAAAATTGATGGATTGCTGTTCACTGGCTAGAATGCCTGGCTCGCAACAGATTAGTGGCGCAAGCGCACCTACGCCGCGCCTGACATGATGAGTGGCGCTACCTATCGACTATATTAGGCATACCTAATTGTACCTACGTGTACAGTCAAATGCAGATCAGTCTTAATACCACGATACACTACGAAAACCACCTTAACTGCTACGACTTACAGGCGTTGTCAATGTTAAATCACTTATGTCCTTCACAAGTCAAAGTCAAAGACAAAACGTTTATTTCAATTAGGCCATTAAACGGCACTTTTGAACGTCATCATTAAAATTTATCATAATTAAGTGACTCCAGTGTCCATTGGCAAAGGTAGATTCTTATGGAGAAGAACGGACAAGAAACTCCATAGTTACTCTTTTCAAATAAATGTTTTACAATATTTGTTATACAAAAAATACTTCATATATGTGAGCATGATGCACACAAGAACGGGACAGCTAACACTCTGTAGGTATATAAGCACAAACACCAATTTGCACGCTAAAATAGTCAAACTACCTGAAGCATACGACTTGAAGAGCAGTGGTGGCCGAGTGGTAACGCCCCGACTTACGAATTGTAGATCGCGGGTTCAAACCCAGCCAGGCGCATTACTTTGTATAATTAATTTCATCACCACTGCCCCCAAAACGGTGAAGGAAAACATTGTGAGGAAACCGGCATGTCCTTATAGAACCAAAAAATCGAAGATATATGACATTCACCAACCCGCTCTGGGCCCGCGTGGTGGATTACGGCCCATTCCCTCTCCTAGAGAGGAGGCCTGTGTCCAGCAGTGGGAACGTTAAAAGGCTGATTATGCTTATTATACTTATACGACCTGGACTAGTGTTTTACGTGGAACTCCTACCTACCAGATCACACAACCCATAAACTGATTAACACGGTACTTCATGACAAGATTGGTGTCAGATTTTCTGGCTTTTGGCAATACGTAATGACTGTCAAAGATCTATAAATAAATGACAACCGGGACCAACGGCTTAGCATGCTTCCCGAAGCACGGAGGAATTTCAGTATGTTAAGAGTGTCACCCATCTGCAAACTGAACTCGGCAACCGTTGCTTAACCTTGAAGATCGACCCGTGGGGCTCTTATTCTTTAGCCACGAGCTGTAAAAACAGTTTGACCAAATGGACCCAGAGTGGAGCCCAGTCACAGGATGTGCTCCACTTACTTGTCTGTTCTTTGCACTATTCATAACTTGAACGTGGCTAACGACAGAGTGGTCCAAGCAGTGACGGATTAAGACTACTTGATGCCCTAAGCAATCCACGCCTGTGGGCCCCCCTATCCGTATGTACCTTGTGCCCTTTGCGTTCCAGGGCCGCGGTGTCTTTTTCGAACAAATTCCGCAACCCTAGCAGGCACTGACCCTATGGGGCCCCGTCTTCGTTGATGACAGCTCTTTGAGGCGTGCCGTCGACTCGGGCCTGGTTGCTATCGGATGGTGCTGATGCCCTAAGGACGGATTTTTTTTTTGTGCTTCTTCTGGTGCCCCCAGACGTGATGCCCTAGGCAATTTAATTTGATTAAGGGTTAATCCGTCACTGGGTCCAAGTCGCCATATACTGCTTGGACAACATTTAAAAAGTTCAGTTCATTGACACGATAAGTAGACATAGATGATATGTCATTTACTGTCTACCTACTATCTGAGTACCTACTGTTACCATTGGCAGTGCCAGAACAGTGGTGATTTCAAAATCTATTCAGTTTCGATTAATTGTCTTCTGTCGTGGCATGCAACGGAGTTGACTGCCCAAGATGAGTCAGAGTTTATAGCATTGACCATCTAAATTCGGGTAAGATAATTATGATGCAAACTAAAGGTTATTGAACCTTATTTTCATGACGTTTTTAATTTTACCTTTTAATTTCTCTACCACATAATACGCAATGGTTATCGATGAACTTTATAATGGCGGTTCTTTAGGTTCAACGAGCAAGTATCATCCTTACTAATATTATTATAAACTAGCTTCTGTCGGTGACTTCGTCCCCGTGGAATCCCCGATTTTAAAACATTCTTTATCGCTGCTCCGCTCCTATTGGCTTAAGCGTGATGATATATAGCCTAAAGCCTTCCTCGATAAATGGTCTATTCAACCCAAAAAGAATTTTTCAATTTGAACCAGTAGTTCCTGAGATTAGCGCGTTCAAACAAACAAACAAACTCTTCAGCTTTATAATATTAGTATAGATGTGAAAGCGTGGATGTTTGTTAAGCTTTCATGCAAAAACTACTTAACCGATCATCATGAAACTTTGTACACATATTCTTGGAGGTACTAGAAGTAACATAGGATACTATTTTTTTAGGATAAATTCCGACATTCACGCGGGCGAAGCTGCGGGCAGCAGCTAGTCAAACATAAAATAAACCACGTGAATTCGATTCGAGCATTCAGTTAGCTTAACTTATAACGATTTAAAATATGGCGGATCTTGCTCGAATGAACGTAAAAACGTTGAACGCATTATTTACGAACGAGTGAACTTAGCATAAAGTATTTGCACAGTTGCACACACACATACACATATTGCAGTTCGAATTGTGTGATCATTTATAATTTTCATGATCTCAGCAGAGAAAACTGCCTCTCTGCTCTGAAATATTGAAAATAATAAACCATCACACTTTGTGTGATATTTCTCCACTGAAATTATCATAAAAAGAACAGCAATAGGATCGCACTCTAAAAATATGTCTCACGCCCCCCATCCGTGACAAACACAACATGATTGACAGAATTCTTAGCTGTTTACGCTCTTTGAAACTAAAGTTACATAGGTACTATAACTAATATTTTCTGTTACTTTATTTTGTTTACTTACTTTACTTCGTGTCTTAACACTCATATATGCTGTTCTAAATGTATAAACCAAAATATCTTGTTCTGTTGAACCTCGCTTCACAACAAAAACTGACTCAACTATAAAATCGTAAATGAGAACCGATCATCATTACCTCTTCGAATCTTGACATTGGCAAAATCATCGATAGTTAAACGATGGAGCCATAACAGAAAAAGAAGTTAGATACATTCTAACAGTTATTAAAACAACTGCAACAGCCTACTTAACGCTGAATAAAATAAAACATAATTTTCATTGTCTACAATGCGGAGAAATCCCAAGAAACTCCCCTTGCACATCATCGAATTTTTCGATTCTATTAAGTCTTTTACTGAATCATCATTATCAACCACCGCCCGACTTTTGCCCACTGCTGGGCCTATAGGCCTCTCCTTTTTTATGGCAATCAGCACGCTCCAGTGAGACCCACGCACCAGTAGTGCAAATTTTAATTTTTATCATACTGTCTAACCGCCATTTGCTTTTGCCGTGCAGATTTTGTAGTGACGTAAAAGGCTGATTTCTTAGAATACAGGTACAGCTATCCTTAGTTACCTACAATATTTACCCAACATTAATGTTTTTATTTTATTTTATTGTCAGATGGATTATGATCTTGACTCTAGTCTAGGTCGCAGGTGACGTTGCGGAATTTGTTCGAAAGAGTTACCGCGGCCCTGGAACGCATAGGGCACAAGAAGGATCACGGGTGGGTTTTACTCAGTAAAAGTCTGACACTCCCTACCACTCCAACCAGGGCAGGAGGGGTCATTTAATGATTTCCCATCAAAAAAAAAAAGGTGACAGAGACAAAGTCGACGATGGAATGAGCTGAGGTCAGGGTTGAATGCGTTCGGAAACACAGACGCAGGCAGAGAGTTTCACTCCTTTGCTGTGCGCATTATAAAACACGGTTGGAAACGTTTGGTGCGAATTGATGGAATAGCAACAAGGTAGAGATGGTACCTAACTTACAGTGCGTCTAGATGTAAAGAGCTTCACGATCTTATATTCAGCAATCATGTTGATTAAATACAACTATTTTCAAAATACCTATTTCAAACAAATTTCGAAACGGTTGGTTGACACTTCCCGTGACCCTAAGGCTGGCTTTTATTTTGGCCAGAGGCTAATCATTGCCATTCAACGTGGCAATGTCGCCAGTCTCTTGGGCACATTGTAGTTTACAGATAAATCTGACTCGTTATGGTTAAAATCTTTGCTTCAAAATTCTTTTTGCCATTTCTCTTTCCGTATTGTGACTTATGTAAGCTCTTGTCAAGTGTCTTCTTTACCGTGCACCATGTACTAGCTTCTGATAAGCGCGCATGTAGTCGTATGTGAAATAGTTTGAATTTGGATAAAGTAGCCTTCGACAAATACTCAAACTCCTAATTCTGAAGTTTAAGCAAATCTACTCTAAGTAATTATAATAATTATTGATGTCCATTCCCAGTTTTCTAACCGTTTGCCTTATTGAAACTAACCTCTATATTTTGGATATACTTATCTCTAAATATTGTAACACCAGGGAACCTCGCCCCAAGTATCACTTACTATTATAATGAATAAAACTAGGTTTGGGATTCAACATCGAACTTATTTACGTCATCTGCCTTATAAGAGCGCTACTACATGACTGTCATATAAAACAAAGCATATTTTCCGTATTCTTAATTCAAAATACTCTTTATTTTTTGGCAGATACTTCCAAAGTTCTATCGACAAACTTGTCAGCCAGTGACCTGCAGCCAAGGAGGTTACAATCGCGACAATATATATGTTCAAAACTCTTCATTCATCATGTTCGCATAGTACTCGGAACGTCAAGTGCCAGCATAGCTGCAATGAATGCAGCTCAATTGAACCAGACTTCAAACAGGAGACTATCAACAGATGCATAGGCGGCACTCAAAATAACTCGCTTGTTATTAGCAGACACAACTGTTTTCAGAAAGATAGCATTACCAATTACTTGTGCACATATTGAATCTATACTTCTATACTAATATTATAAAGAGGAAAGATTTGTACTTTTATATTTTTGTATGTAACTAATAAACTCAAAAACTACTGGACCGATATCAAAAATTCTTTCACCATTAGAAAGCTACATTCACCCTGAGTAACATACTCGTAGGCTATGTTTTATCCCCGTATTCCCACGGAAACGAGAACTACGCAGGTGAAACCGCGGCACGCTGCTAGTATTGAATATTCAGGTTAATACAAGCCTTCTAGGGTTACGGAATTTGTTCGAAAGAGTCACCGCGGCCCTGGAACGCTATTGTGAACACGGGTGGCTCTTAGTCAGTAAGAGTCTGATACTCCCTTCCGCTCCGTCTAGAGTGGTAAAAGTAATATAATGATTGCCCATCCATAAAAAAAGGTTTGAGTTGCGGAATTGGTTTGAAAGAGTCACCATGGCCCTGGAACGCAAAGGGCACTAGGAGGAACACGTGTGGGTTTTAGTCAGTAAGAGTCTGACACTCCCTTCCGGACCGCCCAGAGCGGGAGAAGTCATTTGATGGTTTCCAAACCAGAGAGGCTTAGACAAGCCTGTATATTCAACTTGTTAGGCGAAACAGCGGTTGAAATTTTCGAGAAATAGTAAAATATTGAATTAAAGTGTTATTATTTAGATGTTGCATATTATTGATTTGTGATTGTACACCTCCTACATAGCAGTATTTTTTTTAGGGCTGATTTTTAAAAAGTATGATATTCTTCTTTAACTGAAGAATAAAAATGTGATGGTTTGTCAAATATTCTGTCTAACTATATTTATTTAAGTATTGTCTACCGGTATACTAGAATTAAGTCAATCTATGTACCACTAACATTTACATTAGTAAATTATGATGAAATAAATAAATCAAATGATTTGATTCCACTAATTCTCGCAGCAAAGTCTACCTAGAAATGCTTAGCAGAACTATATTTGTATTAAACTCGGTATTTTTTTTCTCTCACCGCCTCAAATCTACAACCGAACAGTTCTAAAATAAGCTTTCACAGTTTTGTTTACAAAAAAGAGACACCTGCATAATATATCACACATTTTAGGCCCTCTACCATACATACGGACCATTCGTCAGTATAAAAATCCTTATTTTTTAATAAACCACGCAGTATTGGGGCAGCTAAAATGTATTGCTGAAACAATTTATTCTTCAGTTCTGAGTTTCAGCCTCTATTTATTTTTAATGTAACACGGCTCCGGTATATGAGTGTTTGTTTGATATTTTTAGCACCAACGTGCGTTACGTTTGAGAAATCTATGAAATTATCAGTTCTAGTATTCTGTGTTATGTTGCATATGTATGTATAGGCAAAATTAGCATGTGTTATGCATGTGTGTATGTACATCGTCTATGTTTCAGTGGTTGTTAGGTTATTTTTACCAATATCGCTTTTGTTGGCAGGTGTTTTATATTTTTATTCAGTCTGCATTTCATTGTTTTAATGATAGATGAAGTTATTGTGTTTCTGGTATTGCTCATCGGCTCTCATTATAAATCTTTTATCAGAAGGCACGTAGATTCCATTGGGCGGTTTTCTAGAAGTCTGACCAAAGTCAGATCTTTCAATTAATTTTATTAATTATTTATATATTACTAGCAGCTGCCCGCAGCTTCGCCCGCATGAAAGTCGGAAATCATCCCAAGGGAACATAATCCCGGGACAAAAAGTATCCTATGTTAATTCTAATAGGTACCTACAAGAATATGTGTACAAAGTTTCATGATGATCGGTTGAGTAGTTTTCACGTGAAAGCGTAACAAACATCCACGCTTTCACATCTATCTTCTATACTTATAATAAATCTGTAGAGAGGTCAATTCTGTACAAGGAATATATTTTCAAAATAACTATCAGGGGGTGATTAGTGATCGATACTGGTGCCAAAAATGCAATCAATAAAATTTTTGTCTGTCTGTCTGTCTGTCTGTCTGTATGTTCTTTATAGAAACAAAAACTACTCGACCGATTTTAACGAAACTTGGTGCAATTATTATTCATACTCCTGGGCAGGTTATAGTATACTTTTCATCACGCTACAATCAATAGGAGCAGAGCAGTGAAGGAAAATGTTGGGAAAACGGGAGAAGTTACTCCATTTTTTAAGCTTCCGTCGCGTGTGTAGCCTGAATGGTTAAAGTTACATAGAAATCATGTATTACGGAAATGTTCTACATAAAATTATCTAAAAAATATCCCGAAACAGCATATGTCTATCTTTTGTCAATTTTAAACCGATCGGGCTCAGAGTTTCAAAATCGGGGGTAAAGTAACTATTCCACGCGGACGAAGTCGCTGGCAGAAGCTAGTTTATAATATTAGTAAGGACTTATGACTATACTTTATTGTACACCAAAAGTAACACAAAAAAGACTTAAAACTAAAACACATGAATAGGCGGTCTTATCGCATTCCGCGATCTCTTCCAGACAACCTGGCGTGGACAGTATATGTCTGGACATGAAATGGGGCTGTCATTGGTGTAACAAAACCAATTCAACAATAATATAACAAAATTAATAAATATATAACATAGATCATACATAGATTGTGTGCCATTGGTCTGTGCTACTCGTAAATAGTTTAATAAGCTTCTTTTTTTCGTTCTCCATATAGAATTCGTAGGTATATAATAGGGTAGTTTACACATATTTTTTCTTATTCACGTAAACAAAAGATGAAGACGATACAGTGCGTTGAAAACTCGTGTGACGTCACTACTCACTACAATTTTTACCGAGCCGTGACGTCACACGCTCCCACTCCTGATCTTTGATGCTTTGTATCTTCGTCAGTTTCTATAGATTTGATAAAGGAAAAAATACGTGTACAATATATTTCTATAATCTAACTGACGGACTAAACATAATCATATATTTTTTACTCAGGAAACATCCCTATTATATCACTGGCTTACTATCACATTCAGATCCAAGTCCGCGTGGACGATATATCCTCGGCAAGCTCAACTGCGATTCTGTCCTATACTACACTACGAGTATTGTCTTTCTTCATTAGAATTCAGTTTTATTATACACAGAACTAAAACAATCAAAACCATACGAGGACGACCTAGCATAAGCATAATCAGCCTTTTAATGTTCCCACTGCTGGGACACAGGCCTCCTCTCTAGGAGAGGGAATGGGTCGTAATCCACCACGCGGGCCCAGTGCGGGTTGGTGAATGTCACATGTCTTCGAATTTTTGGTTCTACGACATGCCGGTTTCCTCAAGATGTTTTCCTTCACTGTTTTGAGAGCAATGATGATGGAATAAATTACACAAAGTAATACGCGGCTGGGTTTGAAACCGCGACCTACAATTCGTAAGTCGGGCCGTTACCACTTGGCCACCACTGCTCTCTCATGGTTTTGATGACGACCTATCGTGCTAAAACCAAAACTTTACAGACTGACCATGGATTTCTGAAGAACGTAATCAGGATCATCATCTGCCTCGCCGTTTCCCAACTATATTGGGGTCGGCTTCTAGTTAAACCGGGTACTGCTGAATACTAGTATTTGCCATGAGAATACTTCCTCAGTGACCTCAAAACTGCCAAATCATGGTGCTGTAGGTAGGTCATGAAAAACAGATAGAACCTATCTACGAATGAGTCGAAACAGTTCGCTGTGGTCTAACAATAAAATGTATTACATTAAAATCAACAATTCTTTTTAAATTTACAAGATTATCTCATTATAAACCCGGCACTTCCTCGTCGTATTTATCTGATGATTCATAAAAAGTACCAGCTGTTTAACAAACAAATTGTGCTATTTTTATGAAAAAATATCTTAAGGTTATCACGATTCAAATTTCAAATTAATTTATTAATTTTGTGAACACAGGGTAAAATTATCTGCGGGTGGCTCGCCGTCCGATGGCAACCAGGCCCGAGTCGACGGCGCGTCGTGTTCCACGCGCGCCTCAAAGAGCTGTCAGCAACGAAGACGGGGCCCCATAGGGTCAGGGCCTGCTAGGGTTGCGGAATTTGTTCGAAAGAGTCACCGCGGCCCTGGAACGCAAAGGGCACACGGGTGGGTTTTAGTCAGTAAGAATCTGACACTGTCTTCCGCTCCGCCCAAAGCGGGAGAAGTCATTTGATGATTTCCCATGAAAAAAGGGTAAAATGATCTTATATATGTAGGTACATATATGTAATGTAAACCTATGTATGTTCCACCCAAAGGTATACAAAATAGTGACTATATGATCAAAATTAAGTTATTTGTAAGTATCTCATAATAATAAAAAAAACAATATCAGCAAAAAAAAAATATCAAAACTTAAATAAAATAGTACAAAAATATAAAATAATGTCAGCAATATAATAATCGTCAAAATTAATTTAACTAAAAAAATCTAAATGTCATGAAAAAAAAATATACATATATAATAAATGTCAGTAGAATTAGCAGTTCCTTTGTACAAAAAATGTTAAGTTGTCTCTTAATTATTGTATGTGTGTACATAAATAATAAAATAAGTAAATAGATCCTGCACATGAAGTATAGCTAGCATTTTTTTTGACCATGTTTAGCCAATCGGCTATTCAAATTCCTCCAAAGTTTTTGCAGTCAAAGGCGGAACATAAGCATAAAGCTGAAGCTCTACTGTGGCGTGCTTATTTCATCACTAGCATCGCCCCGTGGTTTCACCCGCGTAGTTCCCGTTCCCGAGGGAATATGGGGCTATAATATATTAGATCCCCATATTCCCACGGGAACGGGCTATACTATCTCTAGCTACACTATCTCCGGTAAACATAGGCTATAGCCTATGTTCACCGGAGATAGTGTAGCTTCTCAACAGTGAAAGATTTTTTCAAAACGGTCAAGTAGTTTCGAAGCCTATTCAATGCAAACAAACAATCAAATCTTAACTCTTTATAATATTGGTGTAGATGATTCGGTAGGGAAAAAGAGATAGTGTTATGCGTCTTGTATAGCTCTGTTTCTCCCTCACAACGGAATGGCGATGGCTTTAAGACGTAATAATAGGAGGTTTCCACGCAGAGCAGAGGTGGCCGTATGGTAACGGCCCCGACTTATGAATAGTAAATCGCGGGTTCAAACCCAGCAAGGCGCATTACTTTGTGTAATTAATTTCATCACCACTGCTCTCAAAACGGCGAAGAAAAACATCGTAAGGAAACCGGCATGTCCTAGAACCAAAAATTCAAAGACATGTGACATTCACCAAGCCGCACTGGGCCCGCGCGGTGTATTACGGCCCATTCCCTCTCCTAGAGAGGAGGCCTATATCCCAGCAGTGGGAACATTAAAAGGCTGATTATGCTAATAAGAGGTTTTCGAGATCTTCGATTGGCAACTACCAGAAAAGCACTGAAGCAAAAGCTCTTGTCCAGGAGATATGATTCAACTGTCTTGAATCTCGCAACTAAATAAACAACGGTCAAGCAGCAGACGAAACAGACTAAGGTCCATACCCAAAAGGGACGTTTAAAACTGTTTACACTTCTTCGATCAGAAACTTATCATAACTCCTCCATGCTACCTTGTAAGGCGCATTCATAAAAGACATGTAATACTCAAATTCCAGTGCGTGCCGGCCCTCAGTCGTGAGTCAGTGCGGTCTAAAATTACCAGCGATGACGTCACGCGCTGTGCCACTGCCACAAAAACGGATTAGCGGCCACTTGCCAAATTTAGTTGTTATTGGTTTGACCTGCTTGCGATGGCAGAAGAGATGGTTGTTACTCTGGAAAGAGAGAAATTCAGAAGCGTTGAGTGTGTGAGTCGTTTACTTTGCACACACACACAAGTACAACTGATGGCTGGGAATTAAAAGGTGGGTGCGTAAAGGAGGTATAGCATCGACCGAAGTGATTTTCCATGCCAAATCATAAGTTATTTATCGATTAATTTCGTCATTGAAATTTTTACCTCCTTCTGAGGTAGTTTGGTAATAATGTAGATAACAACATAACATCACCCTTTTTGAGGATGGGAAATCATCAAATTAATTACTTCTTCCGCTCTGGACGGAGCAGAAGGGAGTGTCTCTTACTAACTAAAACCCATAAGTGCTCCTCCTAATCACCTTTGCGTTCCAGGGCCGCGATGACTCTTACAAACACCTTAAGAGTTAGATAGACGTGTAAGAGATGGAGAGTCTTTTGCAAAAACCGGACATGAATGCAGTCTCCGGAATGCTACTGAGAAACTCTATATGAAAAGTACCAGTAACGTTTGGGCTGGCCCAGGAATCAAAACCACGACTGTTTAGCAGTAGTGCTAAAATCTTGTTATAGTACGTTTGTTTTTTTTATAACATACTAGTAGCGCCCCGTGGATTCATCCACATAAGTTTCGGTCCCGTGGGAATATTCGGGTACAAATAATTCTATATTATTATGTTAATCCTGGTGATAAACCATCTGTGTGCTAAATTTCATCCAAATCCGTTCAGTAGTTTTTGCATGAAAGAGTAACAAACATCCATCCATACTTACAAACTTTCGCGTTTATAATATAAGTAGGATACTTTAATAGCTTTTACGACCAATTACGGTCCAATTTTTCAACAAATGGATGGCAATAGACAAAAAATTGTATTTCAAATTTCATTTATTTGTTGTACACATACCACAGTGTTGTCTTTTTAGCCCAAAGGTTGACTGGTAGAGAATGCCTTGTAGCATTATGTTCGCCCATGTACCACTAAATTGTACATAAAGTTTAAATAAATCAATATATCAAAACATTTTGTATAAATTGGTAATGAATGTGTATTGACGATTTACAGTCAATAAAACAAACCAGTTTGCGGTCACAGTTGCGCCAGCAAACGTCGATGGAACTATAAAAATGATCGTTAAACGCCGATTTATGTTCGCAGGAAAATAAAGAAAATAATGTTATTCACCTGAATGTATCTATTGATTCGTGTTAATACTATTTCCTTTGATTTTTTTTTTGTATGTAAACTAAATATTAACTACCACTCAACTTCCACTATCACATGAGTATGATGACATAGGAACTTCACGAAGAATATAGAATGATCGATATTTATGGATTACTAGCGTACCGCCCCGCTTTGCATGGGTGCAATGCTGATACTACCTAAATATACTACAGAATGTCTTTATATAAAATGTAAATAAGTCATTTTTTCTCGTTAAAAGTAAAGGATAAAAATGGTTATTATGGGTTATCCCTAAACCCTAAGAGATAGACATATACCATCGCGGACTTTTAACCGACTTCCAAAAAAGGAGGAGGTTCTCAAGTCGACTGTATTTTTAATTTTAAAAAATATAATTGTGTACAGTTTGGAAGAGCATCTTAGTATTTCAAGGTGGTCCCTTACTAGTTTGGTGAAGATCTGATGAAGAACAGAGATGATAGAAAACGGAACTCTTCAATAAATGATAGCAAATCTTTCGGGATTGCTGAAATCGCATGTTTGTTTATTGTTTACACCAAAGTGATTGATACGTTTAAGAAGGGGGGCTTTTGTACCACTAAAAAGTGAAAATTAAAAAAACAACCGACTTCTAAACAAAAAATAAAGTATTTAAAATAACTTTAAATTAGGAAGTCGGTGTTCAAATAACGAAGAAAAAACCAAAAACACCGTTAAGAAGTTGTGCTGGAATAAAAAAACTCACAAACATACATCCATACATGAAACCTGAAAACATAACACTCCTTTTTTGGACAGTCGTGTAAAAACATCCATAAAAATATCCTCACAATACTATTAAGTAAAATAGGATAAGAGGTACGGTTTAGTGTGTGTTTCCGATATAAAAGAGACCAATTGAATGCTCAGTTTCTTTTTCTACTATTTACTTGTTTCACATTTTACTTTAAAATTAAAATTAAATGTTTTGCCAAGGTAACGAACATTACAAAATGGTACTTATTACGAAATATTGTCATACGACAGCAAACCCTTGTTTACCGTCAAATATAATGTAGGTACTTTAAATAGCCCGGCGAGACTGTGTGAGCGCGTGAATCATGGCTTGGGCTCGTCGATTCGTGGTGGGAATGTGGTGGGGCGTGGGATCAGAGCCCTTTGGGCACAGGTGAACTGGTGGTGGGTGGTGCAGGTGAAAATCGAGCATCGCAATTAGTAATCATTTATTTTTAAAAGTGTTACCTTTGTTTAGTAAAGATTAAGATCATTTATTTGTACAAAACATGAGTATGCACACACATGTCTTGCAAGATGTTACAAAAAGGTTTTATTACAGTCTTGTTTTGCCTTTTAACGGCGTACAAATATACAAATAGGTAGGTTATTGCATAAATATCCAATAAAATTATAAATTTATCCATTGTATTAAGTTTATCCATTAGTCAAATTATTACAATCCAAATTAGAATTTAAAAATTACCACAGTATATGTTACATTGTTTTTTGGATAGGGAATCACAAATTAGACCTTTCAACTAAGAACATTTAGTGAAAGAACATTAATCTTTCCTTCCCCTCTTAGTTGCATATAAGTATGTATTATTATTTATATTTTAATATTATTTAGTATGTATTAGTATGATATTTATGGATTGTATATTATATTTAAACTGTATTACACAATGTCTACATACCTTTTTACTTGACTCTCCTATCGCAGGTATGCTGGAAGAGATTTTCTATAGAAATAAGCGTCACCTTTGTACCTATTTTTCTGTTTCCTTCTTCTTATCTTTTTATTAAGTGTGTGTACATAAATTGCTTAATAAGTAAACACTTAACCTAAAAATAAACTAAAATCCTCCTAATTACAAAATTACATCAAAAAACTCGTCCGCATCACTATCGACTGGGAGTGCACTCAATTGACTGGCGATAATTATGACAATAAATAAATTAAATATATTAAAAAAAAAAAAAACATTTTTTCAATAGACCGGTAACTTTTTTTGGAGGAATAAATATAGCGGTTTGACAATTTATATGGAAAATTTATAATGTCAAACTGCCATATTTATTATTGACCTAGAAGTTTTATGGCGGCGAAAATTTGCCCTTAATCAAGTAACTTTTTCTAATTCTAAAAGTATGCTTGGTTATTCTACATCAGAACTAGTATAGCGTTGAGATAAGGGTTGAAGTCCAAGGGATTATTGCTTTATGCTATTGTTTTTACAGGTGTTCTGAAATAACATTTAGTAACCTATATATAGCAATGAGATTTGTAAATAATAATAGTTTTTGCCTAGTCCGCAGTTGGGGGACCTGTAAAGAACTATTCAAAGGAACCGTCCCCGACTGCAATGAAAAAATTATTACCTATCTATTTTCTTTTTACATTTGTTAGTTCACTTTTTGACGTGGCAGGCGTGTTTTTTTTATAAATTTACTTGGTTCTAATGACATAAAAAAAAAAAACAATTTCCAATCTAATGCTTTTATTTCTTAATTTAGGTATATCAAATCCGTCGTATGAAATCCAAATAAATGTACACTAATATTATAAAAAATAATTATTTGTATTTTAAAATTGATTGAGTCAGGCGTTACTTTGCGGAAATCCATTTTAAATTTGAAAATGAAAACAATATATCTAGTTTTAATTTCCGCGAATATTAGTGGGTTGCATACCTGCAACCCACTAATATTATATAGATATATTGTTTTCATTTTCATATTTGTATTTTTGTATGTTTGTAACGAATAAGCACAAAAACTACTGGACCGATTTTAAAAATTCTTTCACCATTACAATGCTACATTATCCCTAAATAACAGGTCCTCAATAAACAAATGTTCACACGTGCGAAGCCGGGATGGAACTAATTTAAATATTTAATCGTAATCTTATTAATCAAGATTAGTTCTAATCAACTATAAACCATACAGTCACAATGCCGATCACTCAACGAGTTCATTTCTGTAGCAAATAATTAGATACAAGATATTAAGACCGCGATCAAATATTATTCAACCGCTGATTGATCTGTTAAATTAGCTGCCACCGAATTAGAACATTGACACCGATTGGGCGTGAGTAACGCGGGCTGAGGGTGCGGGCATGCTGCATAAGCGGAGCGATTTATAATTAATTTTAATAATTATTTAATTATTATTATTATTTTTTATTATTATTATTTAATTTATTTTTCTCGTGGTTAAATTATAACAGCCGCACGGGCCAACCTTCTAGGTTAAGCAACGCTTGCCGAGCTTGGTCTGTGGATGGGTGACCATCCTAACATAACGAGACTTCTCCGTGCCTCGGAAAGCACGTTAAGCAGTTGGTCCCGGCTGTCATTTGGAGATCTTCGGCAGTCGTTACGGATTGTCAAGAGCCAGAAAATCTGACACCAGTCTTGCCAAGAAGTACCGTGTTCCCCAGTTATTGGGTTGTGGAGGTTTGGTAGGCAGCCGCTCCACGTTAAATACTGGTATTCAGCTGAATCCGGTTCGACGGGAAGCCGACCTCAATATAGTTGGGAAAAGGCTAGGCAGATGATGATGAATTATTTAATTTAATAATGATGGATTTTTTTTATTATAAGTAACAATTACTATAAATACACTTAAATAAAATTAGGAATACCGATATTGAAGCCGAATAAGGCATCAAGTGGGGAACGAGTCGTGAATATCCCCACCCGTGTCACGTGGAGAAACTACCACCAAAACAATAATTAGGTAGCTAACTTAGAAAATGCAGATGCTTGGGGTATCGTGGACAGAGTTCCGTACAAATGCCTCCATTTTAAAAGAACCATCACCCACATTGCAGTCGCGCATTTTGACCTTCTTCGGCCATATATCTCGTCGAGACAACGACTTCATAGAGCGTCTCGTAGTGTAGGGAAAAGTGGAGGGCACCAGGCCACGTGGTAGATCTCCAATGAGGTGGACAGACCAGGTCAAGGCTGCAACCGAAAGCTCAGTTCACGAACGCACCCGGAAAGCTGCAGTCCGCGAAGAATGGCGCCGTATGACCAAGCTCATCGCTCGACGTGACTTGCCTTGATCACCATGACCACTCTGACAAGAGTATATCGACTAAGAAGAGAAGTTAGAAAAATTGTCCTCAGGCAAACCTTGTTAACAAAACAGCCGAATCAGCGCCTAGTTTTATAATTATTCTTTCAGCATCAAAATAAGAATAAAAATAAAGTTTATTTGTTAGTTGTTACATAGATAACCTAATATAACATACTTATATTATCTGTAACTATATAAAATAAGTATCTTATGGACGGTGGGCCCCAAACTAGGTACAACCTGTATCATGGGGTGCTGAGTTGTGATTCCATTAAAAATATATGTAACAATTGGCTGGACATGTCTTGAGTCGGTTAATTAATGAGCCGGTAGGTTGTTGTAAACAATAGCACCTAAAAAAGAAAATATAATAAAAATAAATAAACTTATAAAATAAAGATATGCGTGTGGGTGTTAGCTTGTGTGTTATTTTTTAATCCATAGTTATTTACAGAGTTTTTTTAGAGCTTGTGAGTTCTTCTTGTGTATATTTGGTGTATGAGATAATGTATTTGAATTTGTATTTTATTTTTATTTAAGCGCTTGTCAAGAATATTGTTTTAACTAGCAGCGCCCCGCGGTTTCACCCGCATATGTTTCGATCCCGTGGAAATATCGGGGTTTATGTTAATCCTAACATAAACCATCTGTGTGCCAAATTTCATCCAAACCCATTCAGTAGTTTTTGCGTGAAAGAGTAACAAACATCCTTCCATCCATCCATCCATAATTAGAAACTTTCACGTTTATAATATTAGTAGGATTAGTTAAAAATTTCCCTTAAAAATCGCTCCTCTTATGTAACATAGACGTAGCCTAAGTGCATGCGTCACCTACAATGCATTTATTGTTCGACATTTGCCAACAGTTTCGATTTGGTTCAACATGACACTCGTTGCTAACATTAGGAATACTCCTGGGTTCGCTCGCATTCCGTCTGTTGGGAAATGTCGGAATTCACATAGGGATTTTATGAATATTTGATGTTAGAGAGAAATAGATGCATTAGCAATGAACTGATTTATTTATACCATTGAACATGAGATTGTAGGTTTAATTTAATTCAAAGTTCCTAAAGACAAATTCTTAGATCTATTCATTTATACTCATGACTTGTACAGACTAGCTAGAATATAACGGTATCTGTTTTTAGCCGATTTCAATACAAGAAGGAGGTTCTCAATTGGTTTGTAGATTTTACCTGAAAACTCCGACCGTAAGAAACCGATTTTGATATTTTACGTGCTTTTCCAAGCACGGAGGAGTCTTCGTATTTTAAGATGATCGCCCATCCACAAAACTACTTTAACAAGCGTTGCTTAACCTTGAAGATTGATCCGTGCGACTGATAATATTTTTGTACGATCCCTTACTGGACATACATTACTTATAGATGAGAAAGGGATGGAAGAAAAGAAGATGAAGTTCATAACAGTTATGTATTGTCCCAAAGGTACTTAACATAAAATGAGCTTAATGGACTGATGGTATGGAAATGACGTGAGTGACACGGCCCTTGTTGGCGGTAACGAGAACGCCTATCTGACTTGATAGCACTACGCGAACTGAACAGATTATAATCAGCCTTTTTAATGTTCCCACTGCTGGGACACGGGCCTCCTCTCTAGGAGAGAGAATGGGCCGTAATCCACTGCGCGGGCCCAGTGCGGGTTGGTGAATGTCACATGTCTTCGAATTTTTGGTTCTAAGACATGCCGGTTTCCTCACGATGTTTTCCTTCACCGTTTTGAGAGCAGTGGTGATGGAATTAATTACACTAAGTAATGCGCCTGGCTGGGTTTGAACCCGTGACCTACAACTCGTACGTCGGGGCCGTTACCACTTGGCCACCACTGTTCTCTTGGCCACCGCTGCTCACTTGGCCACCACTGCTGAACTGATTATTATGAGTTAAAATGAATGTGTGGCGAAAACTGCTGAACAGCAGAATGTGCGGTTGCACCGTACAATATTAGTCACGCGCTCCTTTACTTACAGAAATACCCTATTAAAGTTGTTTGTTACGTCAATGACGTGCAAGCACAGAGTTTCAAACGTATTTTACTGACGTCATCACTTTATATTCATGGGTAAAACAACCTCGCATACCGTACCGTGTCTAAACATACGTCTTTACAAATGACGTTGAATTACTGATGGTACTCCATTCTAGCATTTGATTTGTTAGGTCGAATTTGCATGTTGCCGAATTTGTTTGAAAGAGTCACCGCGGCCCTGGGATGCAAAGAGTGTTTAAAGGGACACGTATGGGTTTTTAGTCAGTAATAGTCTGACACTCGCTTCTGCTTTCCCAACAAAAATAAAAAAGATCCAATTTGTATCAAACCAGAATCAACTAAATGCCAGTATTTATGTGGAGCGGAACCCATTAGCTCAGGGTGAACTGGAGGCTTAACATTGAATACGATACGACTGCATAAATGCACGTAGAGAGACACACAGATATCGTCAGTGACGCCTGTTTACGCCTGTTTCCTACTGCGCATATTTTTACACGGGTAGTTTATGGGTGTCAAATTTGCAGAAATCCTACAGCGCTCTCCGTGTTCAATATAATAATGCGCTGAGGGCACAGCTGCGGCTGCCTCGCTTCTGCAGCGCATCGGGAATGTTTGCGAGCGTTTTTTTTTTTTTGGAATGGACCACTCGCAGTTCAGCACAGGTTACTGCTTAACCGGACAATCCTGTGGTGGCCTCAATGAATTTAAGGCCCCTAGCCAGGGCTAAAAACTACTAAAAACTAAATGACCGCTTCGCTAAGGGCATCCCCTGTGGGATACGGGCCTCGGCTTAACGGGGTCATTGAGAGGGGCAGCAAGGGACAGGCTGGGTCAGTTATTATTATTTAGGGGATTTAACGCTAATGGCTCAGCGGCGCGGACTGGCTCGTTAGGCAAAAGTCGGGGAGGGATGTTTGCGAGCGTCCGCATTGACTGTTTCTATACCACCATGCGAAAGAGAGCGACCTCGATAGCAAGTCGAGTGCGAGGCAGCAGCAACAGTCTTCTTTCCGTTGTTGCCAACAGGTTGGACGAGCCTTTTGTGCAACACTGGCAGGCCTTACATACACCTATACATCGGGCGTGGGGCAGGTGATATTATTTTGTTTGAAATTTATAATTTTGGTATATGTCATATTTATTAAATTAACTAACATAGTATTAAGTGCTACTAACACCTGTGGACCGAAAGTTGTCTTTTCGAATAAATATTAATAATATTATAATATCACAATTCGATCACATTAATTAAAATGTAATTTGTTTAATGTCGCTGGCATCTGAAGCATTTGGGCCTTTGTCATCGCGCGGTGACAGTCGCTCACAGTATAGCGATAGCCCACTCCAAGTGAGACTAGATTGAAATAGACATCGCTCATCGGGTGTGCATTATTATGACAGCGTTATGTGCGTGATGATGAAGTATGATAGATGGTAATAACCTTAGGGCAGTGGTTAATGTACTGTAGGGCTATTCTGCAACACAATGGAACAGTGAGCTTGAAGTTAGCTGTCAAGCCCCATAGGTTTAGTGCCTGCTAGGGTTGCGGAATTAGTTCGAAAGGGTCACCGCGGCTCTGGAACGCAAAAGGCACTAGAAAGAACACTGGTGGGTTTTAGTACGTAAGAGTCTGACACTCCCTTCCGCCTAGAGTGGGAGAAGTCATTTGATGACTTTCCATCCTGACAGTTCCATTCACTTAATCATTCACCGTGAAGAGTTTTATTTATACTATATAAAAAGCTGTAAATTTTGTTTGTTTGTTTGTTTGAACACGCTAATCTCAGGAACTACTGAAGGCTATAGGCTATATCATTCCGTTAAGACCAATAGGAGTTAGGAATAAGTCGCGGGCTGAAGCTAGTATAAAGTTATGAGGTAACACACACAAAAAAAAAACAGTATTTTACGTGGAGTGTCTGCCTAACGGACTTCCACCACCCATTAACTGGGTAACACGGTACTTCTTGGCAAGACTCGTGTCAGTTTTTCTAACTTCTGACAATCCGTAACGACTGCCAAAGATCTACAAATGACAGCCGGGAAAAACGGCTTAACGTGTTTTCCGAGGCACGGAGAAGTATCAGTACGTTAAGATGGTCACTGATCACCCATCCACAGACCAACCTTGACAAGCTTTACTTAACCTTGGAAATCGACCCGTGCGGCTGTTACTATTTAGCCACCTTGACCTCTAAACGACTATTAAACAGCGCAAGAATAAAATAATGACATAATACTCACCGTGATTCCATGTATTGCCCGTACATGCTCCACATGCGGCGGTACAAATCACGAGGCTCCATGTGTCATGCATAGAAATATGGCAGCTAATGATTCATGGGTTCGGTGTATTATTGCGCTGACTAGATTAGCTTGATCGGTAATGTTTATAATGCTAAAAGTTGTTTATTTTAGGCCGTCGCTTTTACCCGACTCCCCAAACGGAGGGTAGTGTTTTTGGCTATTATATCAACGAGTATGCTTTCAGATTCCCCCTTTTTTATGAAAAGCTGGTAATTTTTTTATTTTTTATCCCACTTCAAAAAGTAGGAGGTTCTCAATTCGGCAGGTACCTACATATATGTATATTTTGTTTTTCTATGTTTGTACAGCGATTACGCCGAGATTTCTGATTCGATTTACGTGGTAGTTTTTTTATTCGATGAAGAATAGTTGCCATTTAATATTGGTCCCATAAGAATTTAGTTCAGTTTAGTCGAGTAGTTTTTGTTTGTGTGTATTTTATGAGCATTTTTGTTAATTTCAACAAATGATAGCAAATCTGTCGGGATTGTTGAAATTGCATTTTTGTTTATTGTTTACACCTATTTATACCACGTACACTGTAATGGGTATGGTTAGCTGGGAGTGAACCACTAAAAAGGAAAAAAAAAAACTTTTTCAAAAATACAACCGACTTCTAAACAAAAAAAAAACAAAAAGTACAAAATAACTTCAATTTCGGAAGTCTGTGTGTTCAAAAAACAAAAAAAGCAACCAAAACACCGAGTTCCGAAACTGAACTATACCCATTGTGATATTTTTTGTTTTAAATGTTTTCCCTGTGCTTAATATGAGGTGTACAATAAATCATAATTATATAATTGTATGTTCTTTGAAATCGCCACCGGACTTGGCGATCACGCTTAATTTCATGAGTTTATTATAAAAATGATATAGTCAAATAAGTTTATCAGATTTACAACAAGAAAAGACAATCCCCCCAAACGCCCCTCCTTCTCCTTATCCTAGTGTCATAGACAACATCAAAAAACCGGTCACTTGCGCGTCATACTCTCACACGAAGGGTTCTGTACCACCTATCGAAAAAAAAAAACACGATTCTTGCGAAGGGAACCCTTATTTTTTAACTTAATTAAATGTTCTAGCGACAATAGAAATATACAACTCTGTAAAAAAAACAACTGTCTAACTATTACGGTTCTCAAGAAACAGCCCGCTGATAGACAGACGGACGAGCAGTGGAGGCTTAGTAATAAGGTTCCGCCCAAAAAAACTAACAAATAAAACACAAAACGATGCTCATAGTTATAATTACTCCTAAAAAATAAATATTTTATAAATCAGCCAAATTCTTTGCACTCCACTTCTCAACATACTCCTGCCTAACAGTCTTCACATCCACGGTGGCTCCAGAGATCATGCTGCCAGCAGTGTTGGACTTCTTCTTACGTTTGATGAACGGCTTTATGAAGGTGCGCCAGATCTTGCCGCAGATCTTCATCAGACCTATCACGGAGAGGCCTAGGAGGAAACCCTAGAATGATAGGAAAACTCTTGATAGATACATAGATATACTGTGGATTGTACACACACAATCAAATCATATCGTCATCAACAGCTTATAGCATTCCACTGCTGGACATAGGCCTCTCCAATTGCACGCCGCTTAGGTCTATTTTCGACTTCTCGCGTCCAGTTAAATCATATCATAATAAAATATGGGAAAGATAATATTTAACGTAGGTATTATTTTTTGCGGATCAGTGGTGGTTGAGTGGTAACGACCCCGACTTACGAATTGTAGGTCGCGGGTTCAAACCCAGCCAGGCGTATTATTTTGTGTAATTAATGTCATCACCACTGCTCTCAAAACAGTGAAGGAAAACATCGTGAGGAAACCGGCATGTCCTAGAACTAAAAATTCGAAAACATGTGACATTCACCAACCCTCACCGCGTGGTGGATTACGGCCCATTCCCTCTCCTAGAGAGGAGGCCTGTGTCCCAGCAGTGGGAAAAGTGGGAATATTAAAAGGCTGATTATATGCTTATGCTTATGGAACTTATTGTAGACAAAACGATTTTTAACCGACTTCTAAAAAAGGAGGAGGTTCTCAATTCGGATGTTTGTATTTTTTTTTATGTTTGTTCGCACATAACTCCGTCGTTTGTCAACCGATTTGAAAAATTCTTTTTTTGTTGGAAAGGGTATACTTCTCAAATGGTCCCATGAAAATTTTATCGAAATCGACCAAGCGGTTTTCGAAAAATCTAAAAAAAAATATCTACATTATCTACATTGACGACCTCTTAGTTTATTCTGCAAAGGAGCAGTACGTTTTTTTTACACCAATGTGATTGGTTCGTTTAGGTGGGGTGAGGGGACTGGGGAGAGGATGTAGGTACCACTAAAAAGTGAAAAATAAAAAACTTTTTACAAAAAAATACAACCGACTTTTACACAAAAAATCAAAAAAGTGCAAAATAACTTTAATTTCGGAAGTCGGTGTTCAAAAAACGAAAAAGCAACCACAAACACCGAGTTCCGAAATTAGTTATTTTGCACTTTTTTGATTTTTTGTGTAAAAGTCGGTTGTATTTTTTTTGTAAAAAGTTTTTTTCTTCATAAAACATCGAGAAAATATAATCGAATAAAGATTGATTACAAACTTATGGATTCTGCCATGTTCTGGTGACACATGCACCATTACATTTAATTCCAAAGACACATAGTTACCTAATCTTCGAAATAGCAGTTTGGCAACTGGCCAGGGGCTGCCATAATCAATGGCATCGTGTTTATCTCACCGGAGTACGAGGATGTTTGTGTAATATCTAGATTGGCTGAGCTTAGAACTGGGCCTACTGAAGATCCCAGCGATTCCGGGTTCAGGAAGAAATTAGGGTCAATGAAGACTTAACGTCTGACATTTTGAGTGAACTGCACGCGAGCCACATTGGTCAAGCCAGCGACATCCGAGGTACATGCGCGTGCGAGTTACGTGGTCAATTTTCATCATGTCAAAATCTATTAGATTTAATCAACACGCCAGGGCCCCGAGTCTGCTATTTTTATAAATTTGTCATTCCAACACGATCCCATTGTCATTATGCTAAAAGTTCGTAATCTGCTGAATTCATAATTGTCGATCATTGGTCGGTCAATGGTCTCGTAATAAAAGCAATTACTGCACAATGACGTTCTAAAGGTAGGTCACTGATCAAAGGAACTGTCAAAATTTTAGCAGATTACCGCATACGTCTGTCATTCATTTGTCATTATGTACGAGATTACCATTCTATGTCATTTCTTTCAATGGAGTATCGGTGGTTGACCATTGGAAATTCAAATCAATGATAGACCATTCTTACACTATTCTAATAGCAGACCAGCAAGCCTACCATGACGTCTTAAATCCATCATGATTCCTGTGTCAGAGAGAGACGAAGTTACACAAGACGAATAGCACCATAGAAATATAAAATACAGGAGAAGTGGCAAGGGGGCGTGTCGGTGTCCTCGCGACATGCTCTGGGCGAGCATGTCTTACGCAATGGTCGAATCCGCGAACTAGTGCGCTTACGACCGTGAGCGTGATAAGATATAAGAATGCCGTGTTGTTCAGTGTTTTCTTGTAAAAACCGAAGCATAAACCAAAACTTTGTTAATTATGGAATCACTTACCATATCAAAATACAAGTATTTTACTATATTTGTCTTTAAAACCATGAAAAACAACAAATCGTAAAATATTTCTTGCTTATACTATGTTATTTTTGTTTTCAAATGTCACAGCGACAATAACATATTACAATGAATACACTGCTCCTTAACCACTACCTAAGTTTGTCGCTAAGTGACTGGATGAGCAATGTAAAAATCACAAAACGATACTTTAGCAAGCCGATGTATCGCATAGTACGGCCGCTGCTTCTTGCCGCGAGTTAGTGATGTAATTGTGCAGATACACTGTCGACAACAATGTCGATTGTTGAATTAAATATTACAAAAGTGTACCAAACTTTCTTAGATTGCAATAAATTTTTGGTAAATAATCGTTCAAGTGTTTTTGGCTTTGAATTATCGTATGTATGCCTTATCCTCGTGCTACTTCCTTACTTTTTATGGTAATTGTATTTTACTTTCGATAAAGTTTCGAATGCATTATAGTAACCGGCATGTTTAAGATAATATATTAGTGACCTTTGCTTAAAATAGTCAACATATTCATGCTATTTATTTGTTATACATGGGCAGCATGGCGTGTGTAATAAATGCCAGAATCGATAAGTCAATCACTAGCGTATATGTAAAATAAATTGCTTTTGCACAGCACAACGATACCCAGCGTTGTTTTTGTGTGAGTAAGTTGCAGGGTGTACTGTAAATATACGCTGTGTATATTAGGATAAGGTTTATAATTGATTGTGTAGTACAGTCCGATTTCAAAAATGCGGGTGTGTGCGCGACTGCGTATCTATTGCTTTTACTGAACTGCATTCGTAGTAGTTGCCGGGTGGTAGGGCATAAACAGGAGACACAGGTTCCGATACATTTTCGGCTACAGGGCATATCTCCTTGTTTATTATATCTATGAATAGCACTATCCCTTGCCCTCACACTGAATCATGATAACATTGGCACTTCGTAGTACGGCCACTATACTTACAATACTACCACCAAGATCTGACACGAACAGGTTCCAGTCGTAGTTGTAGCGTTCTTCGTACACAGACACCATCATGCTGTTGAAGTAGAGGTACAGCTGCAAGCAAAAACACAAGCTGTAACAGAAATAATGTAACATCTGAATAGAGGTTATCGTTCGTCAAAGACGGTGCCTCATAGGGTCAGTGCCTGCTAGGTTGCTGATTTTTTTTTATCTGATGACTATGGTCAATCCGTTTTTACTTTATTGACTCAATCTGCTCTTTACAATGTTTTATAGTGGATACATTTATGATTTCCATGTTGTATAATAAATTTTGTTGTCCCTTTGTCATGTATTAATGATTTGGCATACTATTGTATAAATTCAAGTTCTTAAAACGCAACAGACAGATGTGTTGCTGGAGAGTTTGTTGTGCCATTTCTTCCCAGCTAAAACACTAGGAAGTGGTGACGAGTGGGCGTTTTGGGAGACTGTCTTTATATTAAATTTGACGTCCAAAAAGTGCTGGCCTAGTTTAAATAAATGTTTATTTTATTTTTTATTATTTGTTTGAAAGAGTCACCGCGGCCCTGGAACGCAAATGGCATCAGGAGGAACACGGGTGGATTTTAGTCAGTAACAGTCTGACAATCTTTTCCGAACAACTTTCACCAAGTTAAAGGCGAAGAGTCATTCATTACGTCTCTTTCTCTCGCGAATCGCGAAAATAAAATCACAAACAGTATATTTTGTCTAGTTATGCAAACATAAGAGTATACGGTAGTTGTTTTTTTTTTTAAATATAGGTAAAGTGAACTTCCTAATATGAACTTTTTTCTCATTCTAAACGTTTTCTTATTTCATTGTAATTACACACTTTGGTCCTTACCGCTAGCCATGACTTAGGACGGGATCGGCATGCTGTTGCATAATAACCTTATTAGAAAGAACCTTATTAACATTGGCGTCTCAGTCGTCTGAAGTAAAACATGCGTCTTTTACAACATCCAGAGAAATAATAGGTCAGTCAGTCACAAGTCATCCCTGGCTAAATTTTCCTGAGGATCGACCAAGAGTAGAATATTACTTTAAAAATCGCACAACATAGTAACTGTCTGTATAGTATATATTTCTTAACTCTCCCATCCAAACGGCTGAACAGATTTTTATGGAACTCGGCTAATGGGTAAACCATGTCGTGGAATAGGTCAAAGGCTACTTCTCATCCCGGGAGTATATTACCCTGGGACCAATTTCGAGTTATAAAAAGGCCAAGCCTTTGGCAGTTCGTCAATAAATTTGGGAGTTCGGAGATCCCTTACATGCGTGAACAGACTTGCGTGGTTCCTTACATGCGTCTGCAGAGCAGCGTCCCCTCTACTCTGAGACCACATCTTGGCTGAGCTGTCCCAGAAGTAGAAGCGTTGTCGGTCCGTCACGAACCCGTTGTACAGGAGTGAGTGGCAGATTCGAGGACATGTCGTGCAGGAATGGTGCTCGTATATGCTGGAATTATCATAAAAAATAGTTTTATAAGTTCATAGCATAGGGATGTTGCCTGAGTAAAAATATATGATTATGTTTAGTCCGTCAGTTAGATTATAGAAAAATATTGGACACGTATTTTTTCCTTTATGAAATCTATAAAAACTGACGAAGATAAAAAGCATCAAAGATCAGGAGTGAGAGCGTGTGACGTCACGGCCCAGTAAAAATTGTAGCGAGTAGTGACGTCACTGTATCATCTTCATTTTTTGTTTATGTGAAAAAAGAAAAAATACGTATCCAATATTTTTTGGAAATCTATCAGATTCCATCTGATAGATTTCCCAAAAATATTGGATACGTATTTTTTTTTAAAATTTTGGATACGTAATTTTTCTCTAATCAGATTTTTTAGTCAACTACCCTATTCTTGCCCCTTCTATTTAACATATAAACTGTAGTACACTTTCATGGCCATGTGAAAAGGAGGGATGAAACGCATGTAACGAAAACGGTTATGAATATAAATGTGGATGGATGGAAAGGGAGAGGTGGACCAAAGAAAAGATGGGTGGATTGTGTGAGGAGTGATATGAAAGAAAAAGGAGTTAGTGATAGCGTGACGGCTGACAGGTATGCTTCATCAATGTACGTTATATAAATATATTTAAGCCCTTGTTATCAACAATGGTCTATGTTTAGGGAATAACGTTATTTTCCATTGAAATTTTTCTTCAAACAACTGAAAGACCTCTGGTAGTTGACCATCAATGTAAGTAAGAATAACATTAAAATTGATGCTCACGCTTCATATTTAGAGATAAGCGCCCTCATACTGGTGTAGTTGTTGCAGTATGGGATGTCGCTCTGCATCCAGGGTCCAGAGCATCCCGCATGTTCCACTGCCTCGTCCCACACGTACTTTGTGGTGCACTAGAGGATAATCATAAACTATGTTACCAAAATATTTCGGAACAAACTCGTTTTCAAATTTCACCATATTGTTTAATTTGAGGATACTTAATTTGTGGTGCATCTGAACACGACAGATAATTTAGTACCAAACTTTGAGAAACTCTAAAGGTGCTCTTAGTAAGTCGAGCAGCTCAGGTCCTACTACTACTACGGGCCTGCGGGCGGCAAGCTATGGGTGGCTCGCCGTCGGATAGCAACCAGGCCCGAATCAACGGCGCGTAGTGTTCCACGCGTGCCTCAAAGAGCCGTCAGCAACGAAGACGGGGCCCCATAGGGTCAGTACCTGCTGGGGTTGCAGAATTTGTTCGAAAGAGTCACCGCGGCCCTGGAACGCAAAGGGCACTAGAAGGATCATGGGTGGGTTTAAGTCTGTAAAAGTCTGACACTCCCTTCCGTTCTGCCCAGAGCGGGAGAAGCAAGGGAGAAGTCATTTGATGATTTCCCACCAGAAAAAAAAGACCCTACTACTAAATTTTAATATTGACAGTCCTAACTAACTCTTGTCTTATCCACTTGCATTATAGGCTGCATAGTTTCTAAACCAATGGTCAATTTAGAAGCTATAAATTATGATATTTTGTTAAAGCTATTATTTTCTGTTGTATGTGCAATACAGTAATTTATATCACACGATTATTCGTGGTCGGTATATATCACAAGGGATAGGGATGTTTCCTGAATAAAAAAATATAAATCTATTTAGTCCGTCTGTTAGATTATTGTAAGATATTGGACACGTATTTTTTTGCTTTATCAAATCTATAAAAAATTACTAAAATAAAAAGCATCAAAGATCAGGAGTGGCGGCTTGTGACGTCACGTCGTGGTAAAAATTGTAGGGAGTAGTGACGTCACACGAGTATTCAACTCACTGTATCGTCATTGTTTTTTATTTACTTCAAAAAAGAAAAAAAATGTCTCCAGTACTTTTTGGAAATCTACCTGACGCGTGACGGACTTCTTAGATCTTTAGTCAAATATCCACACTAGTTGCTGTTAGATCTTGGCATAATGTGCGAAGCTGATGATAAAAGTCATCAGACTTCCAAGCTTTTGACTGGCGGCTATGAAACATGTACAAATGACAGCCAAGACCAACTGCTTAAAGTGCTTTCACCCAAAAAAAAAAGTTAAAACTGATGATGATCTTGACGAAATAAGGTTATATTACCTCGTTAGCGCTGTAGTTGACCTGGTTGATGCAGGGATCGTCATTGCTGCTGATCATCTTGTACTGGTCCACCTTCAGCTTCACAGTCAGGGTCTCGCCGACGTTCACGTACAGAGAGTCCACCATGCCTCCATTGTACACTGTTACCTCTGGATTAGAAACACACAATAGGGTAGGTAACTAAAAAAAACTAATAAGTCCGTCAGATAGATTTCCAAAAAATATTGGAACCGTATTTTTTCTTTTTTCACGTAAACAAAAAATGAAGACGATACAGTGCGTTGAAAACTCGTGTGACGTCACTACTCGCTACAATTTTTACCGAGCCGTGACATCACAAGCCCCCACTCCTGATCTTTGATGCTTTGTATCTTCGTCAGGTTTTATAGATTTGATAAAGGAAAAAATACATGTCCAATATTTTTCTATAATCTAACTGACGGACTAAACATAATCATATATTTTTTACTCAGGAAACATCCCTATTGTTGGTCATGAAACCTTTTAAATTCTAACCAGAAGATCAGGTTAAGGAGAAGACTTGACGCACGTTTTTCCAAAATATTCTTAGAGGTGTAACAATAACAGGCAAGCCTATTGCCATGAACCGGTCGAAAGGTTCTGGAGTGGCCATTGGGTACTGGAAGACGCAGCATTCAAAGGCCTGTTACAAGCTGGACCGGTAACCTGGTGAAGGCTACGGGAATCCACTGGATGCAAAGCACACAGAACTGTTCGATATGGTGGTACACCAGGACGAAGCTTATGTTCAGCCGTTGACGTCTTTAGGCTGAAGTAATGGGCGCAAATAGTATCTGGGCTCATCATCATCAACAGCCTGTTGCAGTCCTCTGCTGGACATAGGCCTCTTCAATTGCACGCCACTTAGATCTATTTTCGGCTTCTCGCATCCAGTTTCTGCCAGCTGTCCTGCGCAAATCGTCACCCCACCGAGCATGAGGACGTCCTACACTACGTTTGCCGAGACGCGGGTCTCCACTCTAGAACTCGTTTACCCCAACAGTTGTTGGTTCTACGACTCTGGCTCGACTCTGGGTCGACAGTCCCTGGGCTGCTACTGAGGAATTCATCAACTCATTGAAATACCAAATAATATGCAATTTGGGGTGAGAACCCGGAATCTCATGCTCAGCTTTATCTTGCAACCAAGGAAAAAAAGTATTAACAAAAATATTCTTAACCAATTACGTACCAGTAAAGGGCTCCTTCGAGTAATGTATATAGACATGGTACCCCGGAGGTGTGATGCTGGTGGTTGTAGCAATGTCCCGGTGGGTGTGCTTCAGGGATATCGAGTAGCCCAAGGGCTTGGTGGCATGCGTGCTCAGGATCTTAGGACTTAAAGTGTAGCAGCGACCCAGCGCGAAGCCCATTGTCGCGGTCAGTTCTACATCTGGTAAAGGTTATATGCTTGAAGAATGTATGACATTATTGCAGCCTTACCTGTGTTGTTTTGAAAATGGACCTGTACTGTCATATGTTGGAGTAATTCTGTTATGTTGGGGCCACACTAACGGCTAACGTTAATGTCCACTAGCGTGATATTTACTGCGATAATTTTAACGCGCTAAATTGGGTGGCTACACTTGAAATGTCGACGTGAATACCCATCATTGGCGATAAAAACGGCGTTAATTTTACTTGAATTGAAGCAAGATGGACGATGACAATGATGATGATGTTATGTGGCCGCTGCATCGCATTAATTCTCGCGTTAATGATTACCGCCACTTCAGCTATCGCCTAATGCCAAACGGCAATGGTAATGCCATTGTCAAATTATCGCGTTAAGTCGTGGCTACACCTAAGGTTAACGTCCATTATCGCAATAATTAATGGCATTTCTTGTTAATGTGGTCCGGGCATAACAGCAAACCTAACCTTTCCCGATTGGCTTTTGATGATAACTATGTAGGCTTCCCAGAGAATAAGGAGCATTGACATTCTGTCTGTTTACACATGTAGGTGTAACAGTAAAATGGGATCGTCAAACGTTTGTTTGCGGTGATAGTGCCAATTTCCTCCAGTTTTCTGGAGTTTACTTTAATAATAAATTGTCAACTGAACATTGGAATATTATTAATGCATAATAATTTGGTAGTTAATAATATCTCGAGTCTTTATGAACCTACATAAATTGTCGACTTGTTGACGAACAATCAATGTACAGTTTTACATTTGATGGGAATTTCTGGCCTAGCCAAGTAGTAAAACATAGGGCACAGGGAACTTAGGGCTCCCCGAGACGGATAGGTTAGGTTCGAATGGCATGACGGGCACCCGTATTGCTGTTTTTTTAAAGCCTGCAGACAGAAATAGCTCCGTCGTCCTTTAGTATGTTAAAATTGAAATACTTAACGTTTAATTACTTGCTATTCTAGGATTTCTCGGAACGACTTCGAGAAATTATAGAAAATCAATTTTTACGCTTAAAAAAGTGTCCCAAATGTTCAGCTGACAATTTATCGAATGTTTACAAATTCTCAAGATATTTTATAATCTGACGATGTTTGCAATTTTCCGGTGACATGTACATTTGAAATTCATGACTTCGAATAAAGTTCTTACTTTCAGGTTCTCCAGCTAGACCGTAATGTAGGAAGAAGTCCTTCTCGTTGTAGGTGATGTTTTCCCACAACTCGTCCAGGTCGACGTTCTCGAAGTCAAAACGTCGCCAAGCAGATGTAAAGTGAGGGTGAGCTTGCAGGCCGTATTCCTGGAAATGGTAAATATCTATGCAAGACTGGCTTTTGATTTTCATGACATTGAATAGAATAGAATAGAATAGAATAGAATAGAATAGAATAGAATAGAATAGAATAGAATAGAATAGAATAGAATAGAATAGAATAGAATAGAATAGAATAGAATAGAATAGAATAGAATAGAATAGAATAGAATAGAATAGAATAGAATAGAATAGAATAGAATAGAATAGAATAGAATAGAATAGAATAGAATAGAATAGAATAGAATAGAAAAACTTTATTCAGGACATACACAGCACAACGGTTACAAACACAAATTAAAGGAGAAGAAAAGTACAGAATGCGCTGAGCGTGTCCGAACCGAAAGGGTTACCACCTCAGCATTTGCTGGGCGTCAGACACCCAGCGCTGGTTTTCAGTTCATTGCTCAAGAGTACCTTTTTTTATTGTGTTGAGTGTGACTCATTGGCTATCCGTTGAGTTTAATAAAACCCCATTCGCCAAATTGTGTCTGCACCGGCCTATCTGAACACCGATTGACTGTTTTCCATATAGGGCACATAAACGTTGCCCCACACTAGGATGTACTCTTGTATCGTGGGTGCGTTCACAAACAGGTAAACTAACATACACAAGACAACCGGACCCGGAACAATTATCTGTAGGCCATACAAACATTAGTTCCGTGCGGGGATCGAACCCGCGACACGTAGCGCAGCAGTCGAACGCTCAACCACTGCTCCAACCGTGTCATCTTATTACCGGTTCTATTCCATAGGAATTTATTTGCCGGGATAAAAGCGCTGGTGACTCTCTGCGATAGTAGACTGCCAGGCTTGCGGAATTTGTTCGAAAGACTCACCGCGAAAATGTCAAATTATACGTAATGCAAACTTAACCATTTTTTCTGGGTGGGAAATCGTTAAATAAAAATTTGTTTTTTGAGGATGGAAAATCATCAAATGACTTCTCCCGCTCTGGGCGGAGCGGAAGGGAGTGTCAGACTCTTACTGACTAAAACCCACCCGTGATCCTTCTTGTGCCCTTTGCGTTCCAGGGCCGCGGTGACTCTTTCGAACAAATTACTCACCGCGGCCCTAAAACGCAAATGGCATTAAGAGGAACATGGATGGTTTTAGTCAGTAAGCAGTCCGAGTTCCTGAGAGCGAGAGTAACAATAGGGCTTACCCTCATTTTGTCAAACTTGTAAGGCGGTTCTCTGCAGAAGGTCACACTCGGGTAGATCACGGTCTTATTGAAATCAAAGTGTGTGTACGTGGTGATGGGAATGTCGATCAGTTTGTAGATGCATACCGATATCTGAAAATATAAATATTTTTAATGCAAAGTGAAATACTTTAGTAGCAATTTATTAATCACTAGCAGTGCCCCGCGGTTTCACCCTTGTTGTTCCCGTTCCCGTGGAAATACGTTGATAAAATATAGCCTATGACACTCCACAATAACTTTTAAATTTGAAAATCGGTTGTGTAGATCCAGAGATTACCCCTTACAACGTCACAAACTCACAAACGTTACCTCTTTATAATATTGGTATATAACCGAAAACCTCTTTATTTTGTTATGAACGCGCTAATCTCAGGAACTGCTGATTGGGATTCCATTTAAAATCATTATTAGACCAATAGGAGCCTCAAAAACAATTTAATAAATACGGTCTTTTATTTTCTCTGTTATATGACGCAGAAGTTGCGCCGATCAGATAGTTAGCTGGTTGCAAATATATGTAGCTGTAATATAACTATGCTTGCATTGTCCCATGATCTCTGAGGAAAGTTTTAATCTTTACCTGCTGCACAACAACACCAATACACACAATTATGACCAAGGTTTTGATCAAATTGGGACCTTGAACACATTCTGCGCACATCTGCCGTATTTTCCATTTGGGGTCTTCTTCAACCTGAGAAAAAAAATGCACAGTTTATACGATTTTTGTTACAGCAAAAACTGTATGTACCACTGAATATATCCTATTGAACACTAGACGACATCAGAGGCTCTCGATGTGTACTTGTAATTCTGTCAGCGCTATCGTGGCGAAGGCGATTTCGAAACGTCAAAAGTGTATAGGAGTGGCAAACTGTCAAATTGCCACGTAGACTGGCACTTTGTAAAGAGCCTCTTCTCTGAACAAGACAATGATGGGTCGACTCTTACTTTAAGAGTTGCCTCGCAATAGCAGAAAACAGCAAAAAGGGACGGACAGATATTACACAGGCAGTGATACTATAAGCTAGCTGGATTGGATTAAACAAGTCAACATGTTCTCTGGGTGAATTCACAAGGAATGCTTTGTTTGTAATTAGTTATAAATACCAGTTATAAGTAACAATTAAGTTAACTATTAAGGTTATCAATTAAGTTAGGTTAAGGCGCATTTACCGCATTGGTTAGCTATAATGGTATATGTAAGTTGATAAATAAATCAAAATAAATAAATAAAAACATCTAGACATTGCAACTATGTCTTGTTGATCTCCTAGCCATTCTTAATGGGAGCCTACCTACTAACGAGAAGAGACATTTTTTAGTAATGTTTTAATTATATTAGAATTTTGTGTTGGAAGGTCCTGCCAGGCTAATTCTCTGTCTTCAGTTTACCTGGAGACCGAGAATGATGATTGATGATATCTCGCTGACGAGAAGAGAAGCGTCTGAAAAAATCCGGCCAAGTGCCGGTTGTTTTATAGTGAATAGCATAGCCCCGCGGTTCTCCCGCGTAGTTCCCGTTCCCGTGGGAATATGGAGATAAAATATATAGCCTATGTCACCCGGGGATAGTGTGGCTTCTCAACAGTGAAAGAATTTTTTTTATCGGTTCAGTGGTTTCGGAGCCTATTCAATACAAACAAACAAATCTTACCTCTTTATAATATTAGTATAGATATATAATTAAATATTCTGTGAATATTTCAAGCGTCTACAGGTTTCTGTTATCAATCGCGGCAAAAACGAGCAAAAAAGTCACGTTTGTTGTAGGTAATTCAAATACTGGGCGTCAGATCTCACTCAAATAGGGTAGCTGGCTAAAAAATCTAATTAGTCCGTCTGATAGATTTCCAAAAATTAAAGGACGCGTATTTTTTCTTTTTTCATGTAAACAAAAAACGAAGACGATACAGTGCGTTGAAAACTCGTGTGACGTGACGTGACGTAAAAAGCCGTGGGGGCTTTTTATTGATCTTAGATGCTTATTATCTTCGTCAATTTTTATTGACTTGATAAAGCAAAAAAAAAATGTATCCAATATTTTTCGATAATCTAACTGACGGACTAAATAGAATCATTTTATTTTAACTCAGGAAACACCCCTATTATAGAATAAGATTAAATAAATGGTACCACATACCAAGTACGTCAGATTTCGAAAATAAAAATAATCATCAAAATCGCTTCACTAACAAAAAAAAAACACAAAAAAGTAGAATCGTCTTGAGAACCTCCTCCTTTTTTTGAAGTCGGTTCAACAGTAGGTACATTACCTTCTCTTCTTTAACACTCATCTTCTTTATTCTGATATTCTTTCAAATTATTTTGCCATGTTGCACGTCCGAATTTCCCTTTGCAATAGAAATATATGACGAGGAACTAACAAGTGACCATGAAACGTTATGTTCCCCAAAGGATAATTTATTGAGTCGTAAATAGCATTATATTAACATAGATAGCGCTTATTGCATTTTATTGGATTATCTAATAGTGGGATTAAGTGTTTCCAAGTAATTTTTATGTTATTTTATGGCGAACGAACCGATGAGGGACATGTGAGGGTGAGTGATCACCGCCTTTAGACAAATCTATATATATAAATAAAATTGGAGCGTCTGTTTGTAATATTGAAATAACCGCTTTTTACTACATGAATATATACGGTACATACATCAAAATATCATTTTTTACAATTTTTGTCTGTCTGTCTGTTTGTTCCGGCTAATCTCTGAAATGGCTGGACCGATTTTGACGAGACTTTTATTGGCAAGTAGTTTATGTAATAAGAAGTAACGTAGGCTAAGTTTACTTTAGGAAAAAGATATTTTATTTAAAAAAAAAAGTAATGTTGCAATGTCCAAGTACTGTCCAGCAGCCCTACCATGACGTCTTAAATCCATCATGATGTGTGTGAGGGAAAGGGATATTGCTATTCGTCTTGTGTAACTCCGTCTCTCTCTGACACAGGAATCATGATGGATTTAAGACGTCATGGTAGGTAGGGCAGCAGTACTGCGCGCAGCTCACGCGCATGCCACAGCTTCTCCCACCAGCGAATCAATATCACAAAGAATACGGGGGTTAGTAACTATTCCACGCGGACGAAGTCGCGGGCAGAAGCTAGTTCAATATAAGAGATATTGCCAGTGTGTTGCCAACCAAGAGACAAACCTGTAATAATGTCGCATGTACATGTGTTGTCCCCCGTCCTCTTTCCCATGCGACAAGTTTGTACTCAGTGGCGTAACTACCGCCGTATCAGCCGTGTTAATGATACGGGGCCCCAGGCTACAGGGGCCCCGAAAGTGTGCATGCAAAAATTCCTAAAATATTATCCACAATATTTTATAGATAAATAACATTATTTTTAGGATAACTGCTGTGCCAAACCTTAAGTATGAAAATCACAATACACCGAATTAATTTCTTATTTCAAATTAAGATATCATTCAGATTACTTATAAAAAAAAATGCGAAACTTACTCTTTCATTTTTAATTATTTTTATTTTTATAAATTATTTTCCAAGTAATATTATAATTAAATTGGAACATTGTCGTTTCTTTTATGAAATACTTTATTACCCTTCCTTTGGGCCCCCAAACACGTTTAATATAGGCCCCGTCTAAGGCAAGCTACGCCATTGGTTGTCCTATTTGATTTTTTGTGTTAATGTTGCAATTTATTTATTTAAATGCCTTAAAACTATAATTACAGGTTAAGGTCTAACGTGATAGCCAAGTCACACACACAAAATGGAATATAGCAAAATATACCTACATCTCAAGATCATAAAGATCATTGTTTGTGAAATAGTGTAAACAACAGTAGATAGGTAGGTACCTACTTTTGCGAATTCAACCCAGGGTCACGTAAATTTGTATTTTAATTTCGACCTAAAGATAATTGATTGATTACTACTAATTATTATTCTTGTAATAAATTGACCTCTCTTTTGTCTTATATTTAAATTTTCTAATTCCTTCTAGTTTATGTTAAGTTTAAATTTATATACCTATATAAATATTATTACAATATCTTTTGTTACTGCATTTAATGCAAATAAATGAAGATCATACGAAAATATGGATTTTAAAAGCTTAACATAATCAGCCTTTTTTTTGTTTTTCCCACTGCTGGGACACAGGCCTCTTCTCTAGGAGAGGGAATGGGCTGTAATCCACCACGCGGGCCCAGTGCGGGTTGATGAATATCACATGTCTTAGAATTTTTGGTTCTAGTGGCCTCATTCACGATAAAACTGTCCGAGGAGCAAACTTTATCATGATTTTGACGTAAATTCAGGCTATGCACTAATGGCTTCTCTTAAAATCTAGTATGCACAATTTATTTAATTTCCAAACTTATAAATATAACTACCAACTAGTTACATGAATAATATTTCAATCATTTGCTACGAGTATTTTAACTCTAACAGCGCCATCTTTTAATTACATGCAGAACTTCAACAACCATTGCTAATAGATCACAAGAGATGGCGCTCGTTTACTCAACAATATGACCGAGTAAAATAATTATCACTGTAAAATCAAACCTTATTGTCCTAACGGCCTAAGCAGCGGTGTTAAATGAATGAACCTTTATTAGAAACTACAGATAATTAGTTGGATTGCCTTTGCCAATAATTGCTTGGGCATAATTCCAAACTCTAATTAACACGTACTACGAGAAAACTCATTAATACTTAGGTACGTCTAGTACTGGAAATGTAGTTCATACTTATAACCAAGGTCAAGGTCCTTTTTAAGGCCTAGGTCACTTGCCATTTATCATATTGATCATAATAGGTACATATGTATAGGTAGAACGTGTGACAACGTCACGGCACTAAACTACGTCCGGAGTTTCGTTGTTAGTCGTCCCCTCGACTATATCATGCCAACTGGTTAATCATTTCTACCTCGCTTTTGTAATCATCAATTTGTCTAGCATATTCCCAACTATGTTGGTGGCGATTTCCAATCTAACCCGTTCCAGATGAATACCAGTATTTTACATAGGGTGACTGCCTATTGGCTGCACGATACGAGGGCCCTTTTGGGCTTTTGGACAGACCAACCTGTAACGAGTCTCAGCTATCTGCAACGAACCTGCCGTCATAAGAAAAAAAGGACGTATATATACAAAACGAAGTAACCGATTTCCGACATTAAGTAAAAAACGTTAAGGTCGGAAATCAGTTATTTCTTTTGTGTAGATACTTCCTTTTTCCTTATGACGACAGTAGACGGGACTAAAAGCTTAAATATGCCTTTCAGACACAGAAGGGTCTCGATAAATATCCAGATACCAATTCCATCGCATCTGCAAAGTTTCATAGTTACGCTATTACGATTAGGTACAGATTCCAATTAAATGAGTAGATAGTTAAGGCTCACTTAAAAATTCTGTCAAAATATATGTTAAAAAAAAATTAAAAATATGCCTGCCATGTGTCAGAAAGTGAATAAAAAAAATTAAAAACGAGATGGATAACAATCTTTTCATTACCAAAGATTATTATGTTTCTTATCTTGTGTTTAATTTTATCCATCTTGTGTTTAATTTTTAGTTCACTTTTTGACATGGCAGCTGTTTCTAATTTTTTTTTCAATTATTTGTTTTTTATTTCATACTTTTTTTGCAAGCTTTAGACGATAACAGTATACCTATGTTGACAAATTTTCATGAATACAATATATATATATATATATATATATATATATATATATATATATATATATATATATATATATATATATATATATATATTCTTTTTTTTTATTTGTTAACCAGAGCACCCCTTTTTATTTTATAAATATTTCACTCGCCTCTGTTACCCGACACTACCAACGTTACCACATACATTGATATCGGGTAAGCCGTTAAGACGCTATGGTGGAATAAAAAAAAACTCACACACATACATACATGAGCCCTGAAAACATAACACTCCTTTTTTTGGGCAGTCGTATAAAAATTGACAGTATGCAACTGCCATGGTAATGCGATCGCTCCTTAAAAACACAAGGATTGCCTATCAGTAAATGAGATCCGATAACGGAACAAGCTTGACTTCACCCGAAAAGACCAAAACTAGCAAAGAGCAGAGTTGTGTAGAAAAGGGAATGCCCCCTCCCTCCCTCTTTGCCCAGTAGTGGGACAAAATAGATACATAGATAAGAATACAGCCCCCCTAGCCATGTTGATAAACTGCAATCGTAAACGCTAGTCGAAAACAAATCAAATGTATGGGAATGAAATTATCTCAACGTTAATTCACGTGGTTAGAACAAACGAACAGAAAATTCGTAGCCAAGTTCACATCGTTCAAAATGATGGAATGAATTGTTATCGTTTCTACAATGTTCAACGCTTTCCGTTGTAAAAATGTTTAAACTTTATCCGCCTTATTCCAAAACAAGGTTTTTCTTTAAACCAGGTTTAAACCATTGAGCTCGGTTTTGTATTTCGAATCTTGATCATGTCAGAATAAGATTCAAATTACAAACCCTGGCTCAATGGTTTAAACCTGGTTTAAAGAAAAACCTTGTTTTGGAATAAGGCGGTATGAGTTTAAATTTTAATTTGTTTACATTTGTAGGAACGCTCGCCATAGGCTAAAGATATAGGTCGTTTTTGGAAAGACATTGCAGAACTAGCGGCCGACTCAGGCGCGTCAACATGGCTACCAACTTATCGTTTTCTACAGTTGCTGACACCGAGGCGTTACCGATTGGAGAACGGAATTCGACACAAATCGGTTGTAACTTGGCTAGGGTGGCTGGATAAGAGATAGGATCTCGATTCTAGAAATGTTATCCAATTACTGATTATGAAATAAGACAACGTTTACCAAGCTTTCAGCATCTTTTATTAAAGTTATTATTTACAAAATACACGTACCGTGCAATATTCTAGATTAGCTTATGTGATATCACGTATAGGCACAAACTAAGTACGAATAATAATTACATTATATGCGATCACAATAAATAAAGCGGTAACATACTTGTTACTGTATCGCTGTAGATCACAGCTGATTTTTTTAAGACTCTTGTACACAAGACGTTGAAAATTTTCGATATTTGACACTTGAAGTTCTTCAGCAACTAAATATAAATAAATAAATATCTTGGGACAACTCACACACGGCTATCTGATCCCAAGCTAAGCAGAGCTTGTTTTATGGTAACCAGACAACTGATATACATACTTATATAATTAATAAATACATACATATTATAGATAAATCACACCCAGACACAGAACAAACAATCATGCTCATCACACAAAGTTTGTCCTGGGTGGGAATCGAACCCACGACCTCCGGCTTAGCAGTCAGGGCCATTAACCACTAGACCAACAGGCCCGTCAACTGTGGTCGTATTGCGAGTGTTTTAACGTTGTCGATCGTGTAAAAGTTGTATTGAAATTGAATTAACGCCGTATAGTGACAGTAACGGAAAACCTTTTTTTTCATACAATTCGCGAACGTTTACGTTACGTTACGTTTATGTTAAAAAAGTGATAGTGAGTTAAAGGCTCGGAGCTCGTGTAAATAAATTTTACTAAAATGTATTTATTTTTACAAGCTTTTGTTTAACTTGATGTGTTTGGTTTATTTATATTATTTACTTGTTTGATGCTGTATTAAGAAGTTTCTATTGTTGAGAAAACCACGCTCTTTCAGCATCGGAATCATGCAAAGCATTGCGTACAAAAATAAGGGGACTGAATATTTCTTTTATTTTTACTGACGATATTTGAAAAGCACTCGATAGATTCACACATACACACAATTTGAATTTTAATTTAAAAGCCAAAAAATGTGAAGAAAGATAAAATTCAACAAATCTAAAGTTGGCTTAACACCTGTTTTCTACAGGCTTTGGACTAAAGATTGTTCTTTCTTTTTTTATCTACAGAAGTAACACTGTTTGGAAAAATGTTGTGTATATTTTAGGAAAATACACGGGCTCACGGGCTGTGGAGATGCATTAGTGAACATAATTTAAAAACCTAAGTTTATTCATGAAAATTTAAGCAGCTTTGCTGCAAAGCTAACGCAAACATCAAACCTGCTACAGTATTCAAATCTCTTGGAAAGTTAAATTATTACAAAACATTTTAATAAAAACACGAGATGCCTAATCTAATAATAAAATAGACTATAATACTAACGCTTCCGACTAGCATAGGAACTGGGATGTCAGTCCCCTGTCACTTCACACTCCACGCCACAAGCTCTCGAACATTCTGGACGCCAGTTATTATTTCTACGTTCACAACCTTATATTAAGTCCTTAAATATCTTAAATTATATTCGTACTCTTTCTTCCCTTTCAGGTTAGAAGAGCACAGAGATAGTGCCATTTGTAAAGCGTGTATAACTGACGTTCAAAACGATACTTGTTCGTAAAAGCAACGCAATTTAAAAACACTACAACATGAATTTGTTTCAAAGACTGTTTAAATAGTTAAGGAGATAATCCAGCTGGCCAGTACCATGCTTACAACAGACAAAGGACTGATAACTACACCAGAAGAATTCTGCTTAATCTTCGCAACCAGCGAATTGGTGGCATTCTTCACCTTATTCACGAATTTATCCAAAATATCAGACCTCGGCGTGATATCACAAGCTGTGTGACTGATCGCGTCTACAATAGGAGCTGAAAAGACCCTAAAGTTCACTTCATTAGGGTCTAAACTTCCGTACATCCAAATTGGCATCCTGTTTGATAGAATCCACAAGTTGTCGTTGTAGTCTACTTTTATATCGGTCGGGTACACCATTGTGACTTCGTTCATGTAGATCCTGCCTTGATTCTTCATCAAGTACTCCTTGTTCGACGTCTTCCAGCAAGCAACAGCATTCAGGTTCACCAAAGAATAGAACAGAATTCCAGTTTTTGGGTCGACAAAAGAGACACTGGATTGAGCGTTCGGTCCACGAGTTCCCAATACTTTGAAAGCATTGAAATTGGCTTCAGCAACCGACTGGTTCCTCAAATATTGCGTCGACACGGAGAACTCATCGTAACTCGCCATCGGATGGAAGTATAGGGTGCTGTAGTTGTCAGCATTTGGGGCAGACAGACCAAGACCAAATATAGCATCAGTCCAACTGAAGTTGAATCCTTTGACACTGAAGTCGCAAGCCAGGGGATCAGGGTGGAAGTAGTGGTGGGTGATTCTCCAGGATTCGTTCTTTTCCCAAGAGTACACGACAATAGCAGGCTTGCCCAAATCACCAGCATAAGCGTAAGTATTCTCACAATCAGCATCTTCAACAGCTATGTTCGCGAACCCTGAATCTTCTTTCACCTGGTCTGCAGGGAACACGTATTTCCTGAGCAGGTTATCAGTTTTCAGGTCGTAAACGATAATGGAAGGTGGATATTTCGTGACGTTTTTCTCTAAGTTGCCCATTTTGCCGTTGTCGAGGACCCAGAGACGGCCGCAGCGGTCAGCCCTGACGCGGAAGGGCGAGACAATCTCCGGAGGTTTGCCATCCATGCCAATGGAGTGGGCTGCCCAGCTGGGATACGGGATCAGCTTCGGTGAATTTGTTGAGTTATCTGAAAATAAAGAATTATATGTTAATCGAGGTACCTATATTTTATTCTGGTTCGTTCACAAGGAAACCGCGCTCAGGGCAGAACACCGGCAAGATGGTACGATGCCATAAAAAAGGCTGTTGGTGGTAGCATGAACAGAGTGGCCTACGCTTCAGAAGACCGCATGGCTTGGAAACGCGTCGTATGTGATCGCGATCCTCAGCAGTGAGGGAACGACGAAGAGGAAGAATTCAATGCAGACAGGCCACCTCTTGGTCAACGTTATGAATAAGAAGGATAAGATAGTATTTTTACAGTACAGTTTATGACCTAACAACTACATCAACATAAATTAACTTAGCTGGAAAGAATTGCACAATAAACCAGCAATAGCTACAAAAAAAAACGCTGTTATCCTTGACATCTTTTCATTTGCCAATTATGGTTATTTTGTAAGCGATGGTAATTTAAGGCAAACCCACATGAATGAAATTGGTATTGGTATCATCAACTCTACTTCATTGTTTACTGTTTTCCTTAAATACGCAGACAGTGACTCAATTAATATTAAAAGGTTCAATTCTCGTGATAGTTTCTGGTAAGTAAATATTTTCCATTTAGGCAGACAATACACAAATATTGGACACGTCACGGTAGAATTATAAACAAACATTAGAGATTAAACTTATTGATACAATAAAATATATTAATGCAACAGATTGTTGATCAATTATTGAATTATAGAACGCAATAAATTCCCATGTAGTTTCTGATGATGATAGGAAATGTAATAATGAATCGACAGATATTAGTATAAAAGCTGAAAAAAACAGCAAAGAGTATGAAGAAACTAATATACAATAACTTTAAGAAGAAAAGAGTACTTTGGAAAGTGTAAAAAATGCAATTTCTAACTGTTCACATTAGTTTCTGCATATTAGGTAAAAAGTCAAAACTTCATATTTCGAATATAGAGATCTGTTTAAAATATTGTTGCATCGTTTGATAAACCGGTCAAGTGCGAGTCGGATACGTGCACGAAGGTTTCCGTACCATTATCTATAAAAATGGCAAAAAATCACGTATGTTGTATAAAATAAATTAAAATAAGACCAAATATTGAAGGGGGCTCCCTTAAATATTTTGTCTTATTTTAATTTATTTTCAAAGTGAATATATAACGAAATATTCTGTGGATATTTTCAAGCGTCTACCTGTTGCCGTTATCAATATCGAGCAAACACGAGCAAATAAATCACGTTTGCTGTATGGGAGTCCCCTTAAATATTTATTTTATTCTGTTTTTAAGTCTTTGTCGTTATAACGGCAAAAGAAATACTACAACTGTGAAAATTTCAACTTTCTAACTATTGCGGTTCATGATATTCAAATAAAGCCTGATGACAGACAGATGGATAGACAGTAATAGGGTCCCGTTTTACCCTTTACGGTACGGAACCCTAAAAATACTCAATGAAGATGAAGGACAAAACTTTAGTAATGTCTCGAAGAAGGTAGAAGACATTATCACCATATTTAGCGGTGATGATGATGCGTCGACATCATCATCACCGCTAAATAAACAAGTAATTCATTCTAACGACTTGTGTCGACAACCGCCTCCTTGGCAAATCAGAATAACTATTGTGCAAATAATACCAACTAAGTAAATAACTTATTCTGATCTTGCATCGTGACAACCTAATTTGCAAGCACGAATGTGTGATTATTAACTTAGATTTCATTACTATTGTTTGCGCGTTGTATCTAGGCAAATTAAGTTGTACAATTATGTATGATCTAGATGTAACATAAAATTTTGATATCTACCTGTAATATCATACTTGGGTCTTCTAATATCGAAGCTAATTTTAAAGGCTTTTTCTTAAGCATGTACATAATTTATTTTCGCTATTTGATTGTACGTCTGTATAGGGGATTCAGTTTTCTTAGTGAACAAGTTTTATAAAATCGTGTCACCACAAATTCGTGATTATCGATTTAGAAGACTGTACATATATGTGTGTCGTACTGTATGGATCAGAATGTTGGGCTGTGAAAAAGATTGATGAAAATAGATTACATGTAGCGGAGATGAGAATGTTGAGATGGATGGGTGGAGTAACGAGGATGGATAAGGTTAGAAATGAGTACATTAAGGCATTGACGGAAAAGTTGAACGGAAACCGCTTGTCTTGGTATGGTCATATGAAAAGGAGGGATGAAACACATGTAACTAAAAGGGTTATGAATATGAATATAATAGTAGGCCAAAGAAACGATGGATGGATTGTGTGAGGAGTGATATGAAAGAAAAGGGAGTTAGTGATAGCGTGACGGCTGACAGGACAGAATGGAAGAAAAAAACGTGTTGCTCCGACCCCAAGTAACATGGGATAAGGGCAGGAAGATGATGATGACATATATGAATGTACAATCATCGCTACACGAGAGACGAACTTTAAAACAAACAGAAACTCAACTGAGGCAGGTATCCACTGTAGATTCTCTACGCCTACATATATGATACCAGTGACTTGATTGAGGGATCAGGGAGGTCAAGACCTTTGTTATTATTAGCCATAGGCTCGCAAAATGGGGCTACTTTATAAAGCGAGATATGTTGAGATATGACAGCGTACTGTGGCCTTAGTGCGGGGTTTTTTACATTCTCAATCTCGTTAGCATACACGCATAAGCGCCGTCTGGTAACAATAACGGAAAATCATTTTTTTTTCATACAATTTGGCATAAGTGAACGTTTACTTTAAGACGACCGAGTACGTGAACAAAACTCACACTAAGTATTATATTATGTCACCTATAAAGTGTAAGTTTACTGAAAATAGGTATATGATCTGTCAGTTCTATTAGCATAAGCATATTCAGCTTTTTAATGTTCCCACTGCTGAGACACAGGCCTCCTCTCTAGGAGAGGGAATGGGCCGTAATCCACCACGCGGGCCCAATGCGGGTTGGTGAATGTCACATGTCTTCGAATTTTTGGTTCTACGACATGCCGGTTTTCTCACGATGTTTATCTTCACCGTTTTGAGAGCAGTGGTGATGAATTTAATTACACAAAGTAATGCGCGCCTGCCTGAGTTTGAACCCGCAACCTACAATTCGTAAGTCGGGGCCGTTACCAATTGGCCACCACTGCTCCACGCAGTGTCAGTTCTATTACCGAAAAACATTGGATACGTATTTTTCTTTTTTTCACGCAAACAAAACATGGAAACGATGCCGTGCGTTGAATTTTCGCATGAAGTTGCATTGGTACGCTTTTTACCAATAAGTGACGTCATCAGGCTGCACACCTGTGTACTTTGATGTGCTGTGTATAATTTTCATGTAGGTATTTGATAATATACGAAGTGGTAAATATTTTTGGAGATTCCAACTGACGGACCAATTAGCATGAGCATTATTGACTCCAGGAAAATACCCTATTACGCAGTATTGGAATCATGTAATATCGCACCGAGAATAAAGTGAACAAAACATTTTCGCAAACAATCAACATCATCTGCCTAGCCTTTTCCCAACTATATTGGGCTCGGCTCCCAGTCAAACCAGATTCAGCTGAATACCAGTATTTTACGTGGAGCGGCTGCCTACCAGACCTCCACAACCCGGTACTGGGGAACACGGTAGGTACTTCTTGGCAAGACTGGAGTCAGATTTTCTGGCTTCTGACAATCCGTAACGACTGCCAAAGATCTATAAATGACAGCCGGGACCAACGGCTTAACGTGCTTTCCGAAGCACGGAGGAAACTCGGTATGTTAAGATGGTCACCCATCCACAGACCTACCTTGGCAAGCGTTGCTTAACCTTGAAGATCGACCCGTGCGGCTGTCTTTAGCCACGAGTTTCGCAAACAATGTAATGTTCATTGAAGAAGAAGTGGTGAAAGCTTAACAATTATTTCCAAGTAATAGCACATAAAACTGCATTGACGATCTTAATGATGACACTCCACAGATGCCGCAAATCGCAGACATAACATGAAATAACTTTTACTTGACATTTCAAAACAAATTCTTCGCTTTTGTAACATTATTGTTCGATCGTCTTGAGCTAAACGTTACTTACTATATACACGTCTTTGTGAGAAATAATCGTTTTCATAGTTCCTTTATGTTTTGTTTCATTGTTTTATATTAGAAGTTACCACTATGTTTTAGATTTAAGACTCAACATCATTCTAAACAGCATAAATCGTCAATGGTAGACTTTGTCACAGTTATTTCCCTGTGGCCACACGTACACAATTATTTATAGTAAGTAGATCAAGATATCTATGGATGCATGAGCTGTTTAGACTACATGGCATCTAGACTTTCTTCTTCCTGATACTTTACCTCTAACGAGCCAGCCCGCGCCGTTGAGCCATTAGCATTAAATCCCCTAAATAATAATGATATGACCCAACTCCCTTGATGACGCTTGACGCTGCTGCAGCCGCGGTCCATACCCTATAGGCCCTGGCTATGGCCATTGTATGGTACGGTATAATAAGGCCATGCCCATAGCGAGAAACAAAAAAGAAAACAAAACTACATGGAGTCAGTGGCGTGCAGTGGTTCGAGTTAGGGTAGGCCAGAGAAAATGTCCAAAAAAAAAACGCACCACATTATTCAGGGTTGAAATTTAGTGTTTTTTTTGTTTTTTTTTTTTTTTATAGGCTATTTAAAAAAAAAAAAAAACAAAAAAAAAATCATTTAATTAAAAATCAACCCTGAATAATGTAGTTATTTTTTAAAATTTATTTGGACATTTTCTCTGGCCTACCCTAACTCGAACCACTGCACGCCACTGCATGGAGTGCTATATGACCTCCACAACCGTAATAATTTAAAAACACAATAAATTACCTTTCAAACTGATATAGTTCAAACTGGCAGGCACTCCCGACTTCCATCGTGGCACAGTTATAAACAACCTGTCTTCATATATCTCCAGGCCCATAGGAATATTGTTCTCTGGTATGAAGGCTTTGGTTTCTATGGCTTGGGTCCTGGCTGCTGGGCTGGGGAACTCGTAGTCTATCTGCTTCCATTCGTAGACAATATGTAGCTGGTCCATGCATCCGCAGAAGTAGACCAGGTGTAGGAGAATGAGGGTCTTTAGGCCACCCATTTTGGAGATCTGGAATGCAGAGAGGATGATAAGGTTAGTTTGAGAATACAGTAGGGCCTCGTTTATCCGAAGAAGCAAAAACAAGACCACTTCCGGATTATCGAGGCGTCCGGATGCCATATTTAATGGTAATAAAACATTTGCTTAGCCTTAGTTTCTTTAGTAAATTTTTAAATTAAAGCCTAAAGATAAAATGTACATGTTGAAAATTAAAACCACGTAGGAAAAACAGTAAGTTAAAATAAAACATTACTTATTCTTCTTGAAAGTCTTTATTTTATTTTTTTTAAATAAGCTTTGCCCCACTCTAGGAATTTCTCCTGTATCGTGGGTGCGTTTACGAACATATATGTAAATTCACATTCACATACACAAACCGCCAGACCCGGAACAACTATCTGTAGGCCATACAAAGGTTTGTTCCGCGCGGGAATCTAACCCGCGGCACGCAGCGCAGCAGCCAATCGCTCAACCACTGCGCCAACCATGTCGTCAAATTTTATCTGAATTTTTCTTAATTCTCAAAAAATAGAATATCTTATATATATAAAATATATTATATATAATGTATTTTTAATTCTCTTCTGTTTATAATTTTCGCCATTCTTTTCTAAAGCCCGCACCTACCGGGCAAAAGGCGGGTGCCTTCCCCGCGAATACCATTGCCCGGCCGGATTACAGCGATCACCGAACAAGCGCGAGTCCGGATTAACAAGGCCCTACTGTACTTTCACTGTGTGTACAGCTAAGCAGTGAAATTCCATGTCGTAGTCTGTTTCCTGATACCTATGACCTTTTTTTTCTGGACGGGAAATCATTAAATGACTTCACCCGCTCTGGACGGAGCGGAAGAGAGTGTCAGACTCTTACTGACTAAAACCCACCCGTGATCCTTCTAGTGCCCTTTGCGTTCCAGGGCCGCGGTGAACTTTCGAACAAATTTCGCAACCTAGCAGGCACTGGCCCTATGGGAGCCCTGATACCTATAACCTGTGTTCTTTACGTCAAGAGTTAATAGGTTACTTTCAGGCAAGTATGCAGTGTGCTACATATCGAATACATATAGCATTCCGTCAGGAGAGACTCTTAAATACTGATAAATTGTTACAAATACAAATATTTTTATTTGTTAAACATAGTTGGTTAGGTACAGATGTTCTAATCTATACTAATATTATAAAGCTGAAGAGTTTGTTTGTTTGTTTGTTTGTTTGTTTGTTTGTTTGAACGCGCTAATCTCAGGAACTACTGGTTCGAATTGAAAAATTCTTTTTGGGTTGAATAGACCATTTATCGAGGAAGGCTTTAGGCTATATATCATCACGCTTAAGCCAATAGGAGCGGAGCAGCGATAAAGAATGTTTTAAAATCGGGGATTCCACGGGGACGAAGTCGCGGGCAGCAGCTAGTTAATTATATTAAGGAACACTATGTCAAGCCGGCATCGGCGTACAAATATTTAATGCATACACGCTAAATTATAATGACTTTTCAAACTTTTTCAAATTGTTATATTGGTACTATGTATATGTGCTACATTTGAGTGCTCATTCTCGCAGTTTCTTTAAAAAACTTCCAGGACTTGAGCGTAAACAGAACATTTGCATTAAAAAAAAAAAACACTTAATACAGTGGGAACTGTTACTCCAACATACCCGGAAATAAAAAATAAAAAAAAAAAACATTTTTAATAACTCTTTTTAACAACGAATTACGTTATTACAATCAGAGTGTGCTTGGTGGACAAATTGAAAGGAGAATGACCTTGGACGAGGTCAGAGTACATTTCTGATGACCTTGGCTCATAGGAAGTAGGTACCTACTTGTTTTGATCGAAGGTTATGTCCAACTGATTTGTTATGTAAGTAGTGTGAAATTGTTTTCTGTACCCGTTTGCTGCTGTGCTTATTATGTTTATTTATTGCGTATTGTTGTTTTAAATTATGCGAGAATCGTTGTTCAGAAGTGTACGTAATTTAACGATCGTTTATTTCTTAATGAATTCTTATTTTAGTTTTTAACGTTGTTGATAAAGTTTTCGGTATCACTGTATGGATCTATCACTCTAAATAATATAAATATTAATAGTACACCAAGAATATTATACAAAACAATAATTTATTAATTCATATACAAGGCAAGCTTAACTCAAAGTTGAGTTTTCTCCCAGAAAACTTTTGAGCGATTAAGAGATTCCTTTTATAGAACACTAGCAGCGCCCCGCGGTTTCACCCGCGTTGTTCCCGTTCCCGTGGGAATATGAATATAAAATATAGCATATCTTACTCAGGGTGAATGTACCTAGCTTTCTAATGGTGGAAGATTTTTTGAAATCGGTCCAGTAGTTTTTGAGTTTATTCGTTACATACAAAAACACAAATCTTTCCTCTTTATAATATTAGTATAGATAATGTTTTATTGTCACTAATGAAAAATCATGGAAACACTAAAACAGAAAGCTTAACTTACTGACGTACATAAATTCCTATTAATATTCTTGTCCATAGAGTGTCTGACCGACAACAAACAAACGGTTATTTCAAAAAACATTCAGAGTGACTCAAAGTCTAAGAAGGCAACGGAAGTCCCAGAATAACAAAAGGCAGTAAGGAAGCTAAACACACTACTGGTTCTGTGTTGAACGTTGCACGTGAAACGGATTTGGTGACACACGATTTCGATGAATTGTTACTTGGGTTTTTACCAAATACGGCTTTTAAAGCTAAACGAGAAGCTTGAAAGTGACTGTTGTTAGTTCTTAAGTGAATGTCTAATTAATTTTATTAAGTGTAAAGCCCTATATTATTGATCTATGGTGCACCTGCAAATATAATATGTTTATTATCTGTGGTACAAGATGATTATCTGTGGTGTATTGGAGATGGCTGCCTAGAGATTAATTAAAAAACTGAACTACATTGAACATGGACGTTTTATTTAATTAATAAGAATCTGATTCAAGACACAACAGTGACCAAATATAATTTCGTAAAACTTTACAATATCAAAGTCCTCTTGAAGTTCATGAAAGGTCGATCTACACAGACCTTAAATTAAAATTCTGCTACATTAAGAGTGAGTAACATAGACTATATTTTATCCCCGTATACTAGCGACCCGCCCCGACTTCGCACGAGTGCAATGCTGATACTAAATCTCTATACTATATTATGCAAGTATTATACATATAAACCTTCCCCTTAGATTACTCTATCTATTAAAAAAAAACCGCATCAAAATCCGTTGCATAGTTTTAAAGATCTAAGCATACATAGGGACAGACAGCGGTAAGTGACTTTGTTTTATACTATGTAGTGATTCTCACGGGAACGAGAATTACGAGTGAAACCGCGTGGCGCTGCTAGTCCTTACAAATCTTACTAATATTATAAACGCGAAAGTTTGTAAGTATGGATGTTTGTTACTCTTTCACGCAAAAACTATTGAATGTATCTTGATGAAATTTGGCACAGAGGTAGATTATAGTCTGGAATATCACAGGAGTATGTTCCCTTGGGATATTTTTCGATATTCACGCAGGCACAGCCACGGGCGGTAGCTATTATTTTACAAGACCTTTTTATAAGCATTCAGAGATCAATCGATAGAACATCAAGGTGGGTACTGATAATAAATAATATAAAATGAACTAACCAAGTATGACACAATGTGAACTTACAATATCCTATCTAAACATTAGAATTCAATGCAAACTGTGTGCATAATAAATTAACAGCGACCATTGTTGATAACCACAAAGGAATATAATATTTATTGCTACCAGGTTAAAGGTGGCAGTTGTGTGGATTTATCAATGTGTCGCCGATTGTCACCTTCGTAACGGCTAGAAATAATAATTTTATTATAGTTTTCTGGGATCGTTTAGCGGTTTTCAATTCCCACTCAAGCGCAGAAATACCTAGTTTCACATAGAGATCGTGCACGGCGTAGACTATGCCATCTAGTGTTGCAAATCTGAAACTTTTACGTCGTAAATATTTGACCTGTGCTGCCACCTATACTTCCTGCACCTTCCATTTAGACTTTAGATTTAGAGGAACGTGCACGAAGCAGACTGTGCCATCTAGCGTTGGAAATTTGAAACTTATAAGTAAAATATAGTTGACATTGACGCGTCTGTGCTGCCACCTATAGTTTCTGCACGTTGATACGCGTAGACCTTTGTAGGTTGTGATTTGTGATGTCAGCTATATCTATACTTAATATTATATAGAGGAAAGTATTTTTGTATTTTTGTATGCAAAGATTAAACTCGAAAACTACTGGACCGATTTCAAAAATTCATCATTAGTAAGCTACATTCACCCTGAGTAACATAGGCTATATTTTATCCCCATATTCCCCCAGGAACGGGAACTACGTGGGTAAAACCGCGGGATGCTGCTAGTAAACAATAAAAAGACATGCGATTGCAACAATCCCGGAAGATTTGCTTTCATTTATTGAAGAGTTCCGTTTCCTATCTCCGTTCTTTATCAATCTTCAAAAAACTATAACGGGCCACCTCGAGATACTGCGATGCTCTTCCAAACCATCGTAAAGTTTTGTTTTTTTTTTTCATTTTAAATCGACAAGTGAGAATGAGAACATCACCAAAGTAGTCGAAGCCACGAATTATTAGGGATAACTCAAATACTTGTCATCTGTATTTATTTTAAATTGAAATAGGACCACATGACAAGCACCAGCTTTCGAATATAAAAAGAATCATCAAAATCGGTACACCCAGTAAAAAGTTAAGAGACACACAAAAGAAAAACAGTCGACTTGAGAACCTCTTCCGTTTTTGGAAGTATGTGAAATATATCTACTTTCCCACAATAGATACTTACTATACAAAGACACAAGTAAAGTTTTAACAAATTACTTACTGTTTGCTATTTAGTTGTAAGCTCTTTCTATTTATCTTTAACAAACAATTTCACATGTAGGTAAGTGATGTGAGATTTTACTTGTTTTCTAGGCGAAGGGAAATTTTGTGAGCTAGCAGTTACTGACTAAAAAGTTTGTAGAAAGGAGACAGGTGACCAAATAGTTTTGAGGTATAGATAATGTAGAATCAAGCTGGCTGTTATATCTCAATTTTAAATTTCGAACTGAAAATGGATCTTTCGTATTTTTGGTTGACTTTCAAGTTTTTTTTTTTTTTTTAATTATAAAAACAGTTATTTTTTATTGTTTTGTTTGTCCTTTTTCGTATACTTCTTAGGTACTACGCGTTTTTTTATTAATGAGAAATCATCAAATGACGTCTTCCACTGTGGACGTAACTTACTAACTAAAACCCATCCGTGTTCCTCCTAATGCCCTTTGCGTTCCAGGGCTGCGGTGAATAAATTCCGCATCCCTAACAGTGTAGCCCTAGCGGGCGCCATCTTAAGTCTCTGCCCTACCCCATTTAAAAGAATCTTGACCGAGTCAAACTAAAGTAGGTACTTCGCAAACTCGTCTCAGATAGCGTGGCAATGGAAAATTTATGTGATAGACAAAAGAATGGACGATTGATGATAGTGTAGGAGCGAGGGTCCCGTTATTCAACTTTATCATTTATCGTGTTACTGTTATTGTTATCCGACTGACGGGAACCCGTGGGAATTGTAAGTACGTTTAATTGATCAAACAAACGGTGAGGATTTTTTTTTATACGGAAGGATTAAGAATATCTAAGACAGTAAGAATAGGTTTTTCATGCGGCTTCGGTCCAATCTAAATGGAATCGTGTATAATTTTTACTAATATAAAAAGTTGAAGAGTTTGTTTGCTTGCTTGAACGCGCTAATCTCAGAAACTAGTACCTAGTCCGATTTGAAAAATTATTTCAGTGTTAGATAGCCCATTTATCGAGGAAGGCTACAGGCTATATCATCACGCTAAGACCAGTTGGAGCGGAGCACCAATGAAGAATGTTGCAAAATGGGGTTATTTTTTCTCTCTCTTTTATGTATTGTAGACGAAATTGCGCGGGTCAGATAGTTTTAGGATAAAATGAAATTTAGCACAAGAGGAGCTTTCTATGAATGGGAAGATTTCGTGATTGGGTCAGGACTTACAGCCAGAGATTAGCTCCAACAAATTGAAAAACAATCTATTATCTATAGTTATTTGCAAAAAGGTTATAAGTAAGAGTATGTGTCAGTTAACTCCTATTGATTACGGACCCTAAGTAGGTTTCTAGGTAACATTGAGGATATTATATATAATATAGCCTTTAATAAATATCAAATTGGGTTAATTAACAATTTCTCATAAATACTGTAACCACTTTATAATTACAATTTGACATACTTTAACCACCATGTAGAATTCAATGTCAAACGTAGCAATTTAAATCTTAATAATTTCTCGAAGGTTTTCTCAATCGCGTCATACGCACAAGGGTCTTATTTTCGAAGTTATCGATCAAATAATATCCAGATTTATTATCCTGACAAACACATAGTAAAACGGCTGCAGATAGTTCAGCAACATATACAAAAATAGTATGACTTTGAATTTCTGGACTGAAAGTTGCTAGCTTGCTAGCAATTTTATTGACCTCGCTTGAAAAATTAGTCTTGTCCAGGGCCCCAAGTCTGCTATTACAATAGTGTCAGAATGGTCTATCATTGATTTTGTAATGGTTGATTTTTACAAGTTTGGTTATCTACTAATGTAAAAGCGTCACTATAACTTTTCAATAGCCAACCACTGACACTCCATTGAAAGTAATGGCATAGAATGGTAATCTCGTACATAATGACAAATGAATGACGTATAGAGTACTCTGCTTAAATTTTGACAGTTCCTTTGATCAGTGACCTACCATTAGAACGTCATTGTACAGTCATTGCTTTTAATTAAATATCTCGGTTATCAAAAAGTAATGCGAGACCATTGACAGACCAATCGACCATTATGACTTTAGTAGATTACGAACTTTTAGTAAAATGACAATGGGATCGTGTTGGAATGACAAATTTATAAAAATAGCAGACTTAGGGCCCTGGAGGGAAGTTGGCTAATTGGGATGACAGCTGCCATAGCTCACGCACAATGATCCAACACCAGGACGAAGTGCGGAAACCAAATCCCAAATAGATAGGTAGGAGGCTAATTCTCGCATATACAACACCATTCAGTTCTCTCGAACTAGTGAACTCAATAGATGAAAATATTTGTGAGTATTAAATTAATAGGCATGACAAATACCTGCATTCCTATTGTCCGTGAATGAATTGGAATGTTTAATAACAAGTTTTGAATGCGTTGATTAATTTCCTGCTGTAAGAGCCGTGACCGAAATCTCACTCAAACTACACTTTTTGAAGCATATCCGAGTTAAAATCCCGTTCGTTCGATTTTGCATTTCTAATTTTGTTACTTTGTTCCCATGACGAATTCAAAGATGGTATGAGTCATTTTAACTGTTAACACACACTGATCCATTGTTGTTAATTATATAAATCAATGGTTGAAAAATTTGCAAACATGTGAGTATTATGTCCCTTATTAGCAAACTTATTAGTTTTACCTCCGCTGTACCTACTTTGTTGTACCTATTAGTAGTATAGTACCTATTTAGTGTTATTTGGGTGCATCGTCCTTACATATGTATAATCAATTGTTTAATGGATACAAAATATTGTAAAACTTATATTTGAAAAAAACTTTTTACAAAAAAATACAACCGACTTTTCCACAAAAAATCAAAAAAGTACAAAATAAATTTAATTTCGGAACTCGGTGTTTGTGGTTCCTTTTTCATTTTTTGAACACCGACTTCCGAAATTAAAGTTATTTTGTACTTTTTTGATTTTTTGTGGAAAAGTCGGTTGTATTTTTTTGTAAAAAGTTTTTATTTTTCATTTTTTAGTGGTACCTAAACCCCCTCCCCTCCCCCCACCTAAACGAACCAATTACATTAGTGTAAAAAAAAACGCACTGCTCCAATGCAGAGTAAACTAAAAGGTCGTCAATGTAGACAATGTAGATATTTTTTTAGATTTTTGTTGATTTTTCAAAAACCGCTTGTTCGATTTCTATAAAATTCATGGGATCATTTGGGAAGTATACCCTTTCCAACAAAAAAAGAATTTTCCAAATCGGTTGGCAAGCGACGGAGTTATACGCGAACAAACAATAAAAAAAATAAAATAAAAAACATACAAACATTCGAATTGAGAACCGGAGGAGGTTCTCAATTCGAATGTTTGTATGTTTTTTATTTTTTAGAAGTCGGTTAAAAAGAGTAACTATGGAGTTTCTGGTCCGTTCTTCTCCATAAGAATCTACGTTTTGCGAATGGACAACTAGAGTCACTTTAATATTAATTTAATAAGCAACAGTGGTTTTAAAAAGCACAATAAAAAATTGGAACTACAACTTACGGCTAAAACTCGTACTTAAAAATCTAAACTTTATAGGTAGAAAACAATTAATCTAAGGACGGACTAAACAAATATGTATAATCATCATATTTATTAATTATCAAATTAAACTTATCATTTAAATTTAAAATCAGATTTAACACTATAATATTTAAATATAACTAATAAAATGTCTAACTAAAACCCACCCGTGTTACAAATATGTGTCAAATTTTATACCCTTTGCGTTACAAGATCACAGTGCCTAAGGGTCTCCCCACATTTGTCGACGCGGAATCGGCTAACACCGTGGTGTGGGGAGACCCTAACTCTTTCGAGCAATTAGCTCTTAGCCTATGATTGGCAGAATAGTATTTGAAATTCCAATTGTTTGTCTAATTGTTCTTACGACAGTAGTTAATCGAATAATCACAGCTTATTAGTGGTAATTAGTTTGACGTAGATAAAGTAATTCTTTGATTGAACGGAGTATCCGCAAAGAAATCCGCTTTGAACGAGATATGATTTACAACGATTTAAAAAGTAAGAAACATCAACTACAATTTTATTATGAGAAAAAAGTGTGTATAAAAAAACTTTTTATAAAAAAAACAACTGACAAAACTAAACAAAAAAAGTAAGTATAACATAACATTAATTTCGGAACATGGTGTTTTTGGTGGTTTCATAATATCATAAATCAACTAAGAACGTCAAATTCAAATTAATAAGTAAGTTATGTCAAAGTATCAAGTAAGCATCATCCAAGTCTATAGTTGGTATTCCACAATTTTATGATGTAACTAGCAGTGACCCACAGTTTCACCCACGTTGTTCCCGTTCCCGTGAAAAACGGGGATAAAATATATGTAAAATAAATGTGTCTATGACACTCCACAAAAACGTAGCTTTCTATTGGTGAAATAATTTTGAAAATCGGTTCAGTAGATCCAGAGATTACCCCTCACAACGTCAAAAACTCACAAACGTTACCTCTTTATAATATTAGTATCATAGAAATTCTTTATTATATCTATGATTAGTATAGATATGTTTTTGAAAAAGTTTTTCTAATCGAGTTGCTCCCGGTGAGTTTTCCTTGCTCCCGTCCAGCAGAAAAGGAGGTTCGGTTCCCCTGCTAACTGTTTACAAATACTGCCCCCCTCCCCCCAGTACTTTGCTTAAGATGGGACCTGTATAGATTGCTGCTTTTTTCTGTATAAGATGTATGTTTATGCATACTCTTTGCTACTATTCCTGCCGCTTATGATATTATTGAATTAGATAGGTCACCATTGCAACACAAACACATAATATACCTTTTAACTCACAAAAGACGAAACTGGAGCTGGTGGTGGTGGATTTTAAAAGATAAATTATCTCGAATTATGAATTCAAGTACAAAGTGTGTTTATGCGTTCACTCGTATTGGATTCTTAATCCAAAATTAGTTAGTGCACAGTCAAAGCGAAAATAACCAAGAAAAATGCTTCAATTCATAACAAAACTAGAAGTGGCATTCTTGCATAATCTTAACATTTGACAGATAATTCAGTAGACTTACGAGATAGTAGAACCGCACCTGTTTGTAAGTACTATTTGATTGCACAATGCAAACTAGACGGCGCGCGTAAAAATTCCGCCGGGGACAGTGCAAGGTGAACCGGTTGGTTTGGGTGTAATGGGCCTGTGATATACTCGCCTACACAGTTACCCAGTGGCCCACTGCCTTCTTTAACTGCTTGTGTGATTGACTTTATTAGCTGGTTATAGTACTATGTTAAAAGCGAGAGTCAATGAAAGTATGTACATATTAGGCAAAGTTAAAGTCACAACGTTTATTTCAGTAGGCCATTAAACGGCATTTTTGACCGTCATTATTTACGTATGATATAGTTTCTTATGGAGAAGGACGGACAGCAAACTCCATAGTTACTCTTTTCAAATATTGTTTTTTAAAATATTTGGTATACAAAAAAAACTTCATAAATGTGAGGACGACGCACCAAGTATACTAGTTACAGAACCAAGTATTACCAGCAGAGGTAAACTTACTTTTTATTTTACACTTTATTTATTATTTTTACAGTGGCCGGAAGCACCGATTAATTTTAATTGGTTTTCCTCGTTGAGAAACCACTTATTTAACTTAAAGATATAATTCAGAGAGAAGGCAAGTCTGAATTATTTATAAGTTCGTAAGTGGAAAGGTTAAAGGGACGTGTGGAATATTTTCGTATCTTTTTAAACTCGACATTTCCTTTTAAGCGAGTGCATCGCGACCTTACAGGCCTACAGGTCCTTAACGAGGAGTAAAGGCTTGGCGAGCCAGTGTTTTTTGTATTGAGAAGCTCGAGTATAACACCTGTTTAGTGATTAAAGAATCATCCATTCAATGTTGATTATACAAGCCTGCCCTAATTGGTACAGAATAGATACTCTATTCATTATTATTATGTACACAATTTACTTAAGTTCGCAGAAAAGTTGGTCGATGGGGGGCTGAAGTTGATAATCTGCAATCGTTAACGCTAGTCGAAAACGAATCAAATGTATGGGAATTAAAAATCAATTTAACGTTAAGTCACGTGGTTAAAATAAACGAATAGAAAATTCGTAGCCAAGTTCACACCGTTCAAAATTATAGAATGATTTTTTATCGTTTCTACAATGTTCAACGCTACATCGTTTGTTAAAATGTATAAACTTAATGGTCAAAGCATTTAAACAGAGTTTAAATTTTAACATGTTTGACGTTTGTAAGAACGCTCGCCAGAGACTAAAGAATAGGTAATTTTTCTAAAAACATCGTAGAACGAGCGGCCGACTCAGGCGCGTCAATATGGCTAAGTACCAACTTATCGTTTTCTACAATTGCTTACATAGAGGCGTCACCGATTGGAGAACAGAATTCGACACGAAACGTTTGTAACTTGGCTAGGGGGGCTGGAGTGACGACCGAGTACCTGAAGACGTAGCGTTGGAAGTTCTCCCACAAGGTGGACCGATGACCTGGTCAAGGTCGCGGGTAGCCGATGGATGCGAGACGCACTGGACCGGTTGTTGTGGCGATACTTGAGGAGGCGTATATCCGGCAGTGGAAGTTTGTCGGCTGATATTATAGAGGTATGCGGTCCAGAGAGTAAAGTCCCTCAAACCTCCATTGAAACAGGAGGATCCTCAGACCGGACGGTTGTTGTGTCCGGTGGACAGCTGCCGATGGGAGAACCCTTTTGATTGGAGATTTTCGCAGGATTTTAGTTCGTCATGGGCGGGATAGATGGCGTAGCGACCATTTTTGTTACAATAACGAAGAAATTTCGTTATTTTTCTTGTGGCAGCATTGATGCCGCTACAATATGATGATGATGATGATGATGATGATGATGAGAAAAGGAAAAGGATAAATAAAGAAAAAAATACATAAGGTGACAAAATGGGCGGCCTTATCACTAAAAGCAGTCTATTAAGTACGCCGTATGATATTTCATACAAATTTTCAAGTCACTATTTTGCGAAATGACTGAAACGATTTTAATGAAACTTCACTCATAGAAGCAGGATACATAGGTCTAAAAAGTTAGTTAAAACATTTTCGAAATATCTTATTTAAAAAAAGATATCTGGAAATTTACTTTTGTATGGAAAATTTAAAATGGGTCTATTGAACTGTAACACTATTTATATAAAAAAAAAAACTAACTTTTTAGACCTATGTATCTTTTTTATATGTGTAAAGTTTCATTAAAATCGGTTTAGTCATTTCGGAAAATAAGGACTTGAAAATTTATATGAAATGCCTTACGGCGTATACGCTCTTAAAGGCTAATATTCGGTCGGATTTTAAAGAGACAAGTAAATATAGTACTTACTGCAGAATAAAATTATGGTCTAAGTATAAGATATTATTCTGTTTTTTTTACACATTTGCTTAAATTCACCGAAAATATAAAGTAAATCCACATTTTCCTGAAACACTGCAGTTTTGTTATTTGTTAACCTTTAACCTCGTGATATTAATCACAGTTAAAGCTACAAGATAACTATCAGACTTGATGTATGGCCGACACAAAGATACCATAATATTAGTGTTACTGCATTAAGTAAGGTTTCTTGGAACCCTACAATGAGTTTTGTGTCATCATAACTCATTCAGGCAAACATTATACTTTTTAAATCGATAGGCTCGCTTTTGCCCTCAATCTCACCTGATGGAAAGTGACGTGTGGTCGAATATGAAGCACACTTCTTTAGAAAAAACCTATTTACTCTTAACTTCAAGACTTCCAGGTCGTATGCTATCAGGAAAACACAAGTCCAGCAAGAAATCCTAATACTTAGCTGTATGCACAATTGAAGTGTCCCCAAGAGGTTTAACCTTTGATTCAAAAAAGCATTGAGACCTCTTTCATTACAAACGAAGGTAGCTTACCTTCGTTTCGGCCAAAGAGAGTCCCACAGTATCATCACCAAAATCCCCCCCAATAAGTGACGGGAGGGCGTTTTGGGGACTGATTTATGTATAAATAGCAGCGCCCCGCGGTTTCACCCGCGTTGTTCCCGTTCCCGTGGCAATACGGGGATAAAATATAGCCTATGATACTTCACAATAACGTAGCATTCTATTGGTGAAATAATTTTGAAAATCGGTTTAGGTTTTATTACCCCTTACAACGTCACAAGCTCACAAACGTTACCTCTTTATAATATTAGTATAGAAGTAGGTATAGATTTGACGATCAAAATGCTGACTCACAGACTAATTTGAATAAATTATTTTTGATTAAGCCCCAAGTTTGGCTACTGCCATGCCTTCCGAAAAAAATATCTTTACATACATGTCATGTAGATAAAGTCGATCAATTAAGTGGGCAGGCTGGCAACCAAATTAGTGGGTCGAGGCGAGCGGCAAATTGACCGGCGCGGGCGCATATGCACGGAAAAAATGGTCGACACATGTGACATGTACCGCTCTAGTGACATATAGGTGATAGTGGTACTTAAAGTCATATAGTAGTAATTTCGCTGGTTCTAGAGAGATAACTGTTACTTATTAGATAACTAGAAGGGGCAGAGTTTGATCGTAACTGCACATCTTGCCATAGAATAGGTTCAAGTCCCAAGATATGAGCGAAAGTCTAGTTAGCAGCATCCACAGTTGCTATTAGGAAGATGTAGGTATATCGTAGGTATTGTGTGGTATTTTGAAAGAGTCGCCGCAGCCCTGGAACGCAAACGGCATTAGGAGAAACACGCATGGGTTTTAGTCAGTCTGACACTCCCATATGCTCCGCCCAGAGTGGGAGAAGTTATTTGATGATTTCCCATCTATAAAAAAGATATTGTGTGGTTCCATAGTGAAGTTATTTACTAAGTAAGCGATTTCTTTTAAATCTGTTGACTCAAAAAATTATACATAGATGTCTTTCAGAGAGCACACAAAAGGTTTGGAGTACCAACTTCATTCCTATCGAAAAATAAACCTGCATTAGCCATTAAAAAAAGGATTGTATGCACAAAGAAGAATTATAAAATATTAAATATCTAATACCTATAACTAGCTTATATTTATATAAGATATCTATCTACACTGATAGATACCTACTGTAGAGTCATCATAAAAAAATATGAATAGAATCAGTAAATAATGGTAATCTATAATTCTATACTAATATTATAAAAAGGAAAGATTTCTATTTTTGTATTTAACGAATAAACTCAAAAACTACTGGACCGATTTCAAAAATTCGTTCACCATTAGAAAGCTACATTCACCCTGAGTAACATAGGCTATATTGTATCCCCGTATTCCCACGAAAACGGGAACTACGCGGGTGTAACCGCGGGGCGCTGCTAGTAAATATATATTTATATAAATATACATCCGCGTTTATCAAGCTATATATATTATAATTTATTAATGTTAAACGCTAATAACCAACAATTAAAGTCATATTATATTAACAGCTGGAAGTACAAAAAGTAAAAAAAAACAATTTGTTAAAACAAGTTCCGTATTTACTGCAGAGCATTTGTGTCAATCTCAATACATTATGACATGCTACATTTATGTTTTGTATTTAGATGCAAATAACACAATATCGATTATATTTTTAATTTAAATAGGTATGAACTATATACTAATTAAGTGATTTATACTTATCTATACAAATATGACACTTTTTTTTTAGGGTTCCGTAGCCAAATGGCAAAAAACGGAACCCTTATGGATTCGTCATGTCTGTCTGTTACAGCCGTCTTACTCGGATACTATTAAAGCTACATAAATAAAAAATGGTAGGTAGGTGCAACCTGTTAGCCGCTATTCAATAATGCTGTAATATTATGAAAAAAAAAAATAGGAGTGGCACTCCATACATGTACCTAACTGAGAGATGAAAAAATAAATTTTAACAAACATAATCGTGTCAGGTATCATTGGATAGCTCTTTCAAAATAAAATGGAGGTTTCTAAAACAGTTTTTTTTTTTATTGGAGGCAATAGTTTTTGAGATATGTGCTTCCGAATTCATAACAAATGTGTCCCCCCTCTAACTTTTAAACTATGAAGTTAAAAATTTAAAAAAAAACTGAACATATAGAACTTCACAGACACTTCCAACGAAAATTAGTTTGAACATCACAGCTTATATACTTTTAAAGATATGAGATTTTAACATTGAACTATGGAACCCTACACTATGCATGGTCCAACACGCACTTGGCCGGTTTTTTTAAACAAGCCCGACGCAATATACCCAACCACTCCACGCCATCACATCCAAGTCCTGAAAGCTAAAATCAATAGTGACGATCACCAGATAAACCTCGAGTCAATGAAGATTGACCAGTCCAGAAGAACGATTCAACTTTCTTCAATCCCGCAACGAAGTTAATCAGTAGAGAACAGCAGAGTGAATTTTACCAAAAAACATATTGCTCATAAGACCTTCCAAATATTTTTACAAAATTAACCAGACTTTTTTTGTGTATGGGGAATCTTCAAATGACTTCTTCTTTCTTTGAATGGAGTGTCAGACTCTTACCGACTAAACCCACCCGTGTTCCTCCTAATACCCTTTGCGTTTCAGGTTTGCAGTGACTCTTTCGAACTAATTCAGCAACCAAAGCAAGCACTGGCTCTAGCACCCGTCTAGGAACCAGTTTCGACACCATAACCAAACAAGATTTCCCCGCCACCATTGACTATATTATTCCTAGTAGAATATGTTATACTTTGATAAAATTTTATTATTATTATAACTATTACTATATATACACTCAAATAAAAAACACTTAACTAACAAAAATAAGAGTAGTCAAAAAATGGCGTCGAAAAATCCTCCGCATCGCTGGCCACTGGTAATGTACCCAAAAAGCTAGCAACACTATCCCGAGAAGTGTCAACTAAACGTATTGACAAATCTTTAAATAAGTTATGAGCACTCGGACCCCACGAACCAAGAGTTTCAAGCCCAAACGCCTCGAAGATATAACTACCAACAAGGTTATTATATTTCCGCCGCTTGAGGTTCTACGCAGCCGCAGCGGCAGCGCCAGCACAGCACGATGAGCTAGGAAGATGGGATATGAGTATTGACACAAGTAGCGTCCCACACTAATGACCTACCCATCTGAATCACTTAATCTGCTATACTTAATTGATACAAAATCTTCGTAAAGTGCTGTACAAGTTATGCAAATTCTAACCAAGGCCAATTTGCCGTTCACGTATGCTTAAAAAATAATTAACGCTACACGCGCCGCCAAGTTTCGGTCTAGATAATTTTCAGCGGCGATTTAATTAGATCCTAGCAATTAGTTGCAATATCATGAATGTTCTGGTTTTTCCTTCCTGATGTAATGTATCGGTAAGAACGTATACCTCGAGGTTGTCATGGCTTCTCATTTTGGTTCTGTCTGAAAATGATCATGAATGACATCGTGAGGAAAGTGGCATGTCCTAGAACCAAAAATTCGAAGACATGTGACATTCACCAACCCGCACTGGGCCCGCGTGGTGGATTACGGCCCATTCCCTCTCCTAGAGAGGAGGCCTGTGTCTCAGCAGTGGGAACATTAAAAGGCTGATTATGCTTATGCTTAGGCTTATGCTGAAAATGATACCCAAGATGGGTGCTGATGTTCCGCTTCAGTGAAGAAAATATCACATTGCGGGGTTATGAGCGTTATACTAATCATGTCCATCAATAATGAAATACTTGTGACATGAGTGTCTATACAGCGTGTTCCAAAAATGCGTGATCATATTTGAGGGTGACGTTAGGTAGTTGACATACGTTAAGGAAAAAATAGCAAAACAAATAAAAAGAGACTTTTGTAAAGCAAAAGACCACAAATACCGACTAAAAAGTTCCAGACTAATGACTTTTCAGCAGTTTTGATAGGTCACAAATTTGATGACAGCAACATCATTCAAAAGTGATTTATTTGGAGGTTTTTAGTCAGAATTTAGGTCGTTTTTTTAACTAACTGCGAACCTTAAACACCTTGATAAAATGCAAGGGGAAACGAGTGACAGTATGTTACATTACTACATGAGAACTGGTCACGCATAACATAGACATTTGAAGGTCGAACATGTTGGTAAATAGTCCAGTAATAACAGGTTACTGGTATGAGGCTTAAACTTGGCCATACCTATTATATTAATTGTTGGCTCACATTACACCCAACGAGAACTAATTAATTGAATAAAACACATTCAAAAGTAAAACAAATCTTCAACAATTACCTATTACATGTACTTGTTATATTTGATTTAAAGCTTCAGGGAATCAACTAAATGATTTTTTTTTCTGGGATTTGGTGGGTCACGTTGGCCGCATGCACAAAGACTGCTGAGAAATAGTGTCCACAAGGTGGATGGGCGGTGCCGACTAAGAAGTGGTGACGAGGCCACAGATGCCTACTGCAAGATTTGGTTCCAGGTGGCACGGGAAAGAGTACATCGAAAGGTTTGGGGATGCTTTTACAAAAAATAAACAAATAATAAACGTTCACACTATACCTAGTGGTATCGCGGCCCTGGAACGAAAAGGGCACTAGAAGGAGCACTGAGGGGTTTTAGTCAGTAAGAGTCTGGCACTCCCTTCCGCTCCGCCCAGAGCGGGAGAAGTCAGTTGATGAATTGCCATCCTTAAAAAAGGTACGTACCTACTAAATACTGCATAAAAATGCCAGAAAAAATTGCACCATTTTTACCAATAACAAGTTATTTTCCAACCCACCACAGATTAAAAATAATATACCTAGCTAACAAATACGAGTAGTTAAAAGCAATAACAGCAAATGGACTGTGGTTTCCCTGTAGACACTTATTTGTGGTCTGTAAATCTGTATAAATTCGATCCTAAATGTTAGTAAATACACATATTGCGCCGCAACAGATAGCAGAAATGCAACAACTCGCCGCGATTTAAGATATTTCCCAGTAAATAAATTTCCTTCCTCATAAGTATATATCGTTACCTCGAATTGCTCGAATAAGGTTTAAAAACTACAGAGTAATTTATCTTTCGAAATCATGAATAATTGATTCGTTGAACTGCTTAGTAGCTGGTGTTTAAGTAAAAAATAGGTATTTTTAAAGAACAAAGTTATAAAATAAATTTATTTGGCACATACAGATACACATAATATAGATACAAATAAAAGGAAATTTAATTTTAAAACAATAACATTGTGTGACCTGCGGCTGCGCCAAATAGGTCCCAGTTCAGCTAAATGCCAGACCACTAGGAGCTGCCTGACGCTGGTTTTCAACTGAACCTAACGTTGAAGTGTACGGATGTAAATCAGTTTGGAGGTGTTAAATATACAGATAAATATATACAAAAAAAATAATGTGGTATAATACATAACAGCGTGATAAATAGATTTGAAGAAATTAAGGAAAGAAAACAATTGTCATCAAATTAATCTATACTAATATTATAAAGAGGAAAGATTTGTATTTTTGTATGTAACGAATAAACTCAAAAACTACTGGACCGATTTCAAAAATTCTTTCACCAATAGAAAGCTACATTCACCCTGAGTAACATAGGCTATATTTTATCCCCATATTCCCACGGGAACGGGAACTACGCGGGTAAAACCGCGGGGCGCTGCTATTATATATAAACAAGTAAATTTAAATGTAACCACGCAAAAACGTTCGGCAACACGCAACAGAACCGGTTTCGTGCGACTCCCAACCCCGCACAGAGTATCAGTCAGCGCAGACTTTTAGGCAACCGTGCTCCATCGTCGACCACATCTTCGCTTGAGGTCAAACGTAAGCTTACCAATAATAAAGTATAATAAGAAGACAGTAGAGACAACATTTTAGGGAACTGTAAACTACGAAAATTCACAACTATAGACTTAATAATATAAACTGACTAAATACGAAGACGACTCGGCTGCTGCGCTACGCGTCGCGAGTTCGATCCCCGCACGCAACAAATGTTTGTATGGCCTACAGATAATTGTTCCGGGTCTGGTTGTCTTACGTATGTGAGTTTTCATGTTTGTGAACGCACCCACGTTACAGGAGTAAATCCTAGTGTGCGGCACCGTTTTATAAAAAACATAATAGAGAATTAATTCCATTTCATCTGCCAGGAACCAGGTAACCGAAACTATCGGATATCCGAAAAAATAATCTATACGAACCGATAAACCGATACGGGTACAGAAAGATTATTTTTTCGGATATCATCCGATATCATCTGCCTAGTCTTTTCCCCAACTATATTGGGGTCGATTCCCAGTCAAACCGGATTCAGCTGAATACCAGTATTTTACGCGAAGCAACTGCCTACCAGACCTCCACAATGATTCAACGTGCTTTCCGAGGCACGTAGAAATCTCATTAGGTAAAGATGGTCACCCATCTACAGCCCAACCTCGGCAAGCGTTGCTTAACCTTGAAGATCGACCTGTGCGGCTGTTATAATTTAGCCACGAGCTCTTCTCGTTCCGATAATTTCATAATTCGTTCATTAAGGAACGGAGTCTAAATGAGACACATTAAGACAGGTTATACGGATTCGGTCGAGCGCACACTAGCGGCGCGCGTCACTTCCTGCGGGCGTACCATGAGGTGTTAAAACGTGAGTCTTCCGAGCGAGAAAGATGGATAGAGTTATACACCCTATATAGCTCCATCCCTTTTTCTCGCTCGGAAGACTCACGTTTTAAGACGTCATGGTACGCCCGCAGTTGTTACATTTGTATTCAACTTTTCTCTCTCCATGTTCCCAAGGGAACGGGAACTACGCGGGTGAAACCGCGGGGTGCTGCTAGTTGGAAATGATTTTATATCCGTAACCGCATCCAAAACCGGTATAATAATACTAGCAACTCGCCCGCGACTTCGTCTGCGCAGATTTAGTACAAACAATTTCCACCCCTGTTTTACCCCCTTGGGGGGAGTATCGTAAAATCCGTTCTTAGCGGATGTCTACACCCTATAAGGAACCTATCTACCAAATTTTAAGTTTGTAGTGAGTGGTATTTCGCTTTTATATAATTACTAGCTTAGCTAATTAGCGAGCTAGCGCGTGAAATAGTTCTTAAACATTCTTCATTGGTGCTCCAATTTCCTATTGGTCTTAGCATGATATATGTAACACTAGCTGCTGCCAGCGACTTCGTCCCCGTGGAATCCCCGATTATAAACATTCTTTATCGCTGCTCCGCTCCTATTAAGTAAGTCCTAAGTCTTAGCGTGATGATATATAGCCTATAGCCTTGTTCGATAAATGGGCTATCTAACACTGAAAGATTTTTTCAAATCGGACCAGTAGTTCCTGAGATTAGCGTGTTCAAACAAACAAAAGAACAAACTCTTCAGCTTTATAATATTAGTATAGATATATATAACACTGAAAGAATTTTCAAATCGGACCAGTAGTTCCTGAGATTAGCGCGTTCAAGCAAACAAACAAACTCTTTAGCTTTATATATAAGTATATATATCTAAAAGATATAGATTTCCATCAGATCCAAAATTTCATAGCCATAACATCCCTGCCAGGAACTGCTTGAAACGTTGGGAATCATAAACGGAATCCAATCAAAACCTATAAAGTGTAATTACATCAACAGAACTGACGTGGGTACGATAAGTATAAATAAGCCTACCCAGGTATAGCGTATATAATACATAGGTTTACTACTTGCAATAGTGGAATTCCACAGTGTAACCGAACAGTCGGAAATACCAAGCTTCCCTATCACAAGGATAATTTCAACACAAAATGCGGAATTTCATACGTTGGCTTTTCATTCCAGTAAACTTTAACTACTCACCGATTAATTTGAACGGTTCCAATAACGTGTGGTTTCAATTCTAGAAACAGTTACTGTAATGTCGATTATGATTTTACAAGTACATTGTTGGTTACTAGAAATTGCTTTTAAATTGGGTAGATTACAGAGGCTTATGCGCATAGAAAACGAAAATGTGAGATCATTCGATATCATATTTAAAGATCTCAAATTTTTCGCCAAATTATACTGGTACTAGTGACCTGCCCCAGCTTGGCACGGATGTAATTCTGATACTAAATCTCTACTACATTATGCATGTATTATACATATAAACATTCCTCTGGAATCACTCTATCTATTAAAAAACCGCATCAAAATCCGTTGCGTAGTTTTAAAGATCTAAGCTTACATAAGGGCTGACAGACAGCGGGAAGCGACTTTGTTTTATACTATGTAGTGTAAGACGAATCTAACAAAGTTGTAAAAGATTCCGAAGACGATGCTGATGAAATCTTAAATCACGTATTGAAAACTAACTTAACACAAAACAAAATTCAAACTTAGCTGATTGAACAACTTCTAAAGACGAGACGCTTACTATTTCTTAAGGTAAAGTTCGACTTAATGTGCCCTGGGGAACTCCAATCAATATCTACCTACAGGAAACATTGCTTAACAATGACGTCATCGCTTAAATTACCATCAGAACTCCTTGAAAGGCGACAATGAACACCTCATTGTTCCTGACAAGGCACATGAATCAGAACGATGCACAATTCGTGATCAAAGTATAGCATAATCAGCCTTTTAATGTTCCCACTGCTGGGACACAGGCCTCCTCTCTAGGAGAGGGAATGGGCCGTAATCCACCACGCGGACCCAGTGCGGGTTGGTGAATGTCACATGTCTTCGAATTTTTGGTTCTAGGACATGCCGGTTTCCTCGCGATGTTTTCCTTCACCGTTTTGAGAGCAGTGGTGATGAAAGTATAATTAAACTGAATCAACTTTATATCTAACCAAATTCATATGTTTACCATACAAATAAGCATGAGACACAAATTGGAGACATAAATCATGTGATCATAACATTTAGTATGTAAGAAAATTATTGTTTGGTATGCGAACAAGTATTTTAAATGTATGTCACGTAATCTACTCGTTTCCATGAAACTGTGTATGCAAAAACAAAATCTCTGATGGGACATGGAGATTATTTTTTTAAATTTATGTACAGTTGAGACAGAGGTCGTCAAGTAGGTATACTAGGTAATCTTCTTACAAGGGTATCAGTCTATAGACAAAAAGCCTTTAGGCTACGTCTTGAACTGTTTCAAGGTGCGAATAGCTACAAGGCTTGAAATTTTGAAACAGGTCTTGCATAAAAGGTCAATACCACCATAATTTCAGTCAAAAGACGTTTACTCTTGTCTACCCCACATGACGCCTCATTGACTGGGCCCCAAATCTGCTATTTAAATAAATGTGTCATTCCAACACGATCCCATTGTCATTTTGCTAAAATTTCGTAATCTGCTAAATTCATAATGATCGATCATTGGTCGGTCAATGGTCTCGTACTACTTTTTGATAACCAACCTATTAAAAGAAATGACTGCAGAATGACGTTCTAATGGTAGGTCACTGATCAAAGGAACTGTCAAAATGTTAGCAGATTACGGCATACGTCTGTCATTCTTTTGTCAGTATGGACGCGATTACCAGTCTATGCCATTTCTTTCAATGGAGTGTAATTGGTTGACCATTGGAAAGTCATAGTGAGTAACGCGTTTTTTTTTTTTGCATTTCCCATACGCCATCGCCATTCCAGAAACATCTACCGCCACGGCATAAAATGTATTTAAACAAATGCGCTTTAACATTCTAACTGTATAATATAAGAACTAACAAAAATTAAACTGTAAGCTCAAATGCACATAAACCTACTGTTAAAAGCCTCTTGAAGAAAATTCTTCAAACTTACTATGATAGAATTTCCAAATCTGAATTCATTTCAATTACTGATATGATATTCGCTGCCAAAAAGATACAAAGAAAACATGCGAAGTCAATCAAACTTATTGCAAATGGTTCACACGCCGACCAGGTTCCTATTAAATAAGAAATATCCACCCGTCGCGATACGTGACTGTATGCATCTCGTCAACGAAGGCAATATCTTTGTACCCACGGGCGACCACGGATCGTCTTATAAAGTACTAGCAGTGCCCCGTGGTTTCACCCGCGTTGTTCCCGTTCCCGTGGCAATACGAGGATAAAATATAGCCTATGTTACTCAGGGTAAATGTAGCTTTCTAATGGTGAAAGAATTTTTGAAATCGGTCCAGTAATTTTTGAGTTTATTCATTGCATACAAAAATACAAATCTTTCCTCTTTATAATATTAATATAGATATAGATTAATGCCTCGAAGATTCCAGTGCGAGAAAGAAATGAAGCTAAATTCAACTCAAACGCAAAGCATTTAGTAATTAAACGATTTACAGGCCTTTTTCGATTGTCGTGGTCGGTCAGTCAAAAGAGATGAAGTTATGTATGTGCACGTTCCAAAGCGTAGAACTCTATGGAGAGGAACGTGCAAGAAACTCCATGGACACTCTTTTAAATTAATGTTTGTTTACAGTTTAAATAGTTAAGTACATCATTCGAGTGGATGACAATACTTGACCACTATCATTTCTTTTAAGGACTGGAGTCATTATGGCATAAGTCCTCCTTTTTTTCAGGATGGGACATCATCAAATGACGTCTTCCACTCTGGGTAGAGCGGGAGTGAGTGTCAGACTCTTACTGACTAAAACCCACTCGTGTTCACCGCGGCCCTACAACGCAAAGGACATTTGGATGAACACGGGTGGATTTTAATCAGTAAGTCTGACACTCCCTTTCGTGCCGCTTGATTACCCACTAAAAAAAGAAAGTCATTGCTTATTTATTGGTACCGGTACCATCAGTAGACAAAGATCATTGCCATTCCAATCGGTACTTACAGAGTGTGAACAAGAATTTCTGCAGTTAGCGGTTTGTATTAGTACGAGCTTTATAAGGTAAAACGCGACAGCCAAGTAGATATATAGCGGCGGAACTTACGATCGCAAATAAAAGATACCTATGCTATGTAGCATATACCTAGGGCACATTATTAAAGGTCCTCGGATCTCTTTCACCCCATCATCTGCATATTATCCTTTTGGCTGACATTACAAATGACAGCCAAAAGGCTAAGGATTCATTTTGGCAGCCGTTACGGATTGTCAAAAGCTAGAAAAATTGACTCCAGTCTTGCTGAGAAGTACCGTGTTACCCATTTGATAGGTTGTGGAGGTCTGGTAGGCAGCCGCTCCACGTAAAACACTGGTATTCTCATAATATATCGAGAAATTATTATCTAATAAAGATTTATCACATTCACGGTCAGGTTATAAATTTATATAGTCAATAAATAACTTTTTTATCGTTCGTGACTATATTACTAAAGTACTAACTATTGAGAAATACCTATCCTTCGACCGAACCAGAGGTCGATGCTTAAAACTTCTATAGAGCTGTAAACAGAATATCAGTCTTTTTGTTCTATGATTTTTGTTTCATAATTGTTATTGTATATATGTATCTATTAGATATTTATTGTATATATAATTAGAACACGTAAGACTACCTACAGTATTTCCTTTTCTCTTTAAAATCCATCCAAAGTTTGTCTAGAAAAGATCGCTTTTAGCGATAAGGCCGCCCATTGTGTCACCCTATGTAATGTTTTCTTCATCTATATTCTCTATAACTTATATGGTGTACATAATAAAGAGTATTCTATTCTATTCTATCGAAGCATGAATATTAAATGTTATTGCTAATTAACTCTCTAATAGATCAATTAATGTTATTAAGTTACCAAACCAACTTCCTTTATTACCAATTCCGGTGAGTTTGAGTAATCAAAAGATTCTCATGAATCAACATAAATTGGACTTTGTTGAACCGTAGTAAGAAAAAGTCGTGATAGAAAAAATCGCGTTAGGAGCAAAGAGATGGCGCAGAGAAAACTGCTTTCGGAGATGAAATCTTCCGAATTACAAATCAGACTGGCTGATTTGGATTTGAACGCAATTAAAGATCATTTGATATCTATCAATTTATGTTCCTCCTTCTGTTTTATGTAGACCGATGTTAACAGTGTATTTCGGTGACTCGTTTCGATTCACATTGCCTTTTATTATGCTGCAAATGTCAAAGTCGCGTTCCATGTTATCTCATAAAGGATGGTGAGTAGGATGTACCTCCATGCCAGTTCATCACCGTTTATTAAGTGATTATTGTTTTATGACTATACCTAGTTAATGTTTTATCTGTTAATATTTTTGTTTTATCATTATCTAATATTAATTTAAAAATTCTAGGCAAATTCTTGTGCTTGATATGGGAAGAATTTCCTGAAATCAATTATTATTTATTTATAAATTTAAAAAGGTTTATACTAGTGTACTACTTATTGTTTATTTAGCAATTGTATGGTCTGCTTTTGCCCTTAACCAGAAGTCAGATTGAGAGTTCAAATTCTGAGATAGTAACCTTTTCGGTATGAGCACGCTCAGCGCAATTCTGTACCTACTATTATTTCTGTTACTTTGTTTGTGTCTGTGCCGAATAAATGTTTTCTACTCTATTCTAAACTCTTGTGTTTCAATTAGACCCAAGCATTCAAGAAAAGTTATTCAATATCGAGATCAATGGTTTAGTTACATACTTAAGTTAAATAGTTATCTTTCAGTCAAGACTTACTTTATGTGAAGGTAAAACATTAAACAAACATTCAATAGCTAATTGGCAATGAACTTATTCAATTTATTTTAACGTATTTTATTAACAACGAAATGATAACGTGGTAAGGTTTTTTTATTATTTTAACAGCTCTATAAAGTTACAGACGAAAAAAAAGGATATTTCTGAGTCATCGCCAACTCGGGCCCTTTAAAATTTAAGGACTCGCATACCGAGGGGGTCCTTGGTTTATGTCCCGAGTCACGCAAGCAAAACTTATTGCCCGGGGCTTGTTTCTTACCCTAATAACTGAGCAGCGAATAATAAGGAGGTTTTAATGAATTCATATGAATAAATTCTAAATTCCTTAGGATATTATTAATCCAAAGCGGTTTGTCGAAAATAAATGCATAGGTACAGCATGCCTTTAACAAAAAACTGTTCTGCACTTTCTCATGATATCATCACCTGCCTACTTAGCCTTTTCCCAACTACATATATTGGGGTCGGCTCCCAGTCAAGCCGGATTCAGCTGAATACCAGTATTTAACGTGAAACGGCTGCCTACCAGACCTCCACAACCCGGTACTGGGGAATACGGTACTTCTTGGCAAGACTGGCGTCAGATTTTCTGGCTTCTGACAATCCGTAACGACTGCCAAGGATCTCCAAATGACAGCCGGGACCAACGGCTTAATGTGCTATACGAGGCACGGATAAGTCTTGTTATGTTAAGATGGTCACCCATCCACAGACCAACCTCGGCAAGCGTTGCTTAACCTTGAAGATCGGCCCGTGCGGCTGTTATAATTAAGCTACGAGCTCCTTTCTCATGGTAATACAGTGTAATTTATTTCTCAGATTTAGTTTACTTGTAAAAAATTTGTTGGAATATGGATCTTTTTTTGTGAAGAAACAAAAATAAGGAAAACGATTCTCATAAAATTTTGCAACACTGAACTCTTCACGCCCCTTCTTAGGAAAAACCGTGGGTGACACTGTTGTTGCACTTATCGCTGAGAACTCTACTTGAGCTAGTTTGCATTAAAAACTGGGTTACTTGCTAATAAGAATCTTATTAGCCAAGTAGAGCACACCACTACTTTACATCGTCATAATGTTCACCAAAAAGTTCGAACTGTTTTATGAACCTCCTTTAAATTCCTTGAAAAAAAAATGAAGTGGAATTTAAAAAAAAAAAACTTCAAACGCGTCCTAACAAACTTTGAGGCGGGACCGTTAATCCGCACACGCTATGGTCTAACTTGTCAAATTAATTAAAAGAAGCAAAAACACTCACCTAGGAATATCTCCGATGGTAATAAAAGTGGAAGCAACAAGCACTAACTTATTAAAAAGTCGTAGATTTAATTTAAAAAACGAACACACAACCACTCAACGGAATAGCGGTACGCAAACTGAGGCTGAGGTAACGAGCTAAACAGCCTATTGCCTCGATCGCGGCGGGGCTACCATCACACACTCGCGATTCTTTTAAAAATATATTTCTTTCCTTATCCTTCCTCTACAGAACGACAGAGTGAGAGAATGTTGTGATTTGATAACCAGAATGAAGTGAGTCATTGCCCCGTAGTAAAGCTGCAATGTAAGCCGTGAAGGGTACCACCGACACATTCGGAATTCTCGAAGACATTTTCTGATTGGTGTTATGAGCATGAATATTGTAATGGTTATGTTATGCTCTTTTACATAACAAACGCGGGCCAGGAAGTGGAATCAAGCCTAGCCTAGCTTGCGGTCTATCAATGAGGTGGTATATCTGCTATTTGCATTTTGTACAATTATAATTTAATGGCAACAAATCATCATCATTTTGCATTTTTCATCTCAAGTAAAGTCAACACTCTCGTCTGTATATATATTTTGAAAGTGAAGAGCCAGAGAGAAAACGGACAATAACGCCAAAAAAATTCGCAATGATACTAGGAAACAAAAATATACTTACCTATGGAAATTATGGAATATACTTTATCGAAATGTGGTCAACCCCAAAACATTTTGGCATTTCGACAATCGTTATAGATCCGAAAACCTCTTTGTCTATGGACACCTAGCTAAATTTAAAAAGATTTAAATCAAATTCTCTCCAATAGATAAAGACTCTCTTGGAGCAGGTAAACTGTATAAATCTACACTAATATTATAAAGAGGAAAGATTTATAAGTTTGTAAAGAATAATATCAAAAGCTACTTGACCGATTGCATAGATTCCTTCACCATTAGAATGCTATATTATCCTTAAGTAACCTAAGTTTTATTAAAATAAATAAATATCCACCCGTGCGAAGCCGGGATGAGTCCCTAGTCTTTCAATAAACTTGAAGTCAATTAATTATCGTAATTGACATAAAAATACTATGAATAATGAATGACCCACACGCCTCCTCGGCTCCTTGCTAAGGTCGCCGAGTAATTTAAATATAATTGGCAGTTTTTAGTGATAGGCTACTGTTATTTGGAAATTAGTTACTTACTATTATTTGATTGATTAAGGCAGCAATTATAATGAAGAATTAATCATAACATTGCTTATGAGAGCCTATTGAGGTTAGGGGAAGTGGGCCCCTCTTTGAGGAGTGGCTGGAGAGACGTCACGGCGTCCTCACCTTCCGCCTGACGCAGGTGCTCACCGGACACGGCTGTTTCGGGAGGTACCTGTGTCGGATCCAGCGGGAAGACACGTCCGGGTGTCATCACTGTGTGGATCGCCCGGAGGACACGGTGGAGCATACGGTGGAGGTCTGCCCTGCTTGGGCGGAGCACCGCCGTCTCCTCGACGAGGCGATCGGCGGCGGCGACCTCTCGCGTCCGACCCTGGTTCAAGCCATGGTCCGGAGCGAGGAGGCATGGGAAGCGGTCGCCTCCTTCTGCGAAGCAGTAATGCTAGCGAAGGAGGAGGCGGAACGCGTGCGTGAGAGGGAAACCTCACGCCCCAGCCGCCGCAACAGAAAAAGACGCCCCGGGCGTCGGGAAACGAAGGGCGATTCCCGGCCACCGTAGGCGCGGGCCTACGGATGGCGAGCTATGGGTGGCTCGCCGTCCGATAGCAACCAGAACCAAGTCGACGGCGCGTCGTGTTCCACGCGCGCCTCAAAGAGCCGTCAGCAACGTAGACGAGGCCCCATAGGGTCAGTGCCTGCTAGGGTTGCGGAATTTGTTCGAAAGAGTCACCGCGGCCCTGGAACGCAAAGGTCACAAGCAGGAACACGGGTGGGTTTTAGTCAGTAAGAGTCTGACACTCCCTTTCGCTCCGCCCAGAGCGGGAGAAGTCATTTGAAGATTTCCCACCCAGAAAAAAAAAAAGGGGCAGTGGGCCCACTGGCGTTCTTATGACATTTCTGTTTGCCCCTTCAAAGACTGTACACATGGCTGATGATTTGCTAAACTAAAAGAGCGACTCTAAATTAAGCGGTATCGGTTAGCATGAAGTACTGTGGCCGTACTACGAAGTGCCAATGCTATCATGATTCAGTGTGAGGGAAAGGGATAGTGCTATTCGTCTTGTGTAACTCCGTCTCTCTCTGACACAGGAATCATGATGCATTTAAGACGCCATGGTAGGGCTGCTGAGTTCAATAAGCACCGGGGTCGAGTACCTTTTTTTTTCTCTGGATGGGAAATCATCAAATCACTTCTTCCGCTCTGGGCGGAGCGGAAGGGAGTGTCAGACTCTTACTGACTAAAACCCACCGTATTCCAAATTGCCCTTTACGTTTCAGTCGCGGGGCTCTTTCAAACTAATTCCGCAACCCTACGATGCACTGACCCCAGTGGAGTCCGTCTTCTATACTGCCATATCTTTGAGGCGTGCGTGGAACACAACGCGCCGTCGATCCGGGCCTGGTTATTATCGGACGGCTAGCCACCCAACGCTTGCCGTCTGCAGACCCATTCCATTTTCTATTCCAGAGGCTGGGGCGTGAGGTTTCCCTCTCCCTCACGCGGTCCGCCTGTTCCTTCGCTAGCATTACTGCTTCATAGTAGGAAGTATCCGCTTCCACAGCTTGGGGTCAGGGGATGTGGCAGATAAACTGCTGAATTGTGGCTATATCTACTATTTTTGGGTCCCTTTAAGTCAAAATTAATAAAGTACTTCTTGGCAAGCGTGTTCTATCGTCGATAGTATGAGTATAATATAAACATACAAATGTATACTATCCAATTCCTCCTGACCCATTGAGAAACACAGGCGTGATGTTCTTTTGTTTTTAGATTGAGCTGTTTGAATTCATAATGGCGAGAACAAAGGATTATCCTCAGATTATAGCGTCATCTTGGGCACGGGTCATTTATATCAACAGACACCGTTTTCCAACCAAAGCAGTGACTTTTGTTTAGGTTTTTTAACGAAGAGATAGTGTGCCAAATGAGACAACCTTTGTCCTTGCTGGTTTCAAAATTAAAAATCAAAACAATTTTTATGTGCTATGATGGTTTAGTCATGGTTTTGTGCACCCGCTCTTTTTATTTATCTACTAGCTTCTGCTCGCGACTTCGTCTGCGTGGAATAGTTACTAACCCCTGGTTCATTGTGATATTAAATTCGTTGGTGGGAGAAGTGGTGGGAGGCGCCCGACGTGACGGCACAGTGGTAGCATGCGCGTGAGCTGCTAGACAACATTACTTTATTTATTTTTTTAAGTAGCCTAAGATAGTCCTTATTACATCAGCTACCTGCCAATAAAAGTCCCGTCAAAATCGGTCCAGCCATTTCAGAGATTAGTCGGAACAAATAGACAGACTTATTTTTTATATATTCATAATAATATGCATGTAGTAAAAAAGCGGTTATTTCAATATTACAAACAGACGCTCCAATTTTATTTATAGGTATGTATAGATTTACAAAAGCCTCTCTTTTATCCTTCTATGCCTTCTGGCTTTAGGCAAGTGTGGATCAATCCTATCGATAGACGTCAAACTCTTTACGCCATCTTCGCACTGGCTGCCGCCCACGACCTCCTGCTATCCATCCATCCATCCAATCGACGAAGCAAACATTTATAAAATTAGTAGGCTGAGAAAGGCTTTATCTTATATATAAAATTCTCGTGTCACGGTGGTTGTCTTTGGACTCCCCCGAAACGGCTCGACAGATTTTCGTGAATCTTAGCGTGCAATCGGCTAAGGTAGCGAATCGGACAACATCTATTTTTCATCCTGCTAAATGTTAAGGGTGGTTCACCCCTATTTTTTTTTATGTTGCAAAACTACGTTTGCCAGGTCAGCTAGTATTCTATATAACTTCATTATGAATACCTTCTGTTATACAATATGCATATTTTAAATACAAAATCTTGTCCTCATATTCCACTGTCACCCTAGCTATCTAAATGACTGGTGCGTGTAGACACCCCACTGTGACCATCAACCACCATCAACCTCATCGAGACTTGCCCCACCCAAACCCATTCTCACGACAACCATTTACACCCTAAAATCTAAATGATTTACGAACGCCTATCCCATAAAATAAGGCAGGCTATGCTCATTTGGAAAATCCTGTTTTTTATTTTGAAAATATTTTTACAGGTCACGCTTTTTTTAGGCGTACTAACATGGCCATTGGCCATATTATCTCTTATCGTTGTATTGTATTAGGTCATTTTAGTGCTCAAAGGCCTAGCCTCTACATACCTATATTTTAGTTTTAGCGACACGAAGCGAGACAAATTAATTATTTAAAGTTAATTAGCCTGAACTAAAGTTACTATGTTTATAGAAGTTATAAGACAATTCAAACTGATTGTCACAAGAAATCACCTTTGTAACCTAATCCTACTAATATTATAAACGCGAAAGTTTCTAAGTATGGATGGATGTTTGTTACTCTTTCACGCAAAAACTGCTGAACGGATTTGGATGGAATTACACATAGATGGTTTATAACCAGGATTAACATATAGGATAATTTTTACCCCGATATTCCCACGGGATGGAAACTTATGCGGGTGAAACTGCGCCCCGCAGTTTCACCTACTAGTTTCTGAATATATTTCTGAATATAATCATATGCTATTTAAATCAGCAGTGAAAGCCTCACTATGCATCTCATACACCAGCCAACAAGTCACTGCACCATTCAAGGAAACAATCAATAAGGGAAAATAGAATCCAATAAAACAACATCAGGATCATTCATGATTTATTATTACTCGATGGCAAAATAAAGTGTTCATCAATGACTGTTTGATGGTGGTTGGTCGTTAAGACGTAGGCTGTTCCCACACCAATCAGTGCTAGAATGGATCACTCCTTCCAATACATTCCCATAGCCCGGCGAATAGCAGCCTTGATCATCTTTAAAAATTCGCCCATCTGGGCATGTTATGAGAAGACCACAAAACAAACTCTTACGTCGTCGTTAGGTGCTATTTCTAATTCAGGGTTCCTCTTCTTCCTTTTTTTTTCTGGATGGGAAATCATCAAATCTTAGCATAGCGGAAGGGAGTGTCATACTCTTACTGACTAAAACCCTCCCGTGATCCTTCTAGTGCCCGATGTGTTCTAGGGCCGTGATGACTCTTTCGAACAAATTCCGCAACCCTAGCAGGCACTGACCCTATAGGGCCCCGTCTTCTTTGCTGACAGCTCTTTGAGGCGCGAGAGGACTGATTGCTATCGGATGGCGAGCCACCCATATGGTAGCTCGCGGTGACCGTCTTCTTCTTTTGCGACGGCTGGGGCGCGAGGTTTCCCTCTCTCGCACTCGTTCTGCCTTCTCCTTCGCTAACATTACTACTTCGCAAAAGGAGGTGATCGCTTCCCATGCCTCCTCGCTGCTCTTCTTCTTCGTCCTGTCTTACCTGTCGCTGCCTTCCGTCTTTCCTGAATTCCCGTAGCTGCTCAAAGTTCGCCGGTAGCTTAGCTAGAATGGATCAATCGACGTTGATCGACTGGTAATTTTACCCTAATGCTTTCAGGCGCGTAATGAAGTGTATTTCTCACACGTTTAGTAAAGTTCCGCTGGGTAGCTCCCGCACTTATTCGATTGGTTATATTCATGACAATAGGCTGGTCGCGAACGACTAAAATTCTGTGAGCTACTTGGACAATTCAAATTACTAATAGATACCTGCTAATTATTTATCGGACGCCCATTCTGCCTCGGCTGCGATGACAAAGTTTTCCCAGTTGCATTAAAAATTTAAAACAAATCGATCTCATTGATCGGTCGAGTCGTAGTCGAAAGAGGGAGATAGTCCACTGTGCTTATTTTTTCTGGTGGAGTGGAAGGGAATGTCAGACTCTTACTGACTAAAACCCTCCCGTGTTCCTCCTCGTGCCCTTAGCGTTCCAGGACCGCGGTGACAGAATCTCCCGACGCCCGGGGCGTCTTCTTCTGTTGCGGCGGCTGCGGCGATAGTTTTACCTCTCCCTCTCGCGGTCTCCTCCTTATAATCAACTGTGCTTGCAGCCGGCCTTTAGTCACCGTTGCTTAATCAAAACCACACCACGTCAATCCATTTGAGCCTCACCTTATGGCATTATGATGTAAGTAAAAAACATCCGCACTGCGTTGCCTTTAAAAGGTCACAACGAATTTCAATTACAAGTGACATTCGCTTTCTTTATTTTGTGGCGTACCTAAAGCGAATTGTTTTGTAGTACTATTCGTACAGCACAGTAGGTATACTGTGCTGTACGAATAGTTTTAATATGTTTTGTATGAAATTGCCATATGAATGTCACCGGAAAATTGCAAACGCAGTAAGATTGTAAAACAACGCTTGAAATTGTACACGGATATAATGAGAAACTACCTACTGAATTTGGATGGGATTTATTCTATAGGTACAAAACGATTTTTTCATAATATCTTACTTATAAAGTTTATCTTATCTTGCGGAGTGTGTAATTTTCCATTGATACCAACATATATATGTAGGCACTTAGTTAACATATTGAAACACAGAATTACAGAAGTTACCAAAACGTTCGTTATTTAGGCATTGGAATATCTAGTCGGACTGACAACTGGTTGCAGAATGTGTTCGAAAGAGTCACCATGGCCCTGGAACGCCACAGGCATTATAAGGATCACGGGTGGGTTTTAGTCAGTCTGACACTCCCTTCCGCTCCGCCTAGAGCAGAAGAAGTTGTTTGATGATTTCCCATCCTAAAAAAATACCTTAGGTACCTACTCGTCCCCGATACTACCTAATATTGAGCCCAGTAGGTACTTAGTGGAAACCGATGACGCTATTTTATATTCATATTTTTTATATTAACATTTGAGCTTTCAAGTTGGAGGAGTTGTCAAGTTTAGTGTCGCAAGTTGATAACATAGTTAGCCCTTGGTTTTATCCTTAGAATTTCGTCTCAGTTCAGATGTATCAAAACTATTAAAATATTGTACTGTTCCTTCCTTCGTAGTCACTTAAAGTAGGTACTCAAGTTTGGACTTTGGAACTCGAAATATTCAACGCAAATTTTTAAGTTAGGTAGGTACCTACTTACATTCAATTCCGTTCAAGACTATATTTGCCTTATTATGTCAGTAGCTGCAAGAAACATACAGATAATATAATCATTTGGCATTTTTGTTCGGAATCATGAATGGATCAGCAGATACAAGTAGGTAAATAAGATTCCTGATTTGGAAAAAAATATAACTATACCTGAGTTGGTGAAGAATAGCCTAGAATAGCTACTTAGAGCTAATTACGTGTTATATTTTTTCAATTACAATAATTAGTCTTCATTTTTAAAATAAGTAAGCATGCCCCGTAATTAGCTCTAAGTAGCCATTCTATTTTTCAAACGTCCGCCTTCCGTGACGTAGGATATCGACTTATTGCTATTGTTATTACAGCAGGCGATTCGGTAGATTAGTTAATAAATTAATCTTATTTTTCCCCAAGTTTTCCTTTATGAATTAGGCAATCTGTATTTCAGTGACTGTTAATACACTGGCACATCTGCAACCTAATTTGTACCCCTTCACCATTCCCTTCATTTATTTCGAAGGAGGTTCATTGCAATGCAGAGAACTTATAAAAGCTAAAAGCAATTATTTTATTGGCAACATTGGTAACTTTCTGTCAAAACGCATTTGTGTCATTGTCACTGTCAAGCTTCACAAATCAATATATTTCGCAATAGGACTTTCGTTGGTAGCCAGGGTCCGTCAACTTTGTTCTACGAACAAGATGTAGGTGGGCTAGAAAACACGAAAGAGACAGCAACATCAGAGTAAAAGAGATAAGACGTTGACATTTGACGTCACAAGAAAAATGTCTGCCTGCCATCGATTGCGCACCATTTTATCTTGTTCTTGTGTTTATTTGTAATAAATAAACGAGTTGCATTTAATTCTACATACATTGTTAACGTGAGTCGAGCTTGCTCCTCCGTGTCTGTGTTTTGGTGAAATTAAGTGCGTATTTGTGAGATATAGACTCGGTGTTGAGACAATGACTCTTGTATGATTTTGTGTCTAATTTCGCGATGAGTTCGCAGAAAGAAAACACTAGAATCTGTGCTATGTGTGGATCTTCACCTTCTAAAGATCCCAGCATCACTTTACATCGGTTTCCGAAGCCTGGCTCAAAAAATGCTCTGCGGTATGTTCATAATTAAATTATTATTATATACTCCTAATATTCGTTTGTATTGGTCTGACCATCTGGATTAGTCATTTTAATATTTTTTTCATTTTCAGTTGTGAATTATGGGCAAAGTATTGCTTCCCAAATGAAGCCTGGTCTTCACCGAAATTCCAAGATGAACTCCATGCAAAGCATAAGATGCTTTGCAGTAAACATTTTGAAAGCACTTGCTTTAATGAGAAGAAGTTGTTCAGAACAGCGATACCTGGTGTTCAATCCTATAAGGTAAGTACATACAATAATTAACATCTGAAAGATAATAAAAAAATTGCCTTACATTGGAGAGCGATATTGATTTCTTTCATTTTTTTCTGTGTGAAGATCTGGCCACCCTCTGGCATGACATGGCTTTAGGTCAAGGTTATGCCTTGAACTCACTTTTGCTCTGTATCACATGTTATTAATCATATCAACAAGTCCTTTTTTACTATAATACAATACCAGAGCAGTACTTCTGCAAATGAATTTTGATAAAAATTATCCCATTTGTTAATCCAGGTTATGAACTATTTGTGTACATACAAAATTCCAATTCCAGTGCTTTTTGCATGAAAGAGTAACAAACATCCATACATCCAAACAAACTCAATGTTTGTAATATGTATTAGTAGGAAGTAGGATCAGAAGGATTTGAATTTAAAATAAGTTTAACTTTTATTTTCAGGATACAACAATTTCTAAGCTGCCCGATCAACCTGCCATATTTGAACCTGTTGCTGGTCCATCCTTCCTTAATCCTTTACAAGAGTGTGATGAATGCGTGTGAATTTCCAAAAATCTTAGTGGATTTCTACGTCATAAAAGGAACCATTATGCATTTATTTATTCGTCAGGTGGTAAGTCAAGACAATAAGTGATTATAATATGAATTGGTTATGTTCACTTTTTAGTGCAGATTTACTGGCAATGGGCCCGCTTGTTGGTTTACAGACCATCTCTAACTGAGAGGGGAGGCGTGGATCACGCTCACTCATGCCTCCTCTCAGCAGTAGGAAGATAATAGGCTGATAAGGATTTATTTTTTATTTTACACCTTGTTTTACTATCGGACGATAGTGAAGCTAAATTGTTAGATCTGTATCCCTTCAACTAATGAAATAAGTACCTATCTATCTTCCTAACCGTTTCTTTTATTACATTATTATTTCATATAACTGAAGATATGTGTATAAAATAATATGATACATTTATACAGTGTAAAATTTATTTCTTGATTTTGTATAGTTTTTGATGTGAAATGGACCTGTCCAATCCATACTCGATATTATAGTGAAAGATGCTTTCTGTATTTTCATTTTATGTGTTTTAGAATATTATGTTATATTTGTGTTTTAGAGAAGCGAGTGCCAATGATCTCCATCTGTCAATTATCACTTATGTTTATCAATAAAATACTTTGTGCATTTTTTAAATAGTGTATATTAACTTTATGATCTTCCTATAGTTATTTTCATATGGTAATAGTTTTTTTTAAAGCTTGCTAGTGTTAATAAGAGGTGTATGATGTCAGCAACTCTCGTTCTTAGTTGAACTATTAGTACCTAAACATAATTGTGATTTGTGAACTTGTTTTGTCCCAAATGACACATATGTTCATGTAAAATGAGTCATATTAGCATAAAATAATAAATAATTTAAATAAAAACGTTTGTTTTACTAAACTGCTCCTTAGATATTATTTTTTAACATTTTATGCACAAGTACATTGTGTTTCTCGATAGTAGTTTTGTTCAGATGTCAATTACTGCTGAGCAATAATTCTCATCTTGAAAGAAACTATCGAGAAGCGCACTGTACTTGTGCATAAAATGCAATAGGTACAAAGAATCTGTATAGTACAGAAGTGCTTTGAAATTCCCGCCCTGGATTCTACTGCAATGTTTGTCCCTATCAACTTTCCGGCTCTTTTAACTCACTTCTCAGCAAAGTTACTTAGTGCTTTGATAGTTTTTATTCGGGTTAATGGCATCAAATTATAGTTACTTATACATATTTTACTCGACTTATTTAAAAGATCTTCTTTATTTATATCCGTTTTTCTGGTTTGTACATTTTATAACTAGTTTTAAAACTCAATAACAAGGTTTTATTCCCCAAATTTATAAAAAATCTTTATTTGTTGTCTTTGGTCTCACACATCTTTCCATCGCACAGTTGACATTGGCAGAATTGTCGAAATCGGCATGTTTGCCATTAAAAAAAATAGAATAGAATACTGCAATGTTTTGGTGGGCAAAACATAGATGGCGCTGGTTGGTAAGGAAAATTTTCCTCATAAAATTTGTATGGAGTCGTTATTCTTCCCCTGGGGTATATATGTTCTGTGTTGGTAGCGGTGAAGGTTAATCACGTGCTTGTGTTTTTGTTGTGAATTTTTTCGATTTTAAGTGAACCTTGAGTGTGTGATCTTCAGTCGAGAATATTCCTTGTGTTTGTTTTGTATCGTAAGGTTGGTTTTAGAATATATTTTATTTATTTGTAGTATTTTAGCCGTTATCCATCATGGATAACAAAAAACCTCCAGACCCTCCCGATCCCTTTGATTTTACTCCGGTTTTAACAATTACCCTTCCCGATGACAAACCGCAAGAAATTACAATGGACTCTGAATCTTCACACAGAAAAAGACCTGCAGCTTCTCCCCCGACTTCCCCAATAAATCCCCCTAAGCAACCCAAGAACATAATTGGGAGACACTCCTACACCTTGAGGGATAACCCGCCATATGTTGTGCACGTGTCTCTTAAAGATGGCCAGACCTCTGGCACCGTTCTTCACCCTGTCAAGTTCGGGATGTTTTTACAGAAGAACAATTTCAACAACGTGGTACTAGGAAGCCTGAAACGTATGGGAAGAAACAAGCTTTCAGTCGATTTTAAATCTCACCAGGACGCGAATAGCTTTTTGATTAGTCCAATTTTAGTCCAACATGGTTTCATTGCATCTGTTCCACAATACAATGTTACTCGTATTGGTCTCGTTAGGGATGTACCTGTTGAATGGACAGAGGAAGAAACCATTGAAAACATCAAGGTCCCCGCTGGATGTGGCCCCGTGATCAAAGCTAGGAGAATGAACCGAAAGGTGAGTTCTTTAGGCATAACAGAATGGAAACCAACTCAGACAGTCATTCTGACATTCGATGGCCAAATTTTACCAAAACGAGTGTATTGTTTTTATTCTGCCCTTCCTGTTGAGAGGTATATGTACCCAACTATCCAATGCTTTAATTGTTGTCGTTATGGTCACACACGTACAGTATGCAGATCAAAACCCCGGTGTTATAAATGTGCTGAAGACCATCCAGGGGATGGATGCCAAGTTCCCACAGACTGTGCACTTTGCGTGTCTTGTTCTGGGAACCATTATGCCACTGATAAAGCGTGTCCTGAATTGGGTAGGCAGAAGAGCATAAAGGCTCTTATGGCTGAGAAATCAGTTTCTTATGTGGAAGCAAGCCAGGTTCTCCCTCCAGTTTCAAGATCATATGCTGAAGTGTCCAAAATATCCCTGAATACAAGTAAACCCTTAGCCAGTCCAACTCATTCTCCCAGACCATCTCCCACTTCCCAGACCCAAAAATCATACCGTAAAACAGTCTTCCTTAAACCTAAATCCCATGCTCCTCTCTCCCCTAGTTATGACAAACAGGCTCATCAAGCCCTCACTCAAAACTACTCTTTTTCCCCAGTCCAAAATGGGTGTGCTTACCCTCGGGAAAGTACAACCACTCCTTGTCCCAGTCCTATTTCCTCAGAAAACATCCTTAACATAATATCAAATATGCTCATGGCTGTTTTAGCTAACCCTGCCCAATCACTACCAGACCACGTTGCCAATAAATTGTCCTCCATAGTGAACTATATTCACAATGTTCCGCCCCCTGACTTTTCTCCAGTGGAACGTCAGGAGTATTACTCCTAGGAAACCTGACTTACTCTATTTAATTAACAAATTCAAACCATCGGTCTGTAGCATTGCTGAGACATGGCTTCGTCCTGGAAGCAATTTCAGGATCCCATGTTTTAGTGATGTTCGTCATGACAGACCAGATGGATATGGGGGATGTGCTTTGTTCATCAATAACAAAGTATCATTCTCCCCAATTCCTCTACCCTTTGTAGGTGACAATATTAATGTTGTTGCTGTGAAGGCTGAGGATATAATTTTTTTTAGTTTTTATATTGCTCACCCACAAATTGAAGACCTTGGTACAATAAAAAGTTTGCTGAGTAGTGTACAGGGCCCATTACTTGTTATGGGTGATTTTAATGGCCATCACTATAGATGGGGGTCAAAAACCTGTGATAACTTTGGCATTGGTTTGGTGGAAATATTGGATGAACTTAATCTATGTGTCCTTAATGATGGCTGTGCCACACGTCGGGCTGTACCAGGACAGAGCAACAGCTGTGTTGACCTGACTTTTTGTTCATCCAATATAGCCAGCCTTTTAAACTGGAGTCGTTTGGATATGACCTATGGGAGTGATCACTATCCTATCATGGTTGAAATCCCTTCCAAAACTACTCATAACATAAGCTCTCCCCCCCTGTTAAAATACCAACTCAACTCAGTAGATTGGGACCTCTACTCCAAAATCTTAGATTTACGCGTCTCCTCCCTTCCCTCCATCAATGACGAAACTGCACACGAGTGTTTTTCGTCATTCTCCAATACCATATCCGCTACAGCAGACGATTGCTTCCCGACCAAAAAACCGTCATCCGGCAAAATTCCCTCTCCGCCATGGTGGGATAGGGATTGCTCTGCAGTGATCAGAGCCAGGAATGAGGCCGAAAAGAAATTTAACTCAGACATGAGCCTGGAGAATTTAATTAACTACCAGCATGAGTTGGCTAAGTCCAAGAAATTACTGAAGAGTAAGAAAAGAGAAGGTTGGCGGAAGTTTTGTAGCTCATTGAGTCCATCCACTCCAGTTTCAGTTGTGTGGCGTAGATTGAGGTCCTACAGGAATAGCCTGAAACCACCAACCGGGAACATACTGTCAGAAGAGTTGGGCCACCAATTTTTTTCTAAGCTGGCCCCGGCTTATGTTCCCAGTGTAGATGAATGTGTCTCACCAATCTACCAGCTGGAATCAGATGACCCTCTGGATGGTCCTTTTAGTCCAACAGAATTTAAAACTGTACTCGCCCATGTAAGAGATTCTGCCCCTGGGGTGGATGGATTCCCGTACTCCTTCATAGTCAAAGCTGGGGATAAGACCCACCAGTATTACTTGGACTTGGCCAATTATTGCTTTCGTTCTGGTTATGTTCCCCCTGAGTGGAAAGTCCAACTGATAGTTCCAATATTGAAGCCAGGCAAAGACCCTAGTGATCATTTTTCCTACAGACCGATTGCCTTATCGTCCATTCTTATTAAACTCCTGGAACATTTAGTTAAGAACCGTATGGAATGGTTTGTGGAGAGCAGGCAACTGCTACCAACGACTCAATTTGGCTTTAGGAAAAGTCTGGGTACAGCTGATAGTGTGGGTACCCTCACTTCAGAGATCCGACTGGCCCTAAGTAGGAATGAGTCAGTGGTAACCGTTTTCCTAGATATCTCAGCCGCCTATGATTCTGTCCTCCTCCACGTTCTCAGGCAAAAGATGCAACAGCTGAGAATCCCGGCTAGGATGTGCCAGATCATATCCAGTATCTTTTTAGACCGTAGCATCAAACTTAGGGTTCCGGGGGTGGACCTTGATCCAAGGTCAGCCTGGAGGGGTCTTCCCCAAGGTTCTGTACTCAGTCCACCTCTATATAATATTTACACTTACGATCTCCCTTCTTGTTTAAATTATGACTGTAAAAGTTTTCAGTATGCCGACGATATTGCGTTACTAGTCTGTAGCAAATCCATTGAGAGTGCCGCTCAATCTATGAACACGTCTTTGTCTTCATTAAACCAATGGCTGCTAGATCATGGGTTATCTCTGAGTGCTCCAAAAAGTGCCGCAGTTATTTTTACTCGCAGACGTCTCATCCCTCGGGTGGATATCAGTATTGATGGCCAAACTATCCCAATTAAGGAGAAAGCCAGGTTTCTGGGGGTGACCCTAGATTCCAAATTATCGGGAGTTGAGCATTTTAATAACACTGTTGAAAAATGTGAGCGCTCAATCTCGGTTCTAAAGGCATTGGCAGGCGTTTGGTGGGGTGCTCACCCTTATACCTTAAAATTGGTGTACAACGCGCTGGTCAGAAGCGTACTAGATTACTGTAGCTACTTAATCGAGCCATGCAACAAAGAAGCCCTACGGAAACTAGATGCGATCCAGGCCAAATGTCTTAGAATCGTGATTGGTGCCATGAAATCCTCTCCCATAAATGCCCTCCAGGTAGAATGTGCAGAGCCTCCGCTTTACCTTCGTAGACAATACTTAGCAGATCGTTTCTTGTCAAAAGTCTTTTCCCTCTCATCCCATCCTTTACTTCCCATCTTGGAGCAAATCTATCTCTCTCTAAATGTCTCTTCCTATTGGAATAATAAACGATTTCCACTGATGAACAGGTACAGAGAGCTTAAACAGCTGTCCTCACCTGTCTGTCAATATCCTATTCTTCCGGTCTTTTCTTCCGCATATGAGGTGATCCATTTCAGACCAAAGGTCGTTCTGGGACTTGGTTTATCTAAAACTTCTAAGGACGTAAAAGGCGACTTCGATCGGGCTATTAAGAGATACTGGGAGGGTTGGAACCTTTTTTATACGGACGCGTCTAAACTATCGACAACAGGATGCACCGGTGTCTCCACATACTTCCAAAACTCGAAAATAGCCCTTTTATTCCAATGTCCCCCAGAAGCTTCAGTGTTTACCGGTGAATGTATCGGTATTCTTGAAGCCATCAATTTTATTTCATCCCACAAAATTCATAATTCAGTAATCTTTTCTGACTCCTTAAGTAGCATCCAGGCAATAGTGCAAAATCAATTAAAATCTAAAACTCATAGTAAAATTATTATAGATATAAGAAATTTACTGTACACTTGTCTTCAAAACGGTTTAAACATTGAAATAGTTTGGGTACCCAGCCATACCGGTATAGGTGGCAACGAGTGTGCCGACTCATTAGCTAAGTTTGCGACTTCCAACCCTGTGGATCGAAAGCATTATATGATCCATAGCTACGACTTACGCTCTGATACCAAACTGAAGCTGCACAACTCGTGGTCTACTGAGTGGCAGGTAAGTTCAAAACTAAAGGGAGCGTATTATGCCAGCATCCAACCTGACATCCAGCGGAAACCTTGGTTTTTTAAATGTGCCAAACTTTCAAAAAGAACTGTCTCGTCCTTGTGTAGACTGAGGCTTGGCCATTGCTGTAGTCCAGTATTTCTACATAAAATTCGTATCCGCGATAGCTCCTTATGCGAATGTGGCCTTGATGATGGTACCTTAGACCATATCTTTTTTTCATGTCCTTCAAATTCCCATTCCTTCGACTTGTACCAAATGCTCCCCAAAATTAAAATCCCTCTTCCTATTAACTTCCATTCTCTCCTGACAAATTTCTCTCCTAAACTTATCCAATTCCTATCCAAATTTTTAAACGACAATGAGATTAAAATATAGTATGTAGTATTATTTTTTTTTCTTTGTTCTTTCCCGTTTTTTTTTAAGTATATATATATGTATAAAAAAAAAAAAAGTATTCTGTGTCAACTAACAAAATATTGTTTTGTCCTTTCAGCTACTAACATTTTAGATCTACCACAAAGTGCAAAGTTCGACGGCTCATCGCACAGCGCTGCCGTCACCACATGACACTGGCAGAATAGTCGTCATCGGCTCAGTTGCCAAAGGAAAAAAAAAAAAAAAAAAAAAAAAAAATATTTCGCAATACGTTGCGTGGATTCGTCGTTTATCTTTGTCTTTCTGGAGTGATTTGCTATATCTATCTCTTTTAAAGTATTCCTCAGTACTCAATTATTTAACTGTGTTCCTTATTGGAACACAATTTTCATATCATTCATTGTTATCAATGTTAGATGTTTCGATTAGAAAACAATTCAAAAATTCTGTATTCAATCTTGAATGAAATGTATAGTTTTACATCTTAAATTATTATTTGTGTAAAATATCAAGATGCTGCGTGACACTAAAAATATACCTATGTATTTCTCTCTTATTTTGTTGTTATCTTGTATCACCTATATTTCTGCGAGTGCTTGTGTTTTTAACGTAAAACTGAAGCAAGTACTCAAGAATCAAGGCTTCCACAGGTAATTCTACTCGTCTCAGCTTGAGCGTCGTAAATATCAAGTCTCCAAACATTTAGAATGCGTTAATATTTATCATTTATGTACATGATTTTTGAAACAATTTCCAGCCAGCTTATTTCTTTAACCTACAAATACTGCCTCTTTTTGCCAAAAATATAAGATTCCAATCCACCCAAAATACAACTGATCAACAATGCAAAATAAATAGAAACCCGTTTTTTTCAAACTCCAATATAATAGTACCATAATAGTAGTTTGCCTCAGGCCTGCATTAAGGCCTATTTGAGTGCTCTTTGAACAAACACTTACACATGATAGGTATTACGGACAGCCCCCTATGCAGAGCATGCATGGACGGGGAGGAAACGGTATCGCAGGTGTTCCTTGAGTGCACAGGTATCGCCGAAATACGGAGGCAAACAGTAGGGACACCAAATGCACTTTCAGAAGTCCTGAACACATGATCGGTTTCTGGAGGGAGGTTGGCTGGTTGGAGTGATTGGCCGCCATGGCTCACGCACAATGGTCCAATACTAGGACTAAATGCGGAAACCAAAGACCTAGATAGATAGATAGGCCTATTTGAGTAATATGTCAGCAGAGTGACGAACATAAATTACTGTTCTTTCAGGAACATAACCTATGGTATAGTATTCAACAGCGATGAGGACCAATGCTGGCTATACAAGGACTGCATAGTTGGACTGGAGCAGACCCTGCCACATGGAGTGTACGCCAACCCTGATGAACTGAGTACCTTGAGGAGGATGAAGAAGGTATGTAGACTTCAAGTAGTATTAGTATTTAATCACAGAATGACAGTGGCGTGCAGTAGTTGGAGTTAGGGTAGGCCAGAGAAAATGTCAAAAAAAACCACGTTATTCAGGGTTGAAAGGTGGTGTATTTTTTTTAATAGGCTGTTAAAAAAAAACATTTCATTAAAAATCAACCCTGAATAATGTGGTTATTTTTTAAAATTTATTTGGACATTTTCTCTGGCCTACCCTAACTTAAACCACTGCACGTCACTGCAGAATGATAAATAATGCCTTATATAAAGAAAAATAATTATTCCAACCAATTATTAAATCATTCTGTTTGCACTGAAGTGCAATACTTCATTCCTGAATAATACAGAATTAATTACCTTAATAGAAGCTGAAATTATATCTAAACACGTAAAATTTTCTTATCAGGAAAATATCCTCATCTAAAAGTTAACTTTTTAGTTAGTAAAAATTAACATTGGTAATATGAATTCAAATCAGAGGACTGATTGTAATTATACTTATTGTACCTGGAATACCTACTACGTGATTTAAGGGACTGTGACTGATTGATACAGAAACAAAAGAAATATTTATAATTTATTTTAATACAGGTTGTTATAATAATCAAAACCACTAATCTATTATTTAATTCTTGAAAGTAAGTTTATAACGTGTAGAATTAGTTTTAAGAATTAATTTAAATTCTATAAACAGGAATAAAAAGTTTTTTAAAAGGACAAATGAAACTGTTAAGGAGTGAATAAAGTTCGAACTGTCCCCTCATTGCTAACAGGGGGACAGATCAAACTTTTTTTCCTACCCATCACCCTAAGGGGACAAAGCGGGGTGACAGTTTGGAATAATCTGTGGTTCAGCATCCTGTAGTTCTGTCCTCATTAAAAACAAGAAACATTGACTTATATCTTATCCACAACTTTCCAGCTAAATGCGATACCAAAGAACCGCATAAACACTGAGCTGCCCGCAGAGCACTCATACCCCACCACTACGTACATCACGGAGCGGATCAAAGACTGCAAGGTGTACCTGTGGCTCCCTGTGCACGCCAGGTATCATCTGGCCATGCCTGGTGGAGGGTGAGTACATAACCAAAGAACTGTATAAACACCCAGCTGCCCACAGAGCTCTCGTATCCCACCACTGCATACTGTAATACTAGCTGCTGCCCGCGACTTCGTCCCCGTGGAATCCCCGATTTTAAAACATTCTTTATCGCTGCTCCGCTCCTATTGCCGCGTGATGTTATATAGCCTAAAGCCTTCCTCGATAAATGGTCTATTCAATCCAAAAAGAATTTTTCAATTCGAACCAGTAGTTCCTGAGATTAGCGCGTTCAAACAAACAAACTCTTCAGCTTTATAATATTAGTATAGATTTTTTATGGTTGCCTGTGTTAAAGTAGCAAATATAGTATACTAGCTGCTGCCCGCGACTTCGTCCCCGTGGAATCCCCGATTTTAAAACATTCTTTATCGCTGCTCCGCTCCTATTTGGTCTTAGCGTGATGATATATAGCCTATAGCCTTCCTCGTTAAATGGGCTATCTAACACTGAAAGATTTTTTCAAATCGGACCAGTAGTTCCTGAGATTAGCGCGTTCAAACAAACAAACAAACTCTTCAGCTTTATAATATATAGTATATAGTATATAGTATATAGTATATTTAAAACAAGGTGTGTTCTCCAAATAAAACAAAATAAAAGATATTAGATAATAAATTCGGACGCCATGGAGATTGCACACAGTATAGTAAAGATTGCCAGAAAGAATTTATTGGAAGGCAGACTTTTAATCTGCCGGTGGGAGGCTTAATAAACAATCAAAATTCTTTTGTCCTTTCTCTATTTAATGCTCAGCATTCTAGCACAGTAGCAATTAGAAAAAGTGTCATTCAGAAATCGACTAAAAACCATAAGGCATGTGACGAGATTAAAAACTCTGATTCCAGCATGGCCCGGAACACCATTGGGCCACCGAAGCTGTACCTCCGGTGCCCCGACCAGCGCCTGGACGTGTGCGGGAAGGAAACCGCTCCAGTCAGCTTTCTCTGCAACGGCAGCTCTAAAGACAAGTGTAGCTGGAAGGAGCTGCCTTACACCCTGGTGAGAGATACTCCTTCAATCTTCACTCTAATTTACTTAAACCGCCCTGAGTAAATTCGTTTTATGTACATACTAGCTGTCCGCACAACTTCGTTTGTGTCACATTTTTCATGACTGCTCCGCTCCTATTGGTCTTAGCGTGATGATATATAGCCTATAGCCTTCCTCGATAAATGGGCTATCAAACACTGAAAGATTTTTTCAAATCGGATCAGTAGGTACTGAGATTAGCGCGTTCAAACAAACAAACAAACAAACAAACTCTTCAGCTTTATAATATTAGTGTAGATTATATTATTAAATTCCTTTAAGTACCTAAATTCTTCTCTGAGGTCTTTAAGTCAAAAATTAATGGGGTCTTTAAGTCAAAAATTTCTATTCCAATTTAATTGACGTTTTTTTTTTAATTATACTGTATTTTAATTTAATTATTTGACATTTTTAATTCAATGTAAACTTTGTAAGTTAAAATTTTGTTATTTCAATCTCAATTATTTTTTCTTTTTTGATTATACAAGTGCTGTGCACACCTATAAGTGACGAATTCACCGCAAAGCTGCTGAAACAGAATCTATTTTATGTAATGATTTAGTGAATAAGTCGTTGGTGTGTAAATAAATAAATAAAAATGAACAGGTTACTTCTACTTTCATGGCTTACCATTAGTAAGATTTTACCATTAGTGGTTAAACGCGCCAAAATCAATCATCATCTGCCTAGCCTTTCCCCAACTATATTGGGGTCGGCTTCCAGTTATACCGGATTCAGCTTAATACCTACTGGTATTAACGTGGCTTTAACGTGGAGCGGCTGCCTACCAGACCTCCACTACCCAATAACGGGAACACGGTACTTATTGGCAAGACTGGTATCAGATTTTCTCTCTTCCAACAATCCGTAACGACTGCCAAAGATCTACAAATGACAGCCGGGACCAACGGCTTAACGTGCTTTCCGAGGAATGGAGGAAACTCGGTATGTTAAGATGGTCACCCATCCACAGACCAACCTTGCTTGCACTGTTTCCACAGGTCCACTCAAATCTGTGTGGCACTTTCCTCAAAAGGCCACCTCAGACATTAACCTACATTGTTCTTTGACTTGACCAGTACGGATTGTATGGACTTTAAAAGACACTGACCTCTGAGTTTGTTTCGGTATTTCTTCTCAGGGTAGTCGGCTAGGAAACACCGGCCTCATCTAGCTTAAAGTGACAAGAAATATTGGACGTGTAAAAGTGTTATGTTTAACCTACTTACAAAATAAATATCATTTATCATTACATATATTTGTAAATGTGTAATATGTATGTATAATGTATATACGAGTATATCATTTATTAATTTACAAAAATCAAGAAGAATTACATTTTTTCCTTAGTCAAGGTTTTTATGATAACAAGTTAATTAACGACATAGTTGGCGCAGTGGTTGAGCGATCGGCTACTGCGCTGCGTGTCGCGGGTTCGATTCCCGCACGGAACAAATATTTGTATGGCCCACAAATAGTTTTTCCGGGCCTAGCTTATTGTGTATTAAACGCACCCACGATACAGGAGATCTAGTTTAAAGCAACTTTAAAAAAAATAACAAAACCTCTACCTACTTCTAATAAATGACATAAAATGTAAGATAACCACGATCATTTACGATTACTGTGGGACGGTCATATCAATAACAAAACCTCGTTTCCAGCTAACAGAGACGCTCGTGTGGCCGATCCCTGTGGGCAACATGGAACACTTCCACGCCATCTCGGTGGGCACGGCGCTGGTCATCACCATCGGCTCTCTGTACCTCATCAAGGCCATACACGAACACAAACTGGTCACCATGCCCTTTAATCCATATAGCTCTTTGCAGAGAGAACGTTAGGAAAATAATATTGTACAGGTACCGGCACGGATCTTGAGCGCCCGGCGTTAGGGTGGCGATAGCTTTGCGCATCGTACACATAATTATGACAAAAGAAAACGACACACCATATCTTATCCCTAACATTCTCTAATTTAGGGAAGTAGAGAATAAATAAGGTTTTCTATTTTTTTATTTGTTCAAGATCAAAATATTTTATTTCGCCTAAGCTAATATGGCCACTTATAGAAAGATGTAAAATAGGCGCGGATTGGTTGGTAAAATTTGCACGAAAGTAAGTTTCACATTCATAAACAAGGAGTGAAAAATAATAATTATAACAATATAATGTTTGCTGATAAAAAAGTGTAGAATTAAAAACGCTGCAGTTTAAAAAGTGTTGTCAGTTTCATTGTCCCGAAGTGTACTCGTCGTTGTGCGTTAATGCAACATGAACAGAGAACGAATCCCAAGCCGTAGCTATAACGCGCCGCGCAACGGGCCAATCACCGTACGGCGTAATCATTCACTGCTCCCGCGCCTCACTTCATACCACTAAAGAGACCCAATATTTGACTTCTGCGCACGCCAAGGTCAGCGCTCAAGATCCGTGCCGATAACTATACTGGCGACCTATTATGACGTCTTAAATCCATCATGATTTCTGTGTTAGAGAGAGACGGAGTCACACAAGACGAATAGCACTATCTCTTTCCCTCACACGAATCATGATAGCATTGGCACTTCGTAATACGGCCACTGTAACCTTTTGAACGCTAGAGCTTATTTCACTCTCAGAATGAAAGGGGCTTAAGTCAAAATTCCTGTTATGATTTGAGTTACAGGCACGTGTATTTAAGGATTTAAATTTGTTTTCAAGAAGTTGAGGGTATATTATTTTTAGGTTATTGGCAGTTTAAACAAATAAACTATGTCAAAGTTGATTTTAATAACGAATCGTGTCGTTTTTTTAAGTTTTGAACGACATTGTCTTATATATATATAAATATATGTGACAAACGAAGGTTTACCCCGTACGTCAGTCAGAAAATTTGACAAAAAATACGGTGAATACGGATGTTGCCTGAGTAAAAAATATATGATTATGTTTAGTCCGTCAGTTATATTATCGAAAAATATTGGACACGTATTTTTTCCTTTATCAAATCTATAAAAACTGACGAAGATAAAAAGCATCAAAGATCAGGAGTGGGTGCATGTGACGTCACGGCTAGGTAAAAATTGTAGCGAGTAGTGACGTCACACGAGTTTTCAACGCACTGTATTGTCTTCATTTTTTGTTTATGTGAAAAAAGAAAAAATACGTCTCCAATATTTTTTGGAAATCTATCTGACGGACTAATCAGTTTTTTTTAGTTAACTACCCTATTCGTGGCATAGTATCTCGGAACCCCGATAAGTTCTGGCTGTTACGCTCTGGCTTTCAAAAGGTCAAAACAACTAAAATTTGCAGTTTTTGTTACATGGTTGAATTTATAATTCGAGATAATTTCAATCCATCGTTGCCAACTCAAATGTGAACTTTCGCTTTGTATGTTTAAAGTTGATTTTTAAGTGACCATTGTATTGGAAAATTCCTATATTATCGAATACTGGTTGCAATGAAATTTGAACTTAAAAATGAATGATTCAGAGTTCTTTGTTCCAAAAGATGATTAATATATCAAATTCCGAAGTTAAATATAGAAAGATTATAATTGTTATTTATTTTGAAAGGGAAAATTCTTGCTTTAATTTTTGTTAACTTGTTTTAAGCTATGTCAGAATTACAACAATGAAAATCTATTGTTACGTTAACATATCAAATTATTTTGATAAGAAATTAAAATGTGTTACTGCAAAATCCTGTTTATTGGCAAATCTTAGGATTAAGATTCTTAAGGTTTACTGACATGGGTTTTTAAGTGTAAAATTGAGCGGTGGTACATAAGTTTATCACATAAATTGAAAACTATTTTGTTTTATGTGTAACATCTTCCCTCTTGCTTTCCTGCAATCTGTGGGAGTGATTTCATGTATTGGGATGGAAGTGTGTAAGAGGTAGCCGGGGAAGCGCGCGCTTTTTGATTTGACCAATGAGCGCGCGCTATTTGATTTAACCAATGAGCGCGCGCTTTTTGATTTGACCAAGGAGCGCGCGCTATTTGATTTGACCAATGAGCGCGCGCGGTACTAGAGTTGCCCGTCAACCATATGGTCTGAAAAAAGAATTGCCTTACTTCAAGTGTAATTCAAAACAGATACATTTTAACTTTCGAATTATTCTTCGTTACGAAAAATCAGTTCAAGTAATACCTCTTTGTTTTTTCAGGATTTGCTTTAGTATTAATGTTGTTTATTTCCAAGATGAGATGTAAGATGTTACACATTGTATGCGACTACTGTAAGGCTCGCTCTTTTTTTAACTCAAACTCAAAGCATTTATTTCAATTAAACCATTTTACAGGCAATTTTAAATGATCATTTTCGGTTAGCCAAAGAGTTGAAGCAATTTGCACGTTCCAAAGCGTAGATTTCTATGGAGAAGAACGTTCAAGAAACTCCACGGACACTTTTTAATGCATTTAAGATTATATCATATACCTAGTTAATTAATGTATCTCTAGGTGTTAGTGTAAATGGCATTTGTATATGTAATAGAGTATTTGACTACTACCAAAAATCTACATAAAAATAAATAAAATCGGTTAAAAAGTAACACGTTTTTGTTATACTTATAAACTTTAGAAATTATTGTTATTATTCCGTTTATTCTATTACTTTGACGTGACTGGCGAGTGACGTCACACGCAATTAGTGTTGTCTCTGTTTATCATACATTTTTAGACGCTAACAACGCAGTCATATTTTGAGATAATTGTTTTGTATTTTTTTTTTACTGTGTCTTGGCTTTTCGATGTACGCGTTTTGAGAAATGTTACAAAAACAAATCTAGTCAAATGCTCTAATAAATTGGAAGTGGAAATTATATATAAGTTGAATGACACGCGGAAGTAAATAACTGAAGACTGATATAGACGCCCTAAAGTGCTCTATATTATGTAATATAGGACGGAGTCTAGATATTGTTGCAATAAGATGGAATTGTATTATATTTATGTAATTCAAATATCTTGTATGTATTTGTACGGCTAAAAATTGAAGCGCGGATTAAAATCGGTTTCTAGAAGATGGAACTAACTGACTAAAGTTAAATGGTGCTATTGGCAATTCTGTCCGATCGGCGGCGGCGACCTCTCGCGTCCGGCCCTGGTTCAAGCCATGGTCCGGAGCGAGGAGGCATGGGAAGCGGTCGCCTCCTTCTGCGAAGCAGTAATGCTAGCGAAGGAGGAGGCAGACCAGGTGCGTGAGAGGGAAACCTCACGCCCCAGCCGCCGCAACAGAAAAAGACGCCCCGGGCGTCGGAAAACGCAGGGCGATTCCCGGCCACCTGCTGCGCGGGCCTGCGGATGGCTCACTATGGGTGGCTCGCCGTCCGATAGCAACCAGGCCCGAGTCGACGGCGCCGAGTGTTCCACGCGCGCCTCAAAGAGCCGTCAGCAAAGGAGACGGGGCCCCATAGGGTCAGTGCCTGCTAGGGTTGCGTTTACGCATTTCATTAAAAAAACCTCTGGCCTGTGCTGAATTTTTAGCCGTAACAGAAAATTTCAGTATTACATTTGTATTTATTACGTAGTATTTGTAAATGTACAATATATCTTTGTCGAACTTTTAATAGCACAAATAGTTCATCTTAAATATATCCAAGGCCTACTTACTAGGAAATTTTTGATTAAACGATATCTTCTTGACATTCCTCTTCTAAATGCCTACAAGTATATTTTTTTGTGCTACAATAATGTCACAAGAAAATTTTAAAATTGATGATTAAGTATGAGCTTTTCACACACTTCTATTTTTAGATTTGTCAAACTTTTTTATTTATTTTTATCCTGTTCTGTCCCAATGGAGCAGTGGTGAGAGGTAACGGCCCCGACTTACGAGTTGTAGGTTGCGGGTTCAAACCCAGACAGGCGCATTACTTCGTGTAATTAATTTCATCACCACTGCTCTTAAAACGGTGAAGGAAAACATCATGAGGAAACCGGCATGTCCTAGAACTAAAAATTCGAAGACATGTGACATTCACCAACCCGCACTGGGCCCGCGTGGTGGATTACGGCCCATTCCCTCTCCTAGAGAGGTCTGTGTCCCAGCAGTGGGAACATTAAAAGGCTGATTATGCAGAGCAAAGGCCGCTCTCTTCCTTCCATTCGTACCGGCTTTGGACAAGTGTGGACCAATCCTGTCCTGTCATGATCGCCTGGGTCTGCCGCAGTGTTGTTGTTCACTCGACTCAAATTCAGACGAAAACGTGTCCCAGCCCTACTGGGCCGGCCATTTTCTCAAAATTATTAGTATTTAAAGTAAAACGAAGTGAATCCTCTTTTGTAATTTTCCTGTGGCAAACAATATTTAAATAATTGTCTAGTCATATAGAACATACAACATAGTATGCACACTGTGTAAACTGCTAAATGTAATAAATGATTTTGTAACTACTTTTCAGTTTTTTTTTTTTTCACCTAAGCACAAGCAAGTACCTGCTTGTTAGCTGCCTAAGAACATTTACGTATTTTACGGCATTACATAATAACTCTGAGGTCCTTATTCTTGGCAATGAACTAAAACTTTTTCGAATAAGAGTTTAGATATAATGGTTCTTCACTCAACACTGCTCAGTGTTTCTCAACACTATCGAAAATGTCCTCAACTAAATTTTTAGACCTTTATTTTCTGGATGGGAAATCATCAAATTCCTTCTCCCACTCTGGGCGCAGCGGAAGGGAGTGTCAGACTCTTACTGACTAAAACCCACCCGTGTTCCTCGTAATGGCCTTTTCATTCCAGGGCCGCGGAGCCTTTCCTGCAACCTAGCAGGCACTGGCTTTAGCGGGCCCCATCTTCTACATCTCTTTGAGGCAAGTAAACCTACAGTTCATACCTTCTTTTTCTCTTAATTGAACAAACCTGAATGCGTTGTCGCCCCAACAGAGGGCGCCTTCCGACTTTGCCAAACGAATGAACGCGATGATCGCTCCCTAGAAACACCTTCAAGTTATAATTCGTATTTTAGCCTGAAAACGAGATCAATAATTGTCACTAAGAATCATCCAGTCTTGTAATGGTCAGTGATCGCTCTACCACTAAATCATAGCCAACGTATACAGCTCGGTTGTTTTTTCTTCTTGGCCTCTTTTAGGTAGAGATCTTTCCGTCATTCAGAGAAAAAATCTCGAGCCTTTCGGGAAGCCTTTTTTTAATGGGGAACCATCAAATGACTCCCGCTCTGGGCGACCCTTTCCTACTAACTTGCCTTTTCGTTCCAGGGCCGCGGTAACTCTTTCAAAAAAATCCGCAATCCTAGCATGAACTGGCCCTGTCGCGTGTCTTCAGGCCCACGAAAGCCTGGCCCAATGGACGCAACAATTCACTTGTAGTTTATCTGATATTCATTAATGGCCAGAATAATGATGCTTTTCCATCAAATATGCGCAAATTGAAGACGTAACATCTGTTCACGAAGTTGACGCCTTCCCGCTTCGTTCCCTTTTTCATGTCTGTGACCAAGAATATAATAGAGTAGGTACTCTTTATATTAGTTACTAGCAGCGCCCCGCGGTTCCACCCGCATAGTTTCCGTTTCCGTGGGAATATGGGGATAAAATATAGCCTATGTCACCCGGGGATAGCGTAGCTTCCAAACAGTGAAATAATTTTTCAAATCGGTTTAGTAGTTTTGGAGCCTATTCAATACAAACAAACAAGCAAATCTTTCCTCTTTACAATAGTAGACTATTTAGCCTATGTTACTCGCTGATAATGCTTTCCTTCCATTGGTGAAAAAATGGTTAAAATCGGTCCAGTAGTTTCGAGGCTAGATACAAACAAAAAAAATCTTTATGATATTAAATACTGGCGAGAGTACTTACTTAAACCTAGATAGATGAAGAACAATTTACGCTTGGTAAGACAATGGGAAGACTTATCACCAAATACGAAACCTCACTATAGTCAGTGTGGTGCAGACAAAATTGTCTAGAATAATAGGTAACAATTCCACAAGCTCGTACTTTCACTGGTCTGCCGTCAGGATGTATCTTCACAAAATAAAGTAAACGATTACCGACATTAGGAAAATCACTGAAGGTCGGAAATCGATTACGGACGTTTTGTGTAGATACTTCCTTTTCCTAATGGCGGATGGCGGTAGTGGTGTGATCGATGGCCACCATGAACCGTTCTGCAAGACCACGTAGCAGCGTATGCAGTAGAAGTTTGAGTCAAAGTGGAATGTCAAACCGTTTATTTAAATTGGGCCATTATACGGCACTTTTGAACGTCATCTGTCTCGTTAAAATAATAAAGGGATTCTAATGTGAGTCTAGTGTCTCGCAAAGGTAGATTCTTATGTAGAACGGCCAAGGAGTTTCATGTCCGTTCTTAGATACTCTTCACTACATACGAGTAGTATAAAACGAAGTCGCTTCCCGCTGTCTGTCCCTATGTATGCTTAGATCTTTAAAACTACGCAACGGATTTTGATGCGGTTTTTTTTAATACAAGTGATTCAAGAGGAAGGTTTATAAGCAGCTATATTATGCATGTAGTAACATGCATAATATAGCAGAGATTTAATATCAACATTGCACCCGTGCGAAGCCGGGGCGGGTCGCTAGTATAAATATTTTACATATAGATAGATACTTTTTTCAAATAAATTGACATCGTTACCCTCTGCTTCTCCCAGAAGGCAAAAGATTTCCAAATTAAGTATAATCTTCTTTATTTTTTCTAGTCGATGGTTAAGTCTTGGGCAAAGTAGGTGGCTACCATAATTGTGGCTTCGGTGGCATACATCAAATCCCCAAAAGTGGTTCATTTTCAATTGTTTCAGTATAGTTACAGAAAAGAATTTTAAGACCGCTTAGTTAAATCTGAAGTTCGTGTTTTGAGACCGACAGACTTTAACCAAGTACCTACTGATAATCTTTGTCTTCGTTCAACTGGAAGGGAATTATTTGCATGTAGGCACGCGTAGGTATTCCTGCCAAAATGATTCCTTATCGTGTTTCTTGTAAAGATACCTAGTACCTACGCTCCAAGGAAAAACTAAGGGGAATGAGTCAATGAGTTGTTGGCCGAGTCTTTTCCTATACATTTTGATGACATAATAAAGATGAATATTAGTAACATATAGTAGGTATCTTATTAAGGAAACCGTAAACAAGCTAGGAAACTTTTTGATATTTCTATGTAGGGAAGTAAAAGAAGTTTCAAAAAATGTCTGTAACATCAACTTCAGGCTGTTTCAGATTTCAGTAGACGAGCTCCATCTACCCACATCTTGTGAAACCGCGAACACTTGCAGCGAATGGAGCCCCCTGTAGCACAGTGTTTACCGGCGGCGCGGCCAGATGGCGCCACTGCCTGCTCGTATCGATCGGCGACCGCTGAACCTTCCGTGAACGCCTTATCTCGCGGATGTAGATGGCAGCTATACTTTACTACGCCCCTTTCATGTCCTAGCGCTACCTACTTCCGGTTTTTACAAATTCATTTTCGGCTGAGAATTTCTGAAGTGCGTTTGTTTTGTTGACGATGTATACTAGGCCGGAAGGTCAAAGCATTGGTGTCCTCGGAAATATCAGGCATTCGACTGATGAGTGTGGTGAGGGTCGGCGAGGATGCAGCGATGGCTTCAGTGGCGGCGCGCTGCACGTGCACGACCGCGGCGCGCCGGGGGCGTGCCGGCGTGCGTACTCCGCGCGCCGCTGATATGGATTTAAGATTAACGAGGCCACGTAAGCGCGGCGTCGCGGCGGGGGCCGGGGCGCGCGCCGTGTTTACATGCGGGTGCAGGCGGCGGGTGCAGCGGGCGGGCGATCGATCGCTGGGCGGGCCGCGCGGGGGCTGCGGGCGGGCGCGCGCGGCCCGGGCGGCGGGGGGCGGGGCGAGCGCGCGCCGGCCGCCAGTCCGCCTCGGGGCCGCGTCCGCGCGGTCGTCGCCTGATCCCGCGGTGCGGCGCGCCGGAGTGTCTCCGCGAGCGCCCGGCGGCGGCGGCGAGCCTCGCGCCGCCCGCCCCCGCGCCGATGCCGCTGCCGGCCGCAGTCGCAGCGCCCCCTACCGTGACCCCCGCGCGCGCCCCGCCGGCCGGCGCCGCGCGCGCAGCTTGGCCGGCCGCGGCCTAGCCGAGACCGCCCCGCCGCCCGCGCACCCCTCGCCGCGCTTGCGCCCCGTGTTCGTGTGGGCGCGCCATCGCGACGGTACCTTGCAAGAGGTCCGCTGTGAAGACTACGACCCGCGTAACCGCATCCGTATCGCGCGCACCCCGACCGGTTGGCGAGTTATCCCGCGTACTGAAATCTTTGACTCTATCGTTGTGAACAGCGCCTCGGCGCACTCGCCCCCCGAACCCAGCGCTCCCCCAGAGCGGCGCCGGCGCCGGCGCCCCGGCAGGCCGCGGCGGAGACGCACGGACGCGGCAGCGCCCGCGCCCGGCTGGCTCGCGCCCGACCTGGAGTCGCACATCCCGTCGCACACAATCGCGGTGCCGCGCGTGCCGCCCGCGCCGCCCGAGCCCACGCCGCTCGAAAACCTGCTGGCCGTGGCGGAGCTGGAGTTCAACCAGCAGCGCGGCGAGGAGCTGGAGCTGGAGCTGCAGGGCGCGCAGTACCCGTTCCTGCCATCTGACGACGTGGCTCGCGACGTCATGTCGTTCGAGCTCGGCGAGCCTAAGCCGCCCGACGACATGTTCTTCGAGCAGCGCAAGACGCACGTGCCCGAGCGCGCTGCTGATGAAGATGTCTTTCATAATGACATGGGCGTGCACAAAGACCTGTTTGAAACTATTAGTGAAGCTCACTACCTGCCGGAGCTCGGCGGGCCCCACGACGAGGCGTTGCTCGAGTCGCTCGTAGAAAAGGGCTGCGAGGACAATCAGATTCTTGGGCAGGCGCTCGACAAGCTGGCGCACCTGGTGCATGGCACCGACTACGTCGAGGAGGAGGACGATATTCTGCTCAGCGGCGCTCCCGTCGCCGACATCATCGACCGGCTCGAGCAGTCGTTGGAGTCGCCCAGTCGGAGCAGCATGACGGCAGCGCAGGGGCTGCTCCACCTGCATCACATAGGAGACCACCTGCCGCTGCCAGAGCAGCAGCAATCCATCGAGCAGTCCTACATGTCAGATGAAGTGTTCGCGCCCGCTGAACCGCCGACTGAATGTGAGCTTGAAACACTATCCGCGGCGACACAAATGCAGAATGTTACCGAAGTTAACCATTTAGAATATGATCAGAATGCTGAAAAGAGGCTACAGAATGACGTTGAAAATACGGAAGTGATGTATACTGAACAAGTACCTGAAATCCCTGAACCCTCGGACGACCAAAAATATCAACCGTTGCCGGATCAGAGTGAAACAACGTTACCGAGTGAACTACAGCCTGAAACTAATGACGAGTCTACAGAAAATGTCAACAATAACATTACTCTCAAACTTGAAACTGACGACAACCCTTGTGATGACGAAGCTAATTTTTCCAATACTATAAAAATGGAAGCTCCAAGCATAGAGTTTACGAAAGACCTAGAAGATACGACAACTGTGGAATTGGTGGCTACGGATTTAAGTATAAAAAATGCTAAACCTATAAAGTCAGCTCGAGTAGTGGCTAGCGTTGCCGAAACTACAAATAACATGGAAGACAATATATCAGAAAAGAGCGATGACCTACCTAAAGATCTAAGTGTGCAGCGAAGGTTACCTACCCCGCATGCGTCGCCGCGACGGATAGATATTCCGCGAGCACCATCGAGAGAGTCGGATGCGATGCAGTCGCCTCAGCCGAGCGGCATCCCCGCCGTGCCGTCCTCGCCTGAGATATTCACAATGCCTCAGTCCAAGAGCAAACAATCATTGTTTTTAGAAACGTTGTTATCATCGCCTTCGCCTAAGATGTACACTTCAGAAGTAACTATTACAAAACAGCAATGTGAACCGCTAAACTTAGGTAAACACCGGAAGTCGGCCAGTCCCACTGTAACGAGCTGTTCAGACGAGATTAGAAAATTAAATAAGGAATTCGGTGAACCTCAAGAGAAAAAAGGAAGACGGGAATCTACTGATGATTCAGTCAAAATAAACAAAGTATTCAATAAATGTGATCGGGATGAGCACAATAACGAGGTTCAAACTAAATCGAAGAAAAGCGAGGCAGAAGAAAAGCTTCCGATGAAATATCTCGAGAAAATGAATAAAATGACTCCACTTGAACAAATACAAAGTCTGAGATCGGGTTCTAGTTTCAACATTCCCGATCCCATTCTCATCCCGAAAAACAAGCTGAATCAAATTCTCACAGCCCCTGGCATAGAAATTCCGTTGATGCTGATGGCTAATCCTGAGTTTAGATTACCAGACGCGTTCCATTACCCCATGGTACTGAGGGACCCGGATATACTGGTCATATCATTTTCGCAATTAGAAAGTATAATATTGAACGAACCCAAACGGCCGGCGTCGCCGAAAAAAGAGCCAAAGCCGCCAACGCCAAAAAGTGCAATAAGTACAACAAGTACATCAAGTAGTGATAACTCTGCGACAACAGGTCAGCTCGAGCAGATCAACAGTACTGTGTCGAAGCAGATCCCACCGATGAACTCGATGGCGTGCGAGCTCGACGTCGCTAACAACGCTATGCTCCAGCAGATGATATGGCTACCCTACTTCACCCAACTCGAGGCTATGGCCGCGTGCTCGCAAAATGTGGATTTCCTAAAAGCACTCAATTCGTCTGGTTATTCCGCCGGCCAAGGTTTCTCAGAGTTATCCCAAGTATTTAATCCTAATTCCCGTTTTGGGGGACCAACAGGATTTCCGGTGATGCCACCGATGGACTATGAAAATCGTTTGCAGTACGCTATGTGGCAAGAAGCCATGAACCACTCGAATCAACAACACGCTCAGAGGCAAAGCCAAGCCAAAGCGAACGAGTCCCAGGCGAAAGAAATGGCAGCAAAATCATTAGATGTGCAGAATCCGTTCGTTCATTCGACAAAGAGTCATCATCATCATCAAAATAAATCCCACAGCAGCATGTCTTCTCGATCCAGTCCCGTGGCCAACTACACGGCCAGCCAGCGCGCCGCCATGCAACACAATTCGTTTCTGCAGAACATGTACCCAGGGATGAACCCGAACATAAGGCCGAACATGCCTCTGCCAGGCCTTCAGATACCATACTTTAACCCCAACTTGATGGGCAGTCAGCGGTCGCCGCGGGGGCAGAAAAGCCCTACGTCACCATACTTCCCGAACAACAACTACCTGCAGTCGATGCAACACTCGGAGGCGCAGGCCCACCAGCGGAGCAGTTCGACGGGGTCGCAGGACTCGCCGCGGCCTCGGATCAGTGTAAAGTCGCTGCAGAACCTGCTGGCGCCGCCTCGCAGCGACGGCTCGATGGCAATGCCGTCGTCGTCGTCGCGGCGCGGGATGACGCCGGCGGCGATGGCGCGACGGCGCGAGGAGCCCGAGGTGGGCAGCACCACGCCGCTGGGCGAGTCCCCGGCGCACCTGCCGCCGCACCCGCACGACCCGGCCTCCTTCCACTTGTGGCATCCGCTGTTCGGCAAGTGAGTCACTTTCATTCATGTTTACCGCTTCTACAAATATTTGCATGTTCTTCATAAGATATCGCCGTATTTACTTTTCTTATTGGAGTTCCTTTGATTCCATAATTACCATGTGCTTATGCAGCGCTGGTGGGCCTTCGAGACGTTGTGAACTCTGAGAAAATAAAGTTACGTGCACAATTATCGTGTAAAGGTTTCTTCTTTCAATTTCGATGTTAGGTACAGATATCCATAAACGAACTTCATTTTCAACACCGCAATTTAACTTTCGTCGTCGTTCTCTGTCATGTAAATGCATTTTCTACTTTATCTTCCTTTTTTTAAAGTACCGGCATGGCATTTACATTACACAAACAACGCCGATACATATGTAAATTTCTCGCATATACAGAACTCGTTCGGAGAGACGTTGCGAGTTAATGTACAGCACAATATACTTGAATAATAAGTATTGTAGGCATTGTTTATTTATACCGGCCGTTTATTGGGTCAAGCGGGCGGGCAAAGCTAATTTTGCCCAAAATCGATCGTCTTCCGAAATAGCGCCGAAGTTGAAGGGTTAATAAGTTAATATGTTGGGACTGTGGGTCAGTTCCTCGCCTTGTCAACTTTTAATTAGAACTGAGGCAGCCAAACGGGAGCTTTGTAATTGCCCTGGGGCCTTGTATTGCCCTGGGGCCTTGTGGGAGAGGTGGACCCACGGCCTTGTGGAATATATAATATGTTTTGCGGTTAAACCACTGGACCTAGATTTGTAATTAAATAAAAACTAGCAGCACCCCGCGGTTTTACCCGCGCAGTTCCCGTTCCCGTGCGAATATGGGGATAAAATATAGCCTATGTTACTCAGGGTGAATGTAGCTTTCTAATGGTGAAAGAATTTTTGAAATTGGTCCAGTAGTTTGAGTTTATTCGTTACATACAAAAATACTAATCTTTTCTCTTATAATATTAGTATAGATATAAGTAGATAGAGTCGGTACTTTTAACCCGTTTGATTTAAGGTATATCGCTTTCTAATATTTGATTATTCGCCCCCGCTATGCTGTGCCCAACAGGGTCCATAATTGTGACTACCATTTACTTCCCTACCAACTATGTATAAATTATGGTACGCAATAAACAATTGAGAATTTAATAGCAATACAGGGTGTGTGCAATTTAAAGCAGCGTGCTTTTACTGAATTTGCATCTGAAATTATATTTCCCATCAAATAACAACCATACAAAATCTGAATCTATCTAAATATTATAAAAAGGAAAGATTTTTTGTTCGTTTGTTTGTACTGAATTAACTCCGAAACTGCTAGACCGATTTTAACCATTTTTTCACCAATGCTAAGCTACATTATCAGCGAGCAACATAGGCTATATTTTATCCCTGTATTCCCACGAGAACAGGAACTACGCAGGAGAAACCACGGGGCGCTGCTAGTCTATACTTACTAATATTATAAAGAGGAAAGATTTGTATTTTTGTATGCAACGATTAAAATCAAAAACTACTGGACCGATTTAAAAAATTCTTTCACCATTAGAAAGCTACATTCATCCTGAGTAACAGGCTTTATTTTATCCCCGTATTCCCACGGGAACTGGAACTACGCAGGAGAAACCGCGGGGCGCTGCTAGTGTTAAATAATAGGAGAACAAATTAAATAACTGTCTATCGCTTGACGGTTATAAAGCAGCGTTGCTTTCATGCATAAATTTTAATTAAAGGGAATGCCCGATCGTCTGTTTTTTCCTCAATAAAACATTTACCTACATACACTTGATGTAATTAATTGACGGGGACGATCTAGTTTGTGGAAATATGAGGCAAGAGACAAATGACTATCTATCACAGGGAAAGAAATTCTTTAGTTTGAGTTTGTAAGTATTGTCACTACGAAATTTCCAGATGGAATGTAAAGCCATCAAACAATCTTGAAGTGAATTATCCTTTAAGCGTAAAACTAGTAACAATTAATTATTTTTATAGTCCTCTTAAACTTCATTCAGTCTTAGTTATATTAAAATATAAAGTACATTATAAATATTATTTTTAAATATTAGTAACAAAATATTACATGTATCAAATTTTACTACGTATAATTATAATTTCGTTTCTCTACGACTTTTGAATTTATCTCATACTTAGTTTATTATTTTAGCGTCTATACTATTCGTAAAAAAAAACATTTTCATTTCGGATTTAACCGACAAAGTTTGTTTATTATACCTACTTTCTGCACTTACCACAGATAATACAATTAAAAATTAAAATTTCTAATTTTTTAGAATAGACATTATAATTTTTTAATAACGAATGCGTGCTACTAAAAAAGAATGTCCAACTGTTTTTGACGAAACCTTGCCTCCTATTACAATAGTACGCATGGGTTAATTTTTCCAAAACAACTAAATAATTTACAGCCACATAGCCTTACCTATGTACTATTATATGTATATATAACGGCTTGGTATACGATAAATATGATATTGCTTACATTTTCCGAAGGTTTCAGCGTGACTCATAATGTTTATGACTTCTTTAAGACTGAGCTCGTAATGTTTATACCATTACTATTTTATTATTTCAGCCAGTAGGTACCGTTCTTAACTTGGAAGATGGAATAGCAGATTATGTGTATAGCTAGGTAAACTTACGAAGCAATTTAGATTTATCAGGTCAACTGAATCACAGATTGGCCACGAGGTATTTATACTCCATTCACAATAAGATTAGACGTAGAAACAAAGTTGTTTACAGTCCATTCAACCGATTTTTACTTCTATTCCGTAGGCATAAGGATGGCATTAAAAGCAAAAACTTGATTATAATACCAACTGTTTACTGCAGCTACCATGTGTCATGCCACTATTGCAATAGAAGTCAAAATCGGTGGAACGGGCTGTAAAAAAGATGTATTTCAATGTCTAATCTTATCGTGAATGGGGTATAGATACGGAACTACTTTACTCTTCTCATCAAGATACATTGATGCTTTAAGAAAGAAAGATGAAAAATATAAGTTGTTTATTCGGCAAACATGGATAAACACCTAATTTTAAAACAGCATCATTGTGTGCCCACTGCCAAGAATTCGGATTTTGCTCAAAGAGACACCGCGGCTTTGGAACGTGGCGGGCACCAAGAGGAACACGGATGGGTTTTAGTCAGTAAAATTCTGACACTCCTTTCCGCTCCGTCCAGAGTGGAAGAAGTCAGTAAGAAGTCAAACCAGCACTGGGTGTCTGACGCCCAGCAAAGTATAGAATCCGCCCTGCTGAGGTGGTAACCCTTTCGGTTCGGGCACGCTCGGCGCATTCTGTACTTTTCTTCTCCTTTAATTTGTGTTTGTAACCGTTGTGCTGTGTCTGTCCTGAATAAAAGTTTTTCTATCCTATTCTATTCTTATTCTATTCTATTTAATGATTTTCCATCCATAAAGAAAAAACATTGTGTAATAGATATGTAGCTGATAATCATAAAAAAACACATACTTATTTCTAAAAGGATTGCGTTCAGATTGAATCTAGTCTCAATAGTATTTTAACTAGCACTTATTTTTTTAACGATTTATTATAAACAATTTCCACCCCCATTTTACCCCCTTAGGGCTGAAGTTTCATAAAATCCGTTCTTAGCGTATTTCTACATCCTATAAGGAACGAACCTGCCAAATTTGTTTGTATGATAAATGATAAATGATATTTATTTTGTAAGTAGGTTAAACATAACACTTTTACACGTCCAATATTTCTTGTCATTTTAAGCTAGATGAAGCCGGTGTAGGTGTTATAGTTTCTGAGATATCGTGATTAATGAGTGGTTTTCTCTTTTATATACATGTATAGGTTTATTATGATCTTCTTCCACAATATAATGGGATATTTGCCACTTCCTTTTTCCGAGTTCCTGGGTATAATTAGATTGGGTTTTTTTTGGATGGGAAAACAATGACTTCTTCTGCTCTGGGTAGAGCGGAATAAGGGAGTGTCAGACTTACTGGCTAAAACCCACCCGTGTTCCTCCTAATGCCCTTTGCGTTCAGGGCCGCGGTGACTCTTCGGAACAAATTCTGCAACCATGGGTTATAATAAAGACCTAGCTATAATATTTCATTTTCCCATAAAACATCACTCTTCACTTTACTCTTGCTCGGAAATGAATCTGTAAAACCTGATTAGTTCAATGCATGTCGTGTTGTAACCACTTAAAGTCCTGTTCATCCAGTAAATGGCACTAGTATGAAGATCCTATCTGTATCTACTTATTAGAGTTAATCACTCAAATGCTGCGGGGTTATTGACACGAATCATTCCATCCTTGATATATTCAGCTACCTTAATTCGCCATCTTCTTCATTCTTATGTACTTATTAATCAATAACGCGTTAAAATTGATGACCTATTTTATCTATACTAATATTATAAAGAGAGATTTGTATTTTTGTAAGAAACGAATAAACTCAAAAATTACTAGACCGATTTCAAAAATTCTTTCAGCGTTAGAAAGCTATTTTCACCCTGAGTAACATGGGCTATATTTTGTCCCCGTATTCCCACGGGAACGGGAATTACGCGGGTGAAACCGCGGGGCGCTGCTAGTTTTTGTAAGTATAAAGGCATAAATACCGCTCTTTGAAAATGTATCTACAGTAGCAACGGTAAAAATTTAATTTTACTTGTTAATCACTTGTTGTTTTATAACTAACTTGTTGTTATTTTATTGACATTTCTTCTTTTTTTTTCATATCACATGACATTTATCAAACATTTATATTAATATTTCAATCATTATTAATGTAATATTTGTTAATTTTGAATTTCAAAGTATAATTTCATTAGGTATTATTTTTTTTTCTTTTAATTAATTATTTTATTTTATCTTCGAACCGATGAATTGCCAATGTTATGTACGCCATTATTGTCACATGCATCAGGCCATTAATTAAATATTAAGTAATATTCAATGTTAAATGTTTGTGATGTGGCAGTACTTTTTCTAAATAAATAAAGCAACTTATCCGGGTAGTTTGGGAGGCCTGGAGCCCTGTCACACAGGTTTTCCTAGTACAGGCTCCAGTCTCCACAGCATCATTGTTGTAACACCAATCTCCTACGCTTAAGTTAGGTACTATAACGATGACAATTTCTTGCTATTTTCTGCATGAAATTGAAATAAGACCAGGGGCCTAAATCTGCTATTTTTGTAAATTTGTCATTCCAACGCGATTCCATTGTAATTTTGCTAAAAGTTCGTAATCTGCTAAATTCATAATGGTCGATCATTGGTCGGTCAATGGTCATGTAATACTTTTTGATAACCGAGCTATTACAAGCAATGACTGCACAATGACCTTCTCGTTCGTCTGTCATTAATTTGTCATTATGTACGAGATTACCATTCTATGTCATTTCTTTCAATGGAGTGTCAGTGTGACTTTCCAATGGTCAACCATTGGAAAGTCATAATGATGTTTTTTTTATTAGTAGACTAGCTGTCCGCACAACTTCGTTTGTGTCACATTTTTCATGACTGCTCCGCTCCTATTAGTCTTAGCGTGATGATATATAGCCTATAGCCTTCCTCGATAAATGGGCTATCTAACACTGAAAGATTTGTTCAAATCGGACCAGTAGTTCCTGCGATTAGCGCGTTCAAACAAACAAACAAACTCTTCAGCTTTATAATATTAAGTATAGATCAACAAACTTGTAAGAATGGTCTATCATTGATCTCATAATGGTTCATCATTATGAGATCAAAGATAGACCATTCTGACACTATTGTGTGACAATATTGTAATAGCAGATTTAGGACCCAGGAAAGTACAGGAAAGTGATTTTCCAGTTCTGCACTTCCGGGACCTCGCGGTTGTTGATCGGTCCAAATTGAAAATCATAATTCTGGCAATGTGCCAAACCTGAAAGCCATTACCGAACTTTCGTGATGATGAAGCTATTATCGTAAATTATGCAGCCATGATAGAAAGTAGAAGAAATAAAAACTATTTATGGCCACAGAACTGACATGCATACATAATTATAAACCTAAAGAAAAATCCTTAACGACATTATAAGTATTAGTAGTACACTTAAATATTACATCAGAAAAGAGTTTTACTTTTTGAAATAGAGAACCAGCACAAACTATTATTTTCGAGCCGATAGTAAATCTGTAGATATATTTAGTTAAATGATTCAGACATATAAGTGGCCGCGGCATAACTGGCGCTTTTAGGGTTCCGTATCCAAAGGGTTAAACGGGACCCTATTACTAAGACTCCGCTATCCGTCCGACTGTCACCAGGTTGTATCTCATGAACCGTCATAGTTAGACAGTTGAAATTTTCACAGATGATGTATTTCTGTTGTTATTATAACAAAAAATACTAAAAAATAGGATAAAATAAATATTGAAGAGGGCTCTCATACAACAGACGTGATTTTTTGCCATTTTTATAGATAACTAGCAGCGCCCCGAAGTTTTACCCGCATAATTCCCGTTCCCGTGGGTATATGGGGATAAAATATAGCCTATGTTACTCAGGGTGAATGTAGCTTTCTAATGGTGATAGAATTTTGAAATCTGTCCAGTAGTTTTTGAGTTTATTCGTTTTATACAAAAATATAAAAATACAAATCTTTCCTCTTTATAATATTAGTATAGATGTAACGGAACCCTTCGTACTCAAACTCGAAAATTTATATTCATGCAAGCAGATCAAGTAACGTACTTAAATACGTTAGGTACATAATAAACACATCAAAAGTATCTAGGGATCAACATATATTTTTGCAATAACTTTTCTCCTGATTGATATTAATTAAAATTTTCTTTAAGGATTCATCAAATAAAGTGTTTTCGTTTGTCACAGTAACGATAAACCAAGTCACCTTTGCATTAATAAAGAAATTTGCCATTTTCCTAATAAAGGGATTTTTGACATTTGAACCACTAACATTAAAGTTCGAAAAAAAGACTGAAATAACAGTTTTCTTTAAAATTTTATTGGGTAACTTAAACAATTAATAATCCGTGTTTCTACCGCGAACACTAACAACACAAGAACATCGGTTTGGCATACTCAAAATGAGTTCATCCAAATCACGCTGTGGAATGGCCGCCCATGTTCGTTGCAACAACAAAAAAAGGTCTTCTTGCGACTGGATACCCTCCATATTCGGCAGAGCTCTTCTCTGTAGCATATCCCATGCATGCTCAATCGGGTTCAAGTCTGGCGACTGAGCAGGCCAGGGCAGGACATTGATGTTAGCTGCGGCGAGAGTCTGTCTTACAACTCTTGCGGTGTGCGGTCGTGCATTATCATGCATTAACTGAAATAAGGGACCGATTTGCACTTGTAGAGGAACGATGACGTCTGATACAATCGTCTCAGCATAAATTTGAGCGTTGAGGTTGCCTCTGATCCAAATCAACTCAGTTCTTCCGCCGATCCAAATACCCGCCCATACTATGATGGTTCCACCACTATAAGGATGGACTTCCTGGCAGGATTTTAATCGCTGTTGGCGTCCAGGGGTTCTCCAGTGTCGTATACGTCTTGTATCCGGTCTCATACCAAAACGAGACTCATCAGAAAAGCACACGAAACGCCATTGTTCTTCTGCCCAATTTCTGTGTTCAAGAGCCCATTGATATCGAATCCTACGATTGTGCATTGCTATAGGTGGTACCCGTAGCGGTCTTCGGGAATGAAGGTTCACTTCATGCAAGCGGTTTCTGACTGTTTGGTCGCTAATTAAGTTCCCTGAAGAGTGATGAAGCCTCACGGCTAACATCATGGCGGTTATTGTTGGAGCTCTTCGAGTTAAGATTTGAATGTATCGGTCTTGTCTCCGTGTGGTGCAGCGATACCGTCCTCCATGACGCTCAGCCAAGGTAAGCGAAGAGCTCTGCCGAATATGGAGGGTATCCAGTCGCAAGAAGACCTTTTTTTGTTGTTGCAACGAACATGGGCGGCCATTCCACAGCGTGATTTGGATGAACTCATTTTGAGTATGCCAAACCGATGTTCTTGTGTTGTTAGTGTTCGCGGTAGAAACACGGATTATTAATTGTTTAAGTTACCCAATAAAATTTTAAAGAAAACTGTTATTTCAGTCTTTTTTTCGAACTTTAATGTTAGTGGTTCAAATGTCAAAAATCCCTTTATTAGGAAAATGGCAAATTTCTTTATTAATGCAAAGGTGACTTGGTTTATCGTTACTGTGACAAACGAAAACACTTTATTTGATGAATCCTTAAAGAAAATTTTAATTAATATCAATCAGGAGAAAAGTTATTGCAAAAATATATGTTGATCCCTAGATACTTTTGATGTGTTTATATTCAAACTTGCCATTAAATACGAGACTATATTAAATACGCTTCTCTGCTAAGTCAATCACTGACAATATCTAACTGGCGATACAGTTCCAAATTCAAAACTCTCCATTCCAAATACGATCGATAGGTTCTCGTTCAATTCTATACAATGAAACGACAGTTAAATTGGAACACTCGCTGACTCTCATGATAAAATATTAACACACCGCGTTTCCCTTCCTAGACCTGCAGTAATTACACAAATCTAGACTTCAAAGCGGACTAATCAACGCTTTAAATATTCACGATGAGAATACACGACTCGCACACAAAAATAGACCAGATTATTAGAAATGAGAAAGATCGATACATCAAGTACCGTCGACAAAATAATCCTATTACTTTATGCTACTCAGAATCCTGTAAGAGCATTAATATTTTTTATGTTCGATTTATAAAACAAAGGAATGATTTATATGAAAATATGACGGCTATATTTGCATAGATAAATTCTGTACATAATAAATGTTTGATGTGGGCTAAAGCGAATGTTTGGTTTGTGAGAGTGACAGTGGTGTTCATGTTTTTGTGTACGCCTATCATCGTTTCTGCTTTAAGAGTGTGTACGCCGTATGGCATTTAATACAAATTTTGAATTCACTATTTTACGAAATGACTGAACCGATTTTAATGAAACTTCACACATATAAGCAGGATACATATGTCTAATAAGTTAGTTAAAAACATTTTCGAAATGTTTTATTAAAAAAAGATAACTGGAAATTTATGTTTGTACTAGCTTCTGCCAGCGACTTCGTCCGCGTGGAATAGTTACTTTACCCCCGATTTTGAAACTCTCAGCCCGATCGGTTTAAAATTGACAAAGTTTCATACAAACGTTCATCTTAAACGTCCATTATTTTATCCCCTTGGGGGTAGAATTAATCAAAATCCTTTCTTAGCGAATGCCTACGTCATAACATCTACCTGCATGCCAAATTTCAGCTCGATCCGTTCAGCGGTTTGGGCTGTGCATTGATAGATCACTATGTGATCCCGTTTTCCCAACATTTTCCTTCGCTGCTCTGCTCCTATTGATTGTAACGTGATGAAAAGTATACTATAACCTGCCCAGGAGTATGAAGAATAATTGCACCAAGTTTCGTTAAAATCGGTCGAGTAGTTTTTGTTTCTATAAAGAACATACAGACAGACAGACAGACAGACAGACAAAAATTTTACTGATTGCATTTTTGGCACCAGTATCGATCACTAATCACCCCCTGATAGTTATTTTGAAAATATATTCCTTGTACAGAATTGACCTCTCTACAGATTTATTATAAGTATAGATAGATGGAACATTTAAAATGGGTCTAATTTAACTGTAACACTATTTATCGAAAATGTTTTCAACTAACTTTTTAGACCTATGTATCCTGCTTAAATGCGTGAAGTTTCATTAAAATCGGAAGTTATTTCGGAAAATAACGACTTGAAAATTTGTATGAAATGCCGTTTGGCGTATACGCTCTTAATAATATTTGGAGTCTGCTTTAAGAATAGGTATCTGCTGTCTGGCTTTATTTGGCTCGACTTTGGGCAGATCTCGATTTAGAAAACGACTGTCTGGGTTGCCGGAATTCGGTAAAAGTTTTGTAGTTCTAAAAGAGCCTAAAGGCGGCGTTAGACGCTGAATGTTTTGAGTTATTTCTTAAGACTTACCCTCTTTTAGGTGCTTTCTTAATTAGCTCTATTAAAACTTTACGTTTCTAGGCTGCGAGATAACATAGACTTTCAAAGTAATTCCAGGTATTCTGAGGGTAGGTTTTTAGCAATAAATAGCGGTAGGAAGCATACCTACCTATAAACCTCGTGTCCATATTGTGGGACAGGTATTTCAATCTGAATAGCCTTTTTCAAATAAGTTTGGTCGGCATCTAGTTTAACCAGATGTCAAGTAATACCGATATTTCATATGGGGCTGTCTTCATGACTCCCACAATCCAGTACCTCGGTAGCACGAAACCCCTTGGCAAGATTGGTATCACATTTTCTGGCTTCTACCTTCCCGTAACGACTGGCAAAGATTAAACATGTATGTAGAACTGGGAAAAGTATCTAGCTCCAAAAATTACATAACCACGTCCCAGATATTCAGGTGTTCCAGCCATTTCTGTCGCCACCTTTAAACTTTAAATAGAAGCGACCTACTTTCCACTTGATAACGTGATTCGCTATATTTGACTACACTCTGTCTAGTCTTATTAGCTTGGTAGTTTCTGACGTATAAAAGTCAATGTTGCTTTATATGTGCTGTATTTTTTACATCCAATCTAGCCAGCGAATTTTATAAAGCATCACATAAAATTATTAGCGGAAAGATTAGGCAGAAATGAGCCACAATGATTTGAGATACAGGTGTGTGAAAGAGAGTAAAACTGACAGCGTAAACTACTAAGTCCTATGACGTTTTTTTTTTTTTTTTTTTTAAAAAGAAACCTTTAATTCCCGATAGCATCATGAAGATCAAAACAAAAACAATAAAACAATAAAAAAAAAAAAACAATTTAAAAAAAAGTTTTTGCTGCCAGTACTTTACGGAACATGTGCATACGTGTGTCCCTTGAGCCGTATAAAGTCATTTACGTATTATTATAGTATTAAAATTTGTCATGTCAGGTCTAAACCGTCCGTCTATTCACCATCAATAATAAATGTAGTAATCGCTAGCGTCGGCTGTAAAGGGGAATATTAAAGCCAGAAACTAGGACACTTTTGTTCTAGAAATGCTTCTTCGAATTGAAGAATTACTATAATAGATCTACATAGTGTGTTTTCCATTTTATATGGGAAGTATCTACTATCGATTTCTGCTGTGTGTGTCTCGTAATAGTGAATGTATTGCTGAACAAGTTATTGGTTGCAGAAAAGTCTTTTAGTGAAAAGTTTTGGTATGTTTTCCAAAACAGAAATCATAAATTAAAAATTACTTACTAAATGTTCTTTTTGGAGATACGGATTGGGAAATGAATGAGTCTTAGAGCCAAATTGAAAAAAAAATGCCTTGCGAATTTCAGCGTGGAATATGGACGATAGACCTTTACAAATACCTACTGCTATCGAGAAGCACATAATGAAGGTCTCATCCAAGAAAAATTGTACTAAAAACCAAGATTTTTCCTCTTTTATGGAAGATTTTCCTCACGTTTCTTAGTCGCTAGAAGGCCGTGATTTCGGCTTTATCTCTCACAGGCTCGTAGCTAAATAAATTAAATTCCAGGCTTTTCTGCCCCATTAAGTTTTAGCAGTGCTTCCTGACGTCTTCTGAGACGTTCGTGATTAGCTAATGTCGTTCGTACTCAGTCGTGATTGGTCGATAAAAGTTTAATCTCGCGCCAGATTGGCTGTGTGATATACTTTAGTTTACGTGATACAAACATTGATTCTTTGTTAGGTCGTGGAGAAGTTTTTTATTGCAAAAGTTCTTTTCAAATGAAGATTTCTTACTGATCGTCCTTCCTGGTATTTATTACATTCAATTATTTGGTTGGAATTTGTATTCCTGTTAGATTATTAACAATATATTTTGTTTTTTATTTGTTGTGCACCTACCACTGTGTTGTCTTTTTAACCCAAAGGTTGACTGGTAGAGACTGCCTTGTTCCATTAAGTCAGTATATGTACCACTATTGTACATAATAATATACAGTTTAGAAAGAAAGAAATAAAATGTTAAGTACATTTTCTTTCTTTCTAAACTACATTGCTACAAAACGACATACATTTATGGATTTTAATACATTATTAAACCATTACGGACTTTTTGCCTAAATTTTGAACATTAATTCCAAATATTCTGCCGTTTTTATCATGCATCAGATATCACTTGCAGAACAATAGTTTTTCTCGAATGGTAGATGTATGTGTGTATTTATTTCACAGTACTGCCATATATATTCTGAATAAATAAATAAATAGTCAGTTACTGAACCCAAATTGCGTACTGAGCACCCAGCTTCGCAATGGTTATGCTCATGATGAATTCGCTCACAACTCTCAGTATAAAGTGATTCCCAAACGGTGTGGAGTAGTGGTCGCCGAGTGGTAAACGGCTCCGACTTACGAATTGTAGGTCGCGGGTTCAAACCCAGCCAGGCGCATTACTTTGTGTAATTAATTTCATCACCACTGCTCTCAAAACGGTGAAGGAAAACATCGTGAGGACACCGGCATGTCCTAGAATCAAAAATTCGAAGACATGTGACATTCACCAACCCGCACTGGGCCCGCGTGGTGGATTACGGCCCATTCCCTCTCCTAGAGAGGAGGCCTGTGTCCCAGCAGTGAGAACGTTAAAAGGCTGATTATGCTTATGCAAACGGTGTGTATGACTGTGTCCGAGGTTTTGCGAGCTGTGTAACAGCGACTTGTTGCTCCTTATTACTTAATAGCTTCTGTCCGCGACTTCGTCCCCGTGGAATCCCCGATTTTAAAACATTCTTTATTGCTGCTCCGCTCCTATTGGCTTAAGCGATGATATATAGCCTAAAGCCTTCCTCGATAAATGGTCTATTCAACCCAAAAAGAATTTTTCAATTCGAACCAGTAGTTCCTGAGATTAGCGCGTTCAAACAAACAAACAAACAAACTCTTCAGCTTTATAATATTAGTATAGATGTGGCACTAAAGCCTCTGCTACCCAAACACTGCTATTAAAAATCTGTTTGATGCTCTGCTCAGAAGCTGAGAAATAGAAGTCATACCATCATCATCTGCCTAGCCTTTTCCCAACTATTTTGGAATCGGATTCAGCTAAATACCAGTATTCACAACCCATTAACCGGATAACACGGTACTACAAGACTGGAATCAAGAAGTCATATATGCTTGTCAAATAAAAATATGTGTGCGATTCACAATTGGCAAAAGCCTCGCTGCAACTAGATACTAAAGAAAACGGCTTATTACTTTTTCAATTTCATCCTGTCCATTTATATTAAAATCACGAGTTCATCTCTAAAAGTCAGAGGAAAATGATAGAATGAAAGTCTTTGATTACTCAATTTTAATTAAAACGAACATTATTGCAGTGTGCAGTAAAATGTGTTACGTCTCTATAAAATCGGGTGTTGTGTTTTCCGTCTTTATCTTTCTTGGGGGTGGCGGGTGTTGGTGTCTCGCTCGCACGTACGTCACCGGCCCTGGACAGGCTTCGGCAAGGGGCAAGCTACATTGATTTTATTGTGATTCGGGTATGTTCGATACTACGATGTTTGGTTATTGGACGTGGCGGCTTCGAATGGCCGCTCTGCTGTCAGTTTTGGCTTGCAGAAACTTGGAGGAAAAGGCTCGGCTTTTGTATGTCTTCTTCGCTTTTGTTATTTTAGTGTCTGTGTTTCGCTGGTTCGTATAAAGAGTGAATAGATATCTATTTTTATACAGGCTTTTGTTACCGTCTGGACCATAATAGAACGAATTTAGTACAAGCCTTCCTAAATTGGGTAGTTCCAATTTAAGAGACTTGTTCCAAACGACTTTCAATTTATCAAGTTGCGTAACAAATTCATCTTCAGTTGAGTAACTCAATAATAAGTTATTTCCTTTTTAAGATGTCTTCTAAGATCTAGGTCCTGACCTACCCAAGTAATCTTGTTATCGACTTTTCATTTTCACTGATTGAATAAGCAAGTTTTCTAATAAAATCAGAGATATACACGTTGCAATAAGCGTTATATCTTGGAAAATTGAATAGGGATGTTTCCTGAGTAAAAAATATATGATTATGTTTAGTCCGTCAGTTAGATTATAGAACAATATTGGACACGTATTTTTTCATTTATCAAATCTATAAACACTGACGAAGATACAAATCATCAAAGATCAGGAGTGGGGGCTTGTGACGTCACAGCTCGGTAAAAATTGTACCTAGTAGTGATGTCACACGAGTTTTCAACGCACTGTATCATCTTCATTTTTTGTTTACGTAGGAAGAGTTGGATGGCGAACATTGATAATTGTTTCAGTTTCAAAAATAAAGAATAGGTGTGGCACAAGTACTTGAAATTACTCATAAATTACATGAACATTTTTCTACAATAGGGTAGTTAACTAAAAAAATCTAATTAGTCCGTCTGATAGATCTCCAAAAAATATTGGAAACGTATTTTTTCTTTTTTCACGTAAACAAAAAATGATGACGATACAGTGCGTTGAAAACTCGTGTGACGTCACTACTCGCTACAATTTTTACCGAGCCGTGACGTCACAAGCCCCCACTCCTGATGTTTGATGCTTTGTATCTTCGTCAGTTTTTATAGATTTGATAAAGGAAAAAATACGTGTCCAATATTTTTCTATAATCTAACTGACGGACTAAACATAATCATTATATTTGTTTACTCATGAAACATCCCTACTGTACATATAAACATCTGCATGTAGTCACTCACTGTTCTCAATTCCCACACAAATCACAGCTAATAGACAATCAGTGTTCTCTGCTAGTCTAAAGCATCCTTACAGTGCATCTATTGGCAAATTGGCTTCTCACACACAACTCCACGTGACTCAATCAACACAGTTGTCAGGCTGCATCCTGACCTAGTAGGTTGGCCTATTATCCTATCACGGCATCACCCTTACTGGGTGCATCCTGTTAAATATGTAGTTGCGTTTGTTCTACGTGCGTGACACAGATGAATTTGATTGGTTGCATAACACGTGTAATAATTCGTTTCATTGATAAAATCTATTTTTTTTACTCCGCTTCTCGTATACTTTGATGTTTTGCAACATGTTTATAGTCTTCTGAAAATATCGTTTGTTTATCGACTAAAACAATTTTAGCAAGAATACGATATGACCATATTTTGGCTATTTCTCTAAACATTGACTTAAACTATTTCTTTAATTTGCATCCTTCATAATTTCTTTCACTTCTGACCAGGAGCCCAAGTCTGTTATTTTTATAAATTTGTCATTCCAATACGATCCCATCGTCATTTTGCTAAAAGTTCGTAATCTGCTAAAGTCATAATGGTCGGTCAATGGTCTCGTAATACTTTTTGATAACCGAGCTATTAAAGCAATGACTGCACAATAACGTTTTAATGGTAGGTCACTGATCAAAGGAACTGTCAAAATTTTAGCAGAATACCGAATACGTCTGTCATTATGTACGAGATTACCATTCTATGCCAGTGGCGTGCAGTGGTTCGAGTTAGGGTAGGCCAGAGAAAATGTCCAAATAAATTTTAAAAATAAACCACATTATTCAGGGTTCATTTTTAATGAAATGAGTTTTTATTTTAATTTTTTTTTTAATTCCCTATTTAAAAAAAAAAACACCAAATTTCAACCCTGAATAATGTGGTGTGTTTTTTTTTTGGACATTATTTTCTGGCCTACCCTAACTCGAACCACTTCACGCCACTGTTCTATGCCATATCTTTCAATGGAGTGTCAGTGATTGACCACTGGAAAGTCATAGTGACGCTTAATTATATTAGTAGATTACCAAACTCGTAAAAATCAACCATTATGAAATCAATGATAGACCATTCTGACACTATTGTAATAGCAGACTTGAGGCCGAGATCGAAACTTATGATGACACAATTTTTAGTTTACAATTTCACATCTACAAATATTGTCCGAATTCCAATCAATACCGTCTCTCCCCCGTGTTCAGCTGTTTGAACCTTGAGTTTGCCCGGGCCTCCCCTTCCCGTTGCAGCCTCGGTTTCGGCTGTACTAACCTTGTGTTCTCGGGCGAGTTCGAGGTCCGAAAGCAGGTCAAGGTCAGATTTATCATTTACATGGACACCTGTTTCCTTCCAACAAGCGAAAACAATATCTAACTTTCCATTAATTCCAATTTTGCTGTTACAATCATCCTTACTAATATTATAAACTAGCTGCTGCCCGCGACTTCGTCCCCGTGGAATTCCCGATTTTAAAACATTCTTTATCGCTGCTCTGCTCCTATTGGCTTAAGCGTGATGATATATAGCCTAAAGCCTTCCTCGATAAATGGTCTATTCAACCCAAAAAGAATTTTTCAATTCGAAGTAGTTCCTGAGATTAGCGCGTTCAAACAAACAAACAAACAAACAAACTCTTCAGCTTTATAATATTAGTATAGATGTGAAAGCGTGGATGTTTGTTACGCTTTCACGCAAAAACTACTTGACGAATCATCGTGAAACTTTGTACACATATTCTGGGAGGTACTAGAATTAACATAGGATAGTTTTTATCCCGGGATTATGTTCCCTTGGGATAATGTCCGACATTCACGCGAGCGAAGCTGCGGGCAGCAGCTAGTAGTCCATAAATTTATATCTATACTAATCCATACTAATATTATAAAGAGGAAAGATTTGTATTTTTGTATGTAACGAATAAACTCAAAATCTACCGGACCGATTTCAAAAATTCTTTCACTGTTAGAAAGCTACATTCACCCTGAGTAACATAGGCTATATTTCATCCCCGTATTCCCATGGGAACGGGAACTACGCGGGTGAAACCGCGGGGTGCTGCTAATAAGCTATAATTTTATACTTCACACCCTTGTTGTTAGTTCCTTAAAAGGCAAACTCAGGCACGAAACTGAGACTTGACCAAGATAACGTCTGGACTTGAGAAGAACTCCGAGTTTGTCTCGGTGTTTCTTCTCAAATTCAGATGAGAAAAATCGCAATACCTTATCAAGTTTTAAAAAAATCATCTAAATATATATAACTCAAAAGTGACTGACTGACATAGTGATCTATCAACGCACAGCCCAATCCACCGAACGGATCGGGCTGAAATTTGGCATGCAGGTAGATATTATGACGTAGGCATCCGCTAAGAAAGGATTTTGATTAATTCTACCCCCAAGGGGAAAAAATAGGGTATGAAACTTTGTATGAAACTTTGTCAATTTTAAACCGATCGGGCTGAGAGCTTCAAAATCGGGGGTAGGTAAAGTAACTATTCTACGCGGACGAAGTCGCGAGCAGAAGCTAGTTTGACGTATAAAAGCGTTAATTTAAAATAAATTAACAGAACAAAAATATCATCTACCTCATCCCGAAATCTTTCCCTCTCAACAACCTTGAGATTCTCTGGGCCTATCCCGATGCATCCTTCAGTTCGGTTGTCGCTGTGCTAACCTTTCGTGGCCGGGCGGGCTCAAGTCCCGAACCAGGTCAAGGCTAGCTGCATCAATAGGCAGCTTCCTGTGGGAGTGGGTATTGACGTGTGCAGCTGTAATAGTACTCTAGTTAGTGGTATGATTGATTGTTGCTCGGGAATTTGCGAAATTGGTACCTACATGATGGATGTGGTCGGTTCTCAATGGTTCTGTTTTGGTGGATTCGTTTCTGGAATTATGCCAGTATTCAGATGAAGTGAAGGATAAGTTGGTATAGGTTCAGAATCGTTGTTTGTATGACTTTAGAAAATGGTATTTTTTGCACTAATCTACATACATTCATTCTAAAAGACTATTAAAGTGTAGCTTTTTACACTGTGAAAAATTTCGTATATTTTTTTAAACACCTTAAATTATGCTTATATTTCGATATCTTATATCTGGTTTATTCATTTAGATACATACATACAATTATATTTTTAAATAATAATATAATCTATACTAATATTATAAACGGGTAACGTTTGTGAGTTTGTGACATTGTAAGGGGTAATCTCGTGATCTACTGAACCCATTTTCAAAATTATTTCACAAATAGAAAGTTACGTTATTGTGGAGTGCTAGTATATATATATGTACATACATAGTAGCCCACAGGTATTGGGAACAGGGTCCTTGCTATCGGTCAGGGGCGTGCAGTGGTTCTAGAGTAAGGGTAGGCCAGACATAATGTCCAAAAAAAAAGCTCACCACATTCTACTGGGTTGAAATCACGATACGGAACGATGAGAAACATATAATTTTAAAAACTCACCAAATTCAAATCACGATATTCTGACGATACAAACTACTCTTTCTAGAAGTATTGAACAAAATGCACAGAAAACAAAATAATTTGTGCGTACACACATAGCCAGTTATTAAATATGTTTCATAACTCTGAGGATTGAAATGACGAGTACGAGATGAATTATTTTTGAGTTAATTCTCGTAACTCGGGTATACATCTACCTTTAGAAACAACTTGAATCTTATCATTATACGATAGCTGTGAAAACTTACCTTTTTTTAATCTCTAACAAACACATTGTCAGCACAAACTTCACAATTTAGGACCATTTTTAAGTATGTAAACAAATGGTCAGTGTGTCATCTTAGGGAATAACTAAACTTTAATATTTACACTACTTTATGACTCAAAACGAATTACTTATAAATCAATGCACTATGATTTATAACACTCAACAACAAAATATTCGAACGACTATTGCTTGTCACATGAAACAATATCAACAATATGGCTTCTCTTTTTCTTGCAAAAATATCATTTAAAAAGACAATCAATACACTTCCAAAAAAAAATGCTACATGGTCCTATCGTAATCTTTAAGAATGACATGTAATGACATTTTGCCGGGTTATACATCATAACCCGCCAAAATTGACAATTGTCAATGTCAATGTCAACAGAGTTGCCAATTTTATTTTTCTAATTCCCTTTAAACCAAATTCTCAAATTAAGTTTGGAAAATTTGGGGAGAAAAGTTAAATTCTTGCGGTTTTTAATTATATTTAGAGGGTTATTAATTACAACTTAACATTTATTTTGTACATTTTATACTTTTGATAATACTAACCAGTTTTTTTAAACTATATCTATAAGTTATTAAGGAAATTATTATTCTCAAATTGGCAACCCTGTTAAGCGATTTCCATTCATAAAATTTTACTACTTGTCCTTGAATTGTGTGGTGAACCAATCAGGACCCGTGTAGTGGGCTCCAGCGAGCCTAGAAAACGCCCATAATTTATACATGTGTGTGTAAATTATGAGCGTACATATACAAGAACATTTGCACACATGCATAAATTTATCAATTGAAATAAGGCACTCCGTATTGTGGCCTATGTGAACCGTTTCGTAGGAACAGCGTAGTTTGAAATACGTCACACGCACGGGCGCGGGGCGAGAAGTTGCTATAAGCATTATACTAGGCGTTATGAGTTATTAAATATTTTTGTTTTATTTTATTGCATAGTTACAATAAATACATTTGTTTTATTTATCCGTTGCTATGGTAGGGTAGGCTTAGCCTAATTGCCTATATGGAGCGCACGCCCCTGCTATCGGTGGTCAGAAATCCAAAGAGAGGAACCTTAGTAAAATACGCCTCGATATCATAATAATAAAATAAAATAAAAACTAGTATTATGGTATCAAAGCTGCCATTCTACATAGAAACTCGCCTTCATAAATTAATACAATTACGGATAAAGCTGTTATTTCTAAAGAGACCGCACAACCAGCCGATTAAAACCATAACTCGTTAGTTTTTCAGCGGAATGCTGTAAATATCGGTGGACGGTGACCATATTGAAATAATCGCCCATAACCGCGGCGTGCCGTTCCGTTCTTATTTCGCAAATACTTGAGCAATCTGCGGTATGGTAATTATGTGAAATTGTGATGTGGGTGTTTTATATTATAATATTAAAAGTTGTCGGATTTTAAGCCCCGTATCAAAACGTCCTATTAGCAAATCATCCTATTGGCAAAACGTCCTATTGGCAAAACGTCCTTTTAGCAAATTGTCCTATTGACAAAACGTCCTATTAGTAAAACGTCCTTTTCGTAAATCGTCGTTTTTGCAGAATATCCTAAAAATAAGAGAATGGTAAAAGTGTACACAAACATAAACATGAGATTTTTAATTTTTCAAGTAAACACAGATAGATTTTTTAATTAATTTAATATTTGCTAAATTATTTTTACTAGTTTACTTAATTTAAACGTTAGTCAATACTAGCTTCTGCCCGCGCCGTTTCTTTTGAATTGGGTTAAGAGTAAAATATTAGGAGATGAATTTCTGATATTAGCGGCTAGGAACGGCATTAAATGTTAGTAAAAGTTTTTGAAACTTCTTATGAGACTCATTTTTTCAAGTCAAATTATATAATATAATTGTCAAGAGCGAACACCGTGTAGCCATAAAGTTTGCTAAGAACTAACAGTACGAAAAGATTTATAGACTTTTTTTTTGTTCTGTTCAAAAATAAAGTACTTTAAATCTTGAAATAATTCCGTGACACATTTAAACAGAACACACACACACACGGTCTTATCGCTGTGCACCTGGTTCCAGGACGAGAAATAACATACACAAGTTTACACAACGTACCGCGCATAAACTCGCACAGTTTTAGTGAAAAATATGTTCCAAATAAAACTTACTGCCGTGGACCACAGGCCCCACAGCTCCGCACAAATTCTGAACAACACGTAAATTGTCCAAACCGCTTGTGACACTTATTTAGATTAGAACACAGCTCTGTTATTCTGGCAGTGTAGTTACAAGTTACACTGATTTCAATTTAGTTTTGAAAATGGAAACATAGTCCAGCAGCCAACTTATTGTTCGGTTAAGCCAGTCTTTCCCAAAGTGGGCGATAACGCCCCCTTGTGAGCGCTGCAGGTCTCAAGGGGGGCGGTAAGAGACCCAGAAAGAAAATGGGGGCGTTGTGTTAGAGGCCCGGGGGGTGATTTGTAATTTTTATATTATAGTGGTTTTTAAATAGGTGAAAAAATGGGGGCGCTAAAAAAATATTTATTCTCAAAGTGGGCAGTAGACAAAATAAGTTTGGGAACCACTGGGTTAAGCAGTAACCAGCCTTAGTGTGCTGAACTGCGAGTGGTCAATTCAAAAAAAGAAAAAAAAAAATAAAGCAGCCAACTGGGTTGTGCTCGTGGTCACATACGCAGTCCCCCGCATGTAGAATAACATTCTATTCAGCTTTATTATGTTAGGCTGGAAGCCTAAGCCTTACATAGTTGGGACACACTAGTGAAATAAAAAAATGGAAGTTTCTGGAGACAAGATTCTTTTTTCCCCTTATCCTAGTGTTCATCAAGTTAATGATGTACCCTAATGTTATTACAATCTAGCCTTGTACATAGACTAATAAGTAATTTAATTAAAACTTAAACTGCTATATTGTCTTTACTAAGAATGTGTCCAATGGCACTTTTCTTATTGTCTCTATTAAGGCGAATACACTTCGTTCATGTGTTTATTTGGTAACACTGTGCTACATTACACTATTCACTTTAACGAACACTAAACACTAACTCGAACGGTTTTGTTCTCTTAAGTCTTCTCACTATGTTTGTGTGGTCGAGAAGCTGGAGCTGGACACAAGAAATGAAAAATGTTGCGTCGTCTGCCTAGCCTTTTCCCATCTATGTTTCAGTTTCTAGTTCTCTCGAATGCAGCTGTTACCAGAATTTTAATTCCAGGATTTTCCAAAGGCTTCCAGGTTCCAACTGAATCAGAAAATAATGTTATAAAATTGGCGCAGACTAATTTTTTTCTTCATTGTACCTATGTAGCACTCTATAATTTATTTATGGATGGGGAATCATCGAGTCACTTGTTCAGCTCTGGGTGGAACAGAAGGGAGTGTCAGACTCTTACTGACTAAAACGCACCCGTGTTCCTCCTAGCGCCTTTTGCATTCCAGGGCCGCAGAAAGTCTTCCGAACAAATTCCGCAACCCTAGCAGGCACGGCATTCGTGGGTCCTCTCTTAGCACTCTGTGGTAGTGTGTACATTTTGTTCCCGAGAGTGATTTTCTTTCTCCGTATTTCTCGAATCACTCAGCCCTCCAATACTAATTTGCCGGAAGTTCATGGAGTAGCACCCCAAAGGGATGATTTACCCTCGGTTAAATGGGGTTTTTTTCATAATGATGTCGCCTTTGAGGATTCGTTAATGCCGTGCGCATTCAAGCAAGAAAAGTGAGGACTTTTTTCTTTTCATTCAAATCATAAGCCTTGGAGAAAATTCATCGTTCGTTATGATGTGATAGACTAAAAATATTTTTTGTTTAATTTTAAGCATGATAGAAGAGCAATCGGTACCTATGGTATAGTTTAAATTGTAGGTAATATTGAAGCCTGATCAGTGTACTTAGTGTGAGTTCATTTTGCAAACATTTTATAATTATATTAGGCAAATTATACATTTAAACTGTAAACACAAGCTACATGCTCCTTTCCTCCTTAGCTCTCAAACGCGCGGTCTCCTGGCAATAACGGAATCCTATTTTTCCCATACAATTCGATATCAACGAACTTTAACGTTAACGCGATCAGTTTTGAAACTCAGAATATTGAGTCGTTTGAAAGCCAAACAAAAACTGAAACGAATCTGTTGATTTTTACCTTAAAGCAGAGCTATCTCAGGCTGTGCTACGTACTTCTGTAGTTTAAAAACGGTTGTGCCGAAAAAATAGCATTGATCTACTATTTTATACATAAGATTAGCTAGAAAAGCCTCTTATATACCAACAGGTAATCCTTTAACACGTTAACAGTCCCCTTAGCAACACACTAACTAAACTAGCACCAGAGCCAATAGAGTTACACTGAGTTCGTGTACCACATATGGAACACGGACTTGGCAGGCTAGTGCCACGTGTGCCACATAAGGGACACTGGTGGGTTCGTGTTAGGAATACTTGCGGTAATCTTCCACAAGCACCGATCATGTCCAGCAACGTGCTCCAGCGCAGCCAATCAGCGCGTCGCTCTCAATTCCACCGGCTGTGGGGCACTGGAGCAAATTGCTGCAATCACAACACTCCACACTAAATCGACCTGCTATGACGTTGGTAGATTTATCAACTAATGCTCAGTTATCTATACATAAAATCTCATGTCACGATGCATGTATGTTCGGGATAAACTCCAAAACTACTGGACCGATTTTAACCATTTTTTCACCAATGGAAAGCTATATTATCAGCGAGTAAGATATGCTATATTTTATCCCCGTATTCCTATGGGAACGGGAAATACGTGGGTGAAAGCTGGCTGGAGTGCTGCTAGTATACTTATAAAATCGTTTGACCTGACTATCAATGGACTATCAAAACTACTAAGAACAACAAGAAAGCTTAAATTTGGAGTACAACGTACAGCCAAAACTAAACGGACTAAGAAAATCAAATTTGTGATCTCGGTGATCACTACGAAGGTTTTCATGAAAATTTGAACTTTCAAGGGGGGAATTTCTTATGCAAAACTTTGTTCTCTGAAGCCGACATCTACGCGGACGGAGTCGGGGGCCTCAGCTAGTTATATGCACTAGTAGACCTACATGTATGAACGTGTATGTTATTTACAGCGTGAACTGTGAACGAGTCCGTAGGCTTTATTAGTTCGTAGTTGTTAATTGATGGTTTTGAGTCTACTCGTCTACTGCATTAGCATAGTTTGCTATCGCGTTCTCATCTTGGATGGCTTAAGGTGATACCCCGACCAAAACCTTGCAATAGTGCGTTTTTCTTCGCTATTCAGAGACTATTAACTCATTAGTTATGAGAAATAATCTATATGTAAAAGCACATTATTAATGGTCGATGTCTTATCATCATATTCCACGTTCTAATTGGTTTTTATGGGTTATAAAAAAAAAATTGACTTTTAAAAAATGACTAAAATTGTTGATTTTAAGCATCTGTTGCTAAAAGCAACGCTCTAATCAATTGAGGATTACACTAATGGATAGATAATTTAAAAATCTATATTATACACGTTTTATTTCATTTCCATAGATCGCTTATCTTTTTTAATCAAAATAATTCCAAAAAATGTGTGAATTCTATGATAAAAGGGCGTGCTCCGGGTGCAGGCGGCAAAGAGGGAATGAATGCTCAAGGTTATTTGGTCAGGGAAACGCCTTGTAGCGTACAAACATAAACTCCTGACTTTTTCCCATAAGCCCCCTGCTAAGGTCCTTACATACTCCTTTTGCGTCATATATCTGGTCTATATGACCACATGTCAGAATTACGCACCTAGCCTTTCTGAAGAACATCACCTAATTGGCTAAACAAACTAAGATATTCTAGAAACGTTACACGAAACGTAAGATTCTAAACAAAGTGATTTCATTCACTCAGAAGTAAAATAAACGAAAAGTTAAGTTGCAGGCCAGATTCAGTAGAACCTACTTCCGTGTTCGGTAAATAAAATACAGGTGGAAGAAACCACAGAAACACCAAACTTCTATATAAACTGCCCACTGCCAGATCCAGCGAACTTTTCGACGAAGAAAACATACACAATACAGTAACAAAAAATATTCTAAAGGGGCAAACTTTTACAAGCATAATATCAAACATTTTTTTCGAATAAAAATCGAACAATCAACCTGGTTTTCTAATAAAAACTTTTACACAAACAAATACATGTACCGAAGCCGTAAATTGCGCTGGATTTAATTAGCGTAATCAAAACAGAAGTGGAAAACGTGACTATGTTATGTATAGTGAGGTCCTTATGTACATGAAGAATGAATTAAACCTACTGATGAAGTACGCTACAATTGTCTATACTATGTAATATTATAAAGAGGAAAGATTTGATTGTATAGGTAAATAGGCTCCGAAACCACTGATTCGATTTGAAAAAATCTTTCACTGTTGGGAAGCTACACTATCCCCGGGTGACATAGGCTATATGTATATATAGGATCAACATCAAGAAGAACAATGTATCCACAACTTTATAACAATTTATTGATATAAAAGAGTGTCCGTGGAGTTTCTTGCACGTTCTTCTCCATAGAGATCTACGCTTTGGAACGTGCAGATAGCTTCACCTCTTTCGACCTTGACAATTCAAAAGTGCCAGTAAAGGGTTTAATTGAAATAAATGCTTTGAATTTGAGTTTATATTTTATCCCCATATTTCCACGGGAACGGGAACTATGCGGGTGAAACCGCTGGACGCTGCTAGTATAGAATATATCGTAAAATGTGATCTCATGTTGAAAATAGTAACAGCCGCATGGGTCGATCTTGTTAAGCAATGATAAACGCAGTCGACCTTTGGATGGATACCGAGATTCCTCGGTGAATTGGAAAAGAGGAAAAGCTGTCGATTTTGGCTGTCATTTAATAGTCGTTTCGCAGAAAATTTGACACCAGTCTTGCCAAGAGATACCGCATTTTACAGTTACCTAGTTCCGTGCTGGTAAAAGGCAGGCAGATTGTCTGACGAACAGGAAAATGATGATGAAGCATAGAATATACTTTTGAAAAATATTATTTTGATTGATCTTTTGGAAAGTCGTCAATCATGTGATCCAAACAATGTAGTCTTTTGAGATGAGGATTTTATAAGGGTTCAATGAACAACAATATTAAAATCATCACAAGTGAGAGGACTCGTAGAACCGACAACCGTTGGGGGAAACGAGTTCTAGAGTGGAGACCGCGTCTCGGCAAACGTAGTGTAGGACGTCCTCAGGCACGGTGGGGTGACGATTTGCACAGGACGGCTGGCAGAAACTGGATGCGAGAAGCCGAAAATAGATCTAAGTGGCGTGCAATTGGAGAGGCCTATCTCCAGCAGTGGACTGCAACAGGCTGTTGATGATGATTGATGAAATGGGAGGAGAGTCAGGCAGAAAATATTATACTTACATAATTTCTAACAGAAATTAACATAACATCTTCATATGGCTTTTCTGTTTTACTCAATAACGACATAGCTAGCCTTCAATGGAGGTGTTGCGTTCTGCAATGTCTCACAATCATCAGATATCAACATTCGTTTACTGAAACATTGAACATGTTATGAGATCTACCGAAGGTCTTCCCTGGTCAAAAGAATCTGGTTTCCAATCGCTTGTTGGTATTAGTGATTTGTTTGCGAATGAAAATATCCCATCGAATGAAGACTTGTTAAGAATGTGCGAACTATTCAAATTGAAATAGGTTGTCAGAAATTCGAGGTATAATTTCGCTAACACATGATTTTATCATCATGTTTATGTTTCCAGAATTTAGGCCAGTTCATCAACTCTAGAACACACAAACTGAACGCTAACATTTATTATAGAAATTGTTAAATTTTCAACTCTTGACAAAACTAAGTGAACGCTTTTACTGAGCCATTCATTGGATTTCTATAATGTTTTGTTAGTAAAAATGGGCTTTAGAGCAACTAGTTAATCTATAGAAGATCATGGAAGAACATTGCGTGTTTGAGGACTTTTTGGGCTATTAATATATAACTACATAGTTTAAATATACTCTTTTTCTTTCCAAGATTCTGATAAAACTGGCCTCACGGAATGTACGCGCTCGGTCATTAAAATTGTCTATCTTTAGTTCAAAGACTGCCCTAATCCGGCTTACTGTCGAGACTTCAGATTGTTTATGCAAATCTAGAAGAGGATCAGTGTATCTACGTTCTGTTTTACGTATATTTGATCTGACTTCTTTTATTTGCGAGGTCTGGGACGATTTGTCTCAGTCGTTTGAAAAATTGTATTGAAATTAGGGGATTATTCGCGTACTGTTTAAGGAGCATACTGTCAAAAACGCCTCAAATTATCTTATCTATACTTTCAAAAGTTTTTGACATTAATTTCTCTTGAATTCAAACGCTAAAAGCACGAGAATGGACGTCCTGATATAGAAACCAAATACCTATGTTAGGAATTCAGTTGAAATTGCAAGTTAAATTGAAACTGTGAAAGTTACAACATTTTAAAAATTGTTTCACAGGTATTTCTCCATGTTTTGCAATTCAACTTTTGGCAGACTAACTGTTCAAAACACTCTACTTTTCTACAGTGAAATTGTATAAATCTGACGGCAATTTTGCTCCTTGCCAGCAATGCCTTCGACCTTTTTTGCAGCTAAAACTTAGCTTAACAATGCACCAATCACTTGTAATCCGACACAACCCGGTCACACAATACCACAAAACTTAAGCTCAAAAGATTACAGTCCAACTTCGTGATTACTGAGCTATGACTTCGAGGTCACGGGTTCAAGTCCCCACAATGGCCGGTTCGTTCACCTCGTCTTACATCATTATTTGGGTTACGCACCAAAACTATGAATGGTTGCCATGCCTGAACATTGAACTTTAGCTGTGTGAAATTTCAGTCAAGTGTTTGGACTTTGGTGGTTCAAATTGTATTGTTTTGTTAGGGGCTGATTTCCAACTTTTTCGTAGCGTTCGCGTACTGCCTTTGTTGCGTTGACGCGGTACGCGGCGTAGCGTTATCGTAGCGTCGTCATTCGTTGCTTAGGCCAAGCGTTTTTGCAGCGAATTCTTAGCGTTGTAGCGTATTGTAGTAAAGGACTTCTGAAAGATAACTTGATAAATGATATTTATTTTGTAAGTAGGTTAAACATAACACTTTTACACGTCAAATATTTCTGGTCATTTTAAGCTAGATGAAATTGGTGCTTTTTAGCCGACCACCCTTTTTTTTTTGGATGGAAAATCATAAAATGACCCCTCCCGCCCTGGGTAGAGCAGTAGGGAGTGTCAGACTTTAACTGACCCACCCGTGATCCTTCTTGTGCCCTTTGCGTTCCAGGGCTGCGGTAACTCTTTCGAACAAATTCCGCAACCCTAGCAGGCACCGATCCTATGGGGCCCCGTCCTCGATAGCCGACTACCCTGAGAAGAAACACCGAAACAAAATCAGAGGTCAAAGTCTCTTTTAAACTCCATACAATCCGTACTGGTCAAGTCATATGAGAACCATGTAGGTTAATGTCTGAGGTAGCCTTTTGAGGAAAGTGCCACACAGATTTGAGTGGACCTGTCCAGACAGTGCAAGCATTTGTCAGATACCGTGTAGCTCAAACTGAGAACTTCAAGGAGCTCAACGGTTTGACGAACAATACCAAAGTAAGGACATTTGGGTAGGCCATAAGAATTGCTCAAACTGCTAGACTTACTGAAATTAGACCCTAATATGGCGATCTACATAGTCCTCACATTTTTTAAGTCAAAACTTTCACTCATAACATTACTTTAAAATTTTAAATGAATGATAGATCAAAAACAACTATGGTTTTACAGCGATTTTTGGTTGGCTAATAAATTTTCTACACTAGAAAAATCTTACACAGTTTGAATGCACAAATCTCATCTTACTTAAAACAATCCTCTATATTTTAGGCCATTATAATATGGCGGTACATACACAGTCGATGCCATTTCCAACAAGAACAAAAACAAAAGAAACAAAATTACTTACTGCTACAAGAGTCACTAATTTAGTTATGTTTAGTATATTATGTAATGAGTCATACTTACCGTAAACTCTTTGACTTTCTTTCATAGGGAAAACCGAATTACACGTGCCGCAAACAGCACACGATCAAATTACGTATTTAAGCGGACATTTATGTCAGTTACACTTTTCAGTATAACTGACATTTCAGTGTGCCTGAAATGACTGTCCATCGTCTAAGCTCGTGCAGTCAGTAAACTCTTCGAAAGGTCATTCCATACATTTTATATAACCATCCATTCGGTGCCTTTTACGGCAACATGCAACATTGACGTGGGCATACATAAATTATTGCAGATAGGGAGTTTACGAGCATAAGAAATAGTCGTTTCCTTTATTCTGTGATAAGCTAGGTCATTTAGTTGCGTCATTATTTAAGTATGATGGATTGGTAATTTAAATCTATTTAGGTTTCGTTTTCAAGTAATTTTCTGTTCTTTGAATACCAATTTTAGTATCAGGGTTTTCTTCATTTTGCTGTCGACTCAATTGCAGATAAATATGTTGCGTTAACGGCATGTTTGAAGGCATCGGTGATAAAATTCTAATGGCTATTAAAGTTGATGGTAATTGCCGTATCTTTGAGTTAGCAATTAGCTTCTTTCGAGTAAAGGTTTTCATCTGACATCGTTTGATCAAGGAACAATTGGTTATTGTGCTTGCAAGGTACGAGGAATCTCCAATGAAAACTTACCTTGCCTTTATGGTATTTTTTCGTCTATTCCTTTCATTTTGGCACTAATTATTTAGGAATCTCATGCATGCTGAAAATATTTCACAGTCAGCAAGAGTACCAGCTGATCTGACCGTCCAGGGACACTTGGGCAAAGTCAAAGATTTGGAACTATCGAAAATGGTTATCATCAATAGGATATCACGTTTGCAAAGAGAGTGTAACCGTGGCATCACAGATCCTATCAGAACACCAGCGCTAAAGTACTTATCTAGGAGAGGGAATGGGCCGTAATCCACCACGCGGGCCCAGTGCGGGTTGGTGAATGTCACATATCTTCGAATTGAAATTAATTTGAAATAAAATTAATTACACAAAGTAATGCGGCTGGCTGGGTTTGAGCCCGCGACATATAATTCGTAAATCGGGGCTAGGGATTGCAATCCAGCGGCGTTTTCAATCCAGCTGGATTCTTGCTGGATTGACCTGAATCCAGCTGGGTGATGCGGGATCCAGCAAAATGTGGAACGAAAATAAAAAGACGACATTTTTAAGACTTTTTTTATTAATTTGTACTTCTTATGATAATCTATGATATCTTTCACTTATTTGGTGATATCTTATATCAATTTGCTTTGGTTTCTTAATCATTTGAGATCAAAAGAATCAACTTAAAATTAAATAACAAAAATATAAGTTTTAGGTAAGCAATTGTTATTACGTTTATGTTTAATGATAGGATAGGACGGCTAATCAGTAGCAGTCAGTCAATCAGTCTTACAAATTCTTATAAAATTAACTACAAAAAAGGACTGTCATAATAATACTATTTCAATCTTCAATCAATTTTTTGTATCAACAGAAGCTCCGAAATAATCTTCTCTCCACTCGTTAATCGTTAATAATTAGGCAGTTTAAAAGCTGACGATAAGAGACTGAATATGTCTTTTTTTTAATTCTCTGAAAGTATGACCTTAGAAAACAAATTTTATCTATAGTCTTATCTCCCAACCTGCTTCGCACAGAATTGCATAATATGTAGCCGGCTGCTGAGACTGCCCTTTTCGCCTCTACACTGGTCGGTTTTAGGCTCATTAAATACTCATAAACCATAGATAAATGTTCACCTCGCACTCCTTCGGTCTCATAAACGCTCATTTCTTTTTTCAGGACCTTTTCGTAATCTAATGGACCACTTGCCTTTTGTTTATTAAAGTTCTCAAGTTTTAAACAATAGAAATTGATACGTTTGCGGATCCGCATCGCTGGATTCAGCACTGTTTGCTGGATCCAGCATATTTAAAAAGGCGCTGGATCCAGCTGGATTGCTGTATGCTGGATCCAGCAATTGCAATCCCTAATCGGGGCCGTTACCACTCGGCCACCACTGCTCCACATGTACCACTACTGTACACAAATTGTAAGTAGGTAATACATTTATGTACCCACGCTCATATTTAGCAGCCTCTGAAAACACGGCAGCACTCCACCAACATATATATACACATAATATGTATATATCTTTCTACACGTACTCGCGTTCCAGGCTAACCTAAAAAGCCTTTTATCCAATTTAGGTCACGCTTCAAGTGGGGTCACTACTAAGGTACCGAATTAGTTAGCAAACCGAAGAGTAATAGGGGTAGTTGACTAAAATAATCTAATTAGTCCGTCTGATAGATGTCCAAAAAACATTGGACATGTATTTTTTTTTGTCATGTAAACAAAAAACGAAGGCGATACCACACGATACAGTGCGTTGAGAACTCGTGTGACGTCACTACGTGCTACAATTTACCACGACGTGACTTCCCCAGCCCCCACTCCTGATCTTTGATGCTTTTTATCTTCGTCAATTTTTATAGATTTGGTAAAGCAAAAACTACGTGTCTAATATTTTTCTATAATCTAACTGACGGACTAAATAGAACTTTTACTCAGCAGGCATCCCTATTATCCATTGTAGGATATTTCAGAGGTTATGGATAAGTTCGACAGCTATACTATGGGAATAAATTGCCCTATTTGTATTAAATAAATTGCCTGCGCTTTTTAGAAATTAATTCTTCCGTTTTAACGCAATAGAATTCGCGTGATTGAAGTCTTGTTATCCTATAAAACCATTTTATACTAATTGTTTTTTTTTTTCTGAATAGTCCGGAATGAGAAGTCTCGTGCTCTGCTGAGTTGTTTTTAAGATTAAAGAAATTTATTTTTAGATAGGTTTCAGAGTGCCAATTCTGATTGCAAACTTTTTTCTGATTGATTGATGAATTGATTTTTTTCTGAACTCTGAAAAAACTCTGAATTTGTGACATTGATTTTCGCTGATAAGTGTTTTACTATCAGGAAGCCAATAATTATATTAAAAAAAAACAATCAAATTAATTGCGGCAGGTGCAGAAAATCTCAAATGGTGCAAATACTACCTTACTGGGAATTATGTGTTTGAGCCGTTTGGGGTTGAAATACTAGGGCCGTGGGGTCCGAGTGCTCATCGACTTCTTCGCGAAATCAGTAAGCAGTTAGTCGACTCTTCATGTGACCAGAGAGCTGGCCTTTTCTTTGGTCAACGAACTATTCAACGTGGCTATGCGGCCAGTGTTCTGTACACTTTTCCCGTTGACAGTGATGTGGACAAACTTTTCTATGCCCTATGAGTCATTCCCCCTTCCCCCTATTTTACTCCGCTTCTACATTTTTTTTTTCTATATCATAGCTAGTTTAGTTGTATTTTGTTAATAATAATTAGATTTATGCAGTTAGGTATCAAAATAATGACCTCAAAAACAAAATCAAATTCATTTCGCAATATCATCTGATTTGCGACTTCAATTTTAATGATATTTAGGATTCCGTAACCAAAGGATAAAACGGGATTCTATTTCTTCGACTTAAGACTTAAGACTTCGCTGTCTGTCCGTCCGTCTGTCTGTCACCAGGCTTTATCTCAAGAATCGCGATAGCACAAATTAGGTACATGTTTCTGTTGCCGCTAATATAACAACAAATTCTGAAAAACAGAATAAAATAAATGTACAACGGGGCTCCTATACAATAAACGCGATTATTTTACCATTTTTATAGATAATGGTACGGAACCCCTCGTGCACGAGTCAACTCGCACTTGGCACGTTTTTTTAAATATGAGAATTAGCTTTGCAGAATGAGACAATTAACCTAAACTATAACCACAAACCCAAGAGAACGTCAAACAATGTTCGAATTCCAAATTACATAAGACAATTTGCATCCAAGTAAGTGTTGCCATACTAAAGTAAAACGGTGCAACGCCCTTCAGTAAAAGCAAAGTGACCTTTTGCACTGCAATGAATATTAATGAAATACACAAAAGGGCACTTTAGGGCTCCAACATTCAGCTTATTTTACTAACAAAGTGCACCTAACTAGCAACACCGATAGACTCAATTGTTTTAAGTTATATGGTAATTTTGAGCGTTACTATTTCCGTTCTGATTTGGAAAATTATAAGAATTTGCACATGGCCTGTGTTTTTATTTAAGACTAACGGTGCCACGCGGTTTTGCCCTCATTGTTCCCGTTCCCGTGGGAATACGGGAATAAAATATAGCTTTTGTTACCCGCTGATAATGTAGCTATCCATTGGTGAAAAATTGTTAAAATCAGTCTAGTTGTTTCGGAGCTTATTCGGTACAAACATAAAAACAAAAATCTTTCCTCTCTATAATATTAGTATACATTTATCTATGAAGAAATCACCACTCTTTTCTTTTATTAAAACCCGTTGTTTTCATGGTTGAAGTTTTTTTTTTTTTTTAACGTTTTTGAGTACGAGGATTATTGAGCTTCAGAGTCCAGAATGATTTTGAAATTGTCGTACAATCATAATCAGCCTTTTAATGTTCCCACTGCTGGGACACAGGCCTTCTCTCTAGAAGGAACGGGCCGTAATCCACCACGCGGTCCCAGTGCGGGTTGGTGAATGTCACATGTCTTCGAATTTTTGGTTCTAGAACATGCCGGTTTCCTCACCATGTTTTCCTTCACCGTTTTGAGAGCAGTGGTGATGACATTAATTACCCAAAGTAATGGCTTGGTTTGAACCCGCGACCTACAATTCGTATCAGGGCCGTTACCACGCGGCCACCACTGGATGTCGTACAGTCAGGAATGTCAAAATATTTAACGAAGCTGTCTGTTTTTAAGGATATGAAATCATCAAATGACTTCTCCCGCCCGGAAGGGAGTGTCAGACTTTTACTAACTACAACCTATCCATATCCTCCCCTAATGCATTTTGCGTTGCAGGGCTGCGATGACTCTTTCGAACAAATTTCGCAACAACGAATCTGTCCCAGACCTCATCGAGGTTAGGAGCTGGCTTATCAGGCCACATGATCTGATCTAAAATGGTGATCAAATTGATTTCAGGCGCAATTACGCTTGATCGTTTTACCGAATTCGATTGTATTTACATGCAATTCGGACAAACGACCATTTGTAAATGAACAGAGTCGAGTACGCTGTGTATTCTGAATATCTAGTCCAGCTTTAGCTGCTAGTTCATTCAAAGTAGTTAACTTACTTACAAATAAATATCATTTATTAAGTCCGCATTTCCATTGCCATGACCAGTATACTGAATTCATCGAGTTCCCGCATTCGAGTGAAGATGGATCTGGAGTTTTTGAAGACCCGAATACGGGCAAACTAACGACCAAGTGTGGTTGCGAAATAAATATTGAAGTGGGGAAGACTGATATGTATGGTTCTGATGCTAAGGAGTGGAAGAACTGGAAGAGGATGGAAGAGGCTCGGAAGTCGGAACCAGCAAGAGCCAGCAAAAGCCTGACTGAGCTTGAAAATAGATTGTCCTCCAAGCCTTATATATACCTAATATAGCAGCACCCCGCGGTTTCACCCGCGTAGTTCCCGTTCCCGTGGGAATACGGGGATAAAATATAGCCTATATTACTCAAGGTGAATGTAGCTTTCTTATGGTGAAAGAATTTTTCAAATCGGTTCAGTAGTTTCGGAGCCTATTCAATACAAACAAACAAACAAACAAATCTTTCCTCTTTATAATAGTAGTATAGATTAAAATCACTAACGTTTCTTGCGTCCTTACTAAAATAATTATACAAGCTGGAGGACGAACAATGCCGTTGTGAAAGTATAGTTAAGAACCTATAGTTTGTGGAACAATTACTTACTATGCAAATTTGTAAAACCGCGAATACCAGCCGGAAAATTATAATTTTATGACGGAGGTCGACTGCCGTTTTCGTGTTTCCAGAACGTTCTTATTATGTTGTTTTGTACGTGTAATATATCGTTGTAGGTTGTTCTATGTATAGCTGAAATAGTATAGACATTATTAAATTAAAATTGTATAGTTACAAAAACAATTTTGATTTATGTAAATATGCAATTTCAGAATTCAAATATAGCACGATATGCCTGCCGTTTTATGAAGGTATTTATTTATAAGTCTCACGTCCGCATTTTAGTTATAAATATATGTATAATCGTAAATTTACCATTAATCTAATCGCACTCTACTAAGGAAAAAAATAGATGCATAACATAAGCATAATCAGCCTTTTAATATGTTCCCACTGCTGGGACACAGGCCTCCTCTCTAGGAGAGGGAATCCACCACGCGGGCCCAGTGCGGGTTGGTGAATGTCACATGTCTTCGAATTTTTCGTTCTAGGACATGCCGGTTTCCTCACGATGTTTTCCTTCAACGTTTTTTGAGCAGTGGTGATGAATTACACAAAGTAATGCGCCTGGCTGGGTTTGAACCCGCGACCTACATTTCGAAAGTCGGGACCGTAACCACTTGGCCACCACTGCTCTTAAAAAATAGATGAATTTTAGTTAAGTAGGATTTTAATTTACCTAAACGGATTAACGGAAACGTGAAACAAACTAACATTATTATCAAACTATATACCGACCACTGTTTGAATAAAACAAAGTTATAATTCAAAAATACATTCGTTTTAAACATTAAAGTTTCACAGTTTCAGACTGGACCCTGTTCATAATTCAGTTAACACGTTTTCAGTTTCGAGAACTACTAGATGGGTTTCAGCGCAGTTTGCACGTGGTCTTTTTTTTCCGGGAAATAATATTTCTGTACAAAAGTTCCGATGATATAAATCTGGCCGTTCGCAATTCTGTATTCCCCGAATCACTCATCGGCCTTCGGTTTTCCCAAATAAATTAAGCTTTTAGTCAAATTCCAACCAATTCGGATGAAATTCTATTAGTACTTGTACGGTCTGACCTTTTGGGAGATTGAAAAGATTTCGTAAAATTCTATTCAGAAATAATTGATCATAAAATATTAATACTCTTTCAATATGGTGAAGGAAAATATCAGAGAGATTGCCGACATGTTTTAGAAGCAATAATATCAAGATTTGCGACTTCCACCAACGGAAAATTTATACGCGGTTTATACTGTCTACTCCCCGTAAGGACAGTTTGAAATATTCCTCTCCCTATCTTTTTCCTACAAAGGGGTTTGTACCATTTTATAAGAATAAAACCTTTTCCCATTAACCAGACACAAATCTTTCTGGTTTCTACTGAGAAAATTCCTAACTGCATGATCCAATACTTTTGACGACACGGTTGGCGTAGTGGTTGAGTGTACAGCTGCTGCGCTACGTGTCGCGGGTTCGATCCCTGCACAGAACCAATGTTTGTATGGCCTACAGATAATTGTTTCGGGCCTGGGTGTCTTGTGTATGTGAGTTTACATGTTTGTGAACGCACCCACGATACAGGAGTAAATCCAGGAGTTTTTTTTAGTTAAAAAAAACTCCTGGATTTACTACTATTTTTGAATTATAACTTTGTTTTATTCAAACAGTGGTCGGTATATAGTTTGATAATATGTTAGTTTGTTTCACGTTTCCGTTAATCCGTTTAGGTAAATTAAAATCCTACTTAACTAAAATTCATCTATTTTTTAAGAGCAGTGGTGGCCAAGTGGTTACGGTCCCGACTTTCGAAATGTAGGTCGCGGGTTCAAACCCAGCCAGGCGCATTACTTTGTGTAATTCATCACCACTGCTCAAAAAACGTTGAAGGAAAACATCGTGAGGAAACCGGCATGTCCTAGAACGAAAAATTCGAAGACATGTGACATTCACCAACCCGCACTGGGCCCGCGTGGTGGATTCCCTCTCCTAGAGAGGAGGCCTGTGTCCCAGCAGTGGGAACATATTAAAAGGCTGATTATGCTTATGTTATGCATCTATTTTTTTCCTTAGTAGAGTGCGATTAGATTAATGGTAAATTTTCGATTATACATATATTTATAACTAAAATGCGGACGTGAGACTTATAAATAAATACCTTCATAAAACGGCAGGCATATCGTGCTATATTTGAATTCTGAAATTGCATATTTACATAAATCAAAATTGTTTTTGTAACTATACAATTTTAATTTAATAATGTCTATACTATTTCAGCTATACATAGAACAACCTACAACGATATATTACACGTACAAAACAACATAATAAGAACGTTCTGGAAACACGAAAACGGCAGTCGACCTCCGTCATAAAATTATAATTTTCCGGCTGGTATTCGCGGTTTTACAAATTTGCATAGTAAGTAATTGTTCCACAAACTATAGGTTCTTAACTATACTTTCACAACGGTATTGTTCGTCCTCTAGCTTGTATAATTATTTTAGTAAGGACGCAAGAAACGTTAGTGATTTTAATCTATACTACTATTATAAAGAGGAAAGATTTGTTTGTTTGTTTGTATTGAATAGGCTCCGAATCTACTGAACCGATTTGAAAAATTCTTTCACCATAAGAAAGCTACATTCACCTTGAGTAACATAGGCTTTATTTCATCCCCGTATTCCCACGGGAACGAGAACTACGCGGGTGAAACCGCGGGGTGCTGCTATATTATATATAAGGCTTGGAGGACAATCTATTTTCAAGCTCAGTCAGGCTTTTGCTGGCTCATGCTGGTTCCGCCTTCGAACCACTTCCATCCTTTTCCATTTCTTCCACTCTTTAGCATCAGAACCATACATATCAGTCTTACCCACTTCAATATTTATTGTGCAACCACACTTGGTCGTTAGTTTGCCCGTATTCGGGTCTACAAAAGACAGTAGTTGGTACTCGAATGCAGGAACTCCATGAATTCAGTATACTGATCATGGCACTGGAAATGACTACTTTGAATGAAGTAGCAGCTGAAGCTGGAATAGATAGTCAGAATACACGGCGTACTCGACTCTGTTCATTTACAAATGGTCGTTTGCCCGAATTGCATTTAAATACAATCGAATTCAGTAAAACGATCAAGCGTAATTGCGCCTGAAATCAATTTGATCACCATTTTAGATCAGATCTGATTTCAGATCATGTGTCCTGATAAGCCAGCTCCTGACCTCGATCTCGATGAGGCCTAGAACAGATTCGTTGATGCGAAATTTGTTCGAAAGAGTCATCGCAGCTGTCTACGCCGGAACGCAGCTATCATGAACGCGTCCAAAAGATGGCAACATTCGCGAATCAACGGTTACGGCGACAACTACAACAAACTTGATACTTGGCACGCGCTCGCGCTTAACCGCCATATTTTTTGTCGCGACGCTATTAACTTTGTAAAACTTTCTTCTATATCGGGGTCGATCAAGTTTTTTATTGTATCGCCCACAGCAGCCCTGGAACGCAAAATACATTAGGGGAGGATAAGGATAGGTTGTAGTCAGTAAGAGTTTGACACTCCCTTCCGGGCGAGAGAAGTCATTTGATGATTTCACAAAACCTTAAAAAAATAGACAGATTCGTTAAATATTTTGACATTCCTGAGTGTAGGTCATCCAGTGGTGGCCGCGTGGTAACGGCCCTGACTTACGAATTGTAGGTCGCGGGTTCAAACCCAGCCATTACTTTGTGTAATTAATTTCATCACCACTGCTCTCAAAACGGTGAAGGAAAACGTCGTGAGGAAACGTCTTGAAATGCCTTAAAACCAAAAATTCGAAGACATGTGACATTCACCAACCCGCACTGGGCCCGCGTGGTGGATTACGGCCCGTTCCCTCTCCTAGAGAGGAGGCCTGTGTCCCAGCAGTGGGAACATTAAAAGGCTGATTATGATTGTACGACAATTTCAAAATCTTTCTGGACTCTGAAGCCCAATAATCCTCGTACTCAAAAACGTTAAAATTCAAGCCATAACAAATTAAAGGTCTGCGAACGTTACTTAAAGTACGGTTAATGCCCCTCAGCAGTGCTATTCTGTAAGAACTCACGTGCGAATTCGATTCATATCTCATTTTCGATTACACTTCGTAACTCACCTGAAGTAAAAAGTATTTGATATTCTGACTGTCAAGTTAAGTTCGCTTCACCTATGTTCTCACTTAGTGGCGCTAGTGTAGTTTTCATCAAGTTACAGAATACCAAATACAGTTTTCACCGCAGAATCAGAAGTGAGAACTGGAGTGAGTTCTTACAGCATAGCATTGCAGATCTTTGTAGCTTAACTTCATCAGTACCGTCACCATCGCATATTCATGATGCCGCATCAGTTTCTGCCGCCACATACACGGTACTAGACCGTGAATCAGGCACAGCTACCCGTATTGTTTCGGGCTTTGTGTCCGTTTGTCTATCCTCTATTGTTACAATAGAAAGTTCCGAGAACAACTCGATACATATCTTTTGTTACGTTTTTAATACTATAAACCGCTTATGGGCCAGCTGTACTGTATAGAGGTATATGTTGTACGGTATTATATGGAAAATTGTATTTATCATCTTTTGTGATGATAGGATCGAATTTATTTTTGTAACGGGATTGAAGATTTTCTATTGTTGTTTGTGTCTACTGTTTGGTTGGGCGATATATTGGAAAGATGTGTGGTCGCAAAAGTTACTATTTTTACAAGGCTGGTGGTTTCATTATCTTCTGAATATACTTCGTCGTCAAACTTTAAATGATCATCAGAGTTTCTCTAAACATGGCATTCTTTTTCCTCTTTTCGAGTCGATGGTTAACTCCTTAGATTTTTGTGGCCCAGTAGGTGGCTACGTTAATTGCAGCGTCCGTGGCATTAATGAAATCCCCCAAAGAACAAGTGCATTGGCATTTGGGACACGTAGACGGGGCCCCATAGGGTCAGTGCCTGCTAGGGTTGCGGTGTTCGATAGGGTCACCGCGGCCCTGGAACGCAAAGGGCACAAGAAGGATCACGGGTGGGTTTTAGTCAGTAAGAGTCTGACACTCCCTTCCGCTCCGCCCAGAGCGGGAGAAGTCATTTGATGATTTCCCATCCAGAAAAAAAAATGGGCATTTGGGCCACTCCAATATGTGGTTCAGATTCTGAACAGGAGCGCCGCAATCACATTGAGGATCCGACGAGTCTATGAAACCCCATTTCGCCAGGTTGTGTTTGCAGCGGCCTACCTGGACCCCAAGTCAGCTATTTTTATAAATTTGTCATTCCAACACGATCCCATTGTCAGTTTGCTAAAAGTTCGTAATCTGCTTAATTCATAATGGTCGATCATTGGTCGGTCAATGGTCTCGGTAAACTTTTTGATAACCGAGCCACAGTATTACAATATTTTTCCTACAGTATGGCAACGCCTTTGATGTTGCGCGATGCCGCCGCCAGTGTAGGTACTTACGCTGCCACACGCAAATATGGAAGGGTTGTCACCAAATGGGAAATAAAACAATTGTGATTATTACTATTATGATGTAATCATTTATTCATATTTACATTCAAAATAATTGTGATTATTAAATCTAATATAATTATTGATTAAAAGTGTAAACCACATACGTACCTACATGTTATATAACAAGGATGTTTCCTGAGTAAAAAATATCTGATTATGTCTAGTCTGTCAGTAAGATTATAGAAAAATATTGTTCACGTATTTTTTCCTTAATTAAGTCTATAAAAACTGACGAAGATAAAAAGCATCAAAGATCAGGAGTGGGGTCTTGTTACGTCACGGCTAGGTAAAAATTGTAGCGAGTAGTGACGTCACACAAGTTTTCAACGCTCTGTATCGTCTTCGTTTTTTTCTTATTATATGAAAAAAGAAAAAATTACGTATCCAATATTTTATGGAAATCAATTCGACGGAGTTATCAGATTTTTTTAGTCAACTACCTTATTGTACAACTGTTTCAATTACCGTCTTTGACAAGTTTCTATCCATAACTCGCGCCTGGAAAGTAAGTAGGTGCCTATAAATTCAATAAACAAACACATACCTTTACAATTATAATTATCAGACATAAAATTATAAGGAAAAGTGGCCAAAATTGTGTGCACAAGTCATTTTTGTCTTAGAGGCGGCGGCGGGGCGTCTGTAATATTCCATAAGTCACACTTCCATAAGTACACAAATGAAAAAACCTAACAGAACAGTTTGTGCGCACCATTATAGAATTAAGTATAATAAAATTATTACACAAAAAACACGCCCGCGTCTGCCCTTCGCGCTCGGTACCGCAAAGTAAGCGTGTTTGCGGTACGCGGCCCGCGTCGCCCGACACCCCGCGAGTTCCCCTCCGTTGCTCTGCGCAAGTACATTCGTTGCCGTACTGTAGGGAAAATTGTAATACTGTGACCGAGCTATTAAAAGCAATTACTGCACAGTGACGCTGTAATAGTAGGTCACTGATCAAAGGAACTGTCAAAATTTTAGCAGATCACCGCATACGTTTTTTTTTAATGGAAAGTCATCAAAGTGTCTCCCGCTCTGGACGGAGCGGAAGGGAGTATCAGACTCTTACTGACTAAAACCCACCCGTGTTCCTCCTAATGCCCGCCGCGTTCCAGGACCAGCGGGCGTACCATGAGGTGTTAAAACGTGAGTCTTCCGAGCGAGAAAGAGGGATAGAGTTATACACCCTATATAGCTCCATCCCTTTTTCTCGCTCGGAAGACTCGCGTTTTAAGACGTCATGGTACGCCCACAGGTGACTCTTTTGAACAAATTCCGCAACCACTTTACATTGACCTAGAACTATACAATATTTACATAGTTATATGCCTATATAGTAAATACTTACTTTGATACTTCTTTAGTACACCATTCTGATTGAAATATAAAGACTTTGAAGCAAACATCAATATACAAATGTCATCCATCACATACAAAAATAAACTTGATGTGAACTTTCTAAGTCTCAATCTTTATTGGACAGAATATGGTTTCCATCAAAGTCGTCTGGCGAAGAATCTCTGTCTTTCGTTTGATATGACAAGCAACTGATATATCTACTAAGTCTGAGTGCACATCAAAGTGGAACATTCTTCAACATTTTATCGTTAACAGTGTCTTTGACTTTAACAATCTATACTTATAATAAATCTCTAGAGAGGTCAATTCTGTACAAGGAATATATTTTCAAAATAACTATCAGGGGGTGATTAGTGATCGATACTGGTGCCAAAAACGCAATCAGTAAAATTTTTGTCTGTCTGTCTGTCTGTCTATCTGTCTGTATGTTCTTTATAGAAACAAAAACTACTCGACCGATTTTAACGAAACTTGGTGCAATTATTCTTCATACTCCTGGGCAGGTTATAGTATACTTTTCATCACGCTACAATCAATAGGAGCAGAGCAGTGAAGGAAAATGTTGGGAAAACGGGAGAAGTTACTCCATTTTTTAAGCTTCTGTCGCGTGTGTAGCCTTAATGGTTAAAGTTACATAGAAATCATGTATTACGGAAATGTTTTACATAAAATTATATAAAAAATGTCTCAAACAGCATATGTCTATATTTTATGGTTGACTCACAATAACACGTGTAACTCCCGATAGCTTAGCAGTTCGGCGCTTTCTGATTATTTGTATGAAACTTTGTCAATTTTAAACCGATCGGGCTGAGAGTTTCAAAATCGGGGGTAAAGTAACTATTCCACGCGGACGAAGTCGCTGGCAGAAGCTAGTTTTATTAATATAATGCATACGTTATTTGAGATTGAAGTGAAAAGCAATGTTTTAGATAGTTGTTTTGCTTTAATAATAAAACTTTATTCTCAAGTAACATGACTCAACTGTGTTAGTAACAATTATTTCTTATCCCTATGTTAGTGTTCTTATTATAATCACTCAACCTAAAACAATGAATATAATATGTATATGAGTCGCTACCACACGCCTACTACCGAGGTGGACAGCTTGCAGCAGCGAGTCACATACACTTGCTATTGCCTACGACTTTGTACGCGTGGACTTAGGATCTAGTATCGACGGAAAAGATCATTTCCTGTGATAAAATGTAGCTTGAATTTTAAGTTAGGCATCTAGCAGTAGAGCGGTGAAAACTGCATTCAAATCTATGCAGTAGTTTTTGCGTGATGCGCGTACATACATACAGACAGGAAGACAGACAAAAATTCTAAAAACTGTTGTTTTGATTTCTGTTGCACTAAAATAGAATCCTCATTTATATTTTTTTAGTTATCTTCAATGTTCAGCAATCGGTGTACTATTTAATATATGTATGTATGTAAAACATTATTTACCTACGAGTTTAACATTGACAAAAATATTGTGAAATAATTTGTATTGAGTTTCACAATGATACCAAATAGCAGGCTATTTAAAAATAATAGAAACGCAATACAAAAATAAATCTATACCTATATAGATCTATTTTTGTTTTGCGTTTCTATTATTTATATACATAATTATATTGTCTATGAAAATGAATGCAGTATTTTCTTTTCCATTTTTAAATAGTTACATAAGCTTAGCATAATCAGCCTTTTAATGTTCCCATTGCTGGGACACAGGCCTCCTCTCTAGGAAAGGGAATGGGCCGTAATCCACCACGCGGGCCCAGTGCGGGTTGGTGAATGTCACATGTCTTCGAATTTTTGGTTCTAGGGAAACATCGTGAGGAAACCCTCACGATGTTTTTCCTTTACCGTTTTGAGAGCAATGGTGATGAAGGTAATTACACAAAGTAACGCGCCTGGCTGGGTTTGAACCCGCGACCTACGATTCGTAAGTCGGGGCCGTTACCACTCCGTTACCATTGCTCTTCAAATAGTTACATTTGGCAAATTACAAATGCAAGCATTCCTATATATGCCTTAACAGTTGAAGGATACTTTGTGACCCTATATTAAGCTACTTTCTGACATATACACGGAAAATCACTACATAGTATAAAACAAGTAAGTAGCAATAAGTTTTTTTGTAGTGTACTTACTTGTTGGTAATCCTTAAATAAATAAATAAATAAATAAATAAACAAAGTCGCTTCCCGAGAGTGATTCAAGATGAAGGTTTATATGTATAATGCATCCTACTTATATTAGAAAAGCGAAAGTTTGTAAGTATGGATGGATGGATGTTTGTTACTCTTTCACGCAAAAACTCCTGAACGGATTTGGATGAAATTTAGCACACAGATGGTTTATAACCGGGATTAACATATAGGATAATCTTTAGCCCGATATTCCCACGGGATCGAAACTTATGCGGGTAAAACCGCAGGGCACTGCAGTGCATAATATACCTAGTACCGAAACACTGATAATTTTAGAGGTTTCTAATGTTATGTCGTAAATAAACACATTTTTTTATAAAAAGTTGTTAACGTTGTATATAAAGACATTCTGTAGTATATTTAGTATCAGCATTGCATTCGTGGGCAGGTCGCTATTACCTACGTATAAAAGCTTCTATCAAAATAAGTACAAAGCCATAAACTGAGGGAACGTGTAGGTTTTTTTTTATTTCTAGCAACGTCGATTGAAATTGGTTTTTGCCACTAATTAAAAGTTCTGCTAAACTAAAACGTTAGCACCTGTGCTAAAAATTAGTATAATAAAAAAAAAATCTAGTTCACCGGTCAGTTAAAAATAAAAATAAAATGCCCTGACTAAAAAAGTTTAATTAGTCTGTCAGATATATTTCCAAAAAAGCATTGCACATTTATTTTTCTTTTTTCTCGTAAATAAAACACGAAGTCGATACAGTGCGTTGCAAAAGTCAAGCACTACGTACCTACTACAATTTTTACCACGACGTGACGTCACAAACTCCTGATTTTTTATGCTTTTTATCTTCGTGAATATTTATTAATTTGATAAAGCAAAAAATACACGTCCTATATTTTTCAATAATCGAACTGACGGACTTCATAAAATCGTATGTTTTTTACTCAGGAATCATCTCTAGTCAATTGGAACTACATCGGCATTCGACCTACAAGATCGTTTTATTTCAAAACCTTTTATAGAAATCAGTGATAGAAAAAAGAACAAAGCAACACACTGAAACTGACTTGAGTATCAATTAAAATAAATAGCTACCTAGGTACTTATAATTTGTAAAGAAAGCACAATACTTATATTTTTCAATTCAATCGCTTGCTCTGAGTCGACAATTAAAGGGGCCTCACAAACCCAAATTTCAGTTATTATCCAATTCCATACAATTACCTCAGTCTCAGTGTTATACTTTTAATTGTTAAATTAAATATTTTTTGCTTCATTTTTGTAACTGTTTGCCGGCTAATAACGTAGGGAAACGGCTTCGTAATGACTAAAGTATAGAGGTGTGAGTTTTAGAATCGATTAATAGTGCGTTTACCTGTGGACAAACAGTGTACGTGGAGGCTCAGACACTGTGTTTTAGTAATGGATAGAATTAACGGACGTACATAGATTTGGCTGGGACATATTGCATAGATACTGACATATTACATAGATTTATATAAAGAGCGTCGTCTCAAAACGGTGAAGGAAAACATCGTGAGGAAACCGGCATGTCCTAGAACCAAAAATTCGAAGACATGGGACATTCACCAACCCGCACTGGGCCCACGTGGTGGATTACGGCCCATTCCCTCTCCTAGAGAGGAGACCTGTGTCCCAGCAGTGGGAACGTTAAAAGGCTGATTATGATGAATACAAATATTTCTAGCTTATTATCGCTAGTAGATCTAAAGTTTTATTTGTTTTGAATTCCAGGTCTGCATGAATGTACAGAGTATTGATATGTGAGTTCCTTATGATCATATTCACGCTTTCTTACCCTTTTTGGGTGATCAGAGCCGGTAGCAGCATTTGCTGAACACTCACTAAAGGTTTTGTCACAATAATTTAAAGTTATGAAACACTGAAAGCACTCAATAGTAATTACCACAATGCTAAAGAATTTAGATGTCAACTCACCACTACAATTCACGTAGCTTTATGCAAAAGGACTGTCTTAAAGCACGAAGTAGATAAAATGAGGTACTGCAGCCCTACTATAACGTCTTAAATCCATCCTGATTTCTGTGTCAGAGAGAGACGGAGTTACACAAGACGAATAGCACTACCTCTTTCCCTCACACGAATCATGATGGCATTGGCACTTCGTAGTACGGTCACAGAGGCTCTAGACAAAATGCCATTCTATCAGCGAAGACGATTGTTGATACATATTATATGTGACATTTCAGCAGGGGCGTAAGTACCGCCGTGTCGGCCATATCAATGGTACGGGGCCCCCATACCACAGGGGCCCCGAAAGTGTGTAAGCAAAAATTCCTAAAATAATATATCTTTTATTTCGGGTAACAAGGACCCATAACATATATACCTTACAGACTACCATACATATTTATGTAAAACAAAAACATTATACTATTTTTTATTTAATATACATACTAACATTTTTGAGAATAACTGCTGAGCCAACCATTTTATTTAAAAATCACTATACACCGAATTAAGTTATAACTAGATATTATTCAGTTTTGTTAAAAAAAAACGGAACTCTTTAATTTTTAATAATTTTTATTTTCAAATCAATATATCTTTATTTTAATTCAGTTGGAGCATTTTATGTTTAAAAAGAACCTTACCCTTCCTATCGCCCCGCAACACATTTGATACAGAGCCCGCCTAAGGCATGCTACGCCACTGCAATTCAGCAGAGTTTGTCAATCCCATACATTTTTGACTTCTTGAAAATCGCCTTTGCTCTTGTCTAGAGCCTCATGACCCTTTGCAGTCAACACCAATAAAGCACCTTTCGTTTTCCCTGTTAGAAAAGACAAGCGTCTCACCGCCAACAAGTCTCGTATTTTTAAGAAGCATTCGGGCAATAACATGTTTTCTTTCCTAACATTTTGTGTTTTCGACATTGATAACCGCTAAGGTTGAATTACAACTTGAATTCGTAATTCAATCTTAGCAGTATTTAGTGTGAAAATTGACCGCCTGAAGCGATGACACGTAGTGACGTCACACGAGTATTC